>CM033648.1:90473185-90553654 GCA_019512145.1 Engystomops pustulosus
TCTTTCTATCTATCTATCTATCTATCTATCTCATATCTATCTATCTCATATCTAACTATCCATCATCTCCTATCTATCTATCTATCTATCTATCTATCTATCTATCTCCTATCTATCTATCTATCTATCTATCTATCTATCTATCTATCTCATATCTATCTATCTATCTATCTCCTATCTATCTATCTATCTATCTATCTATCTATCTATCTCATATCTATCTATCTATCTATCTATCTATCTATCTATCTATGTATCTTTTTGCAATCTCCTATTTATGCTTATCTGTTTTGTAACATTCATTTTCACCTTCTGAATTCTTTTCTCAGACTATTGGACCTTACAGAAATAGCTCCATGTACGATTCAGCACAATGTGTTGGACCCAGCTGTCTGTGTAATACTCTTCAAGTTTCTCAATTTCTTAGTTCAAAAGATCAATTTCTTGTGAATTGCTGTAGCTGTGATAAAACTAAAACCCTGCTTGTTTGTTATTTTTATTTGGATGATATCCAGACTCGGCGCTGTCACCACAAACAGGAGCGGAAAATAAAATACTATTCTGCTAAAAATACAGAGAAATGAAAATATTCCTGTATTATTCTTATTTGTTTTGAAAACCCTAATAATAATAATAATAATAATAAATACTTGTAGTTATTGGATTATTACTATTAGTAGTGGCAATATTTGTATCTATTATTATATATTTACTATTTATTACTTAATTAGTGGTAGTAATAACAGAGAATATTATGTTTCAATAATTGTCATTATTCTTAATAATAATTGATTTATGTCATTGGTGATTTTTACATTGGGCATCTACACCCCCTCCCCTCTTAAAATGGATCCATCTTCATGTCTTGTACCTAAAATAAATTCAACACAATGGGGCAGATTTATCAAGCAGTCTGAAAGTCAGAATATTTCCAGTTGCCCATGGCAACCAATCACAGCTCAGCTTTCATTTCACCAGTGCTCATGAATATTTTAAAGGGGAGCTGTGATTGGTTGCCATGGGCAATTGGAAATATTCTGACTTTCAGACTGCTTGATAAATCTGCCCCAATGAGGCAGATTGACTTAGCCAGTCCTGTTGCGATCCCGTGGTGCGTTGTCCGACGTCGATTCGGGTCCGGCGCGATTCACTAATGCGTTGTGGTTCGCTGGAGTTTACCTTCTTCTTCCCGGTGCATGTAAGTGCTTGATCTTGCGACACAAAACCTTTTTTAAATTCCGTGGTTTGTCCGAATTCCACAGTTGTCCGACGGCCACAACCCCCGATTTCTGTCGCATGCAATGCGCCCAAATCCGATCCCGTGCGGCAAAATCGCGGAGCAATTCGCCGCAAAACGGAAATATTTTGGAAACCTGATGAAAGTACATCCAACGGACCCTTAGTAAATGAGCCCCAATGTTCTTTTCTAAAATATTTTCCAGGCTTTGTTGGTAATTCAGCTCAGCTTCTACATCGGATAAAAAACATGTCAAAGATTGGCGCGTTTCTGAAAATGCTTCAATCTTTGACAGGTTTTTTATCCGATGTAGGAGCTGAGCTGAATTACCTATAAATCCCAAAATATATTTGCTGGATATCTTTTAGAATACTAGTATTTGTCTTTGCCTCGTGTGTCCAGACACTGGTCATTCCAGCAGCAGCAACCTTGAAGAGAGCTAGTAGATGATTTTTGATATTGGGGGGGGGGGGGGGCGGAGATTGTTGTGGATTTTTTTCTAATATACTTCCTTAAAAAATTCTGCTTCATTTGTAAAGAAACAGACTGCAATGTGGCGCTTAGGTACAATGTTACTTTTTTCGCTGCTATGGGAAATCTGTCTACAGGATTGAAGACTAGTCTCTCTCTCCACTCCTGTTTGTTACACAGCTGTGAGTCTTAACTCTTCCTGCTCTCTCGCTGTCTGTAGTATGCCATGAGCAGTACTTTCAAAGGTCAGAGTTGTTTAACCAAACACAGAGAGATTAGATGTGAGCTCTCCATAGACACGCACTGTACAGGCTTGAATATCCATCTCTATGGGAGGGAGGAGCTTTCATTTTTTTAAAAAAACTAAGCAGAATTTGTTAATGAAGAGTAGAAAAATGTTCATAACACAATATAAAACATTGGGGGTCATTTGCTAAGGGCCTGATTTGCGTTTTCCCGACGTGTTACCCGAATATTTCCGATTTGCGCCGATTTTCCTTGAATTTCCCCGGGTTTTTGGCGCTCGTGATCGTATTGTGGTGCATCGGCGCCGGCATGCATGCGACGGAAATCGGGGGCGTGGACGACGTTCGGAGAAACCACCGCATTTTTTAAAAAAAAGTGTCGCTGGACACGCGCTTACCTTCACCAGGCAATAGATCGTGAACTTGGCGGACTTCAGTGCAGCAGCGACACCTGGTGGACGCCGGAGGAACTGCCTTAGTGAATCGCCGAAAGACCCGAATCCATTGCAGAGAACGCGCCGCTGGATCGCGAATGGACCGGGTAAGTAAATCTACCCCATTATCACAAATGATGGTTACACTTTAAGTTTGTTTTGTGAATTATTGTTTAATATTTGTTTTTGTGGTGGGGTTCAATTTGGCTTCTTCTGCCTTTTGTCTTGCTTGTTCCATTTTTTAAATGCTTTTTGTGTATTGTTATGGGTATTTATTATTTGAACTATTATAGGAATGCAACATCCCCCATTGGGGCTTTTTCTTGGTGCCTGGAGGCAGCCAGGGCCCGGAATACCTGAGTGGCTGATGGTTGCGGCCTTGGGCAGGCTGATGTCACGTTGCTTGGTTTGGGGACCGGAGGGCTGTCCTACAGCCTGGCAGGTCACCAGCAGGTGCTGTGTGCAAGAAATAAGGAGGGAAAGGCTGTAGTCCCTGGATGATGGATGGGGAAGCTCGTGGTGGTAAGCAGCCATATACAGGTATCACACATTGTGCAAATCAACTTACAGTTCTTTATTTGAACATCAATGGCCAAACATCAGAAGCAGCAGGTTCAGCAGGCTGGAAAGCTGGTAGGAGATGGCTGGTCCGTAGGAAGGGTTGCTCACAGCCTGGTAGTAGCTTCAGGCTGGGTTGGTAGAGATAGAGCCGAATTCGGAGTGTAGTGTGGACCTCTGCTCTGGGGCTAAGTCTCCTGAATGGCTACAGGTGTCAGGCAGCGACCTGAGGCACCTCTGTTTTCTAGTAATGTGTCTTGTATGGCAGCTCTCCAGGAGCTGCACACTGGACTTACTTCACAAGTGCTGACTTAACCCCCAGACCATGTGCTCCCACCCACAAGGGGGTTTTATACTCCCCTAGTGAGGTGGCAGCACTGTCCAATCAGCTTCTAACTTCCTTTACAATTAGAACACATCATATCATTGATTACAGACAATTGATATGTTAACTCTTGCCCTCCCAAGTGGTATCTCCAGCTGCAATTACTAACTTTTCCAGTAATTAGAGACCTCCTAGAGAGGTGATCACTCTACCCCTAACATGGAGAAGGCTACCTACACTACAACTACCTACCCTGTGCACCGGCAGGGTTGTTGCAGGAAGCATAAAATATTTGACTATACCGTGAAGCCTTTCTATCCACTTCATGATGCACATGATTCTATGTTTCTTTGAATATTCTTGCACTTTAGGTGTTTCTTATCAGATGTAATGAGGCTCGGAGATGTTCTTTTGTTTGTTGTGTTGTATCTATGGCCCTTTGGTCTACGAGAGCTGAGATTTCCTTTAATCCTCTGTGATTTCCATTTAAGGCTTTCACATAACTGTCAAACATTTTATCTACAGCTATATCTCCTCAAAGACATGTTTTACGGTCAATGTTTTCATTACATCTTTCGACAAGCTTGTTGTCTGCTCCTCATTGTAGAACGCCACACAATTCTCCGAAGAGGCCATCGTAATTGAATATAAAAGTCTAGACAAGACGGAAACAATGTTTCCTTTTGCTCAGAAATCACAGTTAATACATCAGATCTGTGAGGATTTCTCAGTAACACTTCGATCGTTTGAACTTTTCCTTCTGTTACAATGTATCAGCATCTCCCCCCCCCCCCACACTCCGGTGTAAACTCCCTGTCACCTTTCATGTCACCGATCAGGCATGACATTTTTACAAGTCTCATCTACGGTTTTCCATGCCGACTTTGGAAGGGCAAATAATGTGTCAAACAAAGTTATAAATGCATTAAAGGTCTCAGCAATCCTGGAGAAGTGTTAAAATGTCGAGAGGAGTGAGAAAACATTGGAGCCAAAAATTAGGAAGAATCTCAAGTAGCGGGGAAAAAAAAAACGCTGAGAGCAGCAAAAATGCAATTATACAGTCAAAATTACAGGTATATTAATAGTAATAATAAATGTAATCACATTAAATACTAAATAAATCTTTAGGAGAGGTCCTTAAAAAGGGGCTAATAATAAGCTCCTACCCAAGTGCTTTATTCCCATCAGTCTATAATGTCCTATGTGATGCTGTTGATACTTTTGAGCAAAGATAGATGAAAGACAGAGGCTGCTGCAGATAGTAGTAAGTCTCCATCGTACCCCAAGCACTTTATTTTTTATCAGAACGGGTCAGTACTTCTCTGTAATGTCCTATATGATGCTGCTGATGCTTAGAGTTATATAGGAGAGACATGTGGATAGGTAAATGTTGCTGGAGATAATATTAGATTTCTAATGGGATATGTGACTTTGCTATATAGGAGCAGGGTGACATATCTAGATGCCCTTACACACAGGAATAAGAGCTAGACGTGTTTGCTGCTCTTCATAGGGTCAGTCAGACGTCAGACACTAAGGACTTCTCACATACCAACAATTTCCCTTTTCAGGGCACTCGGGTAGGGACAGTTGGGTAAATCTGAAATATTTGCCCTTTTCAAGGCACTGTGTGGAACTGTTTTAAGCCACTCATAGTGCGGGCCAGGCTTAGTATTATAAGCATTTACAGCATCAGCATCAAGTCAAATAACAGTATAGTTTGCAGTTCCATCATCATTCAGCAAAATCTTAAAGTCAATGGGGGACATCTATCTTTGTTTCTGCTACATTAGGGTCTCATTTTTGCAACTTTTGTAATTTTTGCAACTTTTCCTTGTGAAGTATGCCTTGGTCTGCACCTTGGCCTTCTGTATCTGTCACGGGTGCTCCATGTCACAGATCGTGGGCACACCCATGCCCCTCTCCATGGCTGTGCGGCACCCCCAGCCCTTACCTTCCCACGAGCCTGCTCCCGGCAGGTCTAACCCTCGCACGCTTCCCCACTCCCTAGTGCGCGCACGCTCTGGCACTTGGAAATTTAAAGGGACAGCGCTCCACTGATTGACGCTGGCCGCTTCCGGGTTTCCATTAATATCGGTGGCTCCCATCATTCCCTGCCGGATCTTCAAGCCATCTTGTGTGAAGAGAAAGCTCCCTGTGTGTTCATGCTCCTGCCTTCCTTTTCCTGTGTTCATTCCTGTGCTGTTCTCCCGTTGTTACCCCGGGCTTGGACTGTGTTTTGCACTTCTACCTTAGTAGTCGCACCTGTAGAAGGACCTGGTGGTACCACGACGCAGCAAGTCCGACCCGCTTTGTGTCGTGCTCTGGTGAAGACCAGGTTCCACTTACACTCTGGTCCCAGGTGTCTGCTAGTACCACCTTCTAGGGTGGTCCAGAGGGTCCTCTGACATCTGTATCACAGATGTTCCGTGCAACTTTTCACTAATGTATCACTTTTTTAGGCTTATTTTTGTGACTTTTTAGGCGCACATCTGTACCTGGTCCAGGGCAGGTGCAAAGGAAGGATTTTTTTTTTCATGGAAACGTAAATTGGAATTATTTCACATGCTCAATGTTTAAGATTTTACACCTAAACCTGCTGGGCATTGAAAATTTGGGCTACTTTTTTCTTGTAATTCATAAATTTTTGGCATTTACATTTTATTCAAATTTATTGGTTACTTCTAAGGGTGAGGTCACAGGTGGCGTTAACACATTACATTTCTGTCAACACGGCATGTACAAAACGCACGCATTAACACAATTTTAACATACATGTTAACACCGTGTTTACAAACACATTTATTAACGCCAGGTTAGTGTGTATGTCAACATCATGTTCACACATTTGTTTTGTAAACACGTTGACAGTAATGTAATTAGGCAAATTTCCTTTTCTCAGCTGTTTACACCACGTGTGACCGCAGCCTCATATGTCGTCATCTCCCTGGGGTGTGACTACAGCGACACGATGCAGGACACGACCTCTAATCCAAAATTTACAGTAATGTCTGCTCCCTTATTAGCCCCCTCACATGGCTGGTGTACATGTGGATTTGACCTCCAGGTAATTTACCCCTCACCCACGCTGCAGTCTCTACCCACTTGATAAAGGAGTCATATTAGACTCTGAAACGCGTTGTGTTCCAGAGATACCAAATAAAAATCCCTGTGTAACCCGTGTGCGCCAACTGTGACAAATACCATTCTAGATCTACCAAATTTGATTGCAGACCGGTGTGGCAGCCGTGTCTTTAGGCAGGACCTGGAGGCATTAACATCAGCTCTGACACACCCTCAGCTAGCACAACCAGATCCAATGAGCCTCTTTCCAATCCTTCAAATTACATTTGCAAAAAAAAGTCTCAAAAAGAAGCCAAAAGACCTGATCACACATAAGGCGCAAAAAGGAGCTGCCAAATGTCTGAAAAACATGTCCCCCACTGTCTCAGTATAGTTTGATATTCCAACATCAGACAACAAAATCTTAAAGGGATAGTCTCAGTATAGTTTGCTAATCCAGCAGTATCCAGCAATATCTTAAAGAAACAGGCGCTTATTTACTAAGCGTCCCTCGGCCGCATTTCCACCGGGTTTTCCAACGTTTTAGCATTTAGAAGGGGGTTGTATAACACGCAACCGGATTTTGGCGCATCGGTGTCAGCTTTCATGCGACAGAAATGGGGGGATGGGCCATCAGATGATCCGACTGATTTGGACTAAGCAATGGATTTAACAGTAAAATTGTGTCGCAAGACCAACCACTTACATGCACCAGGAAGAAGAAGGGGAACTCTGCAGGACGTGAGCGGGGAAGCGACAAATGCAAGATATCGGACGCACAATGTTTGTTAATTGCGGCAGAGTTCAATCTCGCCGGACACTCTGGATCACGGAACGCGCAGGACCGGGTAAGTAAATGTCCCCTACAGTGTCGGTATAGTTTACAGTCCCTGCATCATCCAGTAAAATCTTAAAAGTGAACCAATAAAAAAGTATTTCTCAGCTCAGCCCCATCCCGAACAGCACAAGCCGATGCACGGAGTTGGGGGCAGTCAATCATCCTGATAAATCGTGTCCAGGGCAAGGCAAAAATTTATTGAAGGTACCAAAAATATAACAAGATGAAATAAATGTTGTTTTTACATATTTTTTCAATCAACTTTTTTGCCATGTGCTGGACTCATACTGGGCGCTGGACTCATACTGGGCGCTGGACTCATACTGGGCGCTGGACTCATACTGGGCGCTGGACTCATACTGGGCACTGTCCCAGTATAGTTTGCAATTCCATCAAACTATTAAAGGGGCAGGTCTCAGTATAAATTTAGCAGCTACCAGCAATATTGTAAAGGCGCAATCCCAGTATAGTTTGCAGTTGTAGCATCATTTAGCAAAATCTTAATGGGTTACTTCAGAGTAGTTTGCAGTTCCATTAAAATAATGCAGTTCCATAAAATTTTTGCCTAGGAACCCAGCAAACAAAGACCACCCCAAGGGTGTCTGCAGCAAAGCGGAACTCATAGAACGCAGAACACGTGTTATTTGTAACACTGGTCCATAGAGCCCGAACAGAGCCTTAACAATCAGAACAAACATCATCGGGGAAACACCGTAAACTGTCCATATATGATGTTACTACATCTCTCCGGGCTTCTCCTGACACACTGGGGCACATTTACTTACCCGGTCCAGTCACTATCCAGCGGCGCATTCTCCGGCGCTGAATCGGGTCTGCTGAAATTCACTAAGGTCCGTGTACCGGCAGGTGTCGCTGCTGCGCCGAGGTCTTCGGGAGTTCACTTTCTTATTCTCGGTGCATGTAAGTGCTGATCTTGCGACACAAATAATTTTTTAAATTCTGCGGTTTTTCCGAATCCGTCAGGTTGTCCGACGGCCACGCCCCCCCGATTTCTGTCGTGTGAAAGCTGGCGCCGATGCAACAAAATCCGATTGCGTGCGCCAAAATCCCGGGGCAAATCGGAAATCGTCGGGAAACCTGACGAATGTGCGCGATTTGGACCCTTAGTAAATGAGCCCCACTGTCTCTAAATTGTTTAATTTTATCTGATTATTTTGCTCTGAACAAAATTTTAATCTACAACTTCTACTATTTTGCAATGATATTTCAGTGATGTAATATTTATATTATTTACATTACATGTTCATATTCGGGTTCATGTTCTTTCCTAAGTCCTTCACCCAAATTTTTCCCAGCATTCGGAGAACTTATTATTCTGCACATGTATTTATGGCAGTAGTTTGGATTCCTGCAGCTATGACTGATCCGTGACATCCAGATCCTGCGGCCGAGCCTGGGAGTTATAATACATTGATAAATATGGTGCATCCTGGGAGTGACATTTGGATAAACATTGTCCTGGTGTGATGTTCCCTTTTTCCAATCTTCCATAAATCGCAGCCTTTTATATCTATTTGAATTGCATCCCGAAGCGAAATGATCAATTTCCGTCTCCCTCCAGAAGCTTCTTGGAAAGCAGTAAATGGTCTATTGAATGGCAGAAGTGGTCAGTTTCCGCGCCCGGTGCACAGCGCCACAGTAAGTGCTCCCAGGCGCCGCCGCTTTAAATCTGACATTTCATTCTTCAGGAGTGATTAATCACGTTAGTGAAGGTGCCAGCCATACATTACCAGGTAATTGCAAAATACTGGAGGGATTCAGGGATGTGTCTCAGCCCGGGGGCCTCAGCGTTACCCTCTGACTACAGGGATCGCACTGAGTTACTGGAAGCTCACAGTCCACAGAATTGTCAGCGCCATAAATATCACTGGTTCATGGTGTGTTTCAGAAATTTTGGTCTTGATATGAATGAATTTTAAAAATATTACAAAAATGTTCAAAATGACATAAAAAAAATAACAAATCCAGTTCTGGTGAATTTCACGGGTCTGTTTTTCTGATACGAAGCTCCATAAACATTTCAAAGACATTAAGTTCTTGAAGTCACCAATAGGGGAAGCTTCAAGTATTCTGTTTTATTATTCAATTTTATGGTTTGTTTATATAATATTCAGCATTCTCCTGATCCCCTTACTGGTGGCTGTATATACAGTATGTAGTAATCTCCTGAACCTCTTACTGGTGGTTGTATATACAGTATGTAGTCATCTCCTGGGCTCCCCCGTAATGGTGGTTGTATATATGGTATGTAGTAATCTCCTGGGCTCCCCCTAGTGGTGGTTGTATATATGGTATGTAGTAATCTCCTGAGCTCCCCGTAGTGTTGGCTGTATATACAGTATGTAGTAATCTCCTCAGCTCCCCCTAGGGGTGACAGTATATACAGTATGTAGTAATCTCCTGGGCTCCCCCTAGTGGTGGTTGTATATATGGTATGTGTAATCTCCTGAGCTCCCCCTAGTGGTGCTGTTTATACAGTATGTAGTAATCTCCTGAGCTCCCCTAGTGTGGCTGTATATAGAGTATGTAGTACTTCCTGATCCCCTTACTGGTGCTGTATATACAGTATGTAGTAATCCCTGAACCTCTTACTGGTGGCTGTATATACAGTATGTAGTCATCTCCTGGGCTACCCCTAGTGGTGGTTGTAATATGGTATGTAGTAATCTCCTGAGCTTCCCCTACTGGTGGCTGTATATACAGTATGTAGTATCTCCTGATCCCCTTACTGGTGGCTGTATATACAGTATGTAGTCATCTCCTGGGCTACCCCTAGTGGTGGTTGTATATATGGTATGTAGTAATCTCCTGAGCTCCCCCTACGGGGTGGCTGTATATCAGTATGTAGTAATCTTCTGGGCTCCCCCTAGTGGTGGTTGTATATATGGTATGTAGTAATCTTCTGAGCTCCCCCTAGTGGTGGTTGTATATACAGTATGTAGTTAATCTCCTGATCACCTTACGGTGGCTGTATATACAGTATGTATTATCTTCTGAGCTCCCCTAGTGGTAGTTGTATAAACACTATTAGTCATCTCCTGATCCCCTTACTGGTGGCTGTATATCAAGTATGTAGTAATCTTCTGGGCTCCCCCTAGTGGTGGTTGTATATATGGTATGTAGTAATCTCCTGAGCTCCTCCTAGTGGTGGTTGTATATACAGTATGTAGTAATCTCCTGAGCTCCCCCTAGTGGTGGCTGTATATACAATATGTAGTAATCTCCTGGGCTCCCCTAGTGGTGTTGTTATATGGTATGTAGTAATCTCCTGAGCTCCCCCTGTTGTGCTGATATACAGTATGTAGTCATCTCCTGTCCCCTTATGTGGCTGTACTATACAGATGTAGTAATCTCCTGAGCTCCCCTAGTGGTGGTTGCATATACAGTATGTAGTAATCTCTGACTCCCCCTAGTGGTGCGTATATCAGTATGTAGTATCTTCTGACCCCCAGTGGTGGCTGTATATACAGTATGTAGTAATCTCTGAGCCCCCCTAGTGGTGGTTGTATATACAGGTATGTAGTAATCTCCTGAGCTCCCCCTAGTGGTGGTTTAATAGCCGTATGTAGTAATCTTTGAGCTCCCCTAGTGTTGCTGTATATACAGTATGTAGTAATCTTCTGAGCTCGCCCTTAGTGTTTGGCTGTATATACAGTAAGGTATATCTCCTGAGCTCCCCCTAGTGGTGGCTGTATATACAGTATGTAGTAATCTCCTGAGCTCCTCCTAGTGGTGGTTGTAAATACAGTATCTAGTTATCTCCTGAGCTCCTCCTAGTGGTGGCTGTATATACAGTATGTAGTAATCTCCTGAGCTCCCCCTAGTGGTGGCTGTATATACAGTATACAGTATTCTCCTGAGCTCCCTCTAGTGGTGGCTGTATATACAGTATGTAGTAATCTCCTGAGCTCCCCCTAGTGATGGCTGTATATAGAGTATGTAGTAATCTCCTGAGCTCCCCCTAGTGGTGCTGTATATACAGTGTTAGTAATCTCCTGAGCTCCACCTAGTGATGACTGTATATACAGTATGTAGTAATCTCCTGAGCTCCCCCTAGTGGTGGTGTATATACAGTTTATAGTAATCTCCTGAGCTCCCCCTAGTGATGGCTGTAAATACAGTATGTAGTTATCTCCTGAGCTCCTCCTAGTAGTGGCTGTATATACGGTATGTAGTAATCTCATGAGCTCCCCCTAGTGATGGCTGTAAATACAGTATGTATTTATCTCCTGAGCTCCCCCTAGAGGTGGCTGTATATACGGTATGTAGTAATCTCCTGAGCTCCCCCTAGTAGTGGCTGTAAATACAGTATATAGTAATCTCCTGAGCTGCCCCTAGTGGTGGCTGTATATACAGTATGTAGTAATCTCCTGAGCTCCTCCTAGTGGTGGCTGTATATACAGTATGTAGTAATCTCCTGAGCTCCCCCTAGTGGTGCTGTATATACAGTATGTAGTATTCTCCTGGTCTCCCCCTAGTGGTGGCTGTATATACAGTATGTACACATCTCCTGATCCCCTTACTGGTGACTGTGTATACAGTATGTAGTAAGATACAGGAGTCCTGATGTACAAGGAAGAATATTCTGGAAAGACAGTAGTGAATCTACAATTGTGGAGACCCAGGTCATGTTCCGCGCTTCACAATAAGTAATATTGCCACCAATAAATCTCACGCTCTTTATTTAAACACATTTATTTATTTATAGTAGGACAACACAATTCTGGAAGGGATTATCCCCTTCATCAGGTCCAGTACATTGCAGTGTAACAGTTAGAAGATGTAAGTATAGGATATGTTACAGTATGAAGCAACAAACAAATGTTTAAAAACTGTATCCACAGCGCTCCCCCAGGAACATATGGATAAAAAAAACATTGCTGTATAAACATAAAAATTCATCAATGGAACATCCCAATATCATTATTGTATCATTGGTACTGAGCCTATGGGAGAAGGTAGGTACTCGAAGCAGGGACCTAATTCATTCCTACACCGTTTGATACTTCTAGTATACGGAGGGGTATCTACCTTCTCCCATTTTCCCTTGGTGATACATCCAGTAGCAGTGGTAATACAATAATGACATTGTATGATATATATTATATTTCTGGATAGCATCAAATGTGCCAGTGTGATACATGTCTTATGTGAAATCCCTGATTCTGCTAAAAAGTCCACAATTACTTATTTATACATTCACTGATACATTTTACATTGTATTTATTTAATTGTATGAACTTATTTACTTATTTATTTATATTTATAATTTATCTGTGTTCTATATGATTTCTTATTGGTGATGTTTCATTAATGAATTTTTTATGTTTATAAGTTTTTTCTTCCATAGGTTACTGGTGGAACACTGTGGATACATATATAGACAGATTGCTAAACATTTTGTTAAACATTTTATTAGTTCCTTTTCCCGATTGACTTTATACTGTAACATATCCTATACTTATATCCTATATATATTCTATACATCTTTTAACTGTTACAGCGGAAAGTGATGTGATGAAGGGGAAAATCAATTCCCGAAATGCATTGTCCTACAATTTCTACATCCACTGGGGCAGATTTACTTACCTGGTCCATTCGCGATCCAGCGGTGGTGGATTCGGGTCCGGCAGGGATTTATTAAGGTAGTTCTGCGCCGTCCACCAGGTGGCGCTGCTGCGCTGAAGTTCCCTGGAAGACACTGGAGTACACCGAGCCGGGCTGAGTGAAGGTAAGTGCAAGCTCCGCGACACATTTTTCTTAAAAATGCGGCGGTTTTTCCGAATACGTCGGGTTTTCGTTCGGGCATGCCCCCCGATTTCCGTTGCGTGCATGCCAGTGCCGATGCGCCACAATCCAATCGCGTGCGCCAAAATCCCGGGGCAATTCAGGGGAAATCAGCGCAAATCAGAAATATTTGGGTAACACGTCAGGAAACCGCGAATTTGCCCTTAGTAAATGACCCCCAATATGTAGTAATCTCCTGATCTCCCCCTAGGCTCCTGTTGCACTCGCGTTGAAGGTCTTGTAGGCTCCTGTTTCATTCATGGTGCAGGTCCTGTGTAGGTTCCTGTTGCACTTGTTGTGCAGGTCCTGCAGGCTCCTGCTCCACTCATGGTGTAGGTCATGTAGGTACCTGTTGCACTTGTAGTGCAGGTCCTGTAAGCTCCTGTTGCACTTGGGGTGCAAGTCCTGTAAGCTCCTGTTGCACTTGTTGTGCATGTACTGTAGGCTCCTATTGCACTTGTTGTGCATGTACTGTAGGCTCCTATTGCACTTGTTGTGCGGGTCCTGTAGGCTCCTATTGCACCTTGTTGTGCAGGTCCTGTAGGCTCCTATTGCACTTGTTGTGCGGTTTATGTAGGCTCCTATTGCACTTGTTGTGCAGGTCCTGTAGGCTCCTGTTCCACTCATGGTGCAGGTCCTGCAGTTTCTGGTGTCATTGGCAGATGTTTTGGCTTTAATGTTGTTTATGGGACTTCATTGTTGCCAGATCTTCCCCCCAAACAGCGGAGCGAGTCCAGATCTGCATCTGGCGTGTGACACTGAGCGTCTCGCCACCTTGTGTTATCTGCGCTCCCGCTCTCCGCTGCGGCAGATAAGATGTATTATTTTCTGTTTTCTATCTGACAATAGAGAATTAGTAACTGATGTGGAAATGTCATGTAAGGTCGGATGGGAGGCTTCATCTCTGGTAATGATGATAAGCTAAAACATTAGAAGATCCAGGAACGTCTGCGGGGAGGGCGCAGCCACCGGGGCCTTATTAAAATCTGGCTCTTCCCTTTAGTGTCTATTGTCAGAACATTACCTTTGTCGTTTAGCGCACAGATAAGAATAGACTTTTTTTTTACACGCCTCGTCTTTCTGTCCCTTTTGATGAATAATTTAGCCGAGTTTTTGTCTCTCAGAATCTTCAAAGTGAGAAAATGTCTGACTAATATTTCAAAGTGGCTCCAGAGGTTTGTGTGGTCAATCTGTGAAAGCTGAAGCAGGTAAACCGAGTCAATAAGAAAAGTTTGCTGAAAGTTGGACAAATACAAGAATAGTTTCAACTATTTCTACTTTAATTTTTTTTATTCAGAACAGCGCCACCACTAAGCAGAGGCTGAATAGGGCATTGCAGCTCAGCTCATATACTTCATTACAACCTAAAAACTATGTTAAACATTAGCCATTCACAACAGATCTGTCACAGACTGCAGCCAGTTTTATCCATTGTCCCTGGAGATGTGTAAACAGACCTCACACTGCTGTGCTCTGTGCTCTCTGCAGCCAGTGTTTTGTATTATCCCTGGAGAGATTTGTAATCAGATCTCACACTGCTGTGCTCTGTGCTCTCTGCAGCCCTTGATATGTATTGTCCCTGGAGAGATGTGTAATCAGACCTCACTTCTGTGCTCTGTGCTCTCTGCAGCCAGTGTTATGTATTGTCCCTGGAGAGAAGATGTGTAATCAACCTCACACTGCTGTGCTCGTGCTCTCTGCAGTCAGTGTTATGTTTATCCCTGGAGAGATGTGTAATCAGATCTCACACTGCTGTGCTCTGTGCTCTCTGCAGCCAGTGATATGTATTGTCCTGGAGAGATGTGTAATCAGACCTCACACTGCTGTCTCTGTGCTCTCTGCAGCCATTGATATGTTGTCCTGGAGAGATTTGTAATCAGACCTCACACTGCTGTGCTCTGTGCTCTCTGCAGCCATTGATATGTATTGTCCCTGGAGAGATGTGTATCAGACCTCACACTGCTGTGCTCTATGCTCTCTGCAGCCATTGATATGTATGTCCCTGGAGAGATGTGTAATCAGACCTCACACTCTGTGCTCTGTGCTCTCTGCGCAGCCAGTGTTATGTATTGTCCTGGAGAGATGTGTAATCAGAACCTCACACTGCTGTGCTCTGTGCTCCCTGCAGCCGTGTTATGTATTGTCCCTGGAGAGATGTGTAATCAGACTTCACACGCTGTGCTCTGTCTCTCTGCAGACAGTGTTATGTATTGTCCCTGGAGAGATGTGTAATCAACCTCACACTGCAGTGCTCTGTGCTCTCTGCATCCAGTGTTATGTATTGTCCCTGAGGGATGTGTAATCAGACCTCACCGTGCTGTGCTCTGTGCTCTCTGCAGCCAGTGTTATGTATTGTCCCTGCAGAGATGTGTAATCAGACCTCACCTGCTGTTCTCTGTGCTCTCTGCAGCCAGTGTCAGAAATCCGCTACTTTCAAGATCTTGGGTAAATATATACAGATGTGTTGTTACCTTCCCTCTTATGATGTTGTTGTGGATAATATAGATCAGGGGTCTCAAACTCAATTTACCTGGGGGCCGCTGGAGGTAGATTCTGGGTAAGGCTGGGCCGCATCAAGTTTTCCACACAAATGTCGCTTACAAAATATCATTATTCAGATTCAAATGTCATGGCGTCTCCCAGCGCAAGGAAAGCCCCATGCGGGGAGACGTGTTTTCTCTATGAACGCATCCTGTGCACCGAGGGGTCCCAAGCTCCTACCGCACTGAGCCCAGTCAGGGACACTCCATCCCCCCCTCCCCCCCGGTACTTGCCTCCCGTGTCCCTCCCATCGAAGAAGATGAAGTCGCCGCTCTGACCTGCACCAAGTGCGTTCAGAGCGGCGACTTCATCTTCTTCAAGTACCGGAGGGAAGCGGATTAACCGGTTACGGGCCCTTTCCTGTTTTTCATGTCCATTTTTCACTCCCCACCTTCAAAAAACTATAACTTTTTTATTTTTACAACGTAAAGAGCTGTGTTGACGGCTTGTTTTCTGCGTAACAAATTGCACTTCATAGTTGATGGTATTAAATATTCCATGCCATGTACTCGGAAGCGGGAAAAAAATTCCAAATGCAATGAAAACGCTTTTGCGCCATTTTCTTGTGGGCTTGGATATTACGTCTTTCACTGAGCGCCCCAAATGACATGTCTACTTTATTCTTTGGGTCGGTACGATTAAGGGATACCAAATTTGTATAGGTTTTATAATTTTTTCATACATTTACAAAAATAAAACCTGTACAAAAATTATTTTTTTGATTTTGCCAACTTCTGGCGCTAATAACTTTTTTATACTTTGGTGACGGAGCTGTGGGTGGTGTCATTTTTTGCGAAATATGACAATATTTTCAATTATATCATTTTTAGGACTGTACGACCTTTTGATCACTTTTTATAGATTTTTTTATATTTTTCAAAATGGCAAAAAAGTGCCATTTTCGACTTTGGGCGCTATTTTCCGTAACGGGGTTAAACGCATTGTAAAAACGTTATCATATTTTGATAGATCGGGCATTTTGGACGCGTCGATACCTGATGTGTTTATGATTTTTACTGTTTATTTATATTTATGTCAGTTCTAGGGAAAGGGGGGTGATTTGAATTTAATGTTTTTTTATTATAATTTTTTTTTAAAAAACTTTTTTTTATTTTTATTTATACTATTTTTCAGCTCCCTAGGGTACTTTAACCCTAGGTTGTCTGATCGATCCTATCATATACTGCCATACTACAGTATGGCAGTATATGGGATTCTTCCTCATTCATTACAATGTGCTATCAGCACATTGTAATATGAAGGGGTTAACGAAATAGACTCGGGTCTTCGGAAGACCCGAGCTACCATGGAGACGGATCGCCGCCCCCCCGATGACGTCACGGGGGCGGCGATCCCAGGTAAGATGGCGGCGCCCATGCGCCGCTATCTTTTTGAGGCGCCGGCAGCTTTGCCGGCAGCCATCGCTGTGAAAGCACCCGCGATCGGTGCTACACCGATCGCGGTGTTACCGGTAAGCCTTTGCTGCAATATTCACAGCAAGACTTACCGGTATGGAGAGGCTCAGCCGTGAGCCTCTCATCGCAGCGCGACCCGACCGCCGCCGTGAATACACCGGCGGGCTGTGCTTTTCCAGGTGGGGGCCGCAAAATGTTGTCCCGCGGGCCGCGAGTTTGAGACCCCTGATATAGATGGATGAGGATGAATTATTATTTTTATTCATCTGCTTGTCTACAGTAATACTAAATATGACAGTGCACAGGTCTGTGTATAGTATGAGGTAGGTACATGGGCCTCATGTCTCCGGTGTAGAAAAACCCTCCCAATTTCACACAGAGATTATTTCTTTACTTTTAGCTCAGGATCCTCCTCTCTCCCTTTCTCTCTCTCTCATTTCTCTTCCTTCTCTCTATCCATCATCTTTCATTTCTCTTTCTCTTTTCCCCTTCTCTTTTTTGTTTCTCTTTTCTCTTTCTCTTTTTTTCTTTCTCTTTTTTTCTCTTTTTTTCTTTCTCTTTTTCTTCGTTTTTTTCTCTTCTCTTTTTTCTCTTTCTCTTTCTCCTCTATGAGGAGACACACAGGTACAGAGAGGTATTTACACGTATGATGGGAACCTGCAAGGTACACAACATCAGTCAGATTACATAGGCCATAGTGTGCAAAAAGGCGACAATCCTTCCCTACACGGTGTTGTGAGCAGATGTAGAATATTATCCAACCACTGCTACCATGTGATCCCCTAAAATAGTGTTTATGTGTTGCCCCCGGGGGCTGTGAGGTGAATGGCAGCCTATCAATGGTTTTCCTTATCATCCAAATTTCTGGGGGTCATTTACTAAGGGCCCGATTCGCGTTTTCCCGACGTGTTAACCGAATATTTCCGATTTGCGCAATTTCCCCTGAATTGCCCCGGGATTTTGGTGCACGCGATCGGATTGTGGCGCATCGGCGCTGGCATGCACAACGAAAATCGGGGGGCGTGGCTGAATGAAAATCTGACGGATTCGGAAAAAACGCCGCTTTTAAAAAAAAATCTGTCGCGGAGCTTGCACTTACCTTCACTCAGCCGAGCCGGTGAACTCCAGTGCGTTCCGATGCTTTTCAGCACAGCAGCCCACCTGGTGGACGGCGGAGGAACTACCTTAATGAATCCCGGCCGACCCGAATCCAGCACAGAGAACGCGCCGCTGGATTGCGAATGGACTGGGTAAGTAAATCTGTCCCTCTATGTTTGTGTTACATAGTTATCAGAAGGGACCGACCCATTGATTATGAAAGTTTTTCTCATGATAATGCACTAGCCCAGTGTCTATGGTGTGGTACAGTGCTGTGCCCATAGGATGACAGCGGAACCATGCACAACCTGCCCCTGGGCTCATTAAGAAGAATGGGGGATCGCTTGTTCTTGTAATCAATGGATATGGGATATAGTTATCCCTGAGGCTGGGGCTTCGTTTGTTGTCCCTGTCCAAGGAGGCTTCTCATTGGATGAGGCAGGTCCCATGACCCCCTAAAAACTTGTTTGGAACTGGAGGTAGATTCTGGGTAAGGCTGGGCCGCATCAAGTTTTCCACACAAAATGCGCTTACAAAATATCATTATTCAGATTCAAATGTCATGGCGTCTCCCAGCGCAAGGAAAGCCCCATGCTGGGAGACGTGTTTTCTCTATGAACGCATCCTGTGCACCGAGGGGTCCCAAGCTCCTACCGCACTGAGCCCAGTCAGGGACACTCCATCCCCCCCTCCCCCCCGGTACTTGCCTCCCCGTGTCCCTCCCATCGAAGAAGATGAAGTCGCCGCTCTGACCTGCACCAAGTGCGTTCAGAGCGGCGACTTCATCTTCTTCAAGTACCGGAGGGAAGCGGATTAACCGGTTACGGGCCCTTTCCTGTTTTTTCATGTCCATTTTTCACTCCCCACCTTCAAAAAACTATAACTTTTTTATTTTTACACGTAAAGAGCTGTGTGACGGCTTGTTTTCTGCGTAACAAATTGCACTTCATAGTGATGGTATTAAATATTCCATGCCATGTACTCGGAAGCGGGAAAAAAATTCCAAATGCAATGAAAACGCATTTGCGCCATTTTCTTGTGGGCTTGGATATTACGTCTTTCACTGAGCGCCCCAAATGACATGTCTACTTTATTCTTTGGGTCGGTACGATTAAGGGGATACCAAATTTGTATAGGTTTTATAATGTTTTCATACATTTACAAAAATTAAAACCTGTACAAAAATTATTTTTTTGATTTTGCCAACTTCTGGCGCTAATAACTTTTTTATACTTTGGTGTACGGAGCTGTGGGTGGTGTCATTTTTTGCGAAATATGACAATATTTTCAATTATATCATTTTTAGGACTGTACGACCTTTTGATCACTTTTTATAGATTTTTTTATATTTTTCAAAATGGCAAAAAAGTGCCATTTTCGACTTTGGGCGCTATTTTCCGTAACGGGGTTAAACGCATTGTAAAAAACGTTATCATATTTTGATAGATCGGGCATTTTCGGACGCGTCGATACCTGATGTGTTTATGATTTTTACTGTTTATTTATATTTATGTCAGTTCTAGGGAAAGGGGGGTGATTTGAAATTTAATGTTTTTTTATTATAATTTTTTTTTTAAAAACTTTTTTTTATTTTTATTTATACTATTTTTCAGACTCCCTAGGGTACTTTAACCCTAGGTTGTCTGATCGATCCTATCATATACTGCCATACTACAGTATGGCAGTATATGGGGATTTTCTTCCTCATTCATTACAATGTGCTATCAGCACATTGTAATGAAGGGGTTAAAACGAAATAGCCTCGGGTCTTCGGAAGACCCGAGGCTACCATGGAGACGGATCGCCGCCCCCCCGATGACGTCACGGGGGCGGCGATCCCAGGTAAGATGGCGGCGCCCATGCGCCGCTATCTTTTTGAGGCTGCCGGCAGCTTTGCCGGCAGCCATCGCTGTGAAAGCACCCGCGATCGGTGCTAGCACCGATCGCGGGTGTTACCGGTAAGCCTTTGCTGCAATATTCAGCAAAGACTTACCGGCTATGGAGAGGGCTCAGCCCGTGAGCCCTCTCCATGCAGCGCGACCCGACCGCCGCCGTGAATACACGGCGGGCGGTGCTTTTCCAGGTGGGGGCCGCAAAATGTTGTCCCGCGGGCCGCGAGTTTGAGACCCCTGATATAGATGGATGAGGATGAATTATTTATTTTATATTCATCTGCTTGGTCTACAGTAATTACTAAATATGACAGTGCACAGGTCTGTGTATAGTATGAGGTAGGTACATGGGCCTCATGTCTCCGGTGTAGAAAACCCTCCCATATTTCACCAGAGATTATTTCTTTTACTTTTAGCTCAGGATCCTCCTCTCTCCCTTCTCTCTCTCTCATTTCTCTTCCTTCTCTCTATCCCATCTATCTTTCATTTCTCTTTCTCTTTTTCCCCTTCTCTTTTTTTGTTTCTCTTTTTCTCTTTCTCTTTTTTTCTTTCTCTTTTTTCTTTCTCTTTTTTTCTTTCTCTTTTTTCTTTCTCTTTTTTTCTCTTTCTCTTTTTTTCTCTTTCTCTTTCTCCTCATATGAGGAGACACACAGGTACAGAGAGGTGATTTACACGTATGATGGGAACCTGCAAGGTACAAACAAATCAGTCAGATTACAATAGGCCATAGTGTGCAAAAAGGCGACAATCCTTCCCTACACGTGTGTTGTGAGCAGATGTAGAATATTATCCAACCACTGCTACCATGTGATCCCCTAAATAAGTGTTTATGTGTTGCCCCCGGTGGCTGTGAGGTGAATGGCAGCCTATCAATGGTTTTCTTATCATCCAAAGTTTCTGGGGGTCATTTACTAAGGGCCCGATTCGCGTTTTCCCGACGTGTTAACCGAATATTTCCGATTTGCGCCAATTTCCCCTGAATTGCCCCGGGATTTTGGTGCACGCGATCGGATTGTGGCGCATCGGCGCTGGCATGCACGCAACGAAAATCGGGGGGCGTGGCTGAATGAAAATCTGACGGATTCGGAAAAAACGCCGCTTTTAAAAAAAAAATCTGTCGCGGAGCTTGCACTTACCTTCACTCAGCCGAGCCGGTGAACTCCAGTGCGTTCCGATGCTTTTCAGCACAGCAGCACCACCTGGTGGACGGCGGAGGAACTACCTTAATGAATCCCGGCCGGACCCGAATCCAGCACAGAGAACGCGCCGCTGGATTGCGAATGGACTGGGTAAGTAAATCTGTCCCTCTATGTTTGTGTTACATAGTTATCAGAAGGGACCTGACCCATTGATTATGAAAGTTTTTCTCATGAATAATGCACTAGCCCAGTGTCTATGGTGTGTACAGTGCTGTGCCCTAGAGGATGAGCAGCAGGAACCATGCACAACCTGCCCCTGGGCTCATTAAGAAGAATGGGGGATCGCTGTTCTTGTAATCAATGGATATGGGATATAAGTTATCCCTGAGGCTGGGGCTTCGTTTGTTGTCCCCATGTCCAAGGAGGCTTCTCATTGGATGAGGCAGGTCCCATGACCCCCTAAAAACTTGTACTTGTACCACCAAAAAGTGGTCGAGGCCAGAGCAAGGCATGTATCCATTCTTATCCCTCCTTAGAAGATTCCTTGAAACTTCTTTTAAAGCGTAACCATCA
This sequence comes from Engystomops pustulosus, assembly GCA_019512145.1. Classification (NCBI taxonomy): domain Eukaryota; kingdom Metazoa; phylum Chordata; class Amphibia; order Anura; family Leptodactylidae; genus Engystomops; species Engystomops pustulosus. The sequence goes on from CM033648.1 coordinate 90,494,823, forward strand.
TTTGGGCTAATTTTTTATATTATGTGTGTGGGGGGATGTGGTGAACATTTTTACAAATTTACTTTATTAACAATATCTGCTTAAAAATTCAAGCTCCTCAATCCCATAGAGATGCGTATTCCAGCCTGTGCAGTGCATGTCTAAGGAAGCTGCGGGAGCTCATACATAATCTCCTTGTGTTTGGTTAAACAGCGGTGAGAAGGGAGGATTAACCCCTTCACTTTCAGCTCGATCTTTGAAAATACTGATCGTAGCATACTACAGCCAGGGTGAGAGCAGGTAAGGTTAACACTCACAGCTGTGTCATAAGCTGGAGAGAGAAACCTGAATTCAATCTGGTAGACAAGACAGAAGTAACATTGCAGTCTGTATCTTTACAAACTACGGAGAATTTCTTAATGAAGTAAATTAAAAAAACATATAATATCTTTCAACCCTTTGAAATGAGGGTTACTTAGAGAGGAATACATCCTCTGCCCACAAAGGTCCACAAGCTGGGGCCCCTTGGCAACAGGGGGCCCAGGACTAATGCTTAGTTTGCCGCCCCTTGTTGCCACATACAATATCAAAAATAATCTGAAATGATGGTTACGCTTTAAGTGCAAAGTCTTAGTAATTCGTATATCTGCTTATTCCATGTTACCAATAGATACAGATAAAGCAAACTCAATTAAAAAGGCAAGTTAAAGTTTATGCATTAATGTATATAACAAGTTAAACTTTGCTGCATCTGTATCGATATGAATAAAGCCCTCTGCAGTCTGCCAGGGATAGGTGCACATTATCCGGTCGCTGTCTGTTCTTTGACTTTGCGACGCTCTTTCGGAGTGGGCGTACTGGATATTCTTGGCCTCTCAGTGTTTTGGAGACGCAAGTATTAGAGTAGGAATATTGTAATATGAAGCGAAAAGTTCAACCTTTGCCGAATGACATTTTTCTTTATCACGGTGTGAAACCGGTAATAATAAAGGGGGTGGACGGCGCCTGGAGACGACTAATGGATTCCGAGCACATTGCAGCACTTGGAAAGGAAAGTGAAATGTTATTGGAGCTGTAAATGCGTTGCGACATGGAGCTTATTAATGGGCAGCCGCCTGGACTGACCTGCCGGATGGGATAATGAAGTGTACATATTCCTGAGCATTGTAAGGATCCACTCGCCTCATCCTTCAGCCATTTAGGGAATTTATATAAAGCGCTGGGAGGCAGAAGTGACGGGATTAATATGGCTTGATTCTTCCCGGTAAATTAGGGATGGGACTCACGAGCGTTTGGCCAGATGACTTTGCAATTGGAAATGCAATTGACGTTTTTATGATCTTTAAATGTCCCTTCACTTGACTGAGTTACCAATGATGGAGGAGGCAGGAGCACCAGAAAAAGTCTTGTGTGGTGGCTTCTGGATGGAGGAGTCAGGAGTACCCACATACGTCCTGTGTGGTGGCTTCTGGATGGAGGAGTCAGGAGCACCCACATACGTCCTGTGTGGTGGCTTCTGGATGGAGGAGTCAGGAGCACCGACATACGTCTTGTGTGGTGGTCTCTTGATGGAGGAGGCAGGAGCACCTACATACGTCCTGTGCAGTGGCTTCTGGATGGAGGAGGCAGGAGCACCCACATACGTCTTGTGTGGTGGCTTCTGGATGGAGGAGTCAGGAGCACCGACATACGTCTTGTGTGGTGGTCTCTTGATGGAGGAGGCAGGAGCACCTACATACGTCCTGTGCGGTGGCTTCTGGATGAAGGAGGCAGGAGCACCCACATACGTCTTGTGTGGTGGCTTTGGGATGGAGGAGGCAGGAGCACCTACATACGTCTTGTGTGGTGGCTTCGGGATGGAGGAGGCAGGGGCACCCGCATATGTGCTTGTGTGGTGGCTTCCGGAAAAAGGAGTCAGGGGCACCCACATACGTCTTGTGTGGTGGCCTCTGGATGGAGGAGGTAGGAGTACCCGCATATGTCTTATGTGGAAACTTCTGGATGGAGGAGGCAGGAGCACCTACATATGTCTTGTGTGGTGGCTTCTGGAAGGAGGGGGCAGTAGCACCTGCTTAAGTCTTGTGGGGTGGCTTCTGGAAGGAGGGGGCAGTAGCACCCGTTTACGTCTTGTGTGGTGGCTTCTGGATGGAGGAGGCAGTAGCACCTACATACATCTTGTGTGGCGGTTTATGGATGGAGGAGGCAGGAGCATACTTCTTGTATGGTGGCTTCATCTGTCTTCTTCATCTGTCACTTGTCTTGTGATTCTCTGTGTGTACAATCATCAAGACTTGATGCACTGAAGCTTTTCCTAATTTAAAATATGTAGTCTGCTCTGAAACAAAACAGTCTCAACCAATGTTTCCCATGAAATTGATATATATAAACACCTTTAGTTCTCAAATAAGGATTCTGATTTTAATAAATTTCTACAATTTTTTTTACTATTAGGGTGAGATTTAGCAATGGAGGTTAGGTTTGACCCTACCCAACTTCTAACCATGTATCTAATCCTGCACCTGTAACACTTACCTAAAAAATTTGTAAAAAACAAGAGAGGATTATTCATCAATTTACAGGACATTGGGAGCAACATTGTTTAATCTGAAGCAAATCAGAAAATATGTGGATTAGATTTCTTACTAAATCTTTGAATCGACAAATAGATTCTCTCATCTCTAGATACAACGGAGGAGAGGCTGTCGTGGTGACTGCCAGGGTCCTGACTCTTCCGTAATACATAGAAGGATATAACTCCCATCTATCAATATTTTAGGATCCTGAACATCAATACATTGACAGACAACTTTTTTTAAGGGGCCCAAAACCATGTTGTATCTTTACTATGTGTGCACCTTATGGAGCTTTATGTATACAATGGGGCAGATTTACTTACCTGTCCTGTTGCGATCCCGAGGTGCGTTGTCCGAAGAGGATTCGGGTCTGCCGTGATTCACTAAGGTCATGCGCCCAATTTCCTGCATGTGTCGCTTCTGCACCAAGATCTGCCGGAGTTCACCTTCTTCTTCCTGGTGATTGTAAGTGCATGGCTTGCGACACAATTCTAAATGTCAAAGCCTGTACGTTGTCCGACTTCCCACCTGCTGATTTCTGTAGTATGCAAGCCGGCACCAATGCGCCAAAATGCAATCGCGTGCGCCAAAATCCCGGGACAATTCAGCGCAAAACGGAAATTGTCGGGAAACCCGACGAAAATGCGTTCCACGGACCCTTAGTAAATGAGCCCCAATGAATCCTTAGACCAGTGATGGCAAACCTTTTAAAGACCGAGTGCCCAAAATGAAACCCAAAAAACACTAGCTTTTCCCAAAGTGCCAAAACGGCAATTTAGGCAGTAAAAACTTATTACTACTAGAATCTTTGAGCTCCAATCCGACCCTGTCCACACCTTTTCACTCTTTGGACAGGACCAAGCAGCACAGGATGGGTCACTTTAAAATAGCAGGGCACTACTTGGACTGCCTGAGACTGCAGGAAGATGACATGTCTGGCAAACTCTGTGCCTGGGAAACAGCCCATGTGCCCACAGAGAGGCCTCCAAGTGCCATCTCTGGCACCAGTGCCATAGGTCCGCCACCACTGCCTGAGACTATATAGAATGATTATGTTGTAGCCTCTCCTTTGTCCTTTGCAGATTTCCCTCCCAGCAAATAGTTAAATTCATGCCAAAAATCACTTCACAAACAAACTTTTTCAATACAAGGTTGAGCTGCGCTCTTTATGGAACTCCGAGCAGTGATGCTGTGACTGTAGCCTGGGTGCATTGGGTGTATTACTTCCATATTGATGCTCTGAGTGGAGTTGGACCTAAGCTCCTACCATTCTAAACCCTTGTGGCCAGAAGATGTCATTGCACCCAGCAGCACTAGTACTATGTCTGCACTACATGTACCAGCGGATCCTTCCCTCCAGTAGCAGCACATACTGTCCCCCCAAGGGCAGGCACATCTTATCGGAGGCGTCCTCCCCCGGCTGTGCATTCATCCCTCTGATGTCTATTCCCTCCTGTGCTGAGTGTTACAGATGCACAGAAAGAAAGGAGTCAGCACAGACGCACATTAAACAACAAACCGAGCTGAATGCACTGATATTACTTCATAAAACGCCGATCGATTCTCTTCTGTGCACAAAGCTTTGACCTCGGAGTTAGAGGATCTTGTACAATATGTTAAAGTGAGACGTGATGAGCTTTATAAAGCAAAGCTGTGGATTGTAGACGACTCGGCTGCCAAAGGAACAACAAGAAAGCAACGCAGTCCTCAGGGCCCAAGTATTGTACAGAGCAGCCATTGACATCACATTCACCATTATAATAGCCTGAGGGTTAATCATCAAACCAATTCTAAAGAACACTGCAACATTGTAACAAAAAACCCATTGACAAGCTGCAATTCACATCACAACCACTAGGAGAGGCAAAAGAAAGAGAACTTTTAAAGCTCCTGGCAATCACCTTCACACCTGTGCACAAAGATCCAAAAAGGGGAGTGCAGATGTGGAGTATAATACAGGAAGCAACCCAGGATAAGTACAGGATAAGTAATGTCATGTGTGTATACAGTGACTGCAGAATAGTGAGTGCAGCTCTGGAGTATACTACAGGATGCAACTCAGGATCAGTACAGGATAAGTAATGTCATGTATGTACACAGTGACTGCACCAGCAGAATAGTGAGTGCAGCTCTGGGGTATAATACAGGATGTAACTCAGGATCAGTACAGGATAAGTAATGTCATGTATGTACACAGTGACTGCACCAGCAGCAGAATAGTGAGTGCAGCTCTGGAGTATAATACAGGATGTAACTCAGGATCAGTACAGGATAAGTAATGTCATGTATGTACACAGTGACTGCACCAGCTTTGTAATCAGACCTCACACTGCTGTGCTCTGTGCTCTCTGCAGCCATTGATATGTATTGTCCCTGGAGAGATGTGTAATCAGACCTCACACTGCTGTGCTCTGTGCTCTCTGCAGCCAGTGTTATGTATTGTCCCTGGAGAGATGTGTAATCAGACCTCACACTGCTGTGCTCTGTGCTCCCTGCAGCCAGTGTTATGTATTGTCCCTGGAGAGATGTGTAATCAGACTTCACACTGCTGTGCTCTGTGCTCTCTGCAGACAGTGTTATGTATTGTCCCTGGAGAGATGTGTAATCAGACCTCACACTGCAGTGCTCTGTGCTCTCTGCATCCAGTGTTATGTATTGTCCCTGGAGGGATGTGTAATCAGACCTCACACTGCTGTGCTCTGTGCTCTCTGCAGCCAGTGTTATGTATTGTCCCTGGAGAGATGTGTAATCAGACCTCACACTGCTGTTCTCTGTGCTCTCTGCAGCCAGTGTCAGAAATCCGCTAAATTCCAGGATCTTGGTGAAATATATACAGATGTGTTGTTACCTTCCCTCTTCTGGATGTGTGTTGTGGATAATATAGATCAGGGGTCTCAAACTCAATTTACCTGGGGGCCGCTGGAGGTAGATTCTGGGTAAGGCTGGGCCGCATCAAGTTTTCCACACAAAATGCGCTTACAAAATATCATTATTCAGATTCAAATGTCATGGCGTCTCCCAGCGCAAGGAAAGCCCCATGCTGGGAGACGTGTTTTCTCTATGAACGCATCCTGTGCACCGAGGGGTCCCAAGCTCCTACCGCACTGAGCCCAGTCAGGGACACTCCATCCCCCCCTCCCCCCCGGTACTTGCCTCCCCGTGTCCCTCCCATCGAAGAAGATGAAGTCGCCGCTCTGACCTGCACCAAGTGCGTTCAGAGCGGCGACTTCATCTTCTTCAAGTACCGGAGGGAAGCGGATTAACCGGTTACGGGCCCTTTCCTGTTTTTTCATGTCCATTTTTCACTCCCCACCTTCAAAAAACTATAACTTTTTTATTTTTACACGTAAAGAGCTGTGTGACGGCTTGTTTTCTGCGTAACAAATTGCACTTCATAGTGATGGTATTGCACTTGTTGTGCGTCATGTAACTCCTATTGCACTTGTGTGCAGTTGTCCTGTAGGCTCCTATTGCACTTGTTGTGCATGTACTGTAGGCTCCTATTGCACTGTTGTGGGTCCTGTAGGCTCCTATTGCACTTGTTGTGCAGGACCTGTAGGCTCCTATTGCACTTGTTGTTCAGGTTCCTGTAGGCTCCTATGCACTTGTTGTGCGGTTTATGTAGGCTCCTATTGCACTTGTTGTGCGGTCCTAGATCTCCTATTGGACTTGTTGTGCAGGTCCTGTAGGCTCCTGTTCCACTCATGGTGCAGTCCTGCAGTTTCTGGTGTCATTGGCAGATGTTTTGGCTTTAATGTGTTTTGGGACTTCATTGTTGCCAGATCTTCCCCCCAAACAGCGGAGCGAGTCCAGATCTGCATCTGCGTGTGACACTGAGCGTCTCGCCACTTGTGTTATCTGCGCTCCCGCTCTCCGACGCGGCAGATAAGAGTATTATTTCTTTTTTTTCTATCTAAATAGAGATTAGTAACTGATGTGGAAATGTCATGTAAGGTCGGATGGGAGGCTTCATCTCTGGTAATGATGTATAAACAAACATTAGAAGATCCGGACGTCTGCGGGGAGGCGCCCACCGGGCCTTATTAAAATCTGGCTCTTCCCTTTAGTTTCTATTGTCAAACATTACCTTTGTCGTTTAGCGCACAGATAAGAATAGACTGTTTTTTTTACCGCCCTCGTCTTTGCCCTTTTGATGAATAATTTAGCCGATTTTTGTCTCTCAGATCTTCAAAGTGAGAAAATGTCTGACTAATATTTCAAAGTGGCTCCAGAGGTTTGTGTGGTCAATCTGTGAAAGCTGAAGCAGGTAACCGAGTCAATAAGAAAAGTTTGCTGAAAGTTGGACAAATACAAGAATAGTTTCAACTATTTCTACTTTAATTTTTTTTATTCGAACAGCGCCACCACTAAGCAGAGGCTGAATAGGGCATTGCAGCTCAGCTCATATACTTCATTACAACCTAAAAACTATGTTAAACATTAGCCATTCACAACAGATCTGTCACCACTGCAGCCATTTTTTATCCATTGTCCCTGGAGATGTGTAAACAGACCTCACACTGCTGTGCTCTGTGCTCTCTGCAGCCATTGTTTTGTATTATCCCTGGAGAGATTTGTAATCAGATCTCACACTGCTGTGCTCTGTGCTCTCTGCAGCCCTTGATATGTATTGTCCCCTGGAGAGATGTGAATCAGACCTCACTTCTGTGCTCTGTGCTCTCTGCGTCCAGTGTTAGTATTGTCCCTGGAGAGACGTGTAATCAACCTCACACTGCTGTGCTCTGTGCTCTCTGCAGCCAGTGTTATGTATTGTCCCTGGAAGATGTGTAATCAGACCTCACACTGCTGTGCTCTGGTGCTCAGGAGTATATAGGGGGGGAAGGAAGAGGTGGGTAGCGGGGCGGGTGACAGTGAAAAGAGGGAGGTGGTGGAGAACGCTCACGGTGAGTAGCATTGGGATGGGGGGAGTGGACTGCGGATAAGTGATGAAGGGAGAAGAAGTCTGTGGGATGGAAGCATGTGGCGTCTAGGAATAGGGGGGTGCGGCTTTAGGTGAGGTAAAAGAGGTGTAGGCAGAGGAAAATGGAAGGGTGGGGGGACAGGGGTGCGGAAGGATGTCAGAATACAACGGAGGCAAAGCAAGGGAGGTGATGAATAGTAGGTTGGTGATCGGGGGTACGTCTATGAGAAGTAGGAAGGACGTGTAGGTCGGGGGCGGGAAATAAGTGATGCGGGGAGCGGTGGGGAGATGAGGGTCAAAGCATGAGGTGTGTGGACGTGGGGTGAGTGGGGTTGAGTTGTGTCAGTGCGTAGAATCTGTGAAAGGGGTATAGGTATTGGGCGTTGTGTGGAATGGGGGAGAATTGGGGGGGGGACGGGGAGCGTGGAAGTAGGATTGGTAGGGGGGCGGTTATGAGGGGGGGAAACAATGATCAGGGGGGTCCGGTGTGGGGGGAGTCGAGAGGTGGTGCGAAGTAGGGGGTAACAGAGGGAATATCGGAGGGACTTGATAGGACGCAGGGAGTGGATAGGATGCGGGAGGGGCGATGGGGCGGAGGGGGGAGACGGGGTGGGACGGGGGGATGAGGATGGGAAAATCACATAGAGATGTGGGGGGGTGGAAAAGAAGAAGGTGGGAGGAAGAAGAGCAGGGAGTGGGATGAAGCAAGGGGGGTCGGATATGAGAGTATGAGGATTGGGGCGTAATGGGAACATGGGGGGAATGGAAGAGGGGGAAAAGGGGGAGAATGTATAAGTAGCTTTGAAGGGGAATAGAGGGGGAGAGAGAGGGTGCTTGAAGAGGGGGGATTGCCACGGAAAAAAGAAATAAATAGAAGAGGGGTGGTGGGGGAGGGAGAGTAGGATTGGGACTGTGGGAGCCGCGATTTGAACAGAGGTAAATAGTGTGGGGGTGTGGGCTCTGCATCAGTGTTATGTATTATCCCTGGAGATATGTGTAATCAGATCTCACACTGCTGTGCTCTTGCTCTCTGCAGCCAGTGATATGTATTGTCCTGGAGAGATTGTATCAGACCTCACACTGCTGTGCTCTGTGCTCTCTGCAGCCATTGATAGTGTATTGTCCCTGGAGAGATTTGTAATCAGACCTCACACTGCTGTGCTCTGTGCTCCCTGCAGCCATTGATATGTATGTCCCTGGAGAGATGTGTAATCAGACCTCAACTAGCTGGCTCTATGCTCTCTGCAGCCATTGATATGTATTGTCCCTGGAGAGATGTGTAATCAGACCTCACACTGCTGTGCTCTGTGCTCTTGCCAGCATGTTATGTATGTCCCTGGGAGATGGTGTAATCAGACCTCACACTGCTGTGCTCTGTGCTCCTTGCAGCCAGTGTTATGTATTTTCCCTGGAGAAATGTGATAATCAGACTTCACACTGCTGTGCCTGTGCTCTCTGCATGACAGTGTTAGTATTGTCCCTGGAGAGATGGTAATCAGACCTCACAACGGCAGTGTCTGTGCTCTCTGCATCCAGTGTTATGTATTGTCCCTGGAGGGATGTGTAATCAGACCTCACACTGCTTGCTCTGTGCTCTCTGCAGCCAGTGTTATGATTTCCCTGCCGAGATGTGTAATCAGACCTACACTGCTGTTCTCTGTGCTCTCTGCAGCCAGTGTCAGAAATCCGCTAAATTCCAGGATCTTGGTGAAATATATACAGAGTGTTTGTACCTCCCTCTTCTGGATGTGTGTTGTGGATAATATAGATCAGGGGTCTCCAAAACATTTACCTGGGGCCGTCCTGTCATGTATGTACACAGTGACTGCACCAGCAGCAGAATAGTGAGTGCAGCTCTGGAGTATAATACAGGATGTAACTCAGGATCAGTACAGGATAAGTAATGTCATGTATGTACCCAGTGATTGCACCAGCAGCAGAATAGTGAGTGCAGCTCTGGGGTATAATACAGGCCGGTGTAACTCAGGATCAGTACAGGAAATAATGTCATCTATGTACACAGTGACTGCACCAAGCACAGAATAGTGAGTGCAGCTCTGGGAGTATAATACAGGATGTAACTCAGGATCAGTACAGGATAAGTAATGTCTATGTATGTACACAGTGACTGCACAGCAGCAGAATAGTGGAGTGCCTCTGGAGTATAAATACGGATGTAACTCAGGATCAGTACAACGATAGTATGTCATATGTACACAGTGACTGCCCAGCAGCAGAAATGTGAGTGCAGCTCTTGGGTATATACAGGATGTAACTCAGATCGTACAGGAAAGTAATGTCATGTATTACACTTGACTGCACCAGCGCAGAATAGTGAGTGCAGCTCTGGGGTTATAATACGATGTAACTCGGATCATACGGATAAGTAATGTCATGTATTACACAGTGACGCACCAGCAGCAGAATATTGAGTGCAGCTCTGGGGTATAATACATGAGAATAACTCATGGATCAGTACAGGATCAGTAAATGTCATGTATGTCACACAGTGACTGCACCAGCAGCAGATATGAGTGCAGCTCTGGGGTACTACAGGATTAACTCAGGATCAGTTACGGAAGTATAAGTAATGTCATTATGTACCCAAGTACTGCACCAGCACAGAATTGAGTAACACAGCTCTGGGGATAATCAGGATGTAACTCCAGAGATCAGTACAGATAAGTAATGTCATGTTATCACAGTGACTGCACCAGGCAGCAGAATAGTGAGGGCAGCTCTGGGGTATAATACAGATGTAACTCGATCATGTACAGGAAAGTAATGTCATGTATGTACACAGTGACTGCACACCAGCACAGATAGTGAGTGTCAGCTCTGGGGTATAATACCGGATGTACTCAGGACAACGGATCGTAATGTCATGTATGTACACAGTGACTGCACACAGACATAAGTAGTGATGCCAGCTCTGGGTATAATACGGATGTACTCAGGATCAGACAGGATAGTTAATGTCATGTATGTTTACACGTGACTGCACCAGCAGCAAAAGTGAGTGCAAGCTCTGGGTATAATACAGGATGTAACTCAGATCAGTACAGATAATTAATGTCATGTATGTACAACATTGACTGCACCAGCAACATAATAGTGAGTGCCTCTGGTATAATACAGGATGTAACTCAGGATCAGTACAGGATAAGTAATGTCATGTAGTACACCGTGACTGCACCAGCAGCAGAATAGTAGTCAGTCTGGCTCTGGGTATAGGATTTCACTCAGGTCAGTACAGGATAGTAATGTCATGTATGACACAGTGACTGCACCAGCAGCAGAATAGTGAGTGCAAGCTCTGGGGTATAATACAGGAGTAACTCAGGATCAGTGCAGTATAGTAATGTCATGTATGTTACACAGTGACCTGATGCACCCAGCAGCAGAATAGTGAGTGCAGTCCTGGGGTATAATAACAGGATGTAACTCAGGATCAGTACAGGATAAGTAATGTCATGTATGTCCACAGTGACTGCACCAGCAGCAGAATAGTGAGTGCATCTAAGTCATCTGGAGTGCCTCAGTCAGCAGATAATGAGTTCAGCTCTGTAAAACATGTCAGACTGGCACAAACAACGGATCTGTAAACATCCCTTATATGTAATAAGAGGCATTTGCATCAGATAACATTAGGTCTGTTTTAACTTCGCCACATTCTTCTTACATCTACTTGCAGAGCTTCTTACCGAAGTGTGGACTGCGGAAGAGGCAGCATCATGGCGCCATCCCAGATTCTCCTCGGCCACGTCAGAATCCAAGACCTCCAGTTTCTACTCCTCCTTTCTCCTCGCTTGGGCAACGACCTGCTGGCTAATATTGCCTAGCGCTCGTCGGTCCATCCACCCCTCTTACCCACTGACGAACCTTATGCCTCCCAATACCAGGACACAGTGGTTGAAGCGTTTGAGAAAGGTAAAGAGGCCAAAGTCCTCAGCTGGCTCTCAATGTCAGTGGCCATGATTCCCGCCCTGTGACACCATTAAGAAGTGATCTTCGGGTCGATGTCCCATACTTGCGTGCGTCTCCAAAGTTGGGGGGGGGGGGTATCGCTCGGCTCCAAAATTTTTGAAAAATTGCGTTGTCTTGAAGAGAGAAGAAAAGCCTTTTCAACGGCAGCCCTTTTCCCTGTTCATCAGATCCTGGTTTCCACTCCGTAAGAGCGTTCTTTTTGGACCAACCTGGGGCCGATGGACTGGCTGGTGGTCGGATTCCTCCACTGATGAGCTAAGGGATGACCTAAGAGATGGCTTGAGATCGAGGTGGGGGGATATAACCTTGAGGTTCCATCATTGAGTACAAGACTGGGCCTTCGCTGGATGATAGAGGAGCCTCTATGGCCGCGTGAGTGACATTGAGGCAAACGATTTTCCCAAGATCTTTCCCCGCATTAAAACTGTTTTTCCCAGCAACAACTAATCCTTCATCTCAACTCTGCTCGAAGATCACCTCCCCCTCAGATGTACCCAAAGCAAGCAAACCCTGCTCCTCTAGATCCTGCTCCGACCCAATTGCTAAAGACTCTAAGGGCACCAGACATTCAGGAACAAAAGCCAGCAACTGCAGCCACTGCCCAAAAACCCCTTGTCCAGGATCTGTGGCCACTGTCACCAAATACTCCCAAGACAATGAACCTCATGGGGAGTCAGAGGGACAATTCTGCTCCCATGCCAGAGAAATCAATCCAATGGCTAATCATTCACCATCAAGTAGTCAAGCAAATCCGATCAAGACTAAAAACTCTCCCACCACCTCCTAAATCAAACGTCAGTGCCCCCAAAATCACTTACACAAAAGCATCAACGCCCAGATTCTGCTGACAAGAGGGTCCCCGGATTATATTAGCGAGTCCACCACCACCCATCACACCAAGCCCCACCAGCATGTTCAAACTAGCACATAGGAGGGATCTCGGCGGGAAACGGTTACCAATGGTTGTAGAAACTAGAGGTGAAACGAATCGATAATCCTCCCATGGGCTACACCACCTGTCCCACTCAACATAAGTCAAGGGCCGCCTGTGAAAGGTGGGGTGCAAGCCAAAAAGCACAGCGATCCATAGCAAGTGGCAAAACCACAAACCACCAAAAGCAAAGGAAAGCCGACGGCACAGAAACAAAAAAAAGGCCCATGTCCCTAGAACTAGGTACTGTTATAATAGACAAACCAACTTCCAGCATTCGTATTACTAGTTCTCATCACATGTGATATCTTGTCCTATCTAGTTCCCCTAGTGAATATCTTTCATATCTAGTTCCCTGAACAGTGTATATGCTTTTCATATCTGTTCCCGGCACAGTTATATCTTTCTATCTAGTTCCCATTAGTGTATCTTTTCATATCACATGTTACCTGGCACAGGGAGATCTTTCCTATCTAGTTCCCGGCACCGTGATACTTTCCCTATCTAGTTCCCGGCACGTGATATCTTTCCTTCTGTTCCCGGCAAGTGAATCTTTCCTATCTATTCCCGGCACAGTGATCATCTTTCCTTCTAGTTCCAGCACAGTGATATCTTTCCTATCTAGTTCCCCCCTGGCACATCATGATATCTTCATCTCTAGTTTCCGCGGCACAGTGATACTTTTCCTATCTAGCTCCCGGCAGTGATTCTTTCCTATCTAGTCCCAGCACGTGATATTTCTTTCCTATTCTAAGTTCCCGGCCCCGTGGATATCTTTCCTATCTAGTTTCCCCGCAACAGTATATCTTTCCTATCTGTTCCCGGCAACAGTGATATCTTTCGACTATCTAGTTTCCCGGCACAGTGATATCTTTCCTATCTAGTTTCCCGGCACGTGAATCCTTTCCTATCTGTTCGCCGGCAGAAAAAAATCAGTGATATCTTTCCAGCTAGTTCCCGGCACAGTGAGATCTCCTATCTAGTTCCCGGCACAGTGTATCTTTCCTATCTATTTCCCGGCACAGTGATATCTTTCATATCTAGTTTCCCCGCACAGTGATATCTTCATACTCGTTTCCCGGCACGTGATATCTTTCTATCTATTTCCGCACCGTGCTAATCGCTTTCCTATCTAGTTCCCTGCACGTGATATCTTTCCTATCTAGTCCCGGCAGTGATATCTTTCCTATCGAGTTTCCCAGGCACAGGGATATCTCCTATTAGTTCCCGGCACATGATATCTTTCCTATCTAGTTCCGCCGGCAAAACCACAGTGATACCTTCTTGTCCATCCTATATGTTCCTTCCAGCAGACCCTGGTCCCGTCTGCACCCGGCACAGTATATCTTTCCTATCTAGTTCCCGCACAGTGGATATCCTTTCCTATCTAGTTCCCGGCACAGTGATATCTTTCAGATCTAGTTCCCAGCACAGTGATATCTTTCCCTATCTAGTTCCCGGGCCACAGTGATATCTTTCCTATCTAGTTCCCGCACAGTGATATTTTCCTATCTAGTTCCTAGCCGTGATATCTTCCTATCTAGTCCTAGCAGTGATATCGTCATATCTATTCCCGGCAACGTGATATCTTTTCTCCCTATCTAGTTCCCCATCAATTATATCTTTCCTATCTAGTCCCAGCACAGTGATATCTTTCCCCTATCTAGGTTCCCATCAATGATATCTTCCTATCTAGTTTCCCAGCCCAGTCGATATCTTCCTATCTAGTTCCCAGGCACAGTGGTTGATATCTGTCCTATCTAGTTTCCCAGCATGATATCTTTCCTACTAGTTCCCGCACAGGTGATTCTTTCCTCTCTAGTTTCCGTTCCCTCAGCGACCAGTGAGATCTTTCTATCTAGTTCCCGGCACCAGTTGTAATCTTAGCCGTATCATAGTTCCCGGCACATTGATTATCTCTTTCTCCTCATTAGTTCCCGGCACAGTGCTATCTTTCCTATCTTAGTTTCCCCGCATCACAGTGGATATCTTCTTTCCTTCTAGTTTCCGCGGCACGTGGATCTCTTTCCTATCTAGTTGCTAACGCACCAGTGGATATCTTTCCTATCTAGTTCCCGGCACGTGATATCTTTCCTATCTAGTTCCGCACAGTGGATATCTTTCCCTATCTAGTTCCCAGCACATTATATCTTCCTATCTAGTTCCCATCCAATGAATCTTCTCTCTATTCCCCGCGCAGTGCTATCTGTCCTATCTAAGGTTTCCCAGACAGTGGAATATCTTTCCTATCTAGTGCCCGGCACAGGATATCTTTCCTAATCTAGTTCCCGGCACAGTGCTATCTTTCCTTATCCTAGTTCCCGGCAGCAGTGGTATCTTTCCTATCTAGTTCCCGGCACAGTGATATCTTCCTAATCTATTTTCCGCGGCACAAGTGATATCTTTCTATCTAGTTCCCGGCACAGTTATTCTTACTATCTAGTTCCGGGCAAGTGATGTCTTTCCTATCTATTCCCAGCACAAGTATATCTTTCCTATCTAGTTCCCGACACGTGATATCTTTCCTATCTAGTTCCCGTCCGTGATACCTTTCCCTATCTAGTTCCCAAACTGCACTCACACATCTGCTACTGTGCATCACTGTGTCCAATCATGGCATTACTTTCCTGTACTAATCCTGTTACATCATGTAACTATACTTCAGAGCTGCACTCAACTACTTCGTTCTGCTGGTGCAGTCACTGGGTGTCATACATGACATTACTTTACCTGTACTGATCCTGAGTTACATCCCTGTCTATACTCCAGCGCACTCACTATTCTGCTGCGTGCGAGTCACTGTGTAATACATGACATTACTTATCACGTACTGATCCGTGATTACATCCTGGTAATTACCCCAGTAACGGCACTCACTATTCTGTGCGCTGGTGCTAGTCACTGGTGCATACTACCTGGTGAACATTACTTATCCTGTACTGAATCCTGGGTTCACCTTGCCTATATACTCCAGCTTGCACTCATATTCGCTGCTGGTGCAGTCACTGTGTACATACATGCTACATTTCCTGTCCTTGATCCTGAGTTCACATCCGTATTAACCCCGAAGCTGCACTCACTATTCTGTCTGCTGGTGTAAGTCCTGTGTACTACATGACATTACTTATCCTGTACTGATCCTGAGTTCATCCGTATTATACTCCAAGCTTGCACTCACATCGCTTGCGGGGCGTCACTGGTGTACATACATGATCATTACGTTCCTGTAACTGATCCGGTTTACATCCTGTTTATACCCCAGAGCTCTAGCAACTCACTATTCTGCTGCTGGTGGCTAGTCACTGGTCATCATGACATTACTTATCCTGTACTGATCCTGGGTTACATTACCGTATTATATACTCCAGGCGTGCACTCACTATTCTGCTGCGTGCAGTCACTGTGTACATACATGGCATACGGGTTATCCTGTACTGATCCTGAGTTTACATCCTGTCTTCGACCCCAGAAGCTGCACATCACTATTCTGCTGCTGTGGTCACTGTTTACATAACATACGACTACTTATCTGTACTGATCCTGGTTCATCCTGTATTATACTCCAGAAGCTGCACTCACTTCTGCTCTGTGCACGATCAACTGTGTACATACCATGACATCACTTATCCTACTGACCGAGTTACCTCTGAGTTATAACCCCGACTGCACTCACTATTCTGTTCCTGCTGGGTGCAGTCACTGGTACATACATGACTTGCTTATCCTGTACGATGCCTGAGTTACATCCTTTATTATACTACAGAAGCATGCACCACTTTCTGCTGGCTGTGCATCACTGTGTAACATACATGACATGCTTATCCTTACTGTCCTGAGTTACAACTCATGTATTAATACCTCAAATGCCTTCACTTTCTTTCTGCTGCTGTTGCAGTCACTGGTTACATACATGAATACCTTCGCCTGTACGATCCTGAGTTACATCCTGTATTATACGCAGAAGCACTCACTATTCTGCTCTGGTTGAGTGTCACATTGGTATCAGCACATGATACATCTGAACTTATCCTGTACTGACCTGAGTTTACATCCTGTTATTTAGACTACAGAGCTTGCCTCACTATTGCCTTGCGTGCAGTACACTGTGTACATACGACATTACTTTATCCTGTTACTGATCCTGACGTTACAATCATGTATTATACCCCAGAACCTGCACTCACTATGCTGCTGCTGGTGTAGTCACTGCTACATATGGACATTACTTATCCTGTAACTGATCCTGATTTAATCCTTAATTATACTCCAGAGCTGCACTCACTATTCTGCTGGCTGCGGCCGTCACTGTGTACATCCATGACATTAACTTTCCTGTACTGGATCGTATAATACAGGATGTAACTCAGGATCAGTACAGGATAAGTCATGTCATGTATGTACACAGTGACTGCACCAGCAGCAGAATAGATGGTGGCACCATCCCCACTGTCACACATGGTGGGGGTAGCATCACAGTTTGGGCTTTTCTTCAGCAGGGGGATGAATAAAATTGATGGGACGATGGATGGAGCAAAATACAGGAACATTCTGGAAGAAAACCTGTTGGAGTCTACAGAAGACCTGAGACCGGGAGGAGATTTATCTTCCAACAAAACAATGTTTCCAAACATAAAGCAAAATCTACAATGGAAGGTTCACAAATAACTGGATCCAATTGTTAGATCGGCCGAGTCACATCCAGACCCAAATCCAATCAGGATCTATGGAAAGAGCTGAAAACTGCTGCTCACAAACGCTTCATCCAACCTCCTGGAGCTCCGGCTGTTCTCCAAGGAAGTACGGGAAGTATTTCAGTCTCTCCATGTGCAAAACTGATAGAGACCTGATACCCCAAGCGACTGCAGCTGTAATCACAGGCACAGGGGGCGCTACAGAGTATTAACTTAAAGGGCAGAATAATATTGTATGTCCCACTTTTCAGTTTATTATTTTACAAAAATTTAAAATATCTATAAATGTCATTCCACTGCACAATTGTGTCCCACTTGTTCTTGATTCATTACCAAAAAAATAACATTATTTTTTAATATTTTTCATAATTTTACGTCTTTATTTTTGAAGCCTGGGGTTGCATAGTTTTTCAAGGCTCAGTATCTATCTTTCTATATTCTTTTCTTTCTCTCTACTTGCATAGAGCTGAGCTGCAGTATCAGGAGTAACCAATGGATACAATAATTAATTACATAAAAATGATACAATGGGATTTTGTGGGTATTTTTAGTGTCTGTCTCTCAGTTGCAGTGACCTATGATAATTACAGTCCTCTCCAATCTTTGTAGGTGGGAACATTTTCACAATATCAAATTCTTATTTTCTCTGCTGTAGATGTTGTAGTTTCCTATTCTGTACAGACCTTATAACCTCACAGAAGTTATATGGCCACTATATGTCTCGTAATAACCTGATTATCACTGGTCTCTCATGTGATTGGAGTAGGTGTCCCCTGTGGCCCCCGGGGTCCTACACACTAATCTAATGAGTGGAAAATTTCCCAAAACACAAGAGGAACTAAGATTCCATAACTCCCCCTCCTCCATCTCCTTATCACCCCTGTCCTCTCCACCTTCTCTCCCTCCTCCATCTCCTTATCACCACTGTCCTCTCCACCTTCTCCTCCTTGTCTCCCCCTCCTCCATCTCCTTATCACCTCTGCCCCCTCCACCTTCTCCTTATTTCCCCCTCCTCCATCACCTCTGCCCTCACCTTCTTCTCCTTATCTCCTCCTCCTTCATCTCCTTATCACCCCTGTCCTCTCCACCTGCTCCTCCTTGTCTCCCCCTCCTCCTCACCTTCTCCTCCTTGTCTCCCCCTCCTCCATCTCCTTATCACCCCTGTCCCCTCCACCTTCTCTCCCTCCTCCATCTTCTTATCACCCCTGTCCTCACCTTCTCCTCCGCATCATCTCCTTATCACCCCTGTCCTCTCCACCTGCTCCTTCTTGTCTCCCCCTCCTCCTCACCTTCTCCTCCTTGTCTTTCCCTCCTCCCCCCCCCCCTCATCATCTCCTTATCACCCCTGTGCTCACCTTCTCCTCCTTGTCTTTCCCTCCCCCATCTCCTTATCACCCCTGTCCTCACCTTCCCCCCCTCATCATCTCCTTATCACCCCTGTCCTCACCTTCTCGGGATAAGTAATGTCATGTATGTACACAGTGACTGCACCAGCAGCAGAATAGTGAGTGCAGCTCTGGAGTATAATACAGGATGTAACAGCAGTGGTTGGCTGGCCAGATCAGGTGACCCTGGGATAGACTAGCCACTGGCCGCGCTGCTCGGATCATTCTGTCTCTGGATGCCGCTAGGGAGAGAGCTGCTGCTGGTCAGGGAAAGCGTTAGGGTGTTCTATTAGCTTACTGTTAGGCAGGAGTGATTCTCCAAGAACCCAACAGCCCTTCTTAGGGCTACAATAACGTTCTACTTTTTTTTTTTTATTTGCAGATCAGGTGACCCTGGGATAGACTAGCCGCTGGCCGCGCTGCTCGGATCATTCTGTCTCTGGATGCCGCTAGGGAGAGAGCTGCTGCTGGTCAGGGAAAGCGTTAGGGTGTTCTATTAGCTTACTGTTAGGCAGGAGTGATTCTCCAAGAACCCAACAGCCCTTCTTAGGGCTACAATAACGTTCTACTTTTTTTTTTTTTTATTTGCATCTAGTACCATTTTGTGAGGAATTAGCAGGGGGACTTGCTACCGTTGTGTTTGACCACGGACACGTGGACGAGTGCTGCCGGGCAGGGCCACTATATATTGCTGACGGCACATTGGGTTAACTTGGTGGAGGCTGGGAGCGAGTCTGACCCTGCGGCTGGTCATATACTGCCGACGCCGAGGATTGCGGGGCCTACCTCGGTCCAGGTGTTTCAGGCCTACTATGCCTCCTCCTCCTCCCACCCCTCCTCCACCCAGCGTTTCCTCAAGACATACCCCAATCTGTCTGATTTGCTCACGAAGGTGCGCCGCATCTGTGCGCATTTCAGGAAGTCCAGCACAGATGCTGCCACTCTCAGGGCAGCGCAGCGCCGCCTCCAACTGCCCGCTCACCCACTGTTGTGCGACGTGCCCACGAGGTGGAATTCAACATTGACCATGTTATCCAGAGTTTACCAGCAGCGCAGAGCGATTGTAGACTGCCAGATGTCAACTTCCACCAGAACTGGTAGTCAGGTCAGTCAGCTTCCTCAAGTCTACAATGAGGAGTGGACGTGGATGTCTGATATCTGTCAGGTGCTGAGTAACTTTGAGGAGTCAACACAGATGGTCAGTGGCGATGCCGCCATCATCAGCCTCACCATCCCGCTGCTTGGCCTGTTGAAAAACTCTCTGGATGTAACTCAGGATCAGTACAGGATAAGTAATGTCATGTATGTACAGTGACTGCACCAGCAGCAGAATAGTGAGTGCAGCTCTGGGGTATAATACAGGATGTAACTCAGGATCAGTACAGGATAAGTAATGTCATGTATGTACACAGTGACTGCACCAGCAGCAGAATAGTGAGTGCAGCTCTGGAGTATAATACAGGATGTAACTCAGAATCAGTTACGTTGATGATACAAAATATTGTCCTATTTTTACTATTTGTAGTTCTATGTAAGGGGCATTATTAGATTCATTTTGAAAGGAACTTCAAACAATAAAAAATCATATTTATCCATAATATCATGCACATAAACCATAATAGGAAACGGCTTTGTCAGTCTTTAGGGGAATTCTTTACTGCATGGAAAGTCTGTCTAAATTTTCATCAAATTTTCTATATTTTAAATGATCACATTGCTTGAGACTTTATGAAGAGAGGCCCATGACGCCTATAACGGTAAGTATAGCTGGTGGGAGCAGAGGGAGCTACGAGAATAGAAAGTGACATCGAGACGCCATCTTGGACAAGTGGGCGGGGTTTATGTGATAAATGATGTGGCTCGGTAGTTTTTTTTTTTTTTACTTTTTTACAATCTTAGAAATATTAGATATTTCTAATATCCACCAGGTGTCGCTGCTGCGCTGAAGTCCACTGCTTCTCTTCAGTGCATGAAAGTGCGTGTCAAGCGACACAAATTCTTTTTTTTTTTTTCCGAATCCGTTGTATTTTCCTAACCGCCACGCCCCCCCGATTTCCGTCGTTTGTAAGCTGGCGCCGATGTGACACAATCCGTTGCATGCGCCAAAAACCCGGGGCAATTCACGGAAAAACAACGCAAATCGGTAATATTTGGGAAACCCGGCGATTCGTCCCCTTAGTAAATGAGCCCCATTGGGTTCCTTCACAGGTTTCGAGCTTCGGTTAGAACTGGATTATGAATGTATTACTCGGCTCCACCACAAAGATTGCAGCCACCGTCTACAAGACCTCGAAAGTCATATTATGTCACCAATGGTAGAAAGGCTTGAAAGTCCCCGATCCTGGTGACAGAAGACTGATAACAGCGAGGTAATAGAGTGTTACTGGAGGAGCCTATCGCTGCCTGTTCTCTTCTGGCTCATTTACGGAGGATTCTTCTCCTTAGTTTATCGTCTCTTCCTTCTTTTTTTTCTTATCTTGTGTTGGGTGGGATTTGCCAGTAATCCACGTTGTGCATCTGTAGCGTTAGACCTGTGCGTGTGGCAGGAGATTGGCTGCTCGGAGAGTAAATATCTGCTGGGATTTGGGGAGATTAGAAGGAACGGTTCCCTTTATTCCTAACAAGGCAGAATGTTCCTGGAGAAGAAGAACAAACAAGTTCTGTCAGAGAGGATTCGATCAGATCTGGTGAGGATGATCCAATTCTGATGAGGTGAATGAAGCGCCGTGAGCACCATGTCCTGAGATGTCGCCCCATGTGGGGACCTACAAAACTACACCATATACACCCAATTGTGGGTCAGTTATTCAGTCTCAGTTACTTGCCAGATCCCTGACTGATCACTTCAGAGCCCATCACCTCCCATCTATAATCCTGACCCTTGACCCTGGGACCTAGGTATAAGAGGTCCTCATTGATTCTTGCTCTTTGTCAAAAGATCCCCCATAGCTGTAACTGATAACCCGTCATTGTCCTCTAATCCACCCACAACATTATTCATTTGGTTGTTCTTCTCTTCCCCTGCTCGACTTCAGCTCTGTCCTTCTTATACACAGCTGATCAGTTTTGTACACATTGGGGCTCATTTACTAAGAATCCGAACGCCGCACTTTTGTCGGGTTTCCCGAATATTTCCGATTTGCAGTGAATTGCCCCGTGATTTTGGCGCACGCGATCGGATTGTGGTGCATGGGCGCCGGCTTTCACGCAACAGAAATCGGGGGGCGTGGCCGTCGGACAACCCAACGGATTCAGAAAAAACTTTAAAGAAAATTAAAAAAAAGAATTTGTGTTGCAAGATCAGCACTTACATGCACCAGGAAGAGGAAGGTGATTTCCAGCGGACCTCCGCGCAGCAGCGACACCAGCCGGATATCAGGCGCACGATCTTAGTGAATCCCGGCAGAACCGAATCGGCGCCGGACAAGGCGCCGCGGGATCGCAACTGGACCGGGTAAGTAAATGTGCCCCAATATTTTAGCACTATTCTAACATTAACCATGTTTTACCTCCATGCTGGCATCACCCTGTCCATGGGGTGTAGCTGTGTGAACACTGGCTTACACTGGCTGGGTATCCTGGGTATCTGGGTATCCTGCAACTATACTCTGGTTCTCTGCTAGTTAACGCTCTGTGATTGGCAGAATTCCTCTCCAATCACCTTCCAGAGTAGGACTATGATGTCCATATAGACCTCTCCTTTTCACCAGCTCTTCTGACTTTAGGTTTGTGTCCAGACTGTTTTGTGATTTTGTACTATGTTTGCCCTCTTTGTTGTGACCTATCTGTGGTGACTATCGTTATCTGTTTGTACTGTTGTGTCTTTCTTTCTGTGTTTGGCACTTAGGATAAGGGAGGGATCGCCGCCCAGTGACTTGCTACCACCTAGGTGAATCGAGTAAGTAGGTAGGGCGAGTCTGATGAATTAAAAATTAAGGCTCATTGTCTATATCTGTTTTCTGTAACTGTGCCCAGTATTATCCTTAGTTTCTACATATTCTCAGATATAAATTCTGGAGAAAGCCAGGGCCCCTCACAGGGTCAATGCTCCAGCACTCCCAGACATGGAGACCAGAACCTGTCTTTGCATTGGCTGGTGACAGGGTCAACAGGAGTGAGTGGTCTAGTTGAGTCTCCCATAGAATAGGAAATACTGGGGTCCATGGTAGGGTTAGACCTTCAACCGCAGCACAGTGGCTGAGTGGGTAGCACTTCTGCCTTGTAGCTCTGGAGTCCTGGGTTTGAGTCTCACCCAGGTCAACATCTGTAAAGAGTTTGTATGTTCTCTCTGTGTTTGTGTGGGTTTCCTCCGGTTTCCTCCCACACTCCAAAACATACTGGTAGGTTGATTAGATTGTGAGCCCCATGGAGACAGGGACCAATTTGTCATGCTTTGTGCAGCGCTGCGTAATCTGTGTGCGCTATATAAATAAAGAAATTATTATTAAGACCCCTTGTAGGGCAACAAAGATCTGGTACCACTGGCCATCACCATGGACATCAGAGGGGTAGGTAGATATCTTCTCATGGTCCTGAAAGTCTATATCAATATTCAGGATAATCTAAACATTTTTTTTTTGGGGGGGGGGGGAATTTATAGCAAAGTGGATTCATACCAGGTCCAGTAGCTTCTGGAACTTGTAATAGCATGGAATGGAGGGGCGACTATGTAAAAGCCGATACAGTATCAGTTTATTGATAATTAGGGAACAATCTATTTGATAAGTCACCACTGGACTCCAGGACCAGCACCAGCGCTATCCATATCGACTTGTAGACTGCACTTCTTACCACACACCAGGGAAATGATAGAAGGATACAAAGTGTAACACATTTTGTAAGCCGCTTCCTGATTGGCTCCTGTAATGAGATGTATATTTCCTTAATTAACCTCTCGTCTCTTCTCGTGTTTGCGAGCATCACTCAGCCCTGAGCGGATCCTTCATGTGTCTGGCTGGGAAGGAGACGCGGATTAGAATTCTGATTTGTGTCTTCGTTGGGGGAAAACTGATGACGGGGGAGGAGGAGAAGGTTTGGAATAAAATTAATTTTCCTCCAGAAACATCCGACTGGCATTGATTAACCTGATGAGGCTCGCGGAGAGAAATAAATATGGGGAATGCTTATACATATGTAAATGTGGTGATATGTCATCTGTGCACACATCAGCCTGACACCTGCCGCAGCTCAGGAGACGATGATGATTGATGCCAACACAGAAGTTATCATCAAGTAGAAACTTCTACAAGGTCCAGAAAATGGCGACTACTCACATTGCTACAGTATACCTATAACATATAACTTAGACCTCCTCTTCCCAGCATTCCCCATGATCCTGACCACAATACCCCTCTGTTAGTCATCAGGTGTCACCATACAGACTATAGCCAGTGTTATGTATTGTCCCAGGAGAGATGTGTAATCAGACCTCACACTGCTGTGCTCTGTGCTCTCTGCAGCCAGTGTTATGTATTGTCCCTGGAGAGATGTGTAATCAGACCTCACACTGCTGTGCTCTGTGCTCTCTGCAGCCAGTGTTATGTATTATCCCTGGAGAGATGTGTAATCAGACCTCACACTGCTGTGCTCTGTGCTCTCTGCAGTCAGTGTTATGTATTGTCCCTGGAGAGATGTGTAATCAGACCTCACACTGCTGTGCTCTGTGCTCTCTGCACGCCAGTGTAGTTATTCGTCCCCTGGAGAAATGTGTACTCAGACCTCACACTGCTTGCTCTGTGCTCTTCTGCAGCCAGTGTTTATGTATGTCCCTGGAGAGTATTGTAATCAGACCTCACACTGCTGTGCTCTGTGCTCTCTGCACAGTGTTTGTATTGTCCCTGGAGAGATATGTAATCAGCACCTCAGATTGCATTGTGCTCTGTGCTCTGCTGCAGCTCAGTGTTATGTTTGTCCTGGAGAGATGTGTAATCAGACCTCACACTGCTGTGCTCTGTGCTCTCTGCAGCCAGTGTCATGTATTGTCCCTGGAGAAATGTGAATCAGACCTCACACTGCTGTGGCTCTGTGCTCTCTGCAGTCCATGTTATGTATTGTCCCTGGAGAGAGTATGTAATCAGACTCACACTGCTGTGCTCTGTGCTCTCTGCAGCCAGTGTTTATGTTTGTCCCTGGAGAGATGTAATCAGACCTCACACTGTCTGTGCTCTGTGCTTCTGCAGCCAGTGTTATTTGTCCCGGAGAGATGTTGTAATCAGACCTCACACTGCTGTGCTCTGGTCTCTCAGCCAGTGTTGTTATTGTCTGGGAAGGAACTAGACCTCACATCGTGCTCTGTGCTCTCTTCAGCCAGTGTTATGTATTACCCTGGAGAATGTTAATCAGACTCACACTGCTGTGCTCTGTGCCTCTCGCAACAGTGTATGGTTTGGTCCTGGAGAGATGTGTAATCAGACCTCACACTGCTGTGCTCTGTGCTCTCTGCAGCCGTGTTTATGTCATTGTCCCTGGAGAGATGTGTAATCAGACCTCACTGCTGTGCTCTGTGCTCTACTGCAGCAGTGTTATGTATGTCCCTGGAGAGATAGTAATCAGACCTCACATTGCTGTGCTCTGTGCTCCTGCAGTCAGTGTTATGTATTGTCCCTGGAGAGATGTGTAAAGACCTCAACTTGCTGTGCTCTGTGCTCTCTGCAGCCATGTCATTTATTGTCCTGGAGAATGTGTAATCATACCTCACACTGGCTGTGCTCTGTGCTCCTGCAGCCAGTGTTAGTATTGTCCCTGAGAGATATGTAATCAGACCTCACACTGCTGTGCTCTGTGCTCTCTGCAGCAGTGTTATGTATGTCCCTGGAGAGATGTGTAATCATACCTAACACTGCTGTGCTCTGTGCTCTCGCAGCCAGTGTATGTTTGCCCTGGAAGATATGTACAGACCTCACATTGCTTGGCTCTGTGCTCTCTGCATTCAGTGTTATGTATTGTCCCTGGAGATGTTGTAATCAGACCTCACACTGCTGTTGCTCTGTGCTCGTCTGCAGCCAGTGTATGTATTGTCCCTGGAGAATGTGTAATCAGACCTCACACTGCTGTGCTCTGGTGCTCTCTTGCAGCAGGTTATGTATTGTCCCTGGAGAGATATGTAATCAGAACCTCACACTGCTGTGCTCTGTGCTCTCTGCACCATTGTTAGTTAATTGTCCTGGAGATGTGTAATCAGACCTCACACTGCTGTGCTACTGTGCTCCTCTTGCAGCCAGTGTTATGTTTGTCCCAGGAGATATGTGTAATCAGACCTCACACTGCTGTGCTCTGTGCTCTCTCGCCAGGGTTATGTATTGTCCTGGAGAGATGTAATCAAGACCTCACACTGCGTGCTCTGTGGCTCTCTAGCCCAGTGTTATGTATTATCCCTGGAGAGATGTGTAATCAACCTCACATGCTGTCTCTGTGCTCTCTCTCTGCACTCAGTGTTATGTATTGTCCTGGAGAAGAGTGTAATCAGACCTCACCACTGCTGTGCTCTGTGCTCTCTGCAGCCAGTGTTATGTATTGTCCCTGGAGAGATGTGTAATCAGACCTCACAGCTGTGCTCTGTGCTTCTGCAGCCAGTGTTATGTATTGTCCTGGAAGATAATCCACATAACACATTTGTCTTTCGGGAACCTGCGGAAAGCTGGTGGATCACTGCTGTGGTGAGTATTTAGTTCTGTTGAAATATTGTGTTTCTCCTCTTTTTTTTTTTTTCTTGTCCCGAGCGCTAAAACTAATCCAGGTTTACCCTGGGGTGCCACTTTGCAACACCAAAACAATATGGCTTGCAATAGGAGGGCGCAATAGCATGGCAGCACTTAAGGGGGAGGTCAGAGATGTAAAATACCCTGCTTGCTTTCAAAAAAACTGCCGCACTTGCGTCCCTCAGGTGTGTGTGGTATTGCAGCTTGTCTAATCCCTCCACTGCAGTGAGGTGTAATACACCAGGCACAGTCCGGGGGGGGGGGGGGTTTTTTAAAAACTGGAACATTTCGCCTTTAATCCATTATTAACAGTCCAATACCAGTTCTACCAATAGAAAAGTCTGCGGGGGTAAGCGACTGAGGCGCGCAGAGCGGAGGACCCTCTGGAGATTTCATCTCATCTGCCCTCCAGCTACCGTCCCCGCTTCCCCCGGATCTGCAGGCAGAGGCGCCGCTTATCTGCAGGAAACACAACCACAGCTCACACATCCCTAAAGGAAGCGCTGACACCTGGCGGACGTCGCCCCTCCACAGACTGACCCCCCGACTCCGTATACAGCACCGCAGATCACTATGTACCCCCATAATTATACACCCCATCACTATACACCCCTAATATTATACACACCAGCACCGAGACACCCCAAGAACGAGACCCCATGACGAGACCCCCCGAGTAAGGAGAGAACCGCCGCACGAGACACCACGAGAAGAGATAACCGCCGCACCTAGACCCCACGAGAAGGAGAGAACCGCGCACGGATGACACCCCGAGAAGTAGTAGAACCGCAGCACGAGAAAACCCGAGGAAGGAGAGACACCCCAGCACGTAGACAACCCAAGAAGGAGAGACCCCAAGCAAGAGACACCCAAGAAGGAGAGACCCCCCAGCCACGAGGCACCCCAATGAAAGGAGGACCCCAGCACGAGAAACACAAGAAGGAGGGAGACCCCCAGCACGAGACACCCCCAAAGAAGGAGATACCCCCAGCACGAGACACCCCAAGAAGGAGATAACCATCACTATACAACACAATATATGATACCGCCATAAATATATATACCACCAATAACATAACAAATAATTATAGACCCAAATCACTATTACACCCAAATAAATATATACCCCCATCACTATACACCCAATAATTAGTATACCCCCAGCACAATATATACACCCCATCAACATACACCCCAATAATTATATACCACCATCACGATACACCCCAATAATTATATACCCCATCACTATATATACCCCAATAATTACATACCACCATCACTATACACCCCAATAATTATATACCGCCATAACTATATATACCCATCACTAGACACCACAATAATATATTAACTATCACTATTTACAAAAACCCCAATAATTATAACCCCATAATATACACCCCAAGAAGGAGACCACCAGCCCACGAGGAAACCCCAAGAAGGAGAGACCCGCACTAGACCCACCCCAAGAAGGAGAGACAACATTACTATACACCCCAATAATTATATACCCCATCACTATACACCCCAATAATTATATACCCCCATCACTAGACACCACAATAATTATATACCCTATCACTATACACCCCAATAATTATATACCCCCATCACTAGACACCCCAATAATTATATACCCTATCACTATACACCCCAATAATTATATATCCCACATCAATGGTTACTGATAGGTGGGTGATCCTCGGATGCTGCTGTCCCTTTCCTCTGCTCCGGCTTCTTCCGGTCGGAAAGTTTCCCAATATTTCACAGATCAGGATCAGATTATCAGACTTTTTTTTTTTTTTTGGATGAAAAGAATTTGTTCATTTCTTATGTTTCTGGGAAAGCTGGGTGACATCTGGTCTGTGCCCTAGAGGTGGGAGGTCATCCAGCTTTCCATGCTCTGAACTGCATTGCATCAGTGCAATATCAATAGTAGTCACCGATCTGAGACTGGGAAAGCTGGGTGACAACTAATATGGCTGCCAGGATGTAGTGACCGGAGATCGGGGGATGTACATGCAGCTGGTTTGACATTTAGACCTCGGCTAAAGTCGAGTGACAACATTTGAAGTTGATATTTATTGTCCCTGGAGAGAAGTGTAATGAGACCTATCTGAGGGGTTGTCCTCACACTGCTGTGCTCTGTGCACTAAACTGCTCCAGAACTTCTGCTTTGAGTGACTGCAAAAATGTCCATTGAGAAACCTGCTAAATCTTTTACTCCGAGCAGAATGCAGGTCAGTGCTCCGAGCACAGCAGTGTGAGGACACAAGGAATGTTTCTAATAATCTTTGTGTATCAGTCATTCCCTAGTTTCTAGATCTCCGCTTGCTGTCAGTGAGTGGGAACAATCATTACATCCACAGCCTGAAAACCTGTACGTTTTTAATGCCTTTAACAGCTGGGGGTTTGCTACAGTTGCATCCAGTTGTCACAAACCCTCCGGTGTAAAGAGTGAATGTTCTCATGTAATGGCGAGAAATATGGATTGTGAGAATGGGGAGAAATCAATCGTTTTTAGAGAAGTTTCTGTTATTGATTTGTTATTTTTGTGCTCAAACCACAAGGACCTGCAGAGATCTTCACTACAGACACAAGTATAGAGGAGGAAAAGTGCAAATTATGGAGGAAGAACTTCAAGGGAACCTGTCAGCAGGTGAGACCATACAGACTGCAGCCAGTGTTATGTATTGTCCCTGGAGAAATGTGTAATCAGACCTCACACTGCTGTGCTCTGTGCTCTCTGCAGCCAGTGTTATGTATTGCTCCTGGAGAGATGTGTAATCAGACCTCATACTGCTGTGCTCTGTGCTCTCTGCAGTCAGTGTTATGTATTGTCCCTAGATAGATAGATAGATAGATAGATAGATATGAGATAGATATGAGATAGATAGATAGATAGATAGATATGAGATAGATAGATAGATAGATAGATAGATATGAGATAGATATGAGATAGATAGATAAAGTTACAGCTTTCAAAGTAAGTGACAGAAAAAAAAATGAAATTTAATCATTTAAAACATGGAAAACAGGTGCGGAGATGGGGGTTACGGGAATAGCGCCCCCTATAGAGCAGCGTCAGGATATTTCCATAATGTTTTGTGAAGCTTCTTCATGGAGTGTAATGTATGGAGAGAAACAATAATCCAGTCCCCACGGGAAGAAGTGGCGAATGATTGCGCTAATTATCCGTCTTCAGGTGATTGATTACGATAACAACATCTCAGAGGAAATGGAAAAAAGCCTCAAATCTGGGACAGTAAAAAAAAATGTATAGAAAGAGACAAATTAGTGAGAAGAAGAGGAGGCTGCATCACTGGGAGGACAACCCCTAATCCTTGTCCTCTAGGACCCGCCCTGCATTATACAGACGGACACGTGTAATGCTCCACTTCACCTGGGGGGGCAGTGCAGGATGTTCGGAAACCGACTCCTAGGACCAGAGCCGATCACAGGGATTCGAGCACCGAGTAAGGATATGCTCCAGGGTGCGGCCACATCATACAGGGAGGCCGGATGCCACCTGTAAGAGGAATCACTCAGCTCCCAAGTCCAAGGTGAAGTCTCCTCCATGAACTGTGAAATACTCCTTTAATATATATGCAAATGAGCATCACGGTGCATCATGGGCGTGGCCACGAGGAGTGAAGCCTTTCCTGTTACACTATCAGTAAGAAGTCCTTTATAACTATGAGTAGAACTGGGAAAATTGGAATTTGGCTGAGTTTGAGTCGCTGGCGACATGTAAATGGCTGCGTCCGGGCACGGCACGATTGACGTCTTGGTCAGCACTTACATTTTGCGGAGGGTCTGTCACTCCTTATGATGTCATCCGGAAGTGAAGAACCTTCCCAAAATGACGTTGCCTTGCGATACTGCTATGTTAGCGCTGGCTGAGATCAGTTCTGGCATTTGCGCATGCGCTCCACAGTACCGGACCTGTGGCAGTTAAGGAGTTAATGTCCTGGTTTGGTTCCA
This sequence comes from Engystomops pustulosus, assembly GCA_019512145.1. Taxonomy (NCBI): domain Eukaryota; kingdom Metazoa; phylum Chordata; class Amphibia; order Anura; family Leptodactylidae; genus Engystomops; species Engystomops pustulosus. The sequence goes on from CM033648.1 coordinate 90,524,974, forward strand.
GCACCAATCGATGGCATTGAAGGTAATGAACTGAACCCAAACTCCTGATTAAGTCTTTGGTACAAGCCCAAATTTAGCAATTTGGGTCTACTGACAAAAAGTGGGGTCCCCAACCTCATGGCCCCACCCAATAAGAGAGCTCCCCCCCCCATTAAAGGGATTGTGCCAGCTAACAGTCACATAAAAATGCCTTATACGGTTATGTGAGGTGCCCACATCATCAGCATCTGGATATAGAGAAATACCGTACATACTTGAGTATAAGCCGACCCGAGTAAAAGCAGAGACCCCTAATTTCAACACAAAAAACTGGGTAAACCTATTGACTCCAGTATAAGCCGACGGTGGGAAATGCATTGTTCACAGCCTCCCAGTATATAGCCAGCAAGACCCCTGTAGTGTATAGCCTGCCAGACCCTTGTAGTATATAGCCTGCCAGCTCCCTGTAGTATATAGCCTGCCAGACCCTGTAGTGAATAGCTTGCCAGCCCCTCTGCCTATGGTCCTGCGGGACTTACCTGACTGTGCTCTGCCTATGGTGCTGAGGGATTAACCTGACTGTGCTCTGCCTATGGTCCTGCAGGACCAGCCGGAATGTGCTCTGCCTATGGTCCTGCGGGACTAACCTGACTGTGCTCTGCCCCTGCGGGACTAACCTGACTGTGCTCTGCCTATGGTCCTGCGGGACTTACCTGACTGGGCTCTGCCTATGGTCCTGCAGGACTTACCTGACTGTGTTCTGCCTATGGTCCTGCGGGACCAGCCTGACTGTGCTCTGCCTATGGTCCTGCTCTGCCTATGGTCCTGCGGGACTAACCTGACTGTGCTCTGCCTATGGTCCTGCAGCACCAGCCTGATTGTGCTCTGCCTATGATCCTGCGGGACCAGCCTGACTGTGCTCTGCCTATGGTCCTGCGGGATTAACCTGACTGTGCTCTGCCTATGGTCCTGCGGCACCAGCCTGACTGTGCTCTGCCTATGATCCTGCGGGACCAGCCTGACTGTGCTCTGCCTATGGTCCTGCGGGACCAGGGGGCTGGCTATATACTGGGGCAGGGGGCTGGCTATATACTGGGTCAGGGGGCGGCTGGCTATATACTGGGACAGGGGGCTGGCTATATACTGGGGCAGGGGGCTGGCTATATACTGGGGGATATGTGCTGGCAGGCTATATACTGGGGAGGCATGTGCTGGCTATATACTATGGGGCATAGTCAGGCAGGCTATATACTGGGGAGGCTGTGACCAATGCATTTCCCACCCTCAGCTTATACTCGAGTCAATAGGTTTTACCAGGTTTTTGTGGTGAAATTAGGGGCCTCGGCTTATACTTGGGTCGGCTTATACTCGAGTATATACAGTATTTGTTTTTCTTCTTCCTTTATTTCCCATTCTACTTCTCTATTTTAGATTCTTCCTTGTTCATTTCCTTCCTCCTTTAATAAATGATTACACTTTACCTCTTCTTCTTTTTCCTCATCTTTAATTTTCCAGTCTTTTCTTCTATTGCGTCTTCCACTTCATGTTCCTTCCCCCATTTAACGTATATACTCGAGTATAAGCCGACCCAAGTATAAGCCGAGGCCCCTAATTTTACCACAAAAACCTGGGAAAACCTATTGACTCGAGTATAAGCTGAGGGTGGGAAATGCATTGGTCACAGCCTCCCCAGTATATAGCCTGCCTGACTATGCCCCATAGTATATAGCCAGCACATGCCTCCCCAGTATATAGCCTGCCAGCACATATCCCCCAGTATATAGCCAGCCCCCTGCCCCAGTATATAGCGGCCCCTGCCCAGTACTTCAGCCCGACCCTGACCCAGTATTATAGCCAGCAGCAGGGGAGCGGGACAGGTGCGTTTTGTCGTAGATCTATATATTTTTTTTACTCGAGTATAAGCCAAGTTTGGGTTTTCAGCACATTTTTTTGTGCTGAAAAACTAGGCTTATACTCGAGTATTTGTGGTAATTAAGTTTTGTTCTTTCTCTCTATTTTCTACCATTTGCATCCTATTTCCTTCTTTTTCCCATCAATCCCGGCTTCCTGCGTAACTTCCCCTTAATCTTATAATTTTCTTTTTTATTCTTTTCATTGGCTACACACAGTATAACACTATGCTGAGTGGGGGGTCCGACTGCTGGGACACCTCCGATCATGAGCACAGGACTCAGAGAATCGCTGATGGACCAGGAGGGGGGGGGGGCTCAGATGGACCGGGGGGCTGAGTGTGTGCTCTACTATTTCCTGTACTCCAGTGAGTAAGTGAGTAGGGTGACAGGACTCCTGCTCGTCCTGCTGCTCCACCCACCAGTGAGAATGGGAGGCTGATCCCTGGATGGGGAGTAACTTCAATTTTTGGAACAAGCTCCATTACTTCCTTTGTCTTGTCTATTCTTCCTTTTCTTCTTTCCTAAAAGCATTGAAAAAGATATTGGCAAAAATTGTGCCGCTATTTACCAAGGATATTGACCAACCGTCAAATGAAAAGTGGACATAGATCTCCGATGTAATAATTATAGTTTAATCATTAAAAATAATACAAAGGTGACAAAATAAAATAGGATAGAATTAAAGTCCTTACTAACGCGTTTCGGGCAAAGCCCTTTCTCAAAGTGTAGGACAGCAATGAACAAAGCATGCATATATATACACACACAGGGGGGGTCAAGCAAAAAGGTGCAACCCATAAGAAAGTAGCCTAGAAGGGGTCCAGCCATAAGGGTGCATCGCATTAACCCCTTCAGGCGTGGACAAACAAAAGTGGACAAATGACATTATAATACAACAATGTACTGCATTCAGTAGCCTATAGAACTTACAGTGGCTGTTACTACCAGTTTCCTTATCTATTTCCCCATTTCTGTTCCTTCTTTTTCCCTTCATGTCTTTACTCCCTTCCTTTTCCTATTTTGCCTTCTTCCTGCCTTTATGCTTTTCCATCTTATTTCCTTTTTCCTGTTCTTTACTCGCTTTTTCCTTTTTTTAGCCTCTTTACATCTATCTATCTCCTATCTTCCTCTTCCTTCCTTATGCTCCTCCTCTTCCTCCTTCTTCATTTCGTTGCTTCCTTTTCTATTTTTTTTTTGTTTCATCTTCTTATTTTTTCTTTTTTTTTTTACCTCTTTCTTTTTCCCATCATTCCTATTGTTCATTCTCATTGGGGGTCATTTACTAAGGGCCCGAATCGCATTTTTACGGCGGGTTACCCGAATATTTCCAATTTGCGACGATTTTCCCTGAATTGCCCCGGGTTTTCGGTGCACATGATTGGATTGTGGTCCATCGGCGCCGGCATGCACGCGACGGAAATCGGGGAGCGTGGCCGAATGAAAACCCAGTGGATTCGGAGAAACCACCGCATTTAAAAAAAACTGGACTTGCACTTACCTGCACCCAGCAACGGATCGTGAACTCCGGCGGACCTCGGCGGACTTCAGCGCAGCAGCGACACCTGGTGGACGTCGTAGGAACTGCCTTAGTGAATCGCCGGAAGATCCGAATCCACCACAGAGAACGCGCCGCTGGATCGCGAATGGACCGGGTAAGTAAATCTGCCCCAATGTCTTTACTTCCTCTTTCTGTCTGTTTCTTGTGGCTTTCATATCTTCACTTCCTTTTCTGAATTTTGCTTCTTTTTCTTCTTTTCCTTTGCACTTTCTACTTTCTTTTCTCTCTCTCTCACTTTTCTTTTCTTTCTTCTTTCCATCATTTCTTCTTCTTGGCACCAGGCTGGTTTTCCATGCCCTGTGTTCTTCCTTTGTAGTGAAATAATGGAGGAAGCTGATGCCAGGCCGGATACTTTTTATGGTTATCATGTTTTTTTGCATAAAGTTTTCATACCAGAACTCCAAAAAATTGTAAAGTTTTTCAAAATGTCGGAATTTTACAAAAGATGTTATAGTTGAGACAAAATTGGAAAGTCACAAGGGGTCATAGTATTAGGATCTCAAACTAGGGTCTGCGCTACATCTAAAGTCTCTATAGATTGGGAAATGTTGTCCTTGGCCGAGGCAAAGTTTAAGGACCATGGATGGAGATTCTTGAAGCTGCTACCTTGGACCATGTTGTGAGACCATTCTGCCACTCACCTGCCCCTCCATGGTACCGAGCTACAGTCCATAGTTCTTGACCCCATGGGCCACACTTGTTTCTATGTCATCTGGTGGATAGTGTATGACATCTGAGGTCTACACAGATACATCAGGACCCCATAGACCAGTGATGGCGAACCTTTTAGCGGCCGAGTGCCCAAACTGCAACCCAAAACCCCCCTTATTTATTGCGAGGTGCCAACCAAAAATTAGAGCAGTAACTTATTGCTCCCTGTTCCTCAACAACGTTCAATCATATTGGCCTCCTGAGGACAAGATGGAACATTTGCATCATTTTAGCTTCTTTCCAGTGTCCCTCTGTACACAGAGAATTGTGGGGCCAGCAAAAGGTCCTCCAAAGATAATTCGGCCCTGTCTACTCATTCTCCCTCTTCCTACATACCCAAGTAGCGGAGTAAGTATCACTTAAATATGTGACTGAAAGCGGCAACTTTTAAGTGGCTTGGAACTGCAGGAAGATTCTTTGAGTTCTGTCTGGTGCGCTGGGGCGATGGCCCGGGTGCCCACAGAAAGGGCTCGGAGTGCCGCCTCTGGCACCCGTGCCATAGGTTCGCCACCACTGTCGTAGACCCTGGTGCAGGGTCCTGGTTTTTCCATCGAGGTCATTCATTTATTCCCATGAGTTTTTTCAGCTGAATAAGATAAAAGGATTTGTTAACATGTTTGGTTCTTTTGTTTATTTTTTTGCTGTATTATAATAATGAGAATAACTTTGTTGCTTTTTAATTATCCTTTGCTCCATAGTTTACACATAGCAGATATTAATAATTGATTCTATGTGGCTCTTCAGAGATGGTTCTTGCTCGGTTGGGCGACTGATACGGCGTATGTTTGATGAGGCCCATTAGAGGCGGCAGAATCAATACCCTTCTCTTTACTTACATAATAATGTGGGGTGATTTATGAACCTCAGTTTGGTCTTAAAACGACTGAAAATGCAGCAATTTAACGCAATGGGAGGTCAAAGCAGGAGATGGCGTCTGATGAATTGCGCGCTATTACCGTCCTCTATTACCGTCCTTCAGGCTCCACATTCAGCCGTCTGCCCTTTTATTACTATTTCAGACCTAGAATTGTTAGAAAGATCCATAGATTATTTTTATCATCATGAAATACAGCGATATCTCCCCAGTCTCTGAAGATTGAGCCTGAAAATGACTTTCCGTTTCAAGCTAAATAAGCAATTAAACGCTAATGAGTCCCTTTGTGAGGTTTTTTTTGCAGAGGAATTTTAATTTCTGAAATTAATGACTTTTATTATTCAAACTTTCAAGGGACTAATTTCCAATGCAAATCTGATGCTGCTCCTTTATATGTATCTACGTCTTTACACATCAATACTCCAAACACTTCTCCGCAGAGCGCGCTTGACGTGGCGTAAAAATGTAAGTTATGTAACATTAAAAAAAAAAAACGGAGTTAAACTTTTAATTATTGTTGTGTTGGGAGGAAAACTTTATGCAAAATGCAAAAACTCACAATAAAACAGGACAATGTAGGAACATTTATAGAACGAATAATCCTCAGTGTATATCCCACATCATCTATCTATCTATCTATCTATCTATCTATCTCATATCTATCTATCTATCTATCTATCTATCTCATATCTATCTATCTTCTAATTAATTCCAAAAACAGTGCACACTCACTGATTCACATACAGATTGTGGTCAAAAACACATGGGTTTGTATCTTTACTTTCATGTGCACGGTGTTTCAGCTCATGCAGATACTTACTATCAAGCATGCATAGCTTGAAAAGGCTCTGCATGAGCTGAAACGTATGCACATGAAATAAGAAGCCCATCGTTTTTGACCACTATCTGGAGTGGCTTCCTGTTATTTTGGAAATTATACAACCTGAAGACGCCTCAGCCCCCCAGAGTGTCCAAGACTTTTTCTTGTTTCTACCACCCAACATAGTTTGTTTGCTGTGCTGCTCGGACTTTTCCCCATACTTTATCTATCTATCTATCTTCTATCTCATATCTATCTATCTATCTATCTATCTATCGTCATCATCTATCTATCTATCTATCTATCTATCTCATTCTATCTATCTATCTATCGTCTCCTATCTATCATCTATCTATCTATTCTATCTATCTATCTATCTTATCTATCTATCTATCTATCTATCTATCTATCTCCTATCTATCTATCTATCTATCTCACTATCTACCTCTATCTATCTATCTAGCTAATCTATTATCTAATCTACCACATCTAATCTATCTCTATCTATCTAATCCTATCTATCTATCTTACTATCTTCTATCTATCCATCTATCTGATTACTATCGATCTATCTATCATATCTATCTATCTTCCATATCTATCTACTATCTACTATCCTCTATTCTACTATCTATCTATCTACTCTTCATATCTATCTATCATCATCTTATGCTTCTAGCTTCAATCTATCCATCTATCCTCTATCTATCTATCTAATCCTTATCTATCTCTTCATATTATCTATCTATCTATCTCACTAGCTACACTTATTCTATATCTATCTTCTAATCTACGCTCACCTATCTATCTATCTATCTATCTATCTATCTATCTATCTATCTATCTATCTATCTCATATCTATGCTCTATCTATCTATCTCATATCTATCTATCTATCTATCTATCTAGCTATCCATCTATCTGTTTCAGCTAATACATATGGAGGCTGTGGGGGTTATTTCTCATCCTCATGCACTGATGTATGTTTGCCCCACCACCGTATCGCTGCAGCGTGATACATGAAGAGGCTTCGGGGTCCAGCCAGTGACTTTTCACATGTGAAAATTCGCTAGAGACTGTCGTGAAGCTGGCGGATTGGGGAAAATCATTGCAAGTGCCAGCTATTAGGAATAAGCTATCATTTACAATTATTTCAGGATGTGAGGTGGCGCAGAAACCCTGATAAATACCCCCATGTATTATTATAATACTTTATGTTATAATGTACTGTGCTGTTTATAATAATAGTATTTTCTGTATTAAAACATATTTTAATGAATTAATAAATAAATGAATAAATTGCACTTTTATAGGTAAATTAATAAAATAAATTATGTTTCTGGTGGGGAAACAATTTATCTAATTATTTTCTATATAAATATTAAATTACCCCTAATTCTTTCTTTCATTTTCACCATCATTACATGAAGCAATTAATGAATTTATAAATGAATAATAATGTGTGTTTTTTTGCTGCTCATTATTTCTCTTATTTTCTTTCCCAAATGATTGATGATGTCTGATGGTAAAATGGCTGATTATTCTATTTACCTGTATTGTAATATTTAATAATATACTAATGATATTTATTCAATTATTTATAATTTTACTTAGTTTTTATACAGTGTTATTGGTGTTTTAGCTCCTATCACTCAGTGATGGTCGGTGTAGGATTCCAGTGTGTGGGCGGGGACTCTCTGAGCAGACACTTCATGATCCCTCTAGTGCTGTGAGATGCTGTGAGCTGACAATGTGCTTAGATTATCAAGGTACAAGGTTTATCTACACTTTCATTTACCTTCTAAACATTCACTAGTATCTGACAGATAGATAAAGAAAGATGAGACGGATCAGAGATGATGAGATCAATGAGATGGAGATTACACACAATCTTATTTTTAATACTATTACATTCTCAGCCACAACATACAGACCTGCTATACGCCTCTCCCCCTGGATAAAGAACCAATCTGCCTGTAGCTTGTAGTTCTCCTCTCACGGCTGCTGTTGTTTGACAGGAGGATGTCTGTGTGTGTGTCTGTGTCTGTGTGTGTGTGAGCTCCTACAGGAATGCAGGGTGGGGGCTGGAGGCAGAGAACAACTCAGTGCGGCATCAGACAAGAGAACAATTTGTCTCCCCGACCCTATAGTCAGAAGATTTACGGTGGGAGCCCAGGGTAACTGAAATTGTTTATATCAGGACTGATAGAGACAGACGGATAGAGATAGAAAGAGATAGATAGATGATAGATAGATAGGATAGAAATTATATTTCACTGTATTTTTGTTAATAACAGTGAATTAGACAATGTGTTTTTTGTTATGCTGAGTACATTTAAGTACATTTAACGCTGTTAATTAATTAAAAAAATATATCATAACATCTTAGGGCTCTTTCACACTGGCTTTGGTTTTCATGTCCGTGGTTCAGTGATTTCCCCGGATGCCTCGAGAGAAGTCAGTGATTTCTACGGGTGTTTTCACATTGGCTTGTGTATTCACTGATCCATTGTCCGTAGAAGAAATTATGAAACATGTTTTCACTGATGCGGATCACGGAAGGGTAACAGAAGCATATGGGTCCGCAAAAAATCTGATAATACGTCTGTTTTTTTCTCACTGATGAGGTTGAAAAACCAGGTGTGATGTTTGCAGAGCAAAGTTACACCTTCAATTATTCTTTTTTGCAGACACGGAGACAAAAACGCAACCGAGGCGCAACTGAAGCTGAAGACCAACGCAAATGTGAAAGAGCCCTAATTCTGTTGTGTATATTAATAGGTTACTCGTCTTATTTCAGTACAATAATTCATTTGAAAGACTTGAAATGAATAAACCTATAACTTGAGATTCTGGATGAACTGATTCGATTTTTTCATCTTTTATTTTTGCGCTTTTCTTTCTTGCTTCCTCCCTTGCACTCGTTCTATAGACGTCTCTATCTGGTACATTGATGGTTCTTCCTGATGACAGTCGTCTCCTTCTGTAGATGAGACAGAATGTTCTGTTCTTATCCGGAATCTTCCAGCTGCTTTTGTATTTGCATTTTTTTTTTTTGGTTACAATCGCAGTTTCTTACTTTAGTTGACTATTTGCTGAATGGCTGCAGTGAAGGATTCAGTCACTTTTTCATTTTGTCAAATTTGGTGGAAAGAAAATAATCTGTTTGATGAGTGAAGATGAGCGACCGATGACACGTGTTTAATGTTTTAGATTTCCCATCGATTTCAGAAAGGAAGGAAAAAAGATCCAGTCAATATTAACATCCAAGTAACAGAAAAATCATTATTGTCCAGACGAGCCGAGGAGTAAATCAAACTGATGAATCTCCCAGTCACCGCAACGTTACATTGTAACAAACACTTTGCTTTTCTGATGTCAGCTCTTTTATATGGAGGGAGAGTGGATCTCGCCGCCTCTACTAGGCCCAGCGGAGTGATACATATTGTTTATGGGCGGAAGCAGCAATCACCGGATGGAACGGTGAAGACCAAATAATACAAGGGTTATAAAGAGCATCCAGCCTTCATCATGGCAGTAGATCAGTAGACCATCAACAACATGGCTGTCCGTCTGGAGAAAACCATTGGGGCACATTTACTAAGGGTTGGCGACCCATTTTAGTCGGACTCTGCCCATTCTCCAAAATTAAAATGGCTTGCACAGGTATTTAAGTAGTGGGTGCACAGTGATTGTATTGCACGCGACTTTACCGAGCACTAAAATGCTCGGGTGCTCATTATTTCATATGAACTTTTCCTGATGCTCGAGTGCTCCTCTCGAATAACGAGCCCCATTGAAGTCAATGGGAGACCGGAGCATTTTTTCACTGAAAGAAAACATTAAAAGAACAGTGCAGAATAACACATTACACATGTTTACAGATGTTTTCCTTGTAAGAACACATTGAAATAACACTATTCTTCACTTTCCAGGTGTTCGCGCGTGTCTTCCGCTAAGTTAGGAGATGTGCGCGAACACCTGCAAAGTGAAGAATAGTGTTCTTTCAATGTGTTCTGCACTTAAATGCTCCTGGGTTCACTGCTTTCACTGTTTTATTCTATTCTTCACATTGCAGGTGTTCGCGTGTTTGTTCTTCCTAATATCTGCAACCCTTGACCAAGTCACCAAGTCCTTGTCCTTCATGTTCTAAGAATATTGTATATTATGTATAATAATCCAGTCCATTGATCATTCACCCAAAGCTCCAGAAGAAGACTCATCCGTACAATATTCCGTATATTCTGCTGAATGCCCCAATCTTCATGACTCTTCACTTCCTGGAACACAATGATGACATCACTTAGTCTCATCTCCACATTCGATCCCTTGTTGGTCACTTTTATGGTTTTTTGTGGGCATCACGATAGAAAATGAGTACAATAAAGTTTGTTTGGTTTCTGGCAGTACCCGGGGATGTGAGAGTGTCTGATGTGGATTCCAGTAACCCTCTTCAATAATTTACAAATCAATTAAAATGTCATTATCATTGTCCTTTCCCACTTAGCCTGTTTGATATTTAAAGGTCACTCGGCAGCCATTTCAGAGGATAGCGATTATATATAGATGAGCCTCGCACATCCATCCTCTACTATTACAGAGCGTCAAGGCCATTTATACGTTGGCTCACTTACACTCATCAATAACAACACTTTGGTGATAGATTTTTAATGGTTTAGTGTCAGTTATAATGTAACAAATTGAGACAATGTTGTACAGGAAGCCACAATACAATATCCAGGGCCATAACAATGGAGGTGAAGGTTGTGGCCTCACAGCATCTAGATGTGCTATGAGGGCAGTGAGAAAGATAGAAGTTGTTGAAGTCAACCGATACATCGTGGTGGCACAATGAGGCGAGGACAATAGAGGTGGCTCCTTGAAAGACAAGGCAAGAGCCCCTCTTATTATTTTATTAAATTGAAGATATTGAATTTTATAGTCCTTAGATATCGTATTTGGAGTCCATCCACAAGGTCCATCTATATCAGTTACCTGGTGCATTCAATCATATTGCCCAAGAGAGCGAAGGCAGAGCTGGTGTAAATAGGACTTATAGAGGGTATATACTGTAGCTCCTATCTAGGATGGAAAAGTCTCAATTAGAATAAACTCAGTTGCTCGAAAAACTAATGTGTAACATTTCTGTAGCTTTTTTTTATCATTAATGCACAAAATAAGCTGATTACATTTGAGACTCATTAGTAATGTATGACATTGAGATGGTGATGGACCTTAAACCAGTAATTCTTTTATCCCTTCCATTATTACACCTCACTGGCCTATTAGACTATTGGCATTAAAGTAAGTCCACTGAATCTGAAACTACCCCTATAAGAAAAGTCAACACAGGTGTCAAGTTCCCCGATGCCAATGATTTAGCCAGAGTTAGTCGTGTCCAACTAGAAACCTCCATGACATGTTCAGGGAATATCTAGTGGTCAAAGATAAGAAGGAGAAGAAATTGAAGATAAGATAAGGTCAGGCACAGCAAGTAAACCCTAAAGCCAAACCCACCCAGATGTCCCTACCTTCTTACCTATCCTACCCGAGATGGTATGTAACAACTGGTCAAGATTTCCTTGCTGAGCTAAAGTTAAGACATGGATACAACAAACAGGATAAATGCAGAAGAATTCTAGAAATAGCCAGGAGGACAATGCAGTACTGAATCAAGAGACAAATGAAAAGTTGGAAAACAAAACCGGTGTCAGATAATTACAAATACAGAGGTGCAGAAACTGCTAGTAAGCTAGAAGACTTACAGAAAGCACTGGAAAGTGAATCAGCAAACCTCTTATGAGGTATCAAAGTCCCAGTCCAGAGGGTTATTGGACTGCCCTTCTGACTTCCAGACATAGCAGACTAGCACAGGTGGAACGAGAGTGGAGGGGACATCTGTTCATCACAGTTAACTTACCTGTCTGCAGCCGAGAACAGTCAGCATGTCTGCCATGGAAATCCATCACGACAGCCAGTAGTATAATAAGTGCAGAACTGAATGCAAGGAAACATAGTACAAAATCACAGTCAATGGGCAGAGGATGGCACTGAAGCCCCAACAGGCACAAAGGTTTAGAAGAAACAGAGAAAGAAGAGTGAGAGGTGGAAGAAAAAGAAAAGGAAGAGGAGGAAGAAGAGGGAGAGGAAGAAGGAGAGGAGATAAAAAACAGAACAAGATGAAGAGTTAGAGGTGGAAGAAAAAAGAGGATTAGGAGGAAGAAGAGGGAGAGGAAGAAGAAGAGGAGGAAAAGGAAGAAGAAGGAGATGAGATAAAAAAGAGCAAGATGAAGAGTGAGAGGTGGTAGAAAAAGAAGAGGAAGCAGAAGAGGAGGGAGAGGAAGAAGAAAAAAGGAGAGGTATAAGATGGAGAGAAGGAAAAAGAAGAAGGAGAGGAATAAAAGGAAGAGGTAGAGGAGGAAAAAGCAGAATAAGATGAAAAGTGACAGGTGAAAGAAAGAGAAGAGGGGGAGGAAGGAAAAGGGAAGAAGAGGGAGAGAGAGAGGAGGAAGAAGAAGAGGCAGCTGAGGAAAAAGAAGGAGAGGAGGAAATGGAAGAAGAGTATGAGGTAGAGGAGGAAAAAGAAGAAAAAGAGTAGAGGAGGAAAAAAAGAACAGGAGAAAGCTTGTGACAAGGAGGAGGAGGAAATTAATGAAATAGAGAAGGAAGAATGGGAAGGATTGAGGTAGGAATAATAATAAGTAAATATAAGTGGAAGAAGAAGGAGTAGAGGAAGGAGAAGAAAAGGAAAAGAAGAAAAAAAAGGAGTTTCCTCTCTTCTGGATACTCTGTTACTCTATGTATGACAAAGTCTCATGTACATGGCAACTACACGTTGTGCTAATAGCAGACACATCACAGATTCAGCGGCTGTCATCCAGTCATCCCTCCTTTATATGATTCATATGTGATGCATAAATTTATCTTGTTTATTTGAATATATATTTGTTTATTTGAATTTTAAATAAAAAAAAAAACCTTCTCCCAGGACTTTCTATATCTTGCCATTAATTATTTATTGCTTGTCTTTGACTGAAACTCAATTTATTTTTTCCCAGATTTTGTCACTGATTTAATTAAAGCGATTAACTTCTGGTCGACTTTAAATTTCCCTTTAGACTTTATTAACATCCAAAAACGTTATGATAACACGAGACGTAATAATGACTGAAACGGCATTAAAACCGAAGAGCTGAAAGACTCGTTACTGGATTTTCATAGAAACATTTGCTGACAATTTACTTTTTTTTTGCCTCATATAATAAAATATCTTATTTTGCTTAAAACAGCTAAAAAAAAACTCAAAGCGTCTAAAACAAATGAATCCAAAACGGAGTCCATTTTAGTATTAAATGACCGGCCATTCACAACTTCATTGCTCCCGCATGCAAGGCTCCAAATCCAAGAGGTGTCAGTAAAAACTGTGAATGCGGAAAGTGAAAATGACAAGAAACCAGTAATTAAAAATAATTGAGAACAACAGAGTTTTATAATGTAAAAGCCATTTCACTAAAATGCAGATGACGAGGCGAATGGCGGAATAATAAAACCGCATCAAGAGGCCCAAAAAAGTCAGAATTCATTCGATGTAATTTTACCGTGCGTGGGTGTCCATCATTTATTAATTTTTTATTTATGATTTTTTTTAATGCAATTTTAATTTTCTCATTTTCTCTTGCATGATGGATGTCGCTTCCATGAACAAATAAAGACCTTCGATTGCTCTCAGTCTTTTACATAAAAGCAAATGTATTGTCAAAAAACATTATTATTGAACTTTAATTTTCATGTGTTTTTTTTTTTTTTGCTTGTGATATTGTTAAGACAATCTCTTTGTTAGGCTATATTCACACTGCCGTTGCCCGTTCGTACCGTACCGTAGCGGGCAACGGCAATGTACGGGGAGAGGAGGAGGAGGTGAGCGCAGCTCACCCCCGCCCCTCTCCATAGCAACTTATGGCGCACGGCCCCGTATTACGGGAAAAGATAGGACAGGTCCTATCTTTTTCCCGGGTACGGAACGGTACGGTGCAGCACGTGTGCGGCACCGTACCGCTCCCGTAGGGTGCCGTGCGCCCATAGGAGTGTATGGGGGACGTATATCGGCCGTATATACGTCGGCCGTATATACGTCCCCCATACGTTCGTGTGAATATAGCCTAAGATTGGGAATTGTGTTCTCTCTCTCTCTGCAACTTCCCTTAATGTGACTCCCAAGGTAATAGCTATGAGAAATACTCTAGTAATGGACTGCACATCACTCCACTGGGTGTACAAGAGGGTGCTCAAGTAGGGTACCAGTCCGTTAAGTATAATAATAATAAAAAAAACACTTGGCACTCCATTTGATGATGCCAGTAAAATTCTGTGTTTTTGCATCATCAAATGGAGTGCCAAGTGTTTTTTAATTATTATTATAGCTATGAGGAATGGCTTGGTCTGTGCCAAAAATTGAGGGTTCGAGAACCCAGAGCCAAACCCGGGCTTCAGACGGTAGCCTGAACCAGTTCTGGTTCAGTCTCAAATCTGCCCCCCTCCCTGCCATTTTTCCTATGATTGTTACTCCCCAATGTCTACTCCAGGGCCATTTATTGGATATCACCAATTGCGGTTGTTACTGGCAAGGATGAGCATTCCAATTAAGGAACCTGCACCTGAACTTTCAGGTCTGGTCTTGCCTTACCCATACCTAAACCTTATCCGTACTGATCACATTATTGGGTCACACCGTGGGTTGGACCAGGATTCTGAGGGGTCCAAAAAACTCTCCTATGATATAAAAAGATGCCCACATTGTAGGACACCCAGGTTTAGAGTTAGTGGGAAGTCCTGATACAATTTCTTCACCAAGGTAAGTAACACATTCCTATTCAGCTGGATAACCCCCCAAAAGACCCTCCTCTAGCACAAGAGCTTAGTTGTCATAAATGCAGATCCTGGACATTGAAGTCCAAATATTTACTGTACATTGGGGCACATTTACTTACCCATCCCATTGCGATCCCCGATCCGGAATGTCCGACGAGGATTCGGAGCTGCCGCGATTCACTAAGATCGTGCGCCCAATTTCCTGCATGTGTCGCTTCCCCGCTCAGCGCAAATCAGAAATAGTCGGGAAACCCAACGGAAATGCCTCCAACGGGGGGGAAATGCCCCATTGTGCCCAGTTCCCTTTGGGCCAGGAGAGGAGGTGACAAAATATGGAAGTGTCTTTATCCTGTTCCGGCACCTAGTTCCGGTGTCATGGAGGTCCTACAGTCTTCCTTTTATTTCAAAAGTGAGTTAGTCCATACTTGGACCTCTGTGACAATAGACCCCGGAGTGGGAGTGAGGTTAGTGCACTTTGTATGTATTTGTCACCCCTACACTGGCCCCCTGGGGATTTACCAGGAATCATGAAGAAAACCTTTGTGACTATTAGAAAATATTTACACACATCTTTTTTTTACCATTATTTCCAAACCTTGAATAGAAAAAACAATCCTTGTTTACTAATTATAAATATTTATAACATAATAAAGGTTTCATCATGAAGATTTAGAAATCCAACCTCTTCTCTCTCGGAAGATGCCTGATATCATGTCTCCAAGTGCAACTATGGAAAATAAATTGGACAATTGCAAAAAATTGTTAAGCCAACTTTCCAAAAATGACGACTCGTGCAGCCTGGAGATTGTTTTTATGACACCTCGATCTTGTGTCAAATGCAATTTTGTTTGCTCACACTTGGTCCTACAATTGTAATAATCATCTGCATGGAGGAGGCACAATCCGGTGACATAATGGCTTAACCTGCAGGGCATGACTTCTTACGACGTCTTGTTTGTTAGCCGGGCCGTGACAGATGATTTCTGATATACCTTTACATGGAGAGATTACTGCCAAGATTCAGCCAAGCAATTTCTCTATTTTCTGGAAGCCTGGAGATTTCACAGAGCAAAAAAGCAATTATGGAAATAAGTCTCCGTCTTCCTTCCTTCCTTGAGATGTAGATTCTACAACGTGAATGACATCAGCTGCTTTGTCTGATACCTGTAACTGATGAAGGTTAATGGGTTTCTTGTAGTGGTCTACAACTGGTGATATGGTGGAGACGTGTGAGTAATCCAAGGGAAAATCTAAGGGATCCTGGATCTTTTC
Organism: Engystomops pustulosus; assembly: GCA_019512145.1. Classification (NCBI taxonomy): domain Eukaryota; kingdom Metazoa; phylum Chordata; class Amphibia; order Anura; family Leptodactylidae; genus Engystomops; species Engystomops pustulosus. The sequence goes on from CM033648.1 coordinate 90,540,969, forward strand.
TTTTTAAATATGTTTTTTTATTGGTTTTGTAATTTTAAGAACAAACATTACAATAAAGATTGGAGTAAATATCAATGAAAATTATAGTTAACAAAGAAAAACTATGATAAAGAATAAGGAGAAACATCTACACTAGTAGTAAGCATTGGGTAATAGTTTTTTTGTGAAAGAAAGCCAGAAGGACTAAGGTGTAAATGGCAAATGGGAGGGGGGGGGGGGGGGAGCTAAGTTCCACTTTTTTTGTCCACTGGTGAATGGAGAGTCCTAGAGGGGCAGATGAGTGGAATTAAGGATTTAGTAATGGAAGGTTTGACCATGGAGGTTTGCTGTATTCCTCAGAGGAGCTGAACTATTCTGGGGCATCTGGACTGACCTATGTAACATTTCCAATGGGGTCCTAGTAGGGACGGGTTGATTTGCAACCCCCCCCCTCCAGATGTGCTTAGAGACTCACTTTTGTTGCAAGCACCACCCCCAAGGGGCTTTACGCTGCTCTACACACCTCAACACCAACCTATAGATTGTTTCCTGTAGTGAGATCCAGGGGGACGATCCCCATTTGTTCCAAAAAATAGAAGAGATCTCAGACCTCTAACTCTTTCCCCAAAGCTATAAAACATGGTGATGGGGTCAGGGGAGCGTTCTTCTTCTTCTTCTAAGTCTTGGTGTTGACAATAGTCGTCCAGGTAAGTTGAATTGGACTATGAGCTGTTCAGTTGTGTGTGTGTGAGATTGTACGTAAAACCTGTGAAATTCGGAACCCAAATACAAACCCAAACATCAGGACCACACATCTCTAGTATTGAATAATCACTTATAGTGCAGGAAACCACTTTTTTTTTCTCTTCAACTGTTTTTTTATAGTAAAAAACTACAGCATATAGAAAAAAGCCAGAGTTCCCTACAGAGTTCATATAAAGATTATACATTTATTCAATATTTTGTTGCAAAATTAGGAACAGGCAATTAGAAATCACAAGTACGTTGTACTGGAGGGACACAAAAACATCCAAGGGACACTGGTTATACAGAAAACATGTAAAAAAAAAAATCACCGTGGATAATTGATGTATTATGGTTGTAGGTTATGAACATGACATGGAGGATATAGCAAATGTGACAATATTCATGTGCTGGATAGTGTGGCAGTAATACAGACGACACACATCCTCTATCTATATATAGTGCTATGGCCTATACCACATGGGTATATGTATAGCACTTTTCCATATGTTTGTACCTGAAGTGTTGGTAACCCACGTCCGCACTGATGGCTGACACCCCGGCGCGTGTTTCAGCGCGCTGCCTGCATCTATATGGAATTCTATACAGGTTTTTGTTCTATTATCAGTCATACATACGAAATAGTCTAACATGGAGGAATATATACAGTGGGGGACATGTAGCATTATTTCTTCTAGTGGTGGCTGTATATACAGTGGGGGACATGTAGCATTATTTCTTCTAGTGGTGGTTGTATATACATGGTGATGGTAGAACGTCCTCTCCTCTAGGTGTAGAGGATGCCCCCTGTCTATGGTGATGGTAGAACCTCCTCTCCTCTAGGTGTAGAGGATGCCCCCTGTCTATGGTGATGGTAGAACCACCTCTCCTCTAGGTGTAGAGGATGCCCCCTGTCTATGGTGATGGTAGAACCTCCTCTTCTCTAGGTGTAGAGGATGCCCCTGTCTATGGTGATGGTAGTACCTCCTCTCCTCTAGGTGTAGAGGATGTCCCCTGTCTATGGTGATGGTAGATCCTCCTCTCCTCTAGGTGTAGAGGATGCCCCCTGTCTATGGTTATGGTAGAACCTCCTCTCCTCTAGGTGTAGAGGATGCCCCCTGTCTATGGTGATGGTAGAACCTCCTCTCCTCTAGGTATAGAGGATGCCCCCTGTCTATGGTGATGGTAGAACCTCCGCTCCTCTAGACGTAGTGGATGCCCCCTGTCTATGGTGATGGTAGAACCTCCTCTCCTCTAGGTGTAGAGGATGCCCCTTGTCTATGGTGATGGTAGAACCTCCTTTCCTCTAGGTGTAGAGGATGCCCCCTGTCTATGGTGATGGTAGAACCTCCTCCTCTCTAGATGTAGTGGATGCCCCCTGTCTATGGTGATGGTAGAACCTCCTCTCCTCTAGGTGTAGAGGATGCCCCTGTCTATGGTGATGGTAGAACTGCTTCTCCTCTAGGTGTAGAGGATGCCCCCTGTCTATGGTCATGGTAGAATCTCCTCTCCTCTAGGTGTAGAGGATGCCCCCTGTCTATGGTGATGGTAGAACCTCCTCTCCTCTAGGTGTAGAGGATGCCCCCTGTATGTGGCGATGCTAGAACCACCTCTCCTCTAGTTGTAAAGGATGCCCCCTGTCTATGGCGATGCTAGAACCACCTCTCCTCTAGGTGTAGAGGATGCCCCCTGTCTACGGTAATGGTAGAACCTCCTCTCCTCTAGGTGTAGAGGATGCCCCCTGTCTATGGTGATGGTAGAACCTCCTCTCCTCTAGACGTAGTGGATGCCCCCTGTCTATGGTGATGGTAGAACCTCCTCTCCTCTAGGTGTAGAGGATGCCCCTTGTCTATGGTGATGGTAGAACCTCCTCTCCTCTAGGTGTAGAGGATGCCCCTGTCTATGGTGATGGTAGAACTGCTTCTCCTCTAGGTGTAGAGGATGCCCCCTGTCTATGGTGATGATAGAACCTCCTCTCCTCTAGGTGTGGAGGATGCCCCCTGTCTATGGTGATGGTAGAACCACCTGTAATCTAGGTGTAGAGGATGCCCCCTGTCTATGGTGATGGTAGAACCTCCTCTCCTCTAGGTGTAGAGGATGTCCCCTGTCTATGGTGATGGTAAAACCCCTCTCCTCCAGGTGTAGAAGATGTCCCCTGTCTATGGTGATGGTAGAACCTCCTCTCCTCTAGGTGTAGAGGATGCCCCTTGTCTATGGTGATGATAGAACCACCTCTCCTCTAGGTGTAGAGGATGCCCCCTGTCTATTGTGATGGTAGAACCACCTCTCCTCTAGGTGTAGAGGATGTCCCCTGTCTATGGTGATGGTAGAACCTCCTCTCCTCTAGGTGTAGAGGATGCCCCCTGTCTATGGTGATGGTAGAACCTCCACTCCTCTAGGTGTAGAGGATGCCCCCTGTCTATGGTGATGGTAGTACCTCCTCTCCTCTAGGTGTAGAGGATGCTCCCTGTCTATGGTGATGGTAGAACCTCCTCTCCTCTAGGTGTAGAGGATGCCCCCTGTCTATGGTAATGGTAGAACCTCCTCTCCTCTAGGCGTAGTGGATTCCCCCTGTCTATGGTGATGGTAGAACCTCCTCTCCTCTAGGTGTAGAGGATGCCCCCTGTCTATGGTGATGGTAGAACCTCCTCTCTTCTAGGAGTAGTGGATGCCCCCTGTCTATGGTGATGGTAGAACCTCCTCTCCTCTAGGAGTAGTGGATGCCCCCTGTCTATGGTGATGGTAGAACCACCTCTCCTCTAGGTGCAGAGGATGCCCCTGTCTATGTTGATGGTACACCCTCCTCTCCTCTAGGTGTAGAGGATGCTCCTCCTAAGTCTTTTTTGCTCCAGGAACAAAGTAGAAGATGACTGCTTGGGGGATCAGGGAGAAGTGAGTATTTGTGGACCTGGCCCCTGTGCTGTGCTCCTGACTAGTACAGCATAGAGACAGGGATCCAATGGGCCGGATTTGGCTTGCAGGCCTTGTGTGTGACACCTGTGCTCTAGGGTTGGATGCCCTCTTGTAGTTACTGGGTAGTATAATAACTAGTAATAATAGTCTTTATGTATATATTACATATCATATTCTGCAGCGCTTTTTTATATGTGTCTGATGTGCTGCACATCTACACTACATGTGCCGACTGCCGCTATATGCGGCCATCTATATATTTCCCCATTCAAGCAAACTGTGGTCGAAGAAGGTCTCACTTTGGACCGAAATTTCACTAATTGGTTTGCTGCGATAACTCACAAAAAAAATAAAAAGCAACTTGTTATTTGCATTAGTGAGACTGGATTTACTATTCATGGTTGTTGGATTTTCAGTTGTGCCGCAGTGTTGGCCGAGCTCTCCGCTCCTCATATTGGCGTCGCTCACTCATGGAGGTGCAGCCTTTTAGCTAGAACTTGCCGCCTTAGACTGCAGCCAATTAGCCTTGTCATAATGAAGTAGTTATTTTATAGTAATTTTTTAAGAATTCCTGCCCGAAGGGAAATTATCATTACATTAATAAATCCATGTACGGCTTGTACTGTCTGACAGTGGGCCGCGCGGACCCCTCCCAGGTGCATGGAGAAGACAGTGACGTGTCCCCAGTGAATGGTTAATAGAAATTTAGTAGAAATTAGTAATTAGAGAATTTTCCTGGGAGTCTGAAGCTGCTCATCGCAAGGAGGAACATGAGAGGCAGCGATGAGGAGTATCGGGTCAGAGCTGTTTCTGCTTTCTATGTGATACAACATGAATGATAAGATAGTGGGTCAAGGCTTCTGAGATCTTGTGGTGACCTTGCTTAATACTCTAAAACTGGAAGTCCCCGAACCAACAACTCCAACATCTTCCATCCTTCCCTCAGCGACACTTTAATCCACGATAGAATTTTTCCCGAATTCTTATTGTTACTGAGCAATCAGCACCAAAAGTGTTTATCTGTAATATGCTAATGAGGCTCGTTACAGAAAGATGTATTCCATCTTGCTGATCGGATCACGGTTCATTGGACCCCTAGTCTAATGATCAGGAGGATCCAAATGGTTTAGACCCTTATCCTCTGTCCTGGGGTTGTGTTATTCTTCATCTAAAAATTTGCTTTCAGCCTCAAAACTAACTAATAAAACCTAGAGAATCTACTTCATTAACATTCCGGAACGTCTACGAGTTTCTGCAACAAACTTTGTACTATAACCATCCACAATTTTTGTGCCTACAGCTGGATCCAGGCGTCACACACAGGAGTCCGACGTGACTTTTTGAGGATTTAGGTTTTTGTTGCAAATTTCATAATGTGCAATTAGTTATCGAACCAACAAGTGGGCGTCCACACTGAGCGGCAGAATGGCTCATTTGGCAACGAGTCTCTGGTCTCTTCAGGAACTGGCTCGCAGCAACGTTCTGCTTTATAGTTAACAATTTTAAATCCACCTCGGAGAGGAATAAAAGGATATTTAGGGATGAATCGCCGGGGGCATTTCACTTCTGTAGATAATCTGTGCCGCGGCTGGGAATGTATTTATCATTGAAGGTCATTAGAGGGTATAGGGGGTCCCAAAACATGACTGCCTACTCAGAGGAGGAATGAATGTGCCGCTGTAGTAACGAATGTAATAATTATTTATAAAGGTTTCTCTTACAACAACTCTAAAACAACATTTCTTGCATAGGGAATGTATGTAGGTGTCCCTTTAAAAACGACTATCAGAGAATCCTTAAAAAGCACAATAGTAGGTTTACAAGTCCAGCAGAAGAAATCCCAATTTGGAAGGTGTTTGACTCGATACTATCGAGGTAAATGAAGTGTGGGCCACCAAAATCCTTTTATCAGGTGCACTGGATCACTATCCATCTGTCTTTGGCCCTCTGATATCCTTGGAGAAGCATCGAGCATCCAGACATTTCTAGGAGACATACATTGTCAAATGTATAGACATCCATGTAATCCATAGGTAGCTTGAGTCTTCTTGAGAAGCCTATTGGCTCATAGCAGAGGTCTCTCTATCATGTGTAGATGACCTATTAGGATATTTGCAAAGGGTCTGGCATTGGGTAGAGGACTGTGGACTTCCGGGGGCGTACGGCAACAAAGCCAATATAGAGAAAGGAGATAGGGAGCACAGAGAACTCAAGTGAGATCTTTTAAAAAGGACAAGATTACTTAGGGAGTGACTCTTACCTAATGTAGCTGTATAGACAGCATATCATGTACGTGCTGTAAAGTGGAGGAGCTGCTGCCCACGGGGAACAGGGAGGTCCTTTCATCCAGAATGACGGACCCGGCGGTAAAACAGAAATCCACGAGGTGTCGTCCCGATCTTATAGGCGCTGCTTCACTCAGAGATCTGGTCACAGTATTTTTCCATAGGAATAATTTTATTATTAAAAGGCACAACGCGTTTCGACTCTGGGCAGGAGCCTTCGTCAGGTACAGTTGCAGGTAAGCAGCTGCACCTTACGAAGGCTCCTACCTGGAGCCGAAACGCGTTGCGCCTTTTAATAATAAAATTATTTTTATGGAAAAATACTGTGACCAGATCTCTGAGTGAAGCAGCACCTATAAGATCGGGTCGACACCTCATGGATTTGTATTAGGTTATTTGCACAGGAATTTTATCCAACACAACCCCGTTAATCTGGACATAGAACATGAGGCCAATTAGCATCTAAGTTTCCAGAGTCGTCTTCCATTGTTAGATTCCTTCCATTCTACTGTTGGTGCTACAGGCAACACATAAGATCAACTTCAAGTTTTTTTTTGTACAAATCCTTTGGTTAATCGAAACATTAAACAGACAGGATATTTTATAAATCTTCAAGTATCACCAATTCTCTTTCCCTTCATGTTTCCAACACCAGCACCTATTTCTTGTGTCTCCATTCTGGTGCCAACCATGAATGGACTTTACTCTGCGACCACTCAATTGTAGGAAAAACTTAAATATTAGGTGTAACAATCTGTGATGTATTTACTAGTTGAGAGAATTTGTTCTAAATAATTCTATAAAGATTAAGCCCACCTGTCAAGATGCTGTCAGAACCTGACCAGCAGACGGCACAACCACAACCAGACTTGATAAGAGGTGGCAAACTAACCCTGCAATGTCCCTGTGCACTAGGTCCCTGCCTGCTAACAGACCCTGAGAGACCCTTTTACTTTGCCTAGCAGCTACTAGAACACATCGGTAGCGTGAAGTCAGAGACAGACCAGTGTTCACACAAGGATTCAGAAATACAACAATGCAGAATCTAAATATAAGTCAGGGAAAGCAGAATCGCACCAGGAGAGATGACAAGACATAGAGGGACAAACAACAAATAATAGACAGACAAGGCAGAGCCAGATCAAATTCAAGTTGGCGCCGAGGCACAGAATCGTAAAGTAAGAGAATGGTCAAATAAACGTAGCAGAGGTCGGATATGTGGAATTGCAAAGTGATAGCAAGAGATAACAGTATCCAGTTATCAGAAGTGGGCAGATATGTAAGGAATTCCTGGACTAGGTCCCCTGCAGCTGATTGACTCAGCTGTCAATAACTCAATCCACAGCTGAACACAAACTAACGCAAAAGGACACACCCAGCTTTCCAAAGGAATGAATCCCAAAATGCAAATGTGAGTCAAAGGCAGTCTTGGGTGTTTACTGATCCCTTTCAGAAAACTGCAGAGCCCTGACACCACCATTACAAGAAGCTACACATTATAACACATCAGTCAGATCGAGTCTAAGGTCCAATATTGCACCTTGAAAGAGGAGTTGAGTTTGGTGGCAAAACCTCCACGTTGGCTATGGGAAGGTTAGAGTTTATCAGTTCTCTCACAAGATGGCATCCAATCCACAATGAGAGGGCGACTAAACCAGGAAAAGACAAAATCAAGACAGACAGGAACAGGCGAATCCAGAAAACAGGGTCTGAAGAATATGTAAAGGGAGATCAAACAGACAGGAACCCAAAGACTCTTGCCCCAGTTCACCAAACAGGGATGGACATCTAAAGTGACAGCTGCTGCCTCGATCGCTCTAAATACTGATCATCATTCGGTATATTGAACGTTTTTATAGTGATACAGTCTCTTCCCTGATGTTAAAACTCTTGAATTAAGATGTTGCAGGAAATTCCAGGTCCAGGCAGAGGTGACCATCTTCTGTCTGCAAAGAGAGATATTAATACGTGATGACAGCAGGAGACCAATATAGAAGGTCTGTAGTGTCATGGAGGACCAGCAACACTGGTGAAAGTACTGGGGACCATATTCATCACCACCAGGGGCTTGGACATCAAATGGGAACCTACTGAGAACTACATTTACTGCAGGTGGGAAGGAGATTGCCCAGGAATGTAGTAAATACTTTATTATTTGCTTTTCAGATGTGAACTAACAAAAATTATCGAGAACAAACTGCCGGAGAGGGAAGAAAACCACACGGGAGCTACAAGAACCTACAGGAGGTTACGTTTATATTAGTAATATAGGGAGGAGGACTGATTGCTAAAATTTTGGGAGCCATATTCACGGCTGCCAGAGGGGACAGGAAAAAGGAATGGAAACTTACTGTCAACTATCCGTACAGGTACAAAAGGTGTAGTGTATACACATAACTCTACGCACAGACACCAGATGTGGAAGAAGACTGAGAATTCAAATGTGACCTTACTGGAGTGGAAACTAAGCAGGAAATCACAGGAGACTATATTACTACTGGAAGAGAGAGAAGGGATTTACTGAGGTCCATAGGGATGGAGACGAAATGGGGACAAAAACTACTCTTGCCAGAGTGATATGGAGATGTACTAGAAATTTACAGGGGTTAATAGTTACTCCGGCAAGCGAAGGGTGAAAACTTACTGGGAAATAACTGGAGACTTTATTACTCCTGCCAGAGGGGGATGGAGACTAACTGGTAACTTACAAGGACTATATTGCTCATGCCAGAGGGAGATGGAAACTAACTGGGAACTTACTAAAGATTATATTATTCTTGCCAGATGGGGGTGGAGTGTAACTGGGTACTTACTAAAGACAATATTACTCCTGCCAGATGGGGTGGAAATTAACAGGGAACTTACTAAAGACTATACTATTACTGCCAGTGGGGGATGGACCCTAACTGGGAACCTACTAAAGACTATATTATTCCTGCCAGAGGGGGATGGAGACTAACTGGGAACCTACTAAACACTATATTACTCCTGTCAGAGGGGGATGGAGACTAATTGGGAATTTACTAAAGACTATATTACTCCTGCCAGATGGGGGTGTAGACTAACTATGACGTTACTGAGGACTATAACTACTCCTACCAGAAGGGGAAGAAGACTTAGAAGAAATAAACTGAGGACTTTATTTACAGATAGATGGATGGAGTCTATGTGGTAATTTATTAGAGCTGTACGGTGTTTGTGGTGTCCTAAGAGGAACAGGAGAACAGAAATAAAGGGAAAAGGGGAACAGTATGTTTTTTGGTAACAAAAATTGCCAAGCAGTGATAGATGGTGGTTACTGGTCTCTTAGAATTTTTATTATGTCTTATTTGATTGAATTCTAAGAACTTTAATGAAGTAATTAACCTCGATGATATGATCTTCGTATTTGGCCGATTTTTCTAGTTTTGAGACAAATTTATTCTTTATTCATAAAATGGCAATAAATCTGTAAAAATCAGGTTTATAATGTAAATTTTATGGGATTTCTTCTGGAAATGTTGAGGAGACTGCGGGCGATGTCCATTACGCTGCAGCAGAGGAATCCGTCTGCGAGAGTCTATAAAAGCGATGTAGAAATATGGATGGCGCTGGCGCAGTTAGACAGATCCTGTGTCTGCAGCTGACACATTTAGAAGGATGCAGCGTGCTGGAATTCATGGCTGGCATCAGCCTGGCACGACTCACGCACTAACTCATCCATGGATTAATTGAATACCCTCTCGGCTATATCAAGTTAACTTTTCAGATTATAAATGATGTTGAAATATTGTAATGAGACGCGATGTGCTACATTGCAGCTGTTATTGTGACAATAACGTATGGGGAAAATATCCGGGCAAGTCATGCGGTAGACGGTGGAGTCTGAAGTCGTGTTCTCCAAGTAGTCATGGCAGGAAACTTGGTCCCAGCATCCAATACTAATAATGATGATGTGACAGATGGGGATTTATGAGCAGAGATGAGCTAATCCATTGTCTTTACTCCAGTAAGGCTCCAAAATTGGAATTCTGAGTCTGACTAGAGCAAGGGGCCCGAATACCGGTCAAGTCCGAGGGTCCTCTGATGTCTCCATACACCTAATTAAAGTCCATTGTAGTGAAAAGGAACCATAAACTTCCCTTCTCTTATGGAATATTGACCACTGTTGAATTACATGTTGAATGTATGTTTGGTCATTATAACCTGTGTATATATCTAAGAACATGAGCTCATTACATGTGTGTCTTTAGGTTGGCCCAGCAGCTCCTATGATCTCCCTATCCTTGTTGGTCTTTTCTACTTTGCTACTTTATGTCAAGAATTTTATGTAGAACTAGGGATAATTGTTATCTGGTTGGGTGCAACAACGATCATTATAATAGGCTTCCATGAAGAAGATGTTATAAGAAGTAATTGTCCCATTGGTGTTCTCCCTCCCGTGCCATGTTACCATGAATGGTGTGCACCTCCGAAGTCAACCTACTCCCTCTTCTTCCCACTGTCCAATACATTCTAGGTTCTCATATTGACTTTCATCTTGGATTGGATTCCACCTCTATTTTCAGCCTGACCCATGTTCCTTAGCCCTGGTGACCTCTGACTTTTAGGGACTAGTTGTCACCTACACCAGGACAACTCACAGATGAAGCAGCTTCATGAGTCTGTTTCATCTTCCAGAGCTCCTTGGATTAAGTACTTGGAATAGGACAATCCAGTCCAGTGGCAGAGTGAGTCCACAACCCACAAGGTCAGTGACGGTGAACCTTTTAGGGACTGAGCGCCGAAATTACAAGCAAAAGTCACATATTTTTCACAAAGTGCCAAATGCCAATTTAAAGTAACAAACAGGTTTCAAACGTATTGGCGCCCTGAGGACACCAATACAGGAGTAAGAAGGAGAAATTTGCATTACTATTATAGTCTCCCTCCAAAGTCTCCTTAACCGAATGGATCAAGGGTCCGGAGAAGGGGCTACAATGATAATCAAGTTATTTCTACACCTCCTTGATTTAGGTCTTGAGCCCTGAATGGTGACCTTTGGCTGGGTGATAGCCTGGGTGCCCACAGAGAGGGCTCTAAGTGCCACCTCTGGCACCTGTGCCATAGGTTCGCCACCACTGCACTAGGTGATACAGTCAGTGAGCCCCAGAAGGACCCCAACAGTTCTAAGTGGTCCCCGACTCTTGTGGGAGGATGATACCTATATATATATATGGGAGCCCAGAAGTCCTTTGGTTTCAAACAATGTAAACGCATCAATTTACCTGATAACAGAGGCAATTATTCACTTACAGTATTTATTATAATCTTTTCTTCTCGTTAATATTATAAAGCAAATTGACTTCCTGGCCACAGATCTAAACAATGCATATTAAGTACAAATGTTCATCAGTTATTACAAATCTCCAGCGAAGGCATTTATTACACATAAATAATGCATCTCCTCTAATCAAAAATTCACATTTTATGCAGATTTTGCAATAATCTTCAGAGCAAAAACATGAAACAGTTTCCCGCTCCGGCTAATTATCATTTCTATAAATATAGTGACAATTGTAAATGTCCGGGGGCGGGAGAGAAGTCTCATTAAATGCTAATGAATGACTTTACATTTAACCTGTTAAAGCCAGATATATATATTTACCAGGACGTTAATTGTGATGGAACGAGCCGCGTCGAGCATCATATAAACATGGAGCTTTTAAATTTGTTTCCTCATTATGTAAAATGTTCTATTAACCTGGTGCTCAGCGCAATCCATCTGGAGATCCAAGAGAGAAGCTGTAGCTTAATATAGACCCCCTGGCTGCCCCCAACCCCCTATGTGACCCTATCTGCTCCACTGTTTTCTCCAGGCTTCAGTTTCAGTTTTACAAAACCAGAAGCTACTTCCTGTCGGCCATATTGGTTCTCACGGGTCACCAATCATACGTTATATTATACCAGTGACTAGTCCAGTGAATAGGAGTGGAAATCTGGAGACATCGGAGGATAGTTACCAGTCATGATTAAAGGGAAAATATAAGGATCTGAGTAAGACCCAGTTCACATCACAATTAAGTCCTCCCTTATTTGCTACAATTATCATCACGAGCCAGAACCAGAACAGGTGCAAGTCTTTCCAATGACTACACAGAGGGAAAGTATAATGGAAGGACTTGCACCTGTTCTGTGTGTTCCAACACAGACAGAGAAGAGACTGGAAAACAGCGCAAAGGCAACAGGTCAAGTGTAATACAAAAAAATGCTAAAAACCAGGTGTAGTAAAAGGAAAAGAGTGAATATCAAATAAAAGCATCGAGTGCAACCCTCGTTCATCCACAGTTAATGAAGAATCATCTCCACAAGATGTGATCAGTGCAAGAAACAGAAGGTCACTGGCGCAGAATGTAGGGACTTCCAGGTCGGGTAAATGGATTTATTGAGAAGTCATTCTAGTTTGGTGCCTGGAGCTTCTTCAGGAGTACAGAGAATGTGAAGTGTGCGCAGATAATAACTACAGGTAATAGGAAGGGGGAAGATGAAGAGGCGGAGGGGACGCAGGGATACACATGTGTCCTTGTTCGTTCCATAATAATAAATAATTTTAAAATATTATAATATATACATTTATTATAATATATTGTATTATTTGTTATTACATTTATTGATTTTAACTACTGTACGGGCATGCAGATATAAGACTAAACCCAAACTATTTATACAGAAGATCCTCCAATGGACACATCAATGTACTAGCAGATCCTCCAAGGGAAACATCATTGTACCAGCAGATCCTCCAAG
>CM033648.1:90553857-90573283 GCA_019512145.1 Engystomops pustulosus
ACCAGCAGATCCTTCAATGGACACATCAATGTAATAGCAGATCCTCCAATGGAAACATCATTGTACCAGCAGATCCTCCAAGGGAAACATCAAGGTACCAGAGATCCGCCAAGGGAAACATCAATGTACCAGCAGATCCTCCAAGGGAAACATAAATGTACCAGCAGATCCTCCAAGGGAAACATCAATGTACCAGCAGATCCGCCAATGGACACATCAATGTATCAGCAGATCCTCCAATGGAAACATCAATGTACCAGCAGATCCTCCAATGGAAACATCAGTGTACCAGCAGATCCTCCAATGGATGCACAAAAGAACCAGAATATCCTCAAGAACACACAGTATAATTAAGGTCCTAAAGAGGTTTTGCCCATTAAAGGAAATTCTCAAATTTCAACCCCCTAGCGATGTTACACAATAATGACAATTTTTAACCCCTTACAATGTTTCTCAGTTTTATTGGTGATTTAGTTCCTATCACTCAGTAATGATCAGTGTAAGATTCCAGAGTGTAAGTGGGGACACTCTGAGCAGACACTTCATAATCCCTCTGTGCTGTGAGATGCTGTGTGCTGACAATGTGCTTAGATTATCAGGGTACAGGGCTTAGCTACACTTTTATTTAGCTTCTGAACATTCACTCGTATCTGATACAGAGAAAGAGAGATGAGACATATCAGAGTTGAGAGATGATGAGATCCATGAGATGAATATTACACATGACATTCTCAGCTCTGCTATAACAGTCATAACATACGCTTTTAGCAATGCTATAAGCCTCCCTCCCCTTGACCTGGATAAAGATCTTATCTGTCTGTAGCTTGTAGCTATACTCTCCTCACGCTGTCTCTGTGTGAGTTCATCCTGGAAAGCAGGGGGTTTTGGAGGCAGAGAGGAACTCAGGGCAGCATCAGACAGGAGAACAATATGTCTGCCCGACCCTAAAGTCAGAAGATTCAGGGTCAGATCCAGGACTGAAATTGTGTAAACCAGGACTGATAGAGACAGGTTGCCTTTATATCTGTGAAATGCTGTGTTTTTGTTAACAAAAGTATATTCAAGAATATGTTATTTTGTTATTCAGAGTATATTTAAGAATTGTGTCCACCTCCTGCCTCTGCCCTAATCTGTAACTTAATAATCCTGGAACCTAAGCTAACTTGTTAAAAACTTTATGTAAATTACCTGCCGAGACTACTGGGGCGTGGACTAGCCTGGCCGGGCACACGGAGCTAAGGCTACTCCACACCCCAGTAGACTCTGCAATTCATTTACATATTACAAAAATAAAGTTTTTAACAAGGTAGGTTCCAGGATTATTAAATTACAGATGAGGCAGATGGATTTCTTATGGAAGGTTTCTCTTATTGTCCAGTAAAAACAACCTCACTTGGAAAAGACTTTGGAGCCATTTTGCTCTAGAGTTTATTATTAGGTGAACGATTTGCCCAAAATCTATTAGATCTTATACTGGCAGCAGCAAAATTCACATTGATTATATTGAGAAACTGGTGACTGCACCCCAATGTGACTCTGATAGTGGGTAACTTGGATATCCCCAGAGAGACCTCAAGTTGGCCAATGGACAAGCACTAAGATTACTTTATGTATAAATGGAAATATAAGACCCTCAGGGACTTGGATAATTCCCAGAAGGCTGCTGACCTGCAGAATTGCCTTTAAAAGACCTTGTATTAATCTTAAGATTCATTTAGCCGGCAGTCTCGGAGCTGTCAGTCCGTCCTCCGTATTACTACTCATATAAAGTTAACCTTGAAACTCCTCTCCCTGAGATTATGTTTTTCTATAGACAAGATACGTCTGAGGATGGAGGAGAAAAGGGAAAAAAAAATAAATAAAAGGATTTCAATCTTTAATACAAAAATATAAAAAAAAACTAAAAATGAACAAAAACAAAAAAAAATGAATAAAAGTGTAAGAAAAGGGGAAAGGGTCTGTGTGTCTTTGTGCGGTTCCTCCGTCTGCACTTGTCTGCTCTTAGATGAATACGCGCTTCGCATATGATCTCGGCGAGGGGCACGGGCGGTTTTCATGTCGCGGGAAGCAGATTTTGCTGGAAGCTCCGATCAAAGGAGACGATTCTGTAGAGACTAAACGAATACGATCTGCATGCAGATATGTGAAATGTCAGCAGATAGTAAAACCGGGGTAGACAGCCGATCAGCATGGGCATGGAGCAGCGTTACTCATCTTACACGTCGTGATGAAATCCAGAGATTTTTCTTCTTATATCTGAAAGTATGAAAAATGTGACAAAGAGCTTGAAAAAGGAAATGTAAGAATTGCTGCTGTGTTCATCTTGATACGTGCATCTAGGTACATGAATATAATGAAAGATCTGCAGTAAACACTCACGAGAGAGAAAAGGCAGAAGTAGAGAGTGAGGAGTTGAGGAGGAGGGAAGGAGGAGAAGGGCAGGTGGAGGAGGGGTGGAGGAGGAGCGGAGGACGGGAGGAGAACAAGGGAAGAAGGAGAAGGAGGTGTCACCCATGTGCCTTGCTCTGCCCCCGGAGCCCTGCCTGCCAACTCACCTGTCGCGGCTCCAGCGGCGGTCCTCGCGATGTCCGCGTTCCGGCGTGTGCGTTCCCGTCTCCTAGGGCGCACGCGTCTGCTCTGTAAAAATTAAAGGACCAGCGCGCCAATAATTCATGCTGGCCAGCTGCCTTCCCTGATAAATTCCAGCCAGTTCCTGTGTCCCCTTCCGGAACTTTGGGCCGATGCCATAGAGAAAGCTCCCCTGCGATATCCCTGAGTATTCCTGCTTTCCTGGTTGTTCCTGTTCCTACGTTCCTGCTCCTGAGTTGCCGTGTTCCTGCGTTCCTCTGTCCCTGTGTTCCTACATTCCTCTGTTACTGCTTCCGTGTTCCTGTGTTCCTGTTCCATAATTCATGGATATTAATTACATACAACGCTGGAATCGGCACCTGTGCACCGCAGCCTTTTCCCTCCCAAACTATTTTAAGTGCATGGGAATTATGCACAGATTTTATTGCAAACTAAATGTTTACATGGTACAAACTCTTTGTACTGCCCATAGTCTTATCCTACAGCCATACAGTATGTCATTCCCCTACATATGGCTCTGAAACACACACCGAGCCCTGAACCTGTAGGCCCACAAACAGGAAATGTTACAAACAAGTAACAATCCGTGAGCTCTGAACCTCCAACTGCACAAGGAATATACAGTGAACTATGAACATGCAGCTTATAAAAGGAACTCTCAAGGCAGCTCTGAACTTACATCAGTGAGCTCTGGACCTGCAGCTCGATAAGCAACATTCAGTGAGCTCTAAACCCTGCAGCTTGACAAGCAACACTCAGTGAGCCCTGAACCTGCAGCTCCACAAGCAACATTCAGTGAGTTCTGAACCTGCAGCTCAACAAGCAAGATTCACTGTGCTCTGAACCTGCAGCTCCACAAGCAACATTCAGTGAGCTCTAAACCTGCATATACATAGGAACCACCCAGTGATTTCTGGATCTACAGATACATATGGACAATGCAATGAGCTATGGACCTACAAATACATAGGGACTATCCAGACACCTATGGACCTGCAGATGTGCAAAGTTCACCCAAAAAGCTACTAAAACTACAGAAATATCCTTCAGTGAACTCTGTAACTGCATCTCATGCTCCATCACTGGGCTCACAATTTACAGCTTCACAGGTAACACCCAGAAAACTGTGTGGGTGCTAATAGAAGTAATGAAAGCATGTAAGTCAAATGCAACAAAACGCCTCAGGGTAAGGATCCCCGAAGAGTTAACTAAAAGAAGACTAAAACTGGACCTTATGAATAGAAACACATCTAAAAAAAATGAATAACAATGTAGCCGATGCATCTTTACTAGGACTGAACTTTTCTTGAGAATTCTATTTGATTCTTGGGATTGTTATTCCTCTTCCTCCCCTTCAGTTTCCTATCAAACAGAGAACAAAGATGCACTTAAACCATAAGGAACTAAAAATCACATAAAAGTTACAAATATTTAGCCACCTGCCCCTTGTCTGTGCCCTCAGCAGGATGAAAGCGGCACATGTCCCATCCTTACACGTCGCCCCCACCCCTCTCATTTACACATTCATTCAGCTCTGTGGGTTTTACCATCTTCAAGGACACAGGGATAATGAGTCCTCGCACAGGAAGGAGATTAGACTCGGGGCAGCAGCAGGTAGTCAGAGCGTTTATAGGATTCGACTATTATTTCCAAAATCATCTGCGCACCTGGAAGCATAAAAAGCCCAAAAAGCATAAAAAGCCCGAGCAGCGGCAGCAGAGAAGCTCCACTTCTAACTGAAGATCCCCCAGGCCCAGGATACAAGATGTCCCTCATCCTGAGCAGCTACAGATGTGGACGCGGAAGGAGCTGTCAAATGTTGGAGCTGAACTTCAGACCTTGGTGGGAGGTTTATTCCGGGGTCACATCACACTCCTGTCCAACGAGACAAAAGGACCCCACTAAAGACGACATTCTCTCTCATACAAAAGTGTTTGATTGTGAATACAAGAACTATCCACAGGAAGACATTGGGGCTCATGTACTTAGGGTCCGTCGGACGGAGACATTTGCGTCGGGTTTCCCAACGGTTTCTGTTTTGTGCTTAAAGGGGTTCTCAGGAGGTGGAAAAACATGGCTGCAGTCTTCCAAAAACAGCACCACACCTGACCATGGGTAGTGTGTGGTATTGCAACTAAGCTCCATTCATTTCTATACAGCTGAGCTGCAGTACTGGCAGTAACCATGGTCCGGTGTGGTGCTGTTTTTGGAAGACTGCAGCCATGTTTTTCCACCTCCTGAGAACCCCTTTAATTGCCCTGAGATTTTGGCACATGCAATCGGATTTTGGCGCATCGGCGCCGGCTTGCACGCAACAGAAATCCGGGGCCGTGGCAAACCGCAGAATTTAAAAAAGGAATTGTGTTGCAAGATCAATCACTCAAAAGCACCGGGAAGAAGAAGGTGAACTCCGGCGGACCTCAGCACCGAAGCAACGGATGAAGGAACTCGGGCGCACGACCTTAGTGAATCGCTGCAGACCCGAATCCTCATCGGACAACGCACCGCGGGATCGTGACAGGACCAGGTAAGTAAATGTGCCCCATTGTGGACTGAGCTCTAGGAGGCTCCGGCAGAGGAAGCTGGAGATAGATGATGGCACATCCTGGGGCTGGCACCGGCCATTACTAGGTGGGCTCCGTTACATATACAAGACTTCATACATCGAACTTTGATACTTTGCTGCCAATTTGCAATGAGAAAGATGGATAAATCAGCTATGTTAAAGGGGTTGTCTAGGAATCAACACTAATGACATTTCACAGATCAATGGGCAATGGGAGGGGGGGGGCGGCACCTATATGACACGTTGTAGTCATACATATCTGGAATCAATTGTCTCCGGACTATGTGTAGTGGCTGGAAGCTGTAACTGCAGCCTTATATAAGTGATGCTAGGCTGCTGCTCAGGACTCCCCACCAGTCTGACATTGATAAGCATGAAGGATGATTCCTGGACAACCCCTTTAACTAGCGCTGCACCAATCTCTGGACTGGGCTTCTGGTTGAAGCACATTCAAAATTCAGGAAGATCAGGTTGAGCAATGCTCCAACCCTTATGGAAGATCTCGCTAAAAAGTTTTCTTAGTTTTTTTTTTTTTTTTAATTTTCCAAGTAATTAACATTCTGATCCCGAGAACGTAGCGGAGAAGATGAGCGCCATTGTTTTTAGGGATTTGTTTATTCTCATCAGGTTCAGCGGATCCATCTTTTGTCCCCTGCATTGTTCTGGTGTCTCGGCGGCGCCGTCGTTGGGTTCATAGTTCGGTCCATTGTGATGTGCAGATGTTTGGGTCTCCTGGAGCTGCAGGTTATCACGACCCCCCCTTCCCCATGTGACTGTACATTGTATTATCCTCCGGTCTGCCCCTCTATTAGGTGTATATCATCTCCTGCAGAATACATGAATATCAAGTGCGCGTCCCGTCACTCCGCACGTAGAGATGCAACAATGACTGGTGGCGAGCGCTGGGCGCAGGTCGAGATGTAATTACATATTTGTCTTGTTTTATGCCTCTCCGGCTGCGATCTCAGACGTTCATCCCCGCTTCCCGCTGCACAATTTCTACGTTGTGACCAGTTAGCGATAAACACGCTGATGTTTACAAGTCGGCAAAGCACAGACGGAAGACAAAAAATGTTTTACCTTGTTCTGTTCCAAAGTGAATTGAGGTGAAGCACATTTTACAAATTTAACCTCTCCTTCGCCGCCCCTTTTTTAGCTAATTTTTGCAGGAGGGTTTGTTTTTTGCGGGACAAGTCATAGTTAAAGGGGTGCTCTCATTTCATTTCATTTTGTATAATGAAAAGTCATAAAAATCACCAATGTATTTTCTGTATCAATTTATCATGGTTTTCTAGATCTCTGCTTGCTGTGTATCTATAGAAAGCTTCATTGTTCATTTCTAGTGGACAGAAATCGGACGCTGGTCACACAGGTGAGTGGCTCGTAACACGGCTCTGATGATACTAACGAGCCGCGCTACTGTGTGACCAGCGTCAGATTTCTGTCCCCTGGTAGTAAACATAGAAGTTTTCTATAGACAGCAAGCAGAGATCTAGAAAACAGTGAGAAATTGATATAGAAGGTATATTGGAAAAATGTATCTTTTTTTATCATGCAAGCAATAACCTTAATTTTTTAAAATGATGAGACCCCTTCAAAAAACATTTTGGAGTTACCGTATATACTTGAGTATAAGCCGACCCAAGTATAAGCCGAGGCCCCTAATGTTACCACAAAAACCTGGTAAAACCTATATATTTTTTACTCAAGTATAATCCAAGTTTGGGTTTTCAGCACATTTTTTTTGTGCTGAAAAACTAGGCTTATATTCGAGTATATATGGTAATTAGCTCAGGCATTTTTTTAAAAATAAATCTTTATTATTAAATTATTTTCCAAAGGTACATCAAAGGAACAAAGAGAAGTTTATCGTATTCTTGCACACAATAAGATTAATGATTGTGTTGCACCTGAAGGCTCAGGGTTTGGTAATCGCGGGGGTGGGGCTTAGCAGGAGGGCGTGGCCTCCCACATGATAGATGAGGCGTTTCTCACCTGGTCACATGGTTTAATATATGTTCCTATCTAGACAATGATTTTAACACATTTTTTTTTATTATTTAACTTGCAATAGAAAACTAAACCCACCATTGTCTGTTACTGATAAAATCCTGGAAATACAACATTGTTGCCATTTTTTTAATTTTTAAAGCTCTTACAATCTACAGTAAATGTTGATTTTTATTTTTACAGAATGGAATAATTAATGTGGTGGTTGTATGGGTTAACTTATTACAACTTTCTATAACCCCTTAGATGCCATGGTTGCTATAGACCACGGCCTCTAGGGGGTTCTTAGGATCATAGTTTTTTCAGTAGAAAGGAGAACTGTGGAGCTTTTATAAATCCAAGAGCACAGCAGTATAAGGACATGACCAAGTACATTTGGAGAAGCTACAATCCTGGAATATAAATCCATATATCACAGTCACAAGGGTTTGATTACACGTCTCTCCAGGGACAATACCTAGCACTGGCTGCAGAGAGACTAGAGCACAGCAGTGTTAGGACACGCTTCCAATGCACTTGGAGAAGCTACAATGCTTGAATATAAATCCATATTTCACAGTCCTGCTGCTACTAACAACATACACAAAGGTCTGATTACACATTTCTTCCGGGACAATATCTAACACTGGCTGCAGAGAGAACAGAGCACAGCAGTGTGAGGTATGATTACACATCACTCCAGGGACAGTATATAACACTGGCTGCAGGGAGCACAGAGCACAGCAGTATTGGGACACACCCTCAATGCACTTGGAGAAACTACAAGCCTGGAATATAAAACCATATTTCACAGTCCTGATGCTACTAGCAATATACACAAAGGTCTGATTACACATCTCTCCAGGGACAATACATAACACTGGCTGCAGAGAGCACAGAGCACAGCAGTGTGAGGTATGATTACACATCACTCCAGGGACAGTATATAACACTGGCTGCAGGGAGCACAGAGCACAGCAGTGTGAGGTCTGATTACGCATTTCTTCCAGGACAATACCTAATACTGTGCACAGAGCACAGAGCACAGCAGTGTGAGGTCTGATTACACATTTCTTCCAGGACAATACCTAATACTGTCTGCACAGAGCACAGCAATGTAATGCAAACCCTCAGTGCCCTTGGAGTGGCTACAATCCTGGGGTATACTATAGAGTTGTACTTCACAGTCCTGCTGGTACTAACAACATACACAAAGGTATAATTACACATCTCTCCAGGGACAATGCATAACACTGGCTGCAAAGAGCACAGAGCACAGCAGTGTAAGGACACACCCTAAGTGCAATCGGAGAGGCTACAATCCTGGGACATACTGTAAAGTTATACTTCACAGTCCTGCTGCTACTAACACCATACACAAAGGTATAATTACACATCTCTGCAGGGACAATACAGTCTGGATGGTCACTTCTGCTGACAATGATTGTGCTTTCTGCAATGTTCTTTGATTCTGATCATTGGGTAAGAATCTTTCTACCATTAATAAGAGCTGAATATTACAGTACGGCATCTGGGGAGCGGATAGATGAGCACCGCTCCTTCAGGACGTCCTGTAATCCTTTAGTCGATGCTGGGAGGATGTGATGAAAGCCATCCGGATCCCCATCATCTTTCATGTGACATGAGCTGCGATGGGCAGGATACGATGACAGCCTCAATCTAAATCAGTGAAGGTGTCATCTGCTTTCATCTTCTGGTGAGTCAATCGATTGGTCAGAGATTGGCGGCTCAGCGAGGAAGAGCTCTTAATCTCTCCGCCTGTCAATGTGAACGAGAACAAAATGTACCGTGTTCGGAGCCTTGGGAATATCCACGTATCAGGTAGAAATGTCTGCGACCGCTCGCACATGTATGGAGATCCGCCTGGCCGGGGGTCTTGGAGGTATTGGCGGTTATTATGCGTTGGCGCCAGGCTTGATTGCCTGCAGTATATTTTTAGACAGTGGAGTTTACCTTAGATTTTTCATTACAAGAGATGACAGAAGGTGAAATCAAAGCCGCTGCCAACAGGGAAAGGTAACTGGGAATTGATAGAATGTTCCAGAAACTTTGAAATCAAATTGCAACTAGAAACAACTTAAATGTTTAGAAAATGTATCTTAGAGGGAAAAACTACTACTGTGATATGAAGCCAAGTAAAAAGTGTTCCCCAAACCCATAAAATCAACTTTGTTATCAGCCAGATCTAGCATGAGTCGGAGGGGACATGTCCTGCCGGGCCAAGTACAGATGCTCCTCCCTATCCCACAAGCCTCCTTCTCTTCATTCCACACTGCAAGTCATGTGAACAGCGTGATGCCATCTAAGGTTCTTTACCAGCTAACATTTGCAAAATTTACCCCATGTATGTATCTCATGACATGAAATGACTGAGGCTTCCATGAAGGATGGAGAGTAGAAGAAGTCCATGCTATGATTTCATGTGATCAGATACATACATGGGGTTGATTTTGTAAATGTTAGTCGTAAAGGACCACAGATGACATCACCCTGGTCACATGGCATGAAATGCTGAATGGTGTGGAGTCATGGGGAGGAGCCCCCTCTGACTTCTGCTAGATCTGAATGTATGCCAGGTTCCCTTTAATCACTTTTCAGATGATGGATCGTGGCTAGAAATCCCATTTCCAAGAATAAAAACGGATGACCTTCAGTGTAGACCAAAGAACTCCAGGAGACACTATCATTATCTACAGAAATGAGCAAATCGATTTGTAGATGTAGAACAAATCTGCTGATTTTTTGTGACCAAAACCACCCAAACTAACCGGTTCATTTTGGATAAATCAATGTTGCTCCAATTGTCCTGGAAATTGGTATATAACCAGTTTTTGTCATTAGGGTTATGATTAGGGTCAATACGTTATAAAATAAAATAGAAAATTAACTAAACAAGATTTGATCTTGATGAAAAAGAGGGGATTATTTTCGCCGATTTCCCGAATATTCCTGAATTTCCCTGGGATTTTGGCGCACGCAATCGGATTGTGATGGATTCGGAAAAAACACAGAATTTAAAGAACTATTTGTGTCGCAAGATCACACACCTACATGCACCAGGAAGAAGAAGGTGAACTCCGGCGGACATGGATATCGGGCGCGCGACCTTAGTGAATCCCGGCAGACCCAAATCCTCATCGGATAACGCGACGCGGGATCACGACTGGGCGGGTAAGTAAATGGGCCGCATAGAATGAACATCTTATAATAATATAGTGAGCTAAAAGTGAAGGTAAGAAGGATATTATGACCACATCTGATCCTCATCCAAACTTTTTGGTTCATGTTCCATAAGTTCTCTCCTAGGTTTGGCTGATATGTATCCAAAACTTTCTGCTGCCTGAGCCAAGCTATGGATGAAACCACCCTCCGTCCTATCTAGTAATGATATTTTTTTTAGTACTTGGCTTCTCCATGCAGTGTCTTTCGCCCCTGCTAATATCAGGTGAGAAGAAAAACAATTATTATTTGCCAGGTCCTACATTGTAGCCAGTGACTGCAGTCCCCATGCTCCCACCATTTTGCTGCAGATGCTGCTGCCTGAGGCGAGAGGCTCACCTTGCCTAATGGGTGGGGCCACCATGCATGGATGTGATGTGTATGGGAAACCTTAGCTTGGTGTATTCTCTCCATAAAGAATAATTTCAATTACTCATCATGGAGCGGTCTCAGGTTACGTCTCCCACACTCTCCATACAGGCGGTTGCGCTCAATATAATCTGGCAACGTCCATAAGTAGGAGACTAATGGGGATAATGGATAAAAGCTTATATCATAGTGAGTTGGTTCTGCCTCTCAATCAATAATTTACAAGTATCTGAATCATGTATAATTACAGAGCTGTCGACCACATAGCGCCGTAGCACGAGAAGCCATCACTCCAGGATAATGGGTAATTATCCGCCTCTGATCCGATTTTT
The DNA here is from genome assembly GCA_019512145.1 of Engystomops pustulosus. NCBI lineage: Eukaryota > Metazoa > Chordata > Amphibia > Anura > Leptodactylidae > Engystomops > Engystomops pustulosus. The sequence continues at coordinate 90,564,943 of CM033648.1, forward strand.
TTAAACAGCCATATTATAATATCTGAGTTTCAATAGGTTTTATTGACTTGCACACAGGGATAATCACAGCCATTCACCGAAGCTCCGTAATCCTTTTCTTCCTTTAAATATCAGTTATCTCTTGTATTTTCCTCTCTGAACATATGGTTAAGAGCTTTGGAGCTCGGCCAGAATTTATTCCAATTTTTTCCCCCTATGTTCCAATGGCCGCTGCTGCATCATCTCATCCAGAGCGGAGGAGATGTCCGGCCTTGAAGCGAACAGAAAAATTGAAAAAGTCACCTTGAGCTGCGCATGTTATCAGCTTCACATGCACTTAAATGGGTCCAATGCAGCCGCAAAGCTGTTTTTTTGGTAAATGTCAAACTACAATCCCAGGAATAGTCATCCAAGAACCTGGAGATGACATAACAAGATACCGAAGAATACATTTTCTCTTGTCAGGCTGAACTCAGCAATTTTACCCGTTAAACCAGTTGAGTTGGCCACCAAGCACCAGCTGTGGTGTAGGCCTAGGTCAAGGAGGCTCAATGTTGGGCTATCAACCAGTTTTCGGGCTCACAAGGAATGCAAAATAGCTTTGGCACAAATTTGGTAAACATAAGATGGAGTGCGGTAGTTATCACTGATCTACTAATACTCACACCAACTAGAGAAGGTCATGGTGAAATCTACGTCACTGGTGCAGGGAATGAGCACAAGTAATAAGGATAAGGACAACGCAAATTCCATGCTCAGTCCTCTGGCATTTTTGGAAGATATTCAGTAAAACCCAATTCTACCAAGGAACTTATGGGTTTGCGATCTGTAGGATTGATGCCGGCTGGTGATGTAGTCGGGGAACAACTTTCCTCGAGTAAGTGGTGGTGCATGTGCAGTATTTAGATCATTTTAAAGAATTACTGATGGGGGGTTTGGTAAGGACGAACCTCAACATGGACTTCTAGTTGAACTTTGAGGTTTGGGTCTGCTCATCACTAGCTGCTACCTCCAAGAGTAATCTCAATACTGGTGACAGCTGGAGCTAATGGGTCATGAGACATTGATAAAAAGCACCAAGGTTTCAAGAAGAGAAAAGTCACAGACTGGCAGAGGTCAGGCAGAGCCTGGGTTCAGTCTGTGGTCAGGGTGGTGGTCACACCAAGAAAGTAACAAGTGAGAATATTCTGCAGGGAAGGTGTTTAGTATCCCAGCAGCCGCGACCACCTTGTGCCTCACCTTGCTCCTCATCTAGCACCTCACTTTGCGCCTCACCTTGCTCCTCACCTTGCTCCACACCTTGCACCTCACCTTACGCCTCACTTTGCTCCTCACCTTGTTCCTCCCCTTGCACCTCACCTTGTTCCTCACCTTGCTCCTCACCTTGTTCCTCACCTTGTTCCTCACCTTGCTCCCCCTGTTCCTCACCTTGTCGTCCCTTGGCCTCCTCACCTTGCTCCTCACCTTGTTCCTCACCTTGCTCCTCACCTTGTTCCTCACCTTGTTCCTCACCTTGCTCCTCACCTTGCACCTCACCTTGCTCCTCACCTTGTTCCTCACCTTGCTCGTCACCTTGCTCCTCACCTTGCTCCTCACCTTGCACTTCACCTTGCTCCTCACCTTGTTCCTCACCTTGTTCCTCACCTGCTCTCACACCTTGTTCTCCTCCCTTGCATTTACTTACACTTGTCTCAACCTTTTTCCTCCCTGCTCCTCCCTTCACTTCACCTTGTTCCTCACCTTGTTCCTCACCTTATTCCTCACCTTGCTCATCACCTTGCACCCCACCTTGTGCCTCATCTTCTTGAGCCCCCTCAGCAGTGCAGTATATTTCAGTACAGTTTAAAATAAAGTTTCATAGAATTTCTATCAAGTCTTTAGTATCTGGGTTTTTTATGCACAGGATTCTCAGACAGTTTTTCATGGTGTGAGAGCTTCAATAATGTCCTCTTTTTGTCCTTCAAGCAATAAATGAAACTTTCTTTGCCAGACAACTTCCAACAAACCATCTGCGCCAAAAGTTGTCAGATCTAATGCGCAGATCTCATAGCAAACATGACCAGAAGCGACATTGGGATGGACCCTTTCAACTCCAGTACATGTCCGATGGACAAACAGGACACAGAGGAGAAGTTTCTCCAGAACCAAAGAAGACAGAAGATCCGTAAGCCTCGGAGCAGCAGAGGAGGAAACTCGGGCTCGCTACGGATAATCCACTTTCCTCAAAGAATAACTGTTCGCTCTGTAATTGCAATTCTTATCTGTAAAAGCTTTTAAAAATTGTGTTTTTTTTTTCATATAATTTTAGGAATGACATTCTCGGTTGGGCTCCTCTTCAGCTTTGAGACTCTTTTATCAAAGAACATTTCTTTCTTTTTAAATGCCTCTTCTTGAGCTGAAGGGCTAAAAACCAAACTCAAGTGCGGATGCAGCAGAATCACTTTACAATCCAACTTTTAAATCCGTAACAATATGTCTCTTTTCACAGCTTTATGATTGTTTACACCGTCTATGGTCTGAATGGGAAACCATCACAAACCTTGGACGGAGAGAGATCAGGGAGGAGCGGCCTCAGACACCAAGCCTTGCATACACAGGTCATATAAGGGGAGCTGTATGTAATGTTACCATCAGGAGCTGTATATAATATAACCATGAGGGGGCTGTATATAATATAACCATGAGGGGCTGTATATAATATAACCATGAGGGGCTGTATATAAAATAACCATGAGGGGCTGTATATAATGTAACCATGAGGGGCTGTATATAAAATAACCATGAGGGGCTGTATATAATATAACCATGAGGGGCTGTGTATAATATAACCATGAGGGGGCTGTATATCAGATAACCATGAGGGGGCTGTATATAAAATAACCATGAGGGGCTGTATATAATATAACCATGAGGGGCTGTATATAAAATAACCATGAGGGGCTGTATATAAAATAACCATGAGGGGCTGTATATAATATAACCATGAGGGGGCTGTATATAAAATAACCATGAGGGGGCTGTATATAAAATAACCATGAGGGGCTGTATAAAATATAACCATGATAGGGCTGTATATAATATAACCATGAGGGGCTGTATATAAAATAACCATGATGGGCTGTATATAATATAACCACGAGGGGCTGTATATAATATAACCATGAGGGGCTGTATATAATATAACCATGTGGAGCCAACAGTAATTCTTTACAGATGAGTTTTTTGGTCCAGATTATTTTGTTTTGATATGAACTAGTATTCTACACATTACTACCACTAGATGGCACTCTAGACTATTGTGCTGCATGTGAGTTTGCTCCCTATAATAGCGCTCCCTGTGGCCAGGTGTGGTAGTGCAGAAAAATGCATTTTTTTTAAATCTTAGGTTAAATTGGTAAATAAGATCATGACTTCGATGACACAAGTGGCAGAATCCTGAATTGTTTCATGGTGTCTACTCGCCGGCTGCATCTGGAATTTGTGGACAAAGATATTGTGTTTATAATGCAGCTTAAGAGCAGATAAATGTATGACATCTCCCTGAAGCGGCCATGTAAGTGGCGGGCACATGACTATCCCCCTCCCCCGCACATGGCGGAGCGTCTTATATTCAGCAATGAATATATTCACATTTAATGATATATTTCATTCTCCTGAGTCTCAGCCTTGACGCGCTCAGAACACGTGTAACCATCCGGCAGACGCGCATCCAGCCTCCCATAATGATAGGATTCCAGGTACTGACAGCCCATGGATTACAGCCAGGATCCAAGAGCAGCGGCAGGGAGGCTTCTGCGCTTCCCACAATCTAAGGAAACAAATGTAAAGTGAAGTCCCGCAGAAACATAAAGAAAATGCAAATTATATGTTTTCCATATAGAAGCAGGAGAGGAAATACAGAAACAGTAATGTCACTTAGTCAAACGTATATCCGAGGTCGGAGCTAAAGCTAAAATTCTGTACAGATGGTACGGAAAGTGTTCAGACCCCTTTAAATTTAGCTATTTTGTTCTTTGCAGCCAATTGGTAAAAAGTTATTTTTTTGCTGATTAATGTGCCCTCCGCCCCCAACAATGTGCACTCTGCCCCCCAGTAATGTGCACTCTGCCCCCCAAGTAATGTGCAGTCTGTTCCTCCCCCCAGTGATGTGCCCTCAGCCTCTCCAGTAATGTGCCCTTTACCCCCCAGAAATATGCACTCTGCCCCCAGTAAAGTGCACTCTGCTCCTCCAGTAATGTGTTCTCTGCTCCTTCAGTAACGTGTAATTTGCCCCCTAGTAATGTGCAATCTCCCCCCCAGTAATGTGCACTCCACTCCCAATTAATGTGCCCTCTGCTCTCCAATAATGTGCTCTCTGCCCCCAGTAATTTGCCCTCTGCCTCTCAGTAATTTGCCCTCTGCCCCCCAGTAATGTGCTTTCCACACACGAGTAATGTACACTCTGCCCCCAGTAATGTGCACTTTGCCCCCATCTTGACAAAAACAACAGAAGTGTAAATATATTTATTTAATTTTGTTACCCTGATACAACTCTGTGTCCGGTATATCGCTCAGTGTCTGACATTGACCATTCTGAATTTCACCTCCATTTTGAGTTATTTTCTATGAAGATCTGAAGGGGTTAACAATCTTCCATAAAGCTGTTTCTGATAGGTTGAGGGGTGCAGATTTAAAAATGTGGTGATATACAGGGGGTTTCTAATACATATTTCAAATTTCATTATAAACAATAATAATCCCCAAAAAAAGACAATTCTGATGTTGGATTTGTAGCCATGGAAAAGCAAAAATAACATTTCCAGATTTTTCAAAAATGATTTAAAGCCGACACAAGGGAAACGTTATTTTTCCACTTATTTCAGTGGTAAAACTATCTGCCTGAAAACAAGATAATTTCACATTTTGAAAATGGCAAATTTAAAAAAAAAATGTAAAACATTTTTTATAAATACCATATATATTCGTGTATAATACTAGTTTTTCAGCGCCAAAAAAATGTGCTGAAATCCCAAATCGACTTATACTTGAGGTATTTGTTGTAAAATTAGGGGCCTCGGCTTATACTTGGGTCGGCTTATACTCGAGTATATACGGTGAATGCAAAAATTATCAACCAAAATTTACTAATTTAAAATGTAACTTTACAATTCAAGTAAAAATGTATAGTTCTTCTTCCACTTCCAGTTCCACTTCATTAATATCATTGGACCTCTCCTTAAATTGATTTTATAACACTGACCTCTGGAGAGGAACTATTTAGGGATAAGGGCGATGCTATAGCATTTATATGGGGAGGTTTAATTCAAACAGCAGCTTCTCTTTATATCTTCCCCTTGACTTCTACGGTCTCTTTCCTATGTTGCTACCTGCCAGTGACCCCATAACATTTGTGTGTCCCCCGCCTTCCCATATTCGGGATCAGGTCAGTGATACATAAACAGACATAGGGTACTTTACCCCTAATTTTAGGACAATTACCATTTAATGAATAAAAGAAGTAAAAAGCAGTGATTTTCTGAGACATGAAAGCTATAGAAGGGATACAATGTAACGTGCAGACCCTCCATGTGCCGCATTATCCCGCCGCCTCCCATTACCTGCACTTATTCCCATTATGTAACATTTACGGGTTCAGTTTGCCGCTGATCTCCATCATGTAAAGTGTTCAGACCTTCTGTATTAATAACCTGATGGTGGATCAGACGTCCGGGGCTTTCAGTTAGCAGGAGCGCGGCCTTGCTACTACATTTCCAGTACTGGGGGGTGTATACTTTTTACATAATGCATCTTTTCTTTTTGGGACTATTTTCTGCCATTAGCCGGGGAGGATTACAGCTCTACCTCGCTTTCTTCTTACAGATTCTCCATCAGAAATGAAAACCTCCCCTGGAATAATGAGTCCTTGAGTCGTCCTCTTGTCTGAAGCCTTTGAATATTGCAGTCATTGATATCTCATGTCGGCAAGTTATTTCAGTCTCTTACATGATAAGTGCTAATGGCCGCCATTACAGGGCTGATTAGGAAGGCCGTGCAATTTTGTGGTATTTTTCATGATCCCCCCCTTACCTTTCAGCAGTAAGTGATGGGATGTGGAGGCATCTACCACTGGATGAGGTGGCATCTACCACTGGATGTGGAGGCGACTACTACTGGATGTGGAGGCATCTACCACTGGATGTGGAGGCATCTACCACTGGATGTGGAGGCATCTACCACTGGATGTGGAGGCATCTACCACTGGATGTGGAGGTGCTCTACCACTGGATGTGGAAGCGTCTATCACTGGATGTGGAGACATCTACCATTGGATGAGGAGGCGTCTATCATTGGATGTGGAGCCGCGATACCACTGAATGTGGAAGCATTTAACACTGATTGTGGTGGCAACTACCACTGGATTTGGAGGCGCTCTACCACTGGATGTTGAGGTGCTCTACCACTGGATGTGGAGGCATCTACCACTGGATGAGGTGGCATCTACCACTGGATGAGGTGGCATCTACCACTGGAAGTGGAGCTGCGATACCACTGGATATGGAAGCATTTACCACGGATTGTGGAGGCAACTACCACTGGATGTGGAGGCGCTCTACTACTGGATGTGGAGGCATCTACCACTAGATGAGGTGGCATCTACCACTGGATGGGGAGGCATTTACCAGTGATTGTGGAGGCAACTACCACTGCATGTGGATTTACTCTACCACTGTATGTGTAGGTGCTCTTCCACTGGATGTGGAGGCATCTACCACTGTATGTGTAGGTGCTCTTCCACTGGATGAGATGGCATCTACCACTAGATATGGAGTCGCGATACCACTGGATGTGGAGACATTTACCACTGGATGTGGAGGCAACTACCACTGGATGTGGAGGTGCTCTACCACTGAACCTGGTGGTGCTCTACCACTGAATGTGGAGGGGCTCTAACACTGGATGAGGAGCCGCAATACCAGTGGATGTGGAAGCATTTACCACTGGATGTGGAGGGGCTCTAACACTGGATGAGGAGCCGCAATACCACTGGATGTGGCGGCATTTACCGCTAGATGTGGCGGCATTTACCGCTGGATGTGGAGGCATCTACCACTGGATGTGGAGGCGCTGTACCACTGGCTTGGGGCCATTGTCAAGGCTGTTTTTCATAGGTCTTGTTATTCAACCTTTAACCCCCCTCATACAGGGATCTGGACTGTGATAGGATCACGAAGCCGCTACCTCTTGGAGCTGCCCAGGGTGAGCTAGGCAAGTTAGGGGATCATGGGGGGAAAGCGTCAGGGGCTTGGCAGAGAACAGAGTCAAAGACAGCCAGAGGTTGAGGCAAATAGAGAATCATACAGCAGATCCAGGATTGGATATTGAGAAATTTCAGCACAGTTCATCAATTAGTATAGCGGGGAACCCTAGTGCAAAGGCATCGCCCTGTGGAGTGAATTAAAGTACAAGGACAAGGATAGGAGCATTTTACACTTGGGTGTGCCGGCCTTTTAAATTTCTCAAAAAAAGTGTGTGCCCATACCTTAAAACGCAGCAACCAGTGGCAGCCAGGATGACCACGCATTCTTCCTCATTTCCTCCCGAAAACTTGGCTGAATTCCCTTTTGCTAACAACAAGACAGTAGCTCAGTGAGCTGTCAGATTACATACAAGTTCCATAGAGGAGGGAGGAGGAGCAATGACTCAAGTCACCCAGCTGAAAGTGCACAGCAAACTCACAGACAGAGACTACAGGACATGGGGTCACCTCACCTGTACACGTCCGGAGTCAGGCGCCCTTCATAATTATTCTTATTCAACATTAGGAAATTATTTTATTATAGTAAAATCCAGTGTAATCTTTCCAAGTCCAAGAAAGGGTTAATGCAGTTTCCATTACAGCAGGAGCCTCCATCACTAATTTATCTTACATCCAGTCAGTTTCGGAGTGTTCCAATTTTCACACAATATTGTCTTACAAAACTCACGGATATGAAGTGACAAGAAAGCGGCCGTCTTAAAGGTCATAACCAAGTATTCCAATATTGATCTGACATAAAAGAGCACTCCAGAAAAAGCAAAATTAACAGCTTCACATTACACCACGAGAACTCCGAGGAGCCTGAGTGCGGAGCCAGAGGATTCTACAAAGGAACATTACAGCTCGAAATACAACTTCTACAAACCATGTCCTACACAGCAAATTCACTCTGAAATATTCATTTTTGTATAATATTATAGGACATAAATAGGGGCTAGTATTATAGTAGTTATATTCTTGTACATAGGGGGCAGTATTATAGTAGTTATATTCTTGTACATAGGGGGCAGTATTATAGTAGTTATATTCCTGTACATAGGGGGCAGTATTATAGTAGTTATATTC
>CM033648.1:90578375-91061277 GCA_019512145.1 Engystomops pustulosus
GAGTATAATACAGGATGTAACTCAGGATCAGTACAGGATAAGTAATGTCATGTATGTACGCAGTGACTGCACCAGCAGCAGAATAGTGAGTGCAGCTCTGGTGTATAATACAGGATGTAACTCGGGATCAGTACAGGATAAGTAATGTCATGTATGTACACAGTGACTGCATCAACAGCAGAATAGTGAGTGCAGCTGTGGGATATAATACAGGATGTAAATCAGCATCAGTACAGGATAAGTAATGTCATGTATGTACACAGTGACTGCACCAGCAGCAGAATAGTGAGTGCAGCTCTGGGATATAATACAGGATGTAACTCAGGATCAGTACAGGATAAGTAATGTCATGTATGTACACAGTGACTGCACCAACAGCAGAATAGTGAGTGCAGCTGTGGGATATAATACAGGATGTACCATTCAGTAGGTAGTATACATACACATGGGGCTCAAGGTGGTCATACACCTTGGAAGAACGCTAACCGAGCTCACCAATATCATCAGGACCAACCATTCAGTAGGTAGTATACGTACACATCAGGCTCAAGGTGGTTATACATCTTGGAAAACGCTAACCGAGGTCACCAATAACAGCCAAACCAATCAGCCATTCAGTGGATTATAAATATACACATGGGACATGAGGTGGTCATACACCTTGAATAAACACTAGCCAAGATCAATTATATCAGCTTAACCAATCAGCCATTCATTGGATAGCATATATACAAATGGGGCTCAAGGTGGTCAATATACCTTGGATGAATGCTAGCTGAGCTCACTGATATCATCAGGAGGCCACACACTGTGGATCATTGCTTGCCACTCATTAATTCACCATAGGCAAGAACAACCAACCATCCAAAAAATGTTTACTAACCCATGGATCCTGCGATGGCCATATACCTGAGATAAATGCTTGCTTAGGCTGTGAATATCAGCAGGGCCAAATAATAATTCATATAGACTCAAGGGGCTTCAAGGGGTTTCCCATGAAAGAAAGTGTAATATTTACACTATAAAGATAATTGTTTAACTTTTACTTTACAATGTTACTCCTTGTTATGGGTGTTTTAGCTCCTGTCACTCAGTGATGGTCGGTGTAAGATTCCAGAGTGTAAGCGGGGACTCTCTGAGCAGACACTTCATGATTCCTCTGTGCTGTGAGATGCTGTGAGCTGAAATGTTGGTATGAACCAATGATATCTCTGCTACGGTGCAAACAGTGTCTATAAGGAGTCATAAGGGCGACCACTTGAAGAGTGGATGAGCTCAGGTAGAGGAGCGACACTTGACTATTTAGTCTTTCATGGAGACCACCTCCACTGTAGAGGTTCTTGCACTGATCCACCAGATGAGAAATTTACAGTAAATCAGATATTTATTATTGTAGCCCCAAACATCAGTTTCACTTGCTGCAGTGTTTGACCTTTAGTTTCCAGCTGGAATACTACAGATTTACCTTTTATGATTTGTTTTCCTACTTTTCCATGAACTGACATACCCTTCAGTGCCACTTCCGCTTCACATTTTTGGGGCTCCTGGAATTATGTACGGGGGTTCTCAAAGCCAGGACCCCAACAGTTGCCATTGCGGCTCTTCTAATAGTTTTATCACTGTTCTCTTCCTCCATATCCACAGCCTTTGCTTCATGGACTGATCCATTAGAAAGGAATCAGAATAAGAAACAAAGTTACTAAAATGTATCCGGTTACTAATAATAGACTCCTCATCCTAGAGAGCCCTTGAGTAGCCTGGACTAGAGATGATTGGGGCAGATTTACTTACCCGGTCCATTCCCGATCCAGCGGCGCGTTCTCTGCACTGGATTCTGGTCTGGACGGAATTTATTAAGGCAGTTCCTCCGACGTCCACCAGGTGGCGCTGCTGCGCTGAAGATCCCTGGAACGCACTGGAATACACCGAGCCGGGCTGAGTGAAGGTAAGTGCAAGCTCCGCGACACATTTTTTGTTTTAAATGCAACGGTTTTTCCAAATCCGTCGGGTTTTCGTTCGGCCACACACCACGATTTCCGTCGCGTGCATGCCAGCGCCGATGCGCCACAATCCGATCGCATGCGCCAAAATCCCAGGGAAATACAGGGGAAATCGGCGCAAATCGGAAATATTCGGGTAACACGTCGGGAAAACGCGAACCGGGCCCTTAGTAAATGACCCCCATTGTGTCTGATACCAGGGCTCTGGCTGCTATGCAATGTCCTGAAGTGATCAGTTATGAGTCACATGACCTTAAAGGACTTTTTTGTTGTCTAAAAATGTTAAAAAAAACAAACCCCCGAGCGACGGGATAAAGAAGATGAACTTGCGCTGCTCCCCGTCTGCTCCAGTTCTGATATAAATTAATGATTGTACATTTAAATTAGCATCTCACTAATACACTCAGAGCAACACTTTATTACAGCCCCCGGGAGCTCATTTAGATGTTTTTTATTTTTTTAATTTTTAGTTTTTTACTAGTAGGAGATTATTAATGTTGACTGGAGCGCTGTGATGTCTCCTTCTCCTCCTTTCCAATTACATTGCCTTACATTACGCCTTTGGATGTGTTTCTCTTTCGGCTAATTGACAGGAGATCTAATAAGACTTTGCACAATTTTCGGTTCCTTCTTGAGAAATATTTGTAGGTGAAACATCCTGATAAGACGGGAGTCAGGTGTGAAATCCACAATATAAACAGGTGCCAGCAGAACATTCTCCTGATGTATTTGGATGGCAATGATTCTAATTGGATCAGTTGATACATGTTATCTTCTTACTATATAGCTACCCCCCCCCCCCCACAAAACTCCAAACATACACACCACATCAGTATCCAGCAACCCCTGCTACTGAGGTTTTTAGTTTAATTTTGTAACTATCATTTTGTATTGATGTAACTCAGGATCAGTGCAGGATAAGTAATGTCATCAATGTACACAGTGACTGCACCAGCAGCAGAATAGTGAGTGCAGCTCTGGAGTATTATGTGTAGTAGTGTTATGTGTATTATGTATTATGTGTTTGTTATTATATATTTAAAAAAAAACAAACAAAAAAACGGGTGTGGGATGTGATCTGTGTGGGGTGGTTTGTTATTAGAGGGTGCGGGGTGGGTTTATTGGTTTATGTATATTCATGGTCATTTATGTTTATTTGTGGGTGTTTCTTGTCATTGGTTGGTTTAGGTTGTGATGCAGCTCTGGGGTATAATACAGGATGTAACTCAGGATCAGTACAGGATAAGTAATGTCATGTATGTACACAGTGACTGCACCAGCAGCAGAATAGTGAGTGCAGCTCTGGAGTATAATACTGGATGTAACTCAGGATCAGTACAGGATAAGTAATGTCATGTATGTACACAGTGACTGCACCAGCAGCAGAATAGTGAGTGCAGCTCTGGAGTATAATACAGGATGTAACTCAGGATCAGTACAGAATAATTAAAGTCTTGTATGTACACAGTGATTGCACCAGTAGAATAGTGAGTACAACTCTGGAGTATCTTTATATTTTTTAGCATTTCTAGTGTAACTCCCTTGTGTCATGCTCAACCTCTACATATACTAACCAAGACATAATACAATGTATCAGTTATGAATTTTCCTCTAAGTGATACAAATTACACATTCACCTTTAAATTATTTATTTTTAACCCATCACATAATGTATTTACTATGCTGAAGACCAAATATGAATAATGCATTTTACTGCCATAAATAATGAAGAGTTTTGGGGTGAAATATATATATATTTGTGAGATTTCAGGAATGTGCAGAATCTGCGCCGTTGCGTTTCCTGTTGGATTGTCTCAGTTCCTCCCTGTGACAGGCGCTGAGATACTCGTGGAGACTTTGGACTTTGGAGAAGTTTTAATTGCATGGATGCAGAAGGGAGCCGGATAATTTGACCCAGATAGACTTGTGATTGATAGATGCGCACAAAGTTCAGCCGCATTAAAGTTAGAACTTATCAAATGTTATTTTATCCAAATTTGAGCCCAAACAAGACCAATCTGTCTCCCGTCCATCATCCAAAGGAGGGGAAATGACAGAAAGGTAAAAATAAACGGATGTAGAAAAATTACTAATGAACCGCATTGTAATAACCAGTATAATAAATCTCCCTGGACCCCGTTCTTAAAGGGCAAAATCCACAGTGACCTGGGGATGCACAATGGGCACATTTATTAGTGTCTGCGCCAATTTTCTGTCTGACTTTGGACTGGAAAGAACATGGAAAGTGCTTGTACACGTATTTAGTGTACGCCAGTATTCAAGTGTCTGCGCCAGTTTTGTGACGCAGCTCTTCTGTGTCCGACAAGACAGAAAAATGTTTTATTACTGACCCGCGCCACAATTCTGCAGCATGAATCAAGTGCACCAAATAATGGCGCCACTTCCGGAGCAGCTCAGGGGGTGCCAGATCCATAAAGACCCGGCACCAGTTTTGATGAATCTGATTGACACTTCATAATCCAAAGAAACAATCTACTGCAACAAAATATTTTGCCTGTTAAAAGTCAAGTTAAATTTTGCTTCTTCTGTACAAATTATAATTGTTCTGCAAATATTAGACTCACATCTGATGCTTCTAGCCGTCCATTGTGATGCCGGAGCCAAAAACCAGCCAATGATGGTCACTGCTTCCAAGGGATATCCTCCATGTGTGTTCCTAAAATACTTGTATAGGTGTTTTAGCTCTCACCTAGATATTGATATTCAATGTTCTACAAAACCCCTCTTGGGGTAACCGATCAATATCAGATGGGAGTATGGGGGGGGGGTCTGACAACCAACATCCAATCTGATTAGCTTTTTGAAGTGGTTTTGACTCTCCACTATGTTCTGCTTTCTTTTTCTTAAGTCTATGATATCACTTTTGGCCACAAGATCCGATTACAGCTGACAAGTTAAGCTGCAATATCAAACAAAGCCATTATACAATACAGTGGATATGGAAATTATTCAGATCCCTTTAAAATTTTTCACTCTTTGTTTTATTGCAGCCAATTGGTAAGATCAAAGAAGCTCTTTTTTGCTCATTAATTTGCACTCTGCCCCTTCTTGACAGAAAAAAAACTGAAATGTAGATATTTTTGCTAATTTATGAAACTAAAAAAATGTAATGTCACATAAATATTCACACCCTTTGCTATGACATTCATATGTAACTGTTTATTTCCTTCTGATCCTCCTTGAGATGGATCGACTCCTTCATTGGAGTCCAGCTGTGTTAAATTTAACTGAGTGGACTTGATTAGGAAAGGCACACACCAGTCTATATAAGACCTCACAGTGCATGTCAGGCACCATGAGAATCATGAGGTCTAAGGAACTGCCCAAAGAGCTCAGAGACAGAATCGGAACAAGGCTCAGATCTGGTCATGGTAACAAAAGAATTTTTGCAGCACTCAGCACAGTGGCCTCAATAATCCCTAAATGGAAGAGGTTTGGAACGACCACAAATCTTCCGCAACCTGGCTGTTCAACCAAACTTAGCAATCGTGGGAGAAGCCTTGATTCAGAGAGGAAAAGAAGAAACCCAAGATCCCTGTGACTGAGCTCCAGAGATGCAGCAGGGAGATGGGAGCCTCCTATCACTGCAGCCTCCAGCAGTCGGGGCTTTATGGCAGAGTCTGGAAGCTTCTCCTCAGTGTAAGACATATGAAAGCCGCATACAGTGTGCAAAACACATGAAGGATCCGGACTATGAGGAATAAGATTCTCTCCTCTGATGAGATGAAGATTGGACATTTTGGTGTAAATTCTAAGCGGTGGAGAAAGCCCAGCACCGCTCATCACCTGCCGAATACAATCCCAGCAGTGACACATGTGGCTGTGTGTAGCCTTCAGGCTATGGGGGGGACAGGACCTCTGGGTCTAATGGAAGGAAAGATGAATGTGCCAAGTACAGAGATATCCTGGAGGAGAACCTATTCCAGAGGCTCTGAACCTCAGACTGGACAGGACTGGTCAGTTAAAGACCTCAATTTTCAACCAAATGTTGTGGTACCTACAAATGCAATACACCCTCAACTTTAGGGTAGAGTTGGTCCCCTTCCTCTATGTGGCCCAACTCTACCCCAATTCTGGACTCCAGAATTATAGCATCAGACAACCCAATTTGTAGTCACGCTGTATTCTGGATCCAAGCACAATGAATGGTACATGGCAAGTGGTGGCTTTGTGTTCTGGGGTCATACAGGTGCACAATATGGCGGCTCCTTCATAGCCATAACACCGGAGGCCCTGGTTTCTACTCACATTCCCATATATTTGTGGTGTTTGTAGGACTGTGACTTCCTGTGACAGGAATCGGATGTTATATTGCTGTGCCGTGTTATTTAGCCGCTTGTGTTGCCCTGATTGCTCCCATACTGTGCGTCTACCGCCACTCTCAGCAACGTGAAGCCTCCATCTTCTGACTTCAAACAGCGGATTTGTGTTTCCTGCGCTCTCAGAAGTTGCCGTTCTCTTGATTTCATGCTTTAAATGTCAGTTTTCAGATGTGGGATTTTTTCCCTCGCAGCTCGGAGAATATATGTTTAGAGGCTTCTGATTGATGGTAAATGTCGGCTTTTAACCTCCAGGAAGCTTCTCCTTCTATGGTAAAGTCTGTGGCATCCCCAATGTCAGTGATTGATCTGCATGTTGTATACAATGTGATAATTATTAGGGAAAATATCTATAATGTTGTAGAAGGAGTGAATGGTAAGTAATGGCGCACAGTGGGAAACATGGAATGGAATCATGAATGGAACAAGATGTATTTGATGCAAGATATATGAGATACAAGATATATTAGATACAAGATGTACAAGATACAAGATCAAGGCCAAATTAAGATTGGTGGGGGCTCTTTTAAGGGCAAAGTGGTGAGGGCCCAGGGGAGCATGCCCCAGGCACCCCCCTATAATCTGTACAAGATGCATGAGATAAATTTGTGTTTCATCACCTCATTCCATGAGCAGAGATGTGGCAGCTTTAACCTTTATCACACAACTAAAAACTTTGAAAACCACTGAAAAATGTCCCTTTAGAGGTTGCTGGAGGGGTATTAATTCATTAAGAATAAAGCTAAAGGAAAACTTCCATCAAAATCCATCATGATAAACCATGAGGCATCACTACTGTGCTAATCTTCTTATATTTGTTATCCATGGTCTCCTTCCTCCTAAAATCTACTTCTAAAATTATGCTAATGAGCCAGAGGTGCTCTGGGCGGCATTAACAGAGCCCCTGTTTTCAAAATATATAAAAAAATCAAATCACTCCCTTTCTCTATAACCGATATAAAACTAAATAAACAGTAATAATGATAAACATGTCGGTTATCATCGCGTCCCAAAATGCCCGATCTATCAAAATATTAAAGCAGTTATTGCCAGCGGTGAACCTTGTTAAATAAAATAGCGCCCACATCTCTGAAACGCAACTTTTACACCATTGTATGTAACATAAGATATTTTATACAAAGTTATCAAACCAACAAAGTTATGAAACCGTCAGCTCATCTCACAGCAAAATTCACCTTACACAACTCTGTGCGCCAATTTCACCACACCATGGAATAATAAATTACATCACTGAAAATAAGCCCTGACAAATCTCTGTACACGGAAACATTTAAAGGTTATGGATTTTTGAAAAATTAACAAAAGAACCCTGGGTTCTTAAGGGGGTCAAAGTTTAACTTTGCTGTAATGTATGCCAAGTAATATAATTAGAGATGAGCGAACATACTCGTCCGAGCTTGATGCTCGATCGAGCATTAGCGTACTCGTAACTGCTCGTTGCTCGGACGAGTATTTCGCCCGCTCGAGAAAATGGCAGCTCCCGCCGTTTTGCTTTTTGGCGGCCAGAAACAGAGCCAATCACAAGCCAGGAGACTCTGCACTCCACCCAGCATGACGTGGTACCCTTACACGTAGATAGCAGTGGTTGGCTGGCCAGATCAGGTGACCCTGGGATAGACTAGCCGCTGGCCGCGCTGCTCGGATCATTCTGTCTCTGGATGCCGCTAGGGAGAGAGCTGCTGCTGCTCAGGGAAAGCGTTAGGGTGTTCTATTAGCTTACTGTTAGGCAGGAGTGATTCTCAAAGAACCCAACAGCCCTTCTTAGGGCTACAATAACGTTCTACTTTTTTTATTTTAATTTGCATCTTTTACCATTTTGTGAGGAATTAGCAGGGGGACTTGCTACCGTTGTGTTTAGCTCTTAGTGGCACACATATCCATAGCAAAGACCGAAGTGGGAAAATTCAGTAGGGGTTGGATTTCTATTAGGCAATAACTCAGTGTCATCTCATCTGGCATAGTAGTGTGCTTCCTTTGATACTTGGCTAGAAAATAGCCATAGGAGAATACAAACAGCTTCTTGAAGCCTACAGTAGCGTTCTATATATTTGATTTCTGGATAATACTGCCCCCTATGTACAAGAATATAACTACTATAATACTGCCCCTATGTACAAGAATATAACTACTATAATACTGCCCCCTATGTACAAGACTATAACTACTATAATACTGCCCCCTATGTACAGGAATATAACTACTATAATACTGCCCCCCTATGTACAAGAATATAACTACTATAATACTGCCCCTATGTACAGGAATATAACTACTATAATACTGTCCCCTATGTACAGGAATATAACTACTATAATACTGTCCCCTATGTACAAGAATATAACTACTATAATACTGCCCCCCAAAAGTACAGAAATATAACTACTATAATCCTGCCCCCTTGCTGTGAGGACGTGTATGAGCTGAGCTCCTGAGTCTCTGCATGTCTGGAGCTAGCCCAGGGCGGGGCCACCCTGGGTGGGGAGATTCCCCAGGCCAGACCCAGGCTTCCAGGCCTACACCGGGAGTGAACTCCCAAAAACCTTCTAGGGATGCAAATCCCAAAGTAAGCAGTAAAGATGGTGGACAGATTGCAGACAATGCGGTTGTGGTGAGAAAGAATGAAAAAGTGGAAGTAACTGAAGCAGCAATGAAAGCGTCAAGTTCTATGAGCAGCCAGCGTGGAGGAGCACAGGTGATGCAGCAGAGTGAGAGACAAGCAGCAGGTGCACAGCCCCCCACTCCTGCACCCAGACAGAGGAGAACATCATTGGAGAGACAGACCCTGCGAGAGAACCTGCAGCAGAGGGATGTGGTGTCCAGCATGGCCTGCACAGGCCGCACCAGGTCAGCAGTAAAGCCGCAGACTGTAACTACAAGCCCTGCTAAATGTGAACAGGCCCCTGCAAGTGCAAGCCACAAGCCTGGGAAGGAGACGGGTGCACCCAAACCATCTGGAGCTGCACCCAGACCAGCACAGCAGGGGAAGGAGACCGCGCGGGCACCGGAGCTGCAGTTGGCGGAGGAGATACCGACTCTGGTAAGGAGGATGGGGGAGCTGACTAATCACAAGAAAATGCTGCAAATGCAAATTGACTGTATGTATTCACTTAGAACTGCACACCCTGAAAGCAGCACCCTGTATAACTCCAAGCTGCAGGGACTAGGCATAGAGCTGGCACAGGTGGTCAGGGATATGGACTGTGTCCTGGAAAGGATGGGACCCCTGGCCGAGTCATACAGGAACCAGGAGCGCTTCTCCCAGCAGAGGCAAAGCGGTGACTCTGGGCCCCGGGCCCCTACAGCACAAGCAGGACCTGTCCCCCCAGATGTACCCCAACGTGTGACACAGATTCTCAGCCTGCGAGCTTCTCATTCCAGAAGGGACAGACACCAGATCAGCCGCAGAGCTCTGCAGCAGTCCCAGAGCAGGTGCATGGACCTGTAGTACCACAAGTCCCAGCAGTGTCTGTGCAGCAGCAAGATGGTGAACTTTTATCTATGGATCAGGGTGATGCGGTGACCCAGGAGAACTCTAGCATGCTTGAGACTGGGGACACTGTAGGACATTCTGCTTTACCTGCGGGGTTGGGGGATGGAGGGGACCCTCAGTCTATCTGGGAGGTACAGCCACCGGAGGATAACATAGAGGTGGATGTGAGCTGAGCTCCTGAGTCTCTGCATGTCTGGAGCTAGCCCAGGGCGGGGCCACCCTGGGTGGGGAGATTCCCCAGGCAAGGCCCAGGCTTCCAGGCCTACACCGGGAGTGAACTCCCAAAAACCTTCTAGGGATGCAAATCCCAAAGTAAGCAGTAAAGATGGTGGACAGATTGCAGACAATGCGGTTGTGGTGAGAAAGAATGAAACAGTGGAAGTAACTGAAGCAGCAATGAAAGCGTCAAGTTCTATGAGCAGCCAGCGTGGAGGAGCACAGGTGATGCAGCAGAGTGTGAGATCAGCAGCAGGTGCACAGCCCCCCACTCCTGCACCCAGACAGAGGAGAACATCATTGGAGAGACAGACCCTGCGAGAGAACCTGCAGCAGAGGGATGTGGTGTCCAGCATGGCCTGCACAGGCCGCACCAGGTCAGCAGTAAAGCCACAGAGTGTTACCATGAGCACTGCTAAGTGTGAACAGGCCCCTGCAAGTGCAAGCCACAAGCCTGGGAAGGAGACAGGTGCACCCAAACCATCTGGAGCTGCACCCAGACCAGCACAGCAGGGGAAGGAGACCGCGCGGGCACCGGAGCTGCAGTTGGCGGAGGAGATACCGACTCTGGTAAGGAGGATGGGGGAGCTGACTAATCACAAGAAAATGCTGCAATTGCAAATTGACTGTATGTATTCACTTAGAACTGCGCACCCTGAGAGCAGCACCCTGTATAACTCCAAGCTGCAGGGACTCGGCATAGAGCTGGCACAGGTGGTCAGGGATATGGACTGTGTCCTGGAGAGGATGGGACCCCTGGCCGAGTCTTACAGGAACCAGGAGCGCTTCTCCCAGCAGAGGCAGAGCTGTGACTCTGGGCCCCGGGCCCCTACAGCACAAGCAGGACCTGTCCCCCCAGATGTACCCCAACGTGTGACACAGATTCTCAGGCCTGCGAGCTTCTCATTCCAGAAGGGACAGACACCAGATCAGCCGCAGAGCTCTGCAGCAGTCCCAGAGCAGGTGCATGGACCTGTAGTACCACAAGTCCCAGCAGTGTCTGTGCAGCAGCAAGATGGTGAACTTTTATCTATGGGTCAGGGTGATGCGGTGACCCAGGAGAACTCTAACGTGCTTGAGACTGGGGACACTGTAGGACATTCTGCTTTACCTGCGGGGTTGGGGGATGGAGCGGACCCACAGTCTATCTGGGAGGTACAGCCACCGGAGGATAACATAGAGGTGGATGGGGGGCAGGGGGTGGCGCAGAATGATGCTTGTGACTTCCCCCCTTTAACATCGAGCCCCCTTGTAAAGTCAGGTCTCTCTAGATCAGACCCTCCCCCCAATACCCGTAGTGAGCCCCATCCGGAACCTCCTAAAAACGCCTGGAGCCGCGGCGCTCCCTCCTTCACCTCCGGCGCACACTACTCCGGGCAGGCGTTCAAAAGGAGGAATGTGGTGCGCTTTAAGAACAGAGGCGCAAAGGAAGATCTCCCGGATAGGAGGTTTGTGGTGCGGGATCTCCTTTGTCACCAGATGGGGTTCTCACCAGATGATATCCTGGCAGTCATCAACCTTCCAGACAGACAGGGCTATGATGTCAGCTTTAAGCTAATGTCAAGTCTGGACAGGTTCTGGGATAAACTCCCCCGGTTCAGGGACACTGATGGTTGGAGCAAGTTTGTGTTCGTCCCCATATCCAGGCCAGGTACCGTGGTGGTCAATGTGATATTCTGGAACGAGTCGGTTCCTCCTCAGGACATTCTAGTGTGGCTCAGGCGCCATTGTGATCTGCTGTCTGACCTCACTAAGAACCGAGATGCCGACGGTATCTGGACTGGAGGGTGGAAGGTTCTGGTGAAGTTGAGGCAGTACAATAACATCACCCTGCACCTCCCTAACTCCTTCTATATAGGCAGAGAAAAGGGCGTCTGCTTCTATCCCGGACAACCACGAAAGTGCTTCAGGTGTGGTACGATCGGTCACGTGGCCAAAGTATGTACAGTAGTAAAATGCAACTTGTGTGGGGAGGTCGGCCATCTCAGTGCCACCTGTGAAATGGTCAGATGCAACCTCTGCGGAGAGATTGGGCACCCGCACAAGGATTGCCCGGAGGCCTGGCATAACATCGCCAGGGATTTTTCTGATGATGAAATGGTGCAGGAGGCAGATGCCTTAGAGGAGGAGGCCCTGGTGTCGGGGCAAATTCTGACCAGGCGGGAGGTACAGCAGGGGTCAGGTGATGCAGAACCCCAGCAGTCAGTCAGCACTCAGGGGAGTGTGGAGGTTGTAACCCACGACCAGCCTCAGGCAGCCACCTCTGTAACATCTACTGAATATGAGGAGGTGAAAAAGAATAAAAGGAAGAAAAAAGATAAATCCTCCCGTAAGCCTGAGGAGTACAGTGCGGAGCCTAAGACCAGGAGGAAGTCCAGCGGTGATGCCGGGGTCATGGTCCTCTCCAACAGGTTTGATGCTCTGTCAGAGTCTGATGGGGACTTTGAAAAAGAGCTAGAAAGAATTGATAATGAGTGTGAGGTGGACACAGGGGATCCTCCAACTAAGAAGAAGCCCCCTCCTGTAGAGACCGCTGAGGATTCAGACATGGAGACTGGTGGAAGACAGGGGGAGGATGACTCTGACTCATGATGATGGGGGTCACTGCTCTGCTCTTTATCGTTGTAATGGCTGGGTTCTCTCTAAAAGTTGCTTCCAGCAACGTCAACAGCATTAAAGTAAGAAGGACCAGACACGCTGTATATGACCACCTGAGATATCTGGACGCTGATGTCATCTTCCTGCAGGAGACCCGTCTGACCACCTTGGGGCATCTCCGTGAGGCTGAGCGTGAGTGGCGGTCTGGTCCTTCTTACTGGTCACTGGCTGTGGAGCCGTACGCCGGGGTCGCCATACTGTTTAACACCACAGACGTGACGGTGCACAGGCTGACGGAGGTCGCTATGGGGAGGTGCCTGGTGCTAGAGGTGACC
This sequence comes from Engystomops pustulosus, assembly GCA_019512145.1. Lineage (NCBI taxonomy): Eukaryota > Metazoa > Chordata > Amphibia > Anura > Leptodactylidae > Engystomops > Engystomops pustulosus. The sequence goes on from CM033648.1 coordinate 90,591,376, forward strand.
ATCCATGGTAGGCGGCTCCGGCTGATCAACATCTATGGCCCACAGACAGTGACAGAGAGAATCCAACTGTTCAATGAGGTGAAGCAGCATTTATTTACCTCTATCCCTGTGATAATGGCGGGCGACTTTAATGTTGTCATGACTTCAGGTGACCGGTCCTCAGGCAGAGCAGTGGTCAGGGACTCCAGGGTCCTACAGAGCATATTATCACAGGCAAACCTACGTGATGTATTTACCTTGGACGGGAGGAAGCCTCGGTACACCTATACGTGTGCTGACAGGCACAGCAGGATCGATATGGCATTTGTGAGTCCCTCAGAGAATGTTAGTGGTATAAGCGAGAAGGTTGTTCCATATTCTGATCATCTTATCTTATTGTTTCACCTAGGAGCCACTAACCGCTCGGACATTGGTCGGGGGTTATGGAGGCTCAATTCTAGCATCCTGGATGATGCCTATGTCCGGAATTGTATCCACTCCCTTTTTCAGGACCAGCTCCAGAGACAGGACTTTTATGACAACATATCTGACTGGTGGGAGAACGTCAAGGAGGAGATCAGGTCCCTCTTAAAGAGACTGTCAGTGAGAAAGGGTAAGAGTAAGTACAGCCAGTATCTCAAGCTGCGGAAAGAATTGGAGTCACTGTATTCGGCGGGAGGGGGGGACAAACAAAATATTGACCGACTGAAGTCTGAAATAAAGCAGTATCAGTACAGCCGCTACACGTCCCTGGTTATCGAGCGGGACTACGGAAAACTGAGCGTGCCTGATCCATATGAAAATTGCCGGGAACGTGTGGCCAAGAAATCGATCACAGGTCTCACTGACTCCCAGGGAGTTTTACAGGAATCTCGGGAGGGTATCCTGGGGGTGGTGAGATCCTACTATGCTGAGTTATTTCAGAAGAAGGTTTTGGATAAAGACAAAATGGCTCAATTCTTGGAGGCAACTCCAGGCCCTGACACTAAAGATTTGGACTTTTCTCCTTTGACAGCAGGAATAACAGAGGAGGAGGTTAAAGAGGCCATTGATAAGTTACATCTGAAGAAGGCACCAGGTCCTGATGGTATAACATGTGAATTCTATAAGAAGTTCAGAGACCTCTTAGCCCCGATCCTTGTGGATGTGTTTACCAATTGTCTAGAAAATCACCTGATGCCTCCATCCATGAGAGTGTCCTCCCTTATTCTGCTGTCCAAAGGTAAGGAGCCTAGCGACATCAAGAACTGGAGGCCGATCGCCCTCTTGAATGTCGACAGGAAAATTCTGGCAAAAATTCTATTCTCTAGATTAGTCTGTTTGTCCCCGGCACTGTTGGCAGGCTCTCAGTACGGCACAGTAAGAGGGCGGAACATCTCTGGAGCAGTCCTCTCGATAAGGGAGATGTTTGAGAGATGTAAAGCCCTGAGGTGTGGGAGATATGTTGTAGGTCTGGACCAGGCTAAAGCCTTTGACAGGGTTGATCACGCTTATCTATGGGCCACTTTGTCAAAGTACGGTATTCCGGGACAATTTATAGATTGGCTGAGAACTTTGTACAGAGAGGCGAAGAGCTTTCCTCTGATCAATGGTTGGCAGGGGGACACTTTTGAAGTAGAGGCAGGGGTACGACAGGGCTGCCCCCTGAGTCCACTGCTGTATGTGTTTGCCATAGACTTGTTTCTGCGATCACTGCAGCGGTATGATTTTCGAGGGGTGCCGGTCCCCCATTGCTTGCCTTTGAAGGTAGTCGCCTACGCGGATGATGTGACTGTGGTGATATCTGAACCTCGTGAGGTGGAGATGTTGTCTGCAGCCATCAGAAGTTACTCAGAGGCCTCCGGGTCTCTGGTCAACCTAGAGAAGAGTCAAGCTTTCTGGACATTGGATACTGCTCCTGGCTTTGATCTGCCACAATTCGCCAAGGCCTCCACCCATATTAAGATCCTTGGGGTGAAATTTGGGAGGGAAGATAATGCCAAACTAAATTGGGAAGAGAAGTTGGAAACCGGAAATGTAAAGGTTCAGCGATGGAAGAACTGGAGGCTGACCTATAGAGAAAGGGTTACTCTGCTGAAGACTTACCTGGTCCCTGTCTTCCTCTACGTCTCTGTCGTATTTCCTTTGCCAGAATCTTTCTCCGCTAGGCTCTTTAGCCTGTTCTTCCAGCTTTTATGGGGGAACAGGTTGAACCCAGTAAAAAGAGGGGTCACCTACCTGCAGAGGAGAGAGGGTGGACTGGATATGTTAAATCCAAGGGTTTTCTTTGACTCCATGTTTCTGAAAGTTAATTTCGGTTGCCTGGACTCAAATGATGGTCTCCTGTGGGTAAGTAGTGTCAGGGACTGGATATTGCCTTTTGCAGAGTCTTGGGTGCGAGGCGGCAGTCTCAAGAGGGGCCGATGGACTCCTGGCTTCCTCCCCCAGTATCTGGAGTATGGGATACGGTGTTTGAAAAAGTGGAGAATAGATAAGACCTATCTGGAGAGTAGGACCAGGAAGGAGCTGTACACTAATATCTGTAGGACCTTCTATCGACAGGGCTGCCCCCTGAGTCCACTGCTGTATGTGTTTGCCATAGACTTGTTTCTGCGATCACTGCAGCGGTGTGATTTTCGGGGGGTGCCGGTCCCCCAATGCTTGCCTTTGAAGGTAGTCGCCTACGCGGATGATGTGACTGTGGTGATATCTAAACCTCATGAGGTGGAGATGTTGTCTGCAGCCATCAGAAGTTACTCAGAGGCCTCCGGGTCTCTGGTCAACCTAGAGAAGAGTCAAGCTTTCTGGACATTGGATACTGCTCCTGGCTTTGATCTGCCACAATTCGCCAAGGCCTCCACCCATATTAAGATCCTTGGGGTTAAATTTGGGAGGGAAGATAATGCCAAACTAAATTGGGAAGAGAAGTTGGAAACCGGAAATGTAAAGGTTCAGCGATGGAAGAACTGGAGGCTGACCTATAGAGAAAGGGTTACTCTGCTGAAGACTTACCTGGTCCCTGTCTTCCTCTACGTCTCTGTCGTCTTTCCTTTGCCAGAATCTTTCTCCGCTAGGCTCTTTAGCCTGTTCTTCGAGCTTTTATGGGGGAATAGGTTGAACCCAATAAAAAGAGGGATCACCTACCTGCAGAGGAGAGAGGGTGGGCTGGATATGTTAAATCCAAGGGTTTTCTTTGACTCCATGTTTCTGAAAGTAAATTTCGGTTGCCTGGACTCAAATAATGGTCTCCTGTGGGTAAGTAGTGTCAGGGACTGGATATTGCCTTTTGCAGAGTCTTGGGTGCGAGGCGGCAGTCTCAAGAGGGGTCGATGGACTCCTGGCTTCCTCCCCCAGTATCTGGAGTATGGGATACGGTGTTTGAAAAAGTGGAGAATAGATAAGACCTATCTGGAGAGTAGGACCAGGAAGGACCTTTATACCAATATCTGTAGGACCTTCTATGCTGTTCAGCCAGCTCTGAGGGACTGCACAACGGCCACCCTGCAGGAAAGCCTGAGGTTCCTCAATAGTCTGAGACTCCCTGCAAAGCTCTTTGATATCGCCTGGTTGTCCTTACATGGGAGGCTCTTTGTCAGGGGCAATTTAAAATTCTTGAGTCTCTCTGAGCGTTTGTGCCCCTTGGGATGTCAGCAGGAGGAGACCATGGAGCATTTTATCACTGAGTGCCCGGGAGGGAGACAGATATGGCAGGAGGTGTCTCACAGACTCAAAATATCAAGACTGCAGTCTCTGACCTACCCAGAGATCATCTATGGGGTAACACCACAGGTAGCCGGCATAGACCAAGGGACCATGTACCTGATCATCACCACAATTAAATACTATCACTGGCACACCAGGACCAGAGTGTCTGCACACAGCGAGTCCTTCCAGCCCATGACCGCAGTAACCCAAATACTCTCAGAGCTGAGGTGGATACGATCCATAGAGGTTAGAAAAACTAGTAATAATGTTAAGTTATGGAGGAACATATGTCTGGGGTAACTGATCAAGTAATTATATTAATTTCCACATTTTTTTTTTTTCTTTTTACCAGTAATGGACTTTTTGAGTTAAGATTATTATGAATTTATTATTTTCTGATCAGTATGATATTTGTTAATTAACTGTTTGTTCATTCTGATGATAATGTAGTGTAATATTTTCTGTTTGTTTATACTAATAAAAATTGCCCCCTATGTACAGGAATATAACTACTATAATACTGCCCCTATGTACAAGAATATAACTACTATAATACTGCCCCCTATGCACAGGAATATAACTACTATAATACTGCCCTCTATGTACAAGAATATAACTACTATAATACTGCCCTCTATGTACAAGAATATAACTACTATAATACTGCCCCTAGGGCAAGAAGAGCAGGGCGAAAAGACGGGGGCGTTTGTGTTCCCGAAGGAACAGAAGAGAACGGCTACTGGGCGAGAAGACGGCCCCGAGGGAACAAGTGAAGAGAACGACGAGAAGACGGCCCCCGAGGGACGCGGAAGAGAACGGCCGATAAGCCTGGGGCCCCCGTATTGACAGGAAGAAACGACGATAAGACGGCCCCGAGGGGACAAGAAGAGAACGACCAAAGGACGGGGGGTGCCCCTCGAGGGCAGGAGAAGACCGAGGAGAAGACGGGCCACTCCCCTGTGGACACGAAGATAACGACGATAAAAAGACGACTAGAGACGGCCCCCGAGGGACAGAACTAATAGGTGGAGAAGACTTTGCCCTCGAGGGAAAAGAAGAGCTACAACGACGGGCCCCGAGAGACAAGAAGCGACGACAGAAGACGGGCCCCCGAGGGCCAGGAAAGAGAAGGACGAGAGACGGCCCCGATGGACAATAAAAAAAATAGAACGACGAGATACTGCCCCCGAGTACAAGAATAAACTATATACTGCCCCCATGTACAAGGAAGAATAACTACATAATACTGCCCATCTTGTACAGAATATAACTACTTAATACTGCCCTTATGTACAAGAATAAACTACTCATAAACCGCTCCCTATGTACAAGATAAACTATAAAAGACTGCCCCCCTGAGACAGGCAAGATAACGACATAATACGTCGCCCTGGTACAAATAAATACTAAACTGCCTATCGGCGCCCTAGGACAAGAAATAACTACAAAACACTGCCCCCAGGTACAAAATAACTCCTAAATCCAGTCCCTGATGTACACAGCAAAAGAGCACTATGCAGAATATCCCTGTGCCTCCTATGTACAAGATATAACTACTATACTACTGCCCCCGATGTACAAGAATATAACGACTATAATACTGGCCCCTATGTACAAGAATACCACTACTAATACTACTATAATACTGCCCCCATGTACAAGAATATAACTACTAAATACTGCCCCCTATTCACAAGAATATAACTACTAGAATACTGCCCCCTATGTACAAGAATAACTACTATATACTGCCCCCTATGTACAAATATAAACTACTATAATACTGTCCCCCTCATGTACAAGAATATAACTACTACATACTGCCCCGATGTACAGAATATAACTACTATAATACGGCCCCTAGCCTATGTAACACATGAATATAACTACTATATACTACTATAATACTACAGCCCCTATGTACAAGAATATCACTTAAGATACAATACTGCCCCTGCCCCTATGTACAGAGATATAACATCAACTATAATACTGCCCCCTAGTACAGAATATAACGCTATAATACTGCCCCTATGTACAAGAATATAACTACTATAATACTGCCCCCTATGTACAGGAATATAACTACTTTACTCCTGCAGTCTTTGCTGTATACAGTATATGTAGTATATGGTAGCAGTATTATGATGTTACACATGTTCCATCTTTCTGGATATTATCTCTGCACTTTGCTGTTAGTTTCTTTCTTGTGACAGTTTGCAGTAAATTAGTAATAATTATAGACATTCTCACATTTCTCTTCTCTCTAATATCGCCTCCTGTTCGTACTCATCAGGTAATTGTTATATTTGCTGTGTTATCTCTGTGTATTAGACCGTTTATCTTCTTATCTGACAGAATTTTGACAGGTTTGTTTTTTGCACCTGAAGAATCTGTGAATTTTGCATCATTGGTCATAAAGATTCATCATCCGTAAGATTTTTGGGGCTAAAAATATCCGTAGGATTTATCGTCAGTGTTCAAGTGGTGGGGGTCCATCTCTCGGCACCCCCAGAGATCATTTCCTCCTGGCGTCTTATACAGAGAGATTGGTGCAGGCAGCGCTGTTCTCAATATAGTGGACACAACGGGGCACATTTACTCACCTGCGCGATCCCCGAAAGTGCATTGTCCGACCGGAATGCACATCTGCCACGATTCACCAAGATTGTGCGCCTGATTTTCTGCATGTGTCGTTTCCCCGCTCAGGTCCACAGGAGTTCACCTTCTTCTTCCTGATGCATGTAAGTGCTTAATCTTGCGACATGATTTTGAAGTTAAAACCCGTGGTGTGTCCGAATCTGTCGGATCGTCCAACGGCCCGCCCCCGGATTGCTGTCGCATGAAAGCCGTGATTGCGCCAAAATCTGATCGTGTGCGACACAGTCTCCTTCTAAATACCTGTCCCAGCCGTTAATAACTGGACTTTATTGCCTTCTATGGGACTTTCAAAACAAAATAGTCCGGTGGCCCCCTGTTCTGAGGATTCAGGGAATCAGATGTTGGACTCCCCCCTCCTCCTCAATACATTCATACAAAGGTGATAGCAGAGGATTGTTACTTCTGACAAAAATGTAGCAGACCTGAATCACCGATGTTCAGTTCCTTCCCAAATATTGTTGGTTGGGGCTCCCAAATCTGGCAACAGTAGTGGGTGTTAACCCTTTAAATGCCGGTGCCGTTACTAACCATTTTCACAAGGGTCATCACAAGGGGAATAGCACTTAAAGGGAACACCCACGGTTGTGGGTTGTGGGAGGAATTGAGGTTTTTTGATTTGGGTTCGGCTGAATTTGGCAAACCCATTCCCAAACAGGTCCACTGATCACCCCTCCTGACACAAACTTAAACTTTTCTGATAAAATAAACTGTTGCAGCTTTAAGGCCAGTAAAAGAGTCAAGTTACAGCTTGCTGTAAGAGTGAATGTAACCAAATTATGTGTCAAGTAAAACTCCGCTTTTTTTTTTTTGTATTTGTATTTCCAGGTACGTTACCATGTCTCAGGTTATCATGAGCTGATGCATGATTAATTCGGGGGGCGCTGCGCCGCTGTTTAATTAGTCAACTCTAATGCATAATGGACGAGTGCAACAAAACATCCAGCCGACCCTCGGAGGAGCCGATACATGCAATGGATAATTGCTCAAATCAGGGCAAAATACAATGAATTAGTCAGAAAGAGCCGTTCCCCAGCAAGCTGGCGAGGGGGCGCACGGGAGAAGCACAGATGTGTCCCTACCTCTCCTGCCGTAGGGACCGCATTGATATACCGCGCGCCGCTCTATACCCCATCATCACTCTTCATTCTGCATCATTTCCTTCCCTTCTCAATGTCGAGTTAAATCATAGAAAATAGTTATTGAAGGTGCTCAGATCCGACAAACATATTGAAAATGCATTTATTCCATGAGCTAATCCCTCCTGCCCCAGCATTAAATATGAATTCGTCATCTGCTTGCAAACATAAAGCTACAAATGTGAGCAGGATTGCCGCAAGACGAGAGGATGAAATCAGGTAATTATCACTGTAGAGTCTGAACGCGCTCCTGTAACAGCAGGCGGACCGCCGCTAATGACTTCCCAGTTTTGTATTCTAAATCAAGGCCGCTTCTGCATATCAATATGGGAGAAATATCTCCCGCCGTCTGTTTCCTGATTGTTTATCAAAAAGGTGGCAGCCGGCGCCTAAGGTGCGGTGTTTAATAGACTGTATGGGGCTGGGAGCCAGCGGAGTGCCGCTTTATGGACTGTAAAACAGATGTAGCTCCAAGGGGGGACAATGGGCTGCGGAGTTTGGATCTGGACAGTGTGAGAATTGTGACTGCTCTCAGGGGTCACAGCTCTAAGTTCAGAACATGGGTCACATGACCGGCTCAATGTGGATGTGATATGGAGTCCTGTCCTCACCATAATACTGGTCCGATCAGTCATTGACCTACCATTATGGTACTAGGTGTCACAACTCTCTGAATGGGTCTTGGCCAGGGTTAGGGTTCTGAGCTAGTGAGCTCCACCCGGGGGGAACTGGTAGCTACCTTGCAGAGTTAGTTCTTTTTGCTGAGCTGGGTGTGTGTTTTGTGGAAAGTTGTGTGGTTTCATTTTGGAGCTGAGTGCTGTGTCAGGCATAGTTTGAATCATTTATCCAATCAGTGGTCGGGTCAGCATCCAAGATCTCCACTAATAATTATTCCTCAGTCCAACCAATTCCTGGTTCTACCAGTGTCCTAGAACTTTTGGTTCTATTTCTGCTTTTGCTGTATTGCTGTGCATTGTAACCCTTTCTATGCATTTTGACTACTGGTTGTCTCTTGATTCTTTACCTGGCCACCATCTTTGACCTGTTTATTCTGACTTTGCTCGTGTCTGTATTTTTATCTCATGTTTGTTCCTCTGTGTTTGTCTGTTATCTGTTCTGAGCATATACTTATAGTAGGGACTGTCGACCAGTGGTTCCATACTGGTTATTACAGCTTGGGCATTTAGACAGGGATTAGGCCTGCACAACTTTCTCCTCCTTAAAAGTTGTGTTTTAATTACCATATGCATCCTTTTTAAAGGCAATCCCCATGTGGTTGCCCTAGGGATATCTTATAGAGGTTCTTTCTTTGAATGCAGGTAGAATACAGAAGTCTATCTACACTATCCACAGGGCTTTGACCCAAAGATCATCATATTTTACATAGAGTAGTCTAAGGTTTGCATAAATTAAGAAGGCCGATATAAGACCCAAAGGTAAACATCTGTGGAGCAGACATGGGTTCTTTTAATTGTCCACTGATATAGTAAACTATGGAAAGTCACCAGACGATCCAAAGTATGACCCAAATGTCAAAATAAAAAGCGAGAGCTCTATCTTTAACCTAACTGTCAACATGCATGGTGGAGATCAAGGGAATCAACAGGAATGGAGTAGTCACAAGGTCATCTATGATCCACGGGTCAACATTTAGGAAGTATCATGATGACCAAGTATGAGCCAAGGGTCTCGGTTTATGGAGGATCATCTGTGACCCAATGATCAATATACAGATGACCGAATAACATGATTGGTTAAACCCGTTGACCAGATTTGATAACACTGTCCATGGTGCATAAAGGGAACTGTCCATTTCATGTCACCTGAGTGAGTTACACTGTAATCACTGTAAGTCACATTAACCGGCGCTGCACCTGTACGTGAAGTCTCCACAGGTGCACATGTGACTCATAGGGTAGAAATTATTGTTCTGATGTTGGCCCCATGGTAAGAGGATGCAGCGTCTCTCAGAATTGTACTAATTTTCACTTGAGAACAGAAAACCAAACATTACCTGAGTAATAAAGGACAAATGGAAGAGAGTTTCAGGCACAATTTACCGTCGAGAGTGAAAATAAACATTGAGTCGTATGGGAGAGGGAAGCTGTCCGTTTGATTCATATGATTGTGTCTGCTGGAATCCGCAGACTGCAGCGTGTCAGATCCTCGAGCCGATAACTTATAGTCTCAACGACTCCAGCAAGTCCTCATCTCTCAGCAGAACAAAGGAAATTAAGCCTCATCGCTACATGTTTAGCCTTAAATTACTCATAGAGCCTTGATTTGTTTAACGCACGTCCTGATTGCTATCACCGCTTTTTATGGCGCTTTGCAAATCATTGTATTTGTTTCTAATCTGAAATTCATGGCCAAAGTAAGTCATTTAAATTAAGTAAAATATACTCGCATGCGGTGCAATTTGGCTCCAGAGCGGAATGGGAATGTAATGTAAAATATGGTGAAATGCGGAAAGACTGTGGATCAGGAAGAACTAAAGACTTTGCATTTCTCAAGGGCTTTGAGTGAGAAGAAGGTGATGGGGGGTGGAGGGGCTGGGGGTGCCGTCTGCAGAAAGTTTACAAAAATAAAAGTCAGCAAGATAAGGATTTGTTCCTTGTGACAAAGTAACAAAGTGTTTCCTGCAGTGATGTCAATGTATTTGTATGGACAGTGACATCACCGGGGACCTTCGACAGTGGATATTCAGCGGAGGCAGGAGATAGATGCAATACTTCTGCATCCGTCCTCCTTTGGCTACTATGGCCTCCGCTGAATGTACACGTCATTCAGCAGGAGGGAGCAGGATGGAACAACATGATGTAGGCCGTCAGTGTCTAGTTTCCTCATAGCCGGACTGGGGAGAGGTAAGTATAATAATCGTAGTGTTCTAGGATCAGGGTGTTGGATTCAGTTGATTTAGTTTTTAAATAAAATGGTCAGAGAGGGTTGTGTGCGGGAGATTTTATTTTTATTATTGTCTTTTTTTCAATATATTTCCTTAGTAAGTAACTATGACTAGGACTAATTGTTATCCAGTAGAACCCTGACGGATACCCCGATGACCGGGGGCTAGCAGGGTATCAGCCAAGGACAATGGTGATTACACTCGCCCATGGCTACTGAATGTATCTTTACCTTTAAGAAAAAGGATTAGGCAGGGGCGGCACCGAGCCGTTGTCTGTACATCTAGAAGGGAGGGAAATGGTTAATGCGTTACGCAATGTGGAGAAGCAATTTGCCTCTTTGGAACGTGAGAGACCAGGAGTTCATTGCACCAAACGGGAACACGCTGCGGATCTGCTCCCTGTGGTGCCGGAGAGAAATCTACGCATGAATTAAATCAGGGAAACGGCTCCAGCGACTTCAGATGTTTTTTTCCGGTCAGATCTTGAGATGCCGCGTTCATAAAGGATTCGAGCCTCTCGCTGTTTACTTATTCAGATCATTCCGGGTCACGTTCTGTTCTTCAGACCAAATATTGAGAAGAAATATTTATCTGCCTGTGAGAAGGTGACGGGAGGTGATCGTTCCGGAACGCGATTTAATAAACCTGGGAAACGCTTTATGAATAAGATGCGGAAGGAACTTTCGGAATTAAGATTTGTTTACATGATCGATATTGAGGCCTAAATTCTGCTGTTGGTGGGATTTATTAATGATGATTATTACAAAGATGGAAGAATCCATAGAAAGAAACATCTCAAACTCTTCTGGAATCCTAAAATGTTTTCACTTTATTAAAAAAAACAACACAAGAACAAACTATTGATATGGATTTATAAATCTGCTTCTTTTCCGTGAAAAACTCCTGATGCCCAATTAACATATTGGGGTAAATTTGCGGCTACATGATGAAAAATAGTTTAGTTTTGGTAACATTTGCTGCTACGATATATTTAGCCAGTTAAGTGTCAAGTTATACAGGCAGTCCCCGGGTTGCGTACACAGGGGGGCTCATTTACTTACCCGGTCCATTCGCAATCCCGTGATACATTCTCCGACGTTGAATCGGAGCTTATCAGTATTCACTGAGGTCGTGTGCTCGATATCTACTAGGTGTCGCTGTTGCGGTAAAGTCCGCCGGAGTTCACCTTCTTCGTCCCGGTGTATGTGAGTGCTATTCTTGCGACACAATTTTTTTTTTTCAAATTCTGCTTTTTTTCCGAATCCGTCGGGTTTTCCAACGCCCGATTATCTTGCGTGATTTCTGTTTTGCGTGAAATACAATTGCGTGCGCCAAAATCCTGGGGCAATTCTGTGCAAATCGGATATATTCGGGAAACCCGGCAAGAATGCGTGTTTCGTTCCCTTAGTAAATGAGCCCTAATAGGTTCCATAGGTTTGTTCTTAAGTTGAATTTGTATGTAAGTCGAAATTTTATATTTTATAATTGTTTTTGTTGCCCCGGTGACAATTGGAGTTTCAAAATTTTTTGCTGTAACTGGACCAAGGATTATCAATAAAGCTTCAGTACAGACACCTTACAGCTGATCATTGCAGTCTGGGACTATAGTAACATCCAGAGAGGTCACCAGAGGTCACAGAGGTCATTAACTAGGGGTCGTCTGCAAGTTGGGTGTCCTTAAGTAAGGGACCGCCTATACTTTGCTATTTGTGCAACTTGAAACGTTTGTTACTTATTAAACTATGGGGGTCATTTACTAAGGGCCCAATTCGCGTTTTCCCGACGTGTTACCCAAATATTTCCGATTTGCGCCAATTTTCCCTGTTTTGCCCCGAGATTTTGGCGCACACGATCGGATTTTGGCGCATCGGCGCTGGCATGCACGCAACGGAAATCGGGGGGCGTGGCCGAACGAAAACCCGACGGATTAGGAAAAACCGCAGCATTTAAAAAAAAAAAAAGTGTTGCGGGACTCGCACTTACCTTCACTAGGAATAGGCCGGTGAATTTCAGGGCATTCCTGCGGACCTCGGGGAACTTCAGCGCAGCAGCCCCCCTGGTGGACATCGGAGGAACTACCTTAGTGAATCCCGGCCGGACCCGGATCGCGAATGGACCAGGTAAGTAAATCTGCCCCTATAAGTTGCATGAGATCACATGACCCTTCTGACACAAGAAACAACAAAATAGGGCGACAGTGATAATATAAATGACCTTATTGTGAAATTCCCATAATGACCAAGAGGCAGCGTGAACAGACAGGCAGAATATTTTTGCGCAGAGGTTCTGCCAGCAGACGCTTGTCACCGGAGCTGAATTATGAACTGTCCAGAGCTGTAATCGTCTCTGCACATCCCTGATATGTTTTATTCCGCACCAATATGTTTCCTAATTTATAGACAATGCAAAAGTAATTAAAATATTAATTATCACTGGAGCTCTGCCTCATAAACTTGATTCACAGTCATAACTTGGGACCCACTAGAAAAAGGTTACGTGACAGCTCCGTCTCCTGCAAATCAGCCCCGACCATTGCAACGCAAACGTCCTACTGACTTATTCCTCTATTACAAAACTCACTAATTGAAGCCGGTAATGGGTCATAAACTCCACTCATTAAAGAACCCGTGACACAAAAAGTTTTTAAGCTGCGCCACAGCTGCTTCCAACTTCACCGGATCCAAGAAGGGGATTTAATGCGGAATTAATTGTGAATAATGAGAAGGCAGAGACCCAAAATAACATCACTGCAAATGTATCAGACAGAATAACGTTTAATTTATAAATATGTATTATGGTAGTTATATTCTTGTACATAGGGGGCAGTATTATAGTAGTTATATTCTTGTACATAGGGGGCAGTATTATAGTAGTTATATTCCTGTACATTGGGGGCAGTATTATAGTAGTTATATTGCTGTACATAGGAGCAGTATTATAGTAGTTATATTCTTGTACATAGGGGGCAGTATTATAGTGGTTATTTTCCTGAACATAGGGGGGCTATTTTTATTAGTAAAAACAAACAAAATACATTATACATTCTTATCAGAATTTACAAGAAATCATATATCAAAATTACATTTGTAATAACTTAAATGTCCATCGCTGGTTTAAGGGAAAAAAGTCAGAAATAAACAGAATTACATGATGCATCAGTATAGACATAAATTCCTCCATAACTTTCTATTCCCATCACTTTTCCCAATCTCTATGGATCGGATCCAACTGAGCTCAGACATGATCAGTGTGACTGCGGTCATGTGCTGGAAGGACTCGTTGTGGATGGAGACTCGGGTCCTGTTGTGCCAGTGATAATACTTTATGGTGGTGATAATGAGGTACATGGTCCCCAGGTCAATGTCCATTATATGTGGTGTTACCCCATAGATGATATCTGGGTATCTGAGAGACTGTAGACGTGGTATTCTGAGCCTGCGGGACACCTCCTGCCATATCCGTCTCCCTCCCTGGCACTCGGTGGTAAAGTGCTCCATGGTCTCCTCCTGCTGACATCCTAAGGGGCACAAACGGTCAGCAAGACTCAGGAATTTTAAATTTCCTTTGACGAAAAGCTTCCCATGCAGAGACAACCAGGCGATATCAAAGAATTTGGCTGGAAGCCTCGGTCCATTAAGGAACCTCAGACTCTCCTGCAGGGTGGCCGTTGTGCAGTCCCTCAGAGCTGGCTGTAATGTATAGAATGATCTACAGACACTCATATAGAGGTCCTTCCTGGTCTTATTCTCCAGATATGTCTTATCTATTCTCCACTTTTTCAAACACCTGAGACCATACTCCAGATACTGGGGGAGGAAGCCAGGAGTCCATCGGCCCCTCTTGAGACTGCCGCCTCGCACCCAAGACTCTGCAAAAGGCAATATCCAGTCCCTGACACTACTTACCCACAGGAGACCATTGTTTGAGTCCAGGCAACCAAAATTAACTTTCAGAAACATGGAGTCAAAAAATACCCTTGGATTTAACATATCCAGCCCACCCTCTCTCCTCTGCAGGTAGGTGATCCCTCTTTTTACTGGGTTCAACCTATTCCCCCATAAAAGTTGGAAGAACAGGCTAAAGAGCCTAGCGGAGAAAGATTCTGGCAAAGGAAAGACGACAGAGACGTAGAGGAAGACAGGGACCAGGTAAGTCTTCATCAGAGTAACCCTTTCTCTATAGGTCAGCCTCCAGTTCTTCCATCGCTGAACCTTTGTATTTCCGGTATCCAACTTCTCTTCCCAATTTAGTTTGGCATTGTCTTCCCTCCCAAATTTAACCCCAAGGATTTTAATATGGGTGGAGGCCTTGGCAAACTGTGGTAGATCAAAGCCAGGAGCAGTATCCAATGTCCAGAAAGCCTGACTCTTCTCAAGGTTGACCAGAGACCCGGAGGCCCCTGAGTAACTTCTGATGGCTGCAGATAACATCTCCACCTCACGCGGTTCAGATATCACCACAGTCACATCATCCGCGTAGGCGACTACCTTCAAAGGCAAGCAATGGGGGACCGGCACCCCCTGAAAATCGCACCGCTGCAGTGATCGCAGAAACAAGTCTATGGCAAACACATACAGCAGTGGACTCAGGGGGCAGCCTTGTCGCACCCCGGCCTCTACTTCAAAAGTGTCCCCCTGCCAACCATTGATCAGAGGAAAGCTCTTCGCCTCTCTATATAAAGTTCTCAGCCAATCTATAAATTGTCCCGGAATACCGTACTTTGACAAAGTGGCCCATAGATAATCGTGATCAACCCTGTCAAAGGCTTTAGCCTGGTCCAGACCTACAACATATCTCCCACACCTCAGAGCTTTACATCTCTCAAACATCTCCCTTATCGAGATGACTGCTCCAGAGATGTTCCGCCCTTTTACTGTGCCGTACTGAGAGCCTGCCAACAGTGCCGGGGACAAACAGACTAACCTAGAGAATAGAATTTTTGCCAGAATCTTCCTGTCGACATTCAAGAGGGCGATCGGCCTCCAGTTCTTGATGTCACTAGGCTCCTTACCTTTAGACAGCAGAATAAGGGAGGACACTCATGGATGGAGGCATCAGGTGATTCTCTAGACAATTGGTAAATACATCCACAAGGATCGGGGCTAAGAGGTCTCTGAACTTCTTATAGAATTCACATGTTATACCATCAGGACCTGGTGCCTTCTTCAGATGTAACTTATCAATGGCCTCTTTAACCTCCTCCTCTGTTATTCCTGCTGTCAAAGGAGAAAAGTCCAAATCACTAGTGTCAGGGCCTGGAGTTGCCTCCAAGAATTGAGCCATTTTCTCTTTATCCAAAACCTTCTTCTGAAATAATTCAGCATAGTAGGATCTCACCACCCCCAGGATACCCTCCCGAGATTCCTGTAAAACTCCCTGGGAGTCAGTGAGACCTGTGATCGATTTCTTGGCCACACGTTCCCGGCAATTTTCATAGGGATCGGGAACTCCCAGTTTTCCGTAATCTCTTTCTATTACCAGGGACGTGTAGCGACTGTACTGATACTGCTTTATCTCAGATTTCAGTCGGTCAATCTTTTGTTTGTCCCCCCCTCCCGCCGAATACAGTGACTCCAATTCTCTCCGCAGCTTGAGATACTGGCTGTACTTGCTCTTACCCTTCTTCACTGACAGTCTCTTTAAGAGGGTCCTGATCTCCTCCTTGACGTTCTCCCACCAGTCAGATATGTTGTCATAAAAGTCCTGTCTCTGGAGCTGGTCCTGAAAAAGGGAGTGGATACAATTCTGGACATAGACATCATCCAGGACGCTGGAATTGAGCCTCCATAACCCCCGACCAATATCCGAGCGGTTAGTGGCTCCCATGGAAAACAATAAGGCCAGATGGTCAGAATATGGGACGACTCTCTCGCTCATCCCACTTAGATTCTCTGAGGGACTGACAAACGCCATATCGATCCTGCTATGTCTGTCAGCACAGGAGTAGGTGTATTTAGGTGTCCTACCATCCAGGGTGAACACATCACACAGATTGGCCTGTGATATAATGCTCTTTAGGACTTTGGAGTCTCTGACCACTGCTCTGCCCGAGGACCTGTCACCTGATGTCATGGTAACATTAAAGTCGCCCGCCATTATCACAGGGATAGAGGTAAATAGATACTGCCGTACCTCATTGAACAGCTGGATTCTCTCTGTCACTGTCTGTGGGCCATAGATGTTAATCAGCCGGAGCCGCCTACCATGGATGGTCACCTCTAGCACCAGGCACCTCCCCATAGCGACCTCCATCAGCCTGTGCACCGTCACGTCTGTGGTGTTAAACAGTATAGCGACCCCGGCGTACGGCTCCACAGCCAGTGACCAGTAAGAAGGACCAGACCGCCACTCACGCTCAGCCTCACGGAGGTGCCCTAAGGTGGTCAGACGGGTCTCCTGCAGGAAGATAACATCAGCGTCCAGATATCTTAGGTGGTCATACACGGCGTGTCTGGTCCTTCTTACTTTAATGCTGTTGACGTTGCTAGAAGCAACTTTTAGAGAGAACCCAGCCATCACAACGAGAAAAAGCAGAGCAGTGACCCCCATCATCATGTGTCAGAGTCAATGTCCCCCTGTCTTCCACCTGTCTCCATGTCTGACTCTACAGCGGTATCTTCAGGAGGGGGCTTCTTTTTAGTTGGGGGGTCCCCTATGTCCACCTCACACTCATTATCAATTCTTTCCAGCTCTCGCTCATAATCCCCATCTGACTCTGACAGAGCATCAAACCGGTTGGAAAGGACCATGACCCCGTTATCACCAATGGACTTTCTCCTGGTCTTAGGCTCTGCACTGTACTCCTCAGGCTTTCGGGAGGATTTGTCTTTTTTCTTCCTTTTATTCTTTTTCACCTCCTCATATTCAGTAGATGTTACAGAGGTGGCTGCCTGAGGCTTCTCCTGGGTTACAACCTCCACACTCCCCTGAGCGCTGTCTGACTGCTGCGGTGCCGGTACTGTCTCACCTGAGCCCTGTTGTACCTCCCGCCTAGTCAGAATTTGGCCCGACACCAGGGCCTCCTCCTCTAAGGCGTCTGCCTCCTGTACCATCTCATCATCTGAGAAGTCCCTGGCGATGTTGTGCCAGGCTTCTGGGCAATCCTTGTGTGGGTGGCCCATCTCACCGCATAGATTACACTTGACCTTCTCACAGGTGGCACTGAGATGACCGACCTCCCCGCACAGGTTACATTTTACCACAGTACATATTTTGGCCACGTGACCAATCCTACCGCACCTAAAGCACTTCCGTGGTTGCCCTGGGTAGAAACAGACACCTTTCTCTCTCCCTATAAAGAAGGAGTTGGGGAGGTGTAGGGTGATATTGTTATATTGGCGCAGTTTTACCAGCACCTTCCACCCTCCAGTCCAGATACCGTCAGTGTCCCTGTTCTTAGTGAGGTCAGACAGCAGATCACAATGGCGCCTGAGCCACACTAGAACATCCTGAGGGGGAACAGACTCATTCCAGAATATTATATTAACTACCACAGTACCTGGTCTGGATATGGGGACAAATGTAAACTTATTCCAGCCGTCCTTGTCCCCAAGCCGGGGTAATTTATCCCAAAACCTATCCAGACTGGACATAAGCTTAAAGCTGACATCATAGCCCTGTCTGTCTGGAAGGTTGATGACTGCCAGGATATCATCAGGCGTGAACCCCATCTGGTGGCACAGGAGATCCCGCACCACAAACCTCCTATCCGGGAGATCTTCCTTTGCACCTCTGTTCTTAAAGCGCACCACGTTCCTCCTCTTAAATGCCTGCCCGGAGTAGTGCGCGCCGGAGGTGAAGGAGGGAGCACCGCGGCTCCAGGCGTTTTTGGGAGGTTCCTGACGGGTCTCACTCTGGGTATTGGGGGGAGGGTCAGCTCTAGAGGGACCTGACTCTTCTGGGGGGCTCGATGTTAGGGTACATTCACACGCGGTATGCCCGCCGTGCGGGCATACCGCCGTGTGCTGGAGGTGAGGAGGAGGTGGCCCCTCCTCCCTCCATAGAGAATAGCGGCGCACGGCCGCACATCCGCCGAAAGATAGAGCTTGCTCTATCTTTTTGCGGTGTGCGGCCCGGATCGGTGCCACACATGTGTGGCACCGGATCCCCGCCGTGCCGCTATTGCCGTCTATGGGGACGTACATGCGGCCGCAAATTTGCGGCCGCATGTACGTCCCCGCAGACGGCCATGTGAATGTGCCCTTAGTGGGGGAAAATCACACACATTATCCTGTACCCCCTGCCCCCCATCCACCTGTACATTATCCTCCGGTGGCTGCACCTCCCAGATAGACTCTGAGTCCCCTCCATCCCCCGACCTCTCAGACACATCAAGATGTCCACCAGTGTCCCCAGTCTCTGCCACAACAGTAAAGTTCTCCTGGGTCACCGCATCACCATGATGCATGGATGGAAGTCCACTGTCCTGCTGCTGCACAGTCTCTGCTGGGACCTGTGGTACTACAGCATTTATATCTGCTGCGGGGATCTGCGGCTGCTCTTGAGTTTGTCCCTTCTGGAAAGAAAAGCTTGCAGGTTTCAGTACTTGCACTGACATTTTTTGGGGTGCATCAGGGTGGACGGGTCCTACTTGTGCTGCAGGGGCCCGGGGTCCAGGGTTACAGCTCTGCTTCTGCTGGGCAAAGCGCTCCCTGTTCTTATAGGACTCGGCCAGGGGTCCCATCCTCTCCAGAACACAGTCCATGTCCCTCACCACCACCGCCAGCTCCTTACTTAGCGCCTGCAGCTTACTGTTGTACAGGGCGCTGCTCTCAGGGTGCGCGGTCCTCAGGCTGTACATACAGTCTATCTGCATCTGCAGCATCTGCTTATGGTGACTTAGCTCCCCCATCCTCCTTACCAGTGCCGGGATCTCCTCCGCCATCTGCAGCTCAGGCGCTCGGGTGGTCTCCTTCAGCTGCCGTGCTGGTCTCTGTAGTCCTCCTCCTGTCTCTGGCCTTGGCTCCCCAGGCTTGCTGCTTGTGCTGGCAGTGGCTGTGGCTGGTGCACACTGTGCAGGCCTGGTCTGTGGCTTTACAGCAGATCTGGTGCGGCCAGGACAGGACATGCTGGACACCACATCCCTCTGCTGCAGATTTTCTTGCAGGGTTTGTCTTTCCAATGATGTTCTCCTCTGTCTGGGTGCAGGAGTGGGGGGCTGTGCACCTGCTGCTGATCTCACACTCTGCATCACCTGTGCTCCTCCATGCTGGATGGACATGGGACTCACTGCTTTCACTGTTGTACTCACTTCCTTGTCTTGTTTCTTCTTTAATAAATCAACATTCTGTCCACAAACTTCTCTGTTAGTAACATTGGGATTTGCATCCCTAGTAGAAAGCTTTTGGGAGTTCACTCCGGGTGTAGGCCTGGAAGCCTGGGCCTTGCTTGGGGAATCTCCCCACCCAGGGTGGCCCCGCCCTGGGCTCGCTCCAGACATCAGGAGACTTCAGGAGCTCTGCTCTCACACAACCTCCCAGCAAGGGGGCAGTATTATAGTAGTTATATTCTTGTACATAGGGGGTAGTATTATAGTACTTATATTCTTGTACATAGCGGCCAGTATTATAGTACTTATATTCGTGTACATAGGAGGCAGTATTATAGTAGCTATATTTCTGTACATAGGGGGCAGTATTATAGTAGTTATATTCTTGTACATAGGGGGCAGTATTATAGTAGTTATATTCTTGTACATAGGGGGCAGTATTATCGTAGTTATATTCTTGTACATAGGGGGCAGTATTACAGTAGTTATATTCCTGTACATAGGGGCAGTATTATAGTAGTTATATTGGACACCTCCTGCCATATCTGCCTCCCTCCCTGGCACTCGGTGGTAAAGTGCTCCATGGTCTCCTCTTGTTGACATCCTAAGGGGCACAAACGGTCAGAAAGACTCAGGAATTTTAAATTTCCTTTGACGAAAAGCCTCCCATGCAGAGACAACCAGGCGATGTCAAAGAATTTGGCTGGAAGCCTCGGTCCATTAAGGAACCTCAGACTCTCCTGCAGGGTGGCCGTTGTGCAGTCCCTCAGAGCTGGCTGTACTGTATAGAATGATCTACAGACACTGGTGTAAAGGTCCTTCCTGGTCTTATTCTCCAGATATGTCTTATCTATTCTCCACTTTTTCACACACCTGAGACCATACTCCAGATACTGGGGGAGGAAGCCAGGAGTCCATCGGCCCCTCTTGAGACTGCCGCCTCGCACCCAAGACTCTGCAAAAGGCAATATCCAGTCCCTGACACTACTTACCCACAGGAGACCATCATTTGAGTCCAGGCAACCAAAATTAACTTTCAGAAACATGGAGTCAAAAAAGACCCTTGGATTTAACATATCCAGCCCACCCTCTCTCCTCTGCAGGTAGGTGATCCCTCTTTTAACCGGGTTCAACCTGTTCCCCCATAAAAGCTGGAAGAACAGGCTAAAGAGCCTAGCAGAGAAAGATTCTGGCAAAGGAAAGACGACAGAGACGTAGAGGAAGACAGGGACCAGGTAAGTCTTCAGCAGAGTAACCCTTTCTCTATAGGTCAGCCTCCAGTTCTTCCATCGCTGAACCTTTACATTTCCGGCTTCCAACTTCTCTTCCCAATTTAGTTTGGCATTGTCTTCCCTCCCAAATTTAACCCCAAGGATCTTAATATGGGTGGAGGCCTTGGCAAACTGTGGCAGATCAAAGCCAGGAGCAGCATCCAATGTCCAGAAAGCTTGACTCTTCTCAAGGTTGACCAGAGACCCGGAGGCCTCTGAGTAGCTTCTGATGGCTGCAGACAACATCTCCACCTCACGAGGTTCAGATATCACCACAGTCACATCATCCGCATAGGCAACAACATCCAGGGGCAAGCAATGGGGGACCGGCACCCCCTGAAAATCACACCGCTGCAGTGATCGCAGAAACAAGTCTATGGCAAACACATACAGCAGTGGACTCAGGGGGCAGCCCTGTCGCACCCCTGCCTCTACCCCGAAAGTGTCCCCCTGCCAACCATTGATCAGAGGAAAGCTCTTCGCCTCTCTGTATAAAGTTCTCAGCCAATCTATAAATTGTCCCGGAATACCGTACTTTGACTAAGTGGCCCATAGATAATCGTGATCAACCCTGTCAAAGGCTTTAGCCTGGTCCAGACCTACAACGTATCTCCCACACCTCAGAGCTTTACATCTCTCAAACATCTCCCTTATCGAGATGACTGCTCCAGAGATGTTCCGCCCTCTTACTGTGCCGTACTGAGAGCCTGCCAACAGTGCCGGGGACAAACAGACTAACCTAGAAAACAGAATTTTTGCCAGAATCTTCCTGTCGACATTCAAGAGGGCGATCGGCCTCCAGTTCTTGATGTCACTAGGCTCCTTACCTTTGGACAGCAGAATAAGGGAGGACACTCTCATGGATGGAGGCATCAGGTGATTTTCTAGACAATTTGTAAATACATCCACAAGGATCGGGGCTAAGAGGTCTCTGAACTTCTTATAGAATTCACATGTTATTCCATCAGGACCTGGTGCCTTCTTCAGATGTAACTTATCAATGGCCTCTTTAACCTCCTCCTCTGTTATTCCTGCTGTCAAAGGAGAAAAATCCAAATCTCTAGTGTCAGGGCCTGGAGTTGCCTCCAAGAATTGAGCCATTTTCTCTTTATCCAAAACCTTCTTCTGAAATAATTCAGCATAGTACGATCTCACCACCCCCAGGATACCCTCCCGAGATTCCTGCAAAACTCCCTGGGAGTCAGTGAGACCTGTGATTGATTTCTTGGCCACACGTGCCCGGCAATTTTCATACAGATCAGGGACGCCTAGAGTCCCGTAATCTCTTTCTATTACCAGGGACGTGTAGCGGCTGTACTGATACTGCTTTATCTCAGATTTCAGTCGGTCTATCTTTTGTTTGTCCCCCCCTCCCGCCGAATACAGTGACTCCAATTCTCTCCGCAGCTTGAGATACTGGCTGTACTTACTCTTACCCTTCTTCACTGACAGTCTCTTTAAGAGGGACCGGATCTCCTCCTTGACGTTCTCCCACCAGTCAGATATGTTGTCATAAAAGTCCTGTCTCTGGAGCTGGTCCTGAAAAAGGGAGTGGATACAATTCTGGACATATACATCATCCAGGATGCTGGAATTGAGCCTCCATAACCCCTGACCAATATCAGAGCGGTTAGAGGCTCCCATGGAAAACAATAAGGCCAGATGGTCAGAATATGGGACAACTCTCTCGCTCATCCCACTTAGATTCTCTGAGGGACTGACAAAAGCCATATCAATCCTGCTATGTCTGTCAGCACAGGAGTAGGTGTATTTAGGTGTCCTACCATCCAGGGTGAACACATCACACAGATTGGCCTGTGATATAATGCTCTTTAGGACTTTGGAGTCTCTGACCACTGCTCTGCCCGAGGACCTGTCACCTGATGTCATGGTAACATTGAAATCACCCGCCAATACTACAGGGATAGAGGTAAATAGATACTGCCGCACCTCATTGAACAGCTGGATTCTCTCTGTCACTGTCTGTGGGCCATAGATGTTGACCAGCCGGAGCCGCCTACCATGGATGGTCACCTCTAGCACCAGGCACCTCCCCATAGCGACCTCCGTCAGCCTGTGCACCGTCACGTCTGTGGTGTTAAACAGTATGGCGACCCCGGCGTACGGCTCCACAGCCAGTGACCAGTAAGAAGGACCAGACCGCCACTCACGCTCAGCCTCACGGAGATGCCCCAAGGTGGTCAGACGGGTCTCCTGCAGGAAGATGACATCAGCGTCCAGATATCTCAGGTGGTCATATACTGCGTGTCTGGTCCTTCTTACTTTAATGCTGTTGACGTTGCTAGAAGCAACTTTTAGAGAGAACCCAGCCATCACAATGAGAAAAAGCAGAGCAGTGACCCCCATCATCATGAGTCAGAGTCAGTGTCCCCCTGTCTTCCACCTATCTCCATGTCTGACTCTACAGCGGTATCTTCAGGAGGGGGCTTCTTTTTAGTTGGGGGGTCCCCTATGTCCACCTCACACTCATTATCAATACGTTCCAGCTCTCGTTCATAATCCCCATCTGACTCTGACAGAGCATCAAACCGGTTGGAAAGGACCATGACCCCGTTATCACCAATGGACTTTCTCCTGGTCTTAGGCTCTGCACTGTACTCCTCAGGCCTACGGGAGGATTTGTCTTTTTTCTTCCTTTTATTCTTTTTCACCTCCTCATATTCAGCAGATGTTACAGAGGTGGCTGCCTGAGGCTTCTCCTGGGTTACAACCTCCACACTCCCCTGAGCGCTGTCTGACTGCTGCGGTGCCGGCACTGTCTCACCTGAGCCCTGTTGTACTTCCCGCCTAGTCAGAATTTGCCCCGACACCAGGGCCTCCTCCTCTAAGGCGTCTGCCTCCTGCACCATCTCATCATCTGAGAAGTCCCTGGCGATGTTGTGCCAGGCCTCCGGGCAGTCCTTGTGTGGGTGGCCCATCTCACCGCATAGATTACACTTGACCTTCTCACAGGTGGCACTGAGATGGCCGACCTCCCCGCACAGGTTACATTTTACCACAGTACAAATTTTGGCCACGTGACCAATCCTACCGCACCTAAAGCACTTCCGTGGCTGCCCTGGGTAGAAACAGACACCTTTCTCTCTCCCTATAAAGAAGGAGTTGGGGAGGTGCAGGGTGATATTGTTATATTGGCGCAGTTTTACCAGCACCTTCCACCCTCCAGTCCAGATACCGTCAGTGTCCCTGTTCTTAGTGAGGTCAGACACCAGATCACAATGGCACCTGAGCCACACCAGAATATCCTGAGGGGGAACAGACTCGTTCCAGAATATTATATTAACTACCACAGTACCTGGTCTGGATATGGGGACAAATGTAAACTTATTCCAGCCGTCCTTGTCCCCAAGCCGGGGTAATTTATCCCAAAACCTATCCAGACTGGACATAAGCTTAAAGCTGACATCATAGCCCTGCCTGTCTGGAAGGTTGATGACTGCCAGGATGTCATCAGGCGTGAACCCCATCTGGCGGCACAGGAGATCCCGCACCACAAACCTCCTATCTGGGAGATCTTCCTTTGCGCCTCTGATCTTAAAGCGCACCACGTTCCTCCTCTTAAACGCCTGCCCTGTGTAGTGTGCGCCGGAGGTGAAGGAGGGAGCGCCGCGGCTCCAGGCGTTTTTGGGAGGTTCCTGACGGGTCTCACTCTGGGTATTGGGGGGAGGGTCAGCTCTAGAGGGACCTGACTCTTCTGGGGGGCTCGATGTTAGTGGGGGAAAATCACACACATTATCCTGTACCCCCTGCCCCCCATCCCCCTGTACATTATCCTCCGGTGGCTGCACCTCCCAGATAGACTCTGAATCCCCCGACCCCACCAGTGTCCCCAGTCTCTGCCACAACAGTAAAGTTCTCCTGGGTCACCGCATCACCATGATGCATGGATGGAAGTCCGCTCTCCTGCTGCTGCATAGTCTCTGCTGGGACCTGTGGTACTACAGCATTTTTATCTACTGCGGGGATCTGCGGCTGCTCTTGTGTCTGTCCCTTCTGGAAAGAAAAGCTTGCAGGTTTCAGTACTTGCACTGACATTTTTTGGGGTGCATCTGGGGGGACGGGTTCTGCTTGTGCTGCAGGGGCCTGGGGTTCAGGGTTACAGCTCTGCTTCTGCTGGGCAAAGCGCTCCCTGTTCTTATAGGACTCGGCCAGGGGTCCCATCCTCTCCAGAACACAGTCCATGTCCCTCACCACCACCGCCAGCTCCTTACTTAGTGCCTGCAGCTTACTGTTGTACAGGGCACTGCTCTCAGGGTGCGCGGTCTTCAGGCTGTACATACAGTCTATCTGCATCTGCAGCATCTGTTTATGGTGACTTAGCTCCCCCATCCTCCTTACCAGTGCCGGGATCTCCTCCGCCATTTGCAGCTCAGGCGCTCGGGTGGTCTCCTTCAGCTGCCGTGCTGGTCTCTGTAGTCCTCCTCCTGTCTCTGGCCTTGGCTCCCCAGGCTTGCTGCTTGTACTGGCAGTGGCTGTGGCTGGTGCACACTGTGCAGGCCTGGTCTGTGGCTTTACAGCGGATCTGGTGCGGCCCGGACAGGACATGCTGGACACCACATCCCTCTGCTGCAGATTTTCTTGCAGGGTTTGTCTTTCCAATGATGTTCTCCTCTGTCTGGGTGCAGGAGTGGGGGGCTGTGCACCTGCTGCTGATCTCACACTCTGCATCACCTGAGCTCCTCCATGCTGGATGGACATGGGACTCACTGCTTTCACTGTTGTACTCACTTCCTTGTCTTGTTTCTTCTTTAATAAATCAACATTCTGTCCACAAACTTCTCTGTTAGTAACATTGGGATTTGCATCCCTAGTAGAAAGCTTTTGGGAGTTCACTCCCGGTGTAGGCCTGGAAGCCTGGGCCTTGCTTGGGGAATCTCCCCACCCAGGGTGGCCCCGCCCTGGGCTCGCTCCAGACATCAGGAGACTTCAGGAGCTCTGCTCTCACACAACCTCCCAGCAAGGGGGCAGTATTATAGTAGTTATATTCTTGTACATAGGGGGCAGTATTATAGTAGTTATATTCCTGTACATAGGGGGCAGTATTATAGTAGTTATATTCCTGTACATAGGGGGCAGTATTATAGTAGTTATATTCCTGTACATAGGGGGCAGTATTATAGTAGTTATATTCCTGTACATAGGGGGCAGTATTATAGTAGTTATATTCCTGTACATAGGGGGCAGTATTATAGTAGTTATATTTCTCTGTAATAGTGGGCAAGATTATAGTATTTATTCTTGTACATAGGGGGCAATATTATAGTAGTTATATTCTTGTACATAGGGGCAGTATTATAGTAGTTATATTCTTGTACATAGGGGCAGTATTATAGTAGTTATATTCCTGTACATAGGGGCAGTATTATAGTAGTTATATTCTTGTACATAGGGGGCAGTATTATAGTAGTTATATTCTTGTACATAGGGGCAGTATTATAGTAGTTATATTCTTGTACATAGGGGGTAGTATTATAGTAGTTATATTCCTGTACATAGGGGCAGTATTATAGTAGTTATATTCTTGTACATAGGAGCAGTATTATAGTAGTTATATTCCTGTACATAGGGGGCAGTATTATAGTAGTTATATTCCTGTACATAGGGGACAGTATTATAGTAGTTATATTCTTGTACATAGGGGGCAGTATTATAGTAGTTATATTCTTGTACATAGGGGGCAGTATTATAGTAGTTATATTCTTGTACATAGGGGGCAGTATTATAGTATGCATAATATGGCGAGTTTGGGAACCCCAGCCAGTAGTTCGGGATTCGACGTGCGTGCTTACCCATGCCAGCGACACCCATGATGGGTGCCAGCATAGATCACAGGTTTTAACCTTTTCAATTGCACCGACACATCACAGGGAGTGACAATACTAAGTAAAGCGATGACACCTGCAGCGTTTAAAGGGTGTTTGGATTTGGGTACCTGAACCGAACTTTTGTCAAGCTCTGTGAACCCTTAAGGTCCTCCGCATCCCTATATGATAGTGAGTTATCACAACGCACACAACTTTATAATGTGCAGGCAACAACATTGTTATCACAGGATGCAACCTCATTGAGTGGAGGCTGCTGCTACATTATATTGAGTGGAGGCTACTGCTGGACATTTCATTGAGTGGAGTCTGCTGCTGGACATTATATTGAGTGGAGCTGCCTGCTGGACATCTATATGAGTGGAGGCTGCTGGACATTATATGAGGGAGGCTGCTGGCAATTATATTGAGTGGAGGCTTGCTGGACATTATATTGAGTGGGCGCTGCTGACATTATATTGAGTGGAGGCTGCTGCTGGACATTATTGAGTGGAGGCGTGCTGACATTATATTGAGTGGAGGCTGCTGGACATATATGAGTGGAGGCACGGACTTATATTGATGGAGGCTGCTGCTGGACATTCATTGAGTGGAGGCTGCTGGACCATTAATTAGTGGAGGCTGACTGCTGACATTATATTTAGTGCAGACTGCTGCTGGACATGGCGTATAAGTGTGTAGAGTATATGAGTATATGCTGGTGTCACATATTTTCAAATGAATGTGGGGGAGGGGAATGGCAGCGCAATTTTATGATTTAGGTTTGCTAAAGCTGGGTAATTTTCTGTAAGATTCGACCTGGAACCGAATCTGTGCAGCCCACAGCAATATCATGCTGTAAAGTGATATAACCCCCTCTAGTCCATACCTAGGTGTTTGTTCATGTGTTTATGAATGATTTCCTTTTTTTTTTTTTTTTTTTTACTGAACCCACGCTCAGCACAAATGGACACTAAAGCATCAAAAGGGACATTTTAATGGATCTGTACGGACGGTGAAATTGTTCGGATTCGATTCGGTCCTGACGACCCAACCCACGTAGGAATTATGAATAGATTTGCTCATCTTTACGTTATTTATGATGTCACTTTTTTGATACTTTGAGGAAAACGTATGAATTGGCACCTAACTAGGGATGACATCTGTTTATAGAGGAAAACCGATGCCAGCTGTGCTGCCGTCCTCCACTCATTTTACCTCTGTATATTGGGGGGGGGGAGGGGGGGTTGGGGTTAGGGTGATGGTTTTCTACACTCTCTTCATAGAGACTATTGGGCTCAGTTTACTAAGGCCTTTGCGCCAGTTTTCGTAGGACTTATGCCCATTCTTTTTAGTGTCTTGCCCAGGTATTTAAGAAGTTGTCTGCCACCACATTTGTGTCACACGCGACCTTTTGTGCCACTAGGCATCATGCAACAACAAATTAAGTGGCGTTTTGTGCTCAGTCGGACCTTGCGCCAGGTTTACACGTGCAAATTCCAACAGCAGTGTGTCGCACGCCAATGTTAAAGGGGGCACCAAAAATTGCTGCCTCTGTCAGAGCATGGGGGGCACCAGATTCATGATAATAAACTACAGATTCTGCTCCAGTCATAGTGACCTCAACATATAAGAGTGTCCAGAGTGGAGTAAGTGCTTACTTATCTTGATGGCCTCCAATAGCCGACATAAGGCTTCCAGTTTATGTCATATCTATTGAACCCCACCAGAAGTCAAAGAGTAATTGCTGCTTTAGTTCATCCACCGCCCAAAAAACACTAACAATAAAAACTACAAGTCGTCCTGGAAAATTACGCTCCCAAATAGCCGAGTTGCCAGAAAATGTACCTCATGTATTTGTTCACGCTGGGGGCCTCGTCGTAGCACTGTGTATAGCTGCTGGACACAGTAGTAGGTGGCGCTGTCCTGATGTGAGACATTAGATATCCTCAGGATACTTTTTGGTATCGGTGTCACCCCGGATTTCCACTTTCCCCCAGTAAATGCACTTTCCATTCGGAGGATCTGCTGTATCTGTAGCCTATGAGGACCAATGGCCGGACCAGACTGGTCTGACGATACCAGAGCTTTACAGGGAAAGTGGTATCCAGATGTGTGCAGGTCAGGTCTACCTCACTGCCCTCCACTGCGTCCTATAGGGGGGTAGCTGGACTACATGAGCCCCAAGACAAAGGTCTAATATGAAAAGAAGAGGAAAGATCAATATAATTGTAGAGAAAAGATGATAATAATAGACAAATAATAAATATATCTGAGATAGATGTAAAGATATGCAATAAATGTATAGATACCAAATAGACAGATAGATATGAGATAGATAGATAAATAGATATGCAGATAGATAGATAAGATAGTTAGATAGATATAACGATAGATAGATAATAGAGATAATAGATAGATAGGATAATGAGCGAGATAGATAGATAGATAGATAGGATGATAGATCGATGAATAGATAGATAGATCGTATAGATAGTAGATACAGCTATATAGATAATGGATAGATAGATATATAGATAATAGATAGTCCACCTTACTTCTTATATATCCTAGGACACAGAATATGAGTAGAGCGGTTGCCATGTTCTCTATATGTAGAGTGAGTCCCGGGTCTTCAGTCTCGGAAATATTATTCACGGAAATAGACACAGAAAAAGAAAACGCTATGGTGACAGAAACGCGGCTAAGGCTCTGTTCAGATCTATGTCTTTGTATCCTTCTATAGAACGTATTTGCTCCGAAGTGATGTAAGTGTGTGAGGGCAATGTGTGACAGAGGGGATGATGTAGAGCAGTCTTTCTAACATAGGGGTGGAGGAGGGGTTAATGGGGACAGTCTGTCTAACAGTGGGGTCTGTCTAACAGAGGAGAGTATGGGGAGCAGTCTGTCTAACAGAGGGGAGTATGGGGAGCAGTCTGTCTTATTATTTATGTAAATCACCTACCCGTTTAGGAGAAGCCTCCGGGGTCCTAATGCCCCTCTAATTGCTTTAAAGCTTTGATGACAGTTTCTAATTCATTTGCGCTGCATTCACTTTTTTATGTAATAACCATTCAGATCACTGGGTGGCGCCATATACCTTTAAACCAGACAGTGCGCCTGCATTTGTGGTTAAATACCTGTGTTCTAATGTTTTGTGTGTTTTCTCCTTTAAGGACTGAAGAGACTTTCTTAGTTGTTGCCTCCCCTTGTTGTAGATGGCACTGTAGTATTGGAACCTTCACATTACATTTCCCTATATACTATCGCCATCTAGTGAGAAGAGAAGTGAAGTACAGTCTAAGTTTTTATTCTCTATCTACAGGGCCCATATCCGAAATCCATTACAGGTCAATAACCTCCTCTTACAGCAACCAGGGAACGTGTTCTGCTCGTTTTGGGGGCTTTGGGGCTTTTGTATCCAGTCCGCACTTGTGTCCAGAGCGGTTCTCTCCAGTGACTGCAGCGCCTTTCACTTTGTGCAATTAAAGGTGATGTGTCAACAGGTGTGACCCTGCAGACTGTGACCCCTTTTTCATAAATGTGACACATAATTAACAAGAAGAGTCAGTTTTGTAAAATAAATGGTTGTTGGGGGAATCCAGAATATAACAATTCTGCCAATTCTGGAACGTAAATCAATGTAGCACAGTCCTGCTGCTACTAACAACATACACAAAGGTCTGATTACACATCTCTCCAGGGAAATAACTAACACTGGCTACAGAAAGCACAGCAGTGTGAGGACATGCCCCCAGTGCAAATAGAGAAGCTTCAATCCTGTAATATTCATCCATATTTCACAGTCCTGCTGCTACTAACAACATACACAAAGGTCAGATTACACATTTCTCCGGGGATAATACATAATACTGGCTACAAAGGTCACAGAGCACAGCAGTGTGAGGACATGCCCCCAGTGCACTTGGAGAAGCTACAATCCTGGAATATTAATCCATATTTCACAGTCCTGTCACTACTAACAACATCCACAAAGGTCTTATTACACATCTCTCCAGGGACAATACCTAACACTGGCTACAGAGACCACCGAGCACAGGAGTATGAGGACACACACTCCCAGTGCACTTGGTGAAGCTACAATCCTGGAATATAAATCCATATTTCACAGTCCTGCTGCTACTAACAACATATACAAAAGTCTGATTACACATCTCTCCAGGGACAATACTTGACACTAGCTACAGAGAGCACAGGGCACAGTAGTGTAATGAAACGCCTCCACTTAACTTGGAGAAGCTTCTCAGAATAGAAAAAAGGGGAGGGGGATTTGTAGGAGAAAGAAAAAGTTGTGAGTGTAATAAAAATTAACTTTTAATAATATATTAAAATCTAGAGTCTATTCTCATTTTTAATACTAATATCCTAACAAGCATGGCATAAATTTCATTGCCACGCTGTTGCCCCAGCCACAAATAATATAGAATAACTCCTAGGCAATCACCGGGCGGAGACCTCCCCACTGGTGACCGGCACAAACTTTCTAACCCTGGACAAAAAAGGTAAAAAATATATATCCTACACATAGTGACTATATAGCAAATACAATGATGATTGCAAAATACAAATGAAACTATGTTTTGGCCGGGCAAACAATGATGTAATATCCAGCTTTTTCATTCACCAGCCAGGACCCCCCTTCGCCCAGTGCATAAGTTTTAACATTTCTTACTCTTTCTTTTCTTTACGTTTTTAGAATTTTTTGGTACCCACCTAAACTGTAAGATGGGCATCTTATAAACAAATTGAAAATTTATGAATGTATTGGGCCACATTTATCACTTTTGTGCGCCTAAGTGTAGTAGTTGCGCCTAAATTCGGGCGCACTGTTTTGCCAGAATTATCACCAGCTACAACCATCTGTGATAAGTATATTTTCTGCCTCTTATTAATCACTTTACTTTAACACAGTTTAGGCGCAATTTAGGCGCAGTTTAGGCGCAATGTTAGATTCGGGCACTTACATGTGATCCTGCTACAAGCTCCTCTCTGCTTCTCCCACAGCCCAGAATGAAGATAACACTCACAGCAGCACCCAGGTGTGTGACACCCTGCACCCAGTGACCTCCTCAGCAGGGGCTTCTACTGGAGGGGATCCCCCAGTGCTGGTCTCCTGCTGCACCCCTGTAATTCTGCACAGTATCCCCCTCAGACACACTGGTGATACTGTGCAGAATTACATGGGGGACACTTGTATGTAGTATCTGCAGACTTCTGCAAACTTGTGCAAACTTCTCTTGCTCTTCCTCTGAGCTCAGCGTTTTGCAGAATATTTTGTAAATAGAAGGTGATGAACTGTAAATAGAGTCTGCAGCTCCTGTCTGTAATGTATCTATTATATGTTCCAGTGTCTGGCTGAGCTTTGCTGCTAGAAATGAGCTCTTCTGCAAAGGGGCTCAGTGCTTTCTTCTCAGATAACGCCACCTTCGGGCTGGAGTGTTTTTGCACCCGTTTTTGCGCCTAAATGCAAAAGTCGCACGTGATGAATATCATTAGGCGCAGCAAAACATCTGGAATTGAATGATAGATGAGGGAAAGGTGGTTATTTTAGCTGCGCGGCTAATTTGACGTTTAATCGCAAAACGGGCGCAAAAACGGTGCGCCTAAACGAAAAGGCGCAAAAACAACAGAAAAAACAAGTGATAAATGTGGCCCATTGTATTTTAATTGAAGTTTAAATAAAATGGAATTTTTTAGCACTCTACTGCCATCTGGTGTCACTAAGTTATAGGTGCAGTTGGTAAGACTAAATGCATGGTATACGCATGTTCTGTACTAGTGGACATATATATGTCTGCGAGAGGATAACTCCTTTGTGAAATTAACTCCAAGGGATGTAGATACAGGTGGGAGTCCCCTTATGATTTCTTTAATCCCTCCTGTAGAGTAATTGGAGCCCACTTGAATTCAGTAGTGTGACTCCAAGACAGTGCAATATGATTCTCTCTTGGTGAGAGATCTTAAAGGACCTTTATTGCTGGCCAGCACGGCACTGCTGCGTGCATGTGTCGGCTGTTATGTGTGAGGCGATACACCGCGTCTCCTCTGTCAGCTTGTCTCCCCGGCTTCTTCTAACTTGGAGAAGCTACAATCCTGGAATATAAATCCATATATCACAGTCCTGCTGCTACTAACAACATACACAAAGGTCTGATTACACATCTCTCCAGGGACAATACATAACACTGGCTACAAAGAGCACAGAGCACAGCAGTGTGAGGACACAACTGCAGTGCACTTGCAAAATCATACTCACAAAGCTATGATATTACATCTCTCCAGGGCAAATACCTAACAATGGGTGCAGTAGTCTGCATGGTCACAACTTCTGACATTTTACCACTTGTCACATGTTGTCACCACACCGCATGTGCATATAGATGTATCTGTGTCTGACATTGCCAGTGATTGTCCAGTGTATCACAGTATATACAGTATACAGGCTCCATATACCCTGTACAGCTTCTCCTAAATCCAGAGCGTCTTACAATAAATCCTCCTTCTGTTACAATGTAACAGTCTCACCAACCTTTCATCTTAACCACAATATTTTCATTAACAAACAGGAGCAGATATCATCATCGCGCCCGCTCACCGTGACTAAGCCGCGCGGCTGTGTAATGTTCTCATTAGGGAGAAGTCCCATCATCAGGAAACTAGAAAATTAAAGGTTAAAAAGCAAATTATCCCCCCCGCCCCACCGGACAGCATAATTGTCTCAAAAACAAATATTGTTTAATAATTTTTAATAGTTCTTTGTTCATTGTAAAGTCCCTACATCTACAGATCAATTTGCTGAAGGTTTGCCAAATTTTTCTAAAGATTTGAATTCGGTCCAAATTGAATCCCAAGGATTATATAAATTGGTGTTCCATTAGACATATCTCTGCATATATATATATATATATATATATATATATATATATGCAACATCCCCCACCTGGGACTAGCCTTTTCTTGGGGCCTGGAGGCAGCTGGGGCCCGGAATACTGGAGTGGCTGGCGGTTGCGGCCTAGGCACGCTAGTGTCACGGTGCTTGGTATGGGGACCGGAGGGCTGTCCCACAGCCTGGCAGGTCTCCAGCAGGGTGGTGTTGGGAAGAAATGATGAGGGAGAGGCTGAAGTACTGGTTCTCCCTGGGGCAGCCCTTAGAGTCTGTAGTGTGTGTCCCTGGTAGATGGATGGGGCGCCCTTGGTGGCGATACAGCCGTAGCAGGGACCAGACATAGGCAATGTTGTGCAAAATAACTTACAGTTCTTTATTCCAATCAACGGTAACAACACGCCAAACGATTCTGTACAAAGGCAGATTACTGGAGTGATCTTGGAGAAGGAACCTCAGGAGTTGTCTCACCAGCCTGGATGCAGGGGCAGGCTGGGATGTAGCTGTGTCCAATCCTGGAACCTGCAGCTTTGTCCTGTTTGTCCTGTGTCACTCTGTGTAGAGTTGAAGAGGCCTGGGAGGCCTGTGTGCAGATCATGTGCTCTGAGGTGGTACTTCTCAGTCAGAAGCTGGGTCTCCACTCCCTCTGTTCTAACTCCTCCCCTCACACTCCAGTTCACAATTAAGTGCATTGAGGCATATCATTGGATGACAACATTAACAGCTTAACCCTTGCCTATCTAGGCAGTATCTACCGCTGCTCAATTACCTCTATCTGTACTGGGTGGTCAAAGGGCTTATTCGCAACTACTCCTCAGTCATGCGCATTGGCAGGGACGTTGCATATATATCTTTCCCATCTTTGAGAGCTTCAACCTTTCCCTTTTCTCCTCATGCTGCTCCCTGCATATATACACAACTTCCTGCTTCCCCCTCCTTCAGTCCGTTCTCATGGCAAGCTCAACTGAATCTTTTTTTCTCACACTCCGTCTCACTGACATACAGAAGGAGAGGGAAGGGGGGAGCAGGATGAGTCATAATCTCCTGCTGCAGCTCCTCCTACTCATCAGTGTTGAGACATGTAAACAAAGATCCACAGAGAGTTTACAGACAGCACAAAAGTAAGTATCAGGGATGATAAATCAATTGATGAACATTCAGGGATTATTATTAAAGGGGTTATCCGGGTGTTAAAAAATACTGAGGGCCGGGCTGGGGTGGGCTATTTAAACATAATAAACATGTACTTACCTCGTCCGGCGCTGCCGATGTCCTACGCCGCGGTCCGTCTCCTCTGTCCGGCCGGAAGCTCCCATCTGACACCTTCTCCCAGCGCTTACAAGGCTGAGAGATAGGGACGGATGGGAAGAGCCAGCCACATTGCGCAACGGGAGCTCCCTGTGTGCGGCTTCTGTGCCCCTGTAAACAAACAGGGGCACAGATCAAATGGACCACGGCCCGGGACATCAGTGGCCCCGGAGGAGGTAAGTACATGTTTATTGTGTTTAACTAGCCCACCCCAGCCCGGCCCTCAGTAATTTTTAACAGCCGGATAACTCCTTTAAAGGGGTATTCCCACCTCACAAAGTTTAGAATTTTTTTTTTTTTTAATTTAAAAAAACGTACCTACATGCCCATAAAATCCTCTAAATAGGATTTACCTGCCCCCTAGCAACGGCCCTGTGTTGTCAGCAGCGGTGGGCCCACAGGCTCCTGGAAAGAGGCTTCCCAGCCTCCAAACCTGCCAGGAAAATGTGAACATGCATAGTTCACATATGCGGGCCACCTCGCTCGCTAGAACAGGACGCCTGCATGCATGCGCAGTAGCTTTACTGCTGCTTTTACATGAAAAGGACTTATCAGTTCCAGCAGGCTACTGCACATGCATGGAAGGCGTCCTGTTCTAGCAATCGAGGTGGCCTGCATATGTGAACTGCGCATGCGCTAACTATGTGCATTCACATTTTTCTGGAAGGTCCGGATTAGCCTCATTCCCGGCGCCTGTGCGGCCACCGCTGCTGACGAGTGGCATTGGTTGTATCTTATGTCAGCACAGGGCCGTTGCTGGGGGCAGGTAAACCCTATTTACAGTTATGGGCTTGTATGTAGCTTTTTGAAAAAAAAAAACAATAAATCAAAGAAATATTTTTTTTTTCTGTTTGGGAGATGAGAATACCCCTTTATGGCAGTAAAGGCACATGGGCAATTTATGTAAAATAGTGGCCAACCCCTTAGATTAAGGTTAAGATTGGGTCTAGCATTAGGGTTAGGCTAAGTGTTAGGGTTAGTGTTTGGATTAGGGACACCTTTAAGTTTTGCTTCTATATATAAAACGGTAAACTTGTCAGCTGCAGCACATGTGACAATGAAGAAGGAAGCGTCGGTGTATTCCCGCTCTGTTCTGATCAGATCTGGAGCGTGACCTCCACAGACGTGAGTCATCCAGTCTTACACAATCATAAGACGTGTCTGTGAGGTGAGGAGCCTGCGGAGCGGTGACCTGCACACATTTACTATACAGTAGAAAGATCACTAGACTGGATAAGATGGAGAGTGAGTGCTGCCAGCCCGATCCTGACTCAGGGTTGTGTAATGGCACGTCCTGGGATAAGCACGGAGTAGACGTGATTTTGTGGCCTTCAGGATTCCGGTGCAGACAGGAAAGGGAGTGATACACATAGTGGGTGGAATTTTATCTTGAAATTTACACTTACACAATCTTACATAAAGTTTGAACAAAGTGCAGACTGCAGCATCTGGACCGGTGCTCCTCCTTACCCAGTGGCGTAACAAGAAGCTGATGGGCCCCAGTGCAAAGTCTGTGCCGGGCCCCCGACTATAATGTATGGTTTATAGTAATAGTCTTCTCATATGGCAAAGTGACACCATAAGGGCCCCCTAAACCTCTTGGGCCCTGGTGCGACCACAAACTCTGCACCCCCTATAGTTACGCCCCTGTCCCTACCGTATTCCAATCCACAGTATGGAGACCCCCAAACAACCACCGTGCAGTGGCTTCATCTGCCCCGATTCTCTCACTATCGGTCACTCTACACTACCACTCCCAATGTCTACTTCACCGGTTCCAGTCTAGTCTGGGCCGGTACCAACAGGTCATATTTCAGGCCTTCTCCAACCAATCCATCCCACTCTCAGATAGGACTCCACTATTGCCTCCCCGCGGTTGGAGCAAAGTACAATTTGCTTACTCCTATAGTTTCCATACCAAGTTACCATAGCATAACCTCTATAAAGACTAGTGATGAGCGAACATTCAAAGACTTCACACCAGTGCCAGCTCTGATCGCAGGCGTTAACTGCGGGGGTAAGTTGAGATGAACCACCTAACAAAGTTCTGGGCCAGGTCCAGGAGAACCAGATCTGTAAAGTTCAGTACAAACTTGAACTTTGCAGTTTGGGTCTGCTCAACTCTAGTAAAGACATTTAAAGAGGTAACTCCACCACCTCCACTTACTCCAGCACTTTAGCAGGTGCTGCTTCTCTGCTTCATTTATGGTTCTGTAGACCCCTTTGTTCTCAAACAATGAGTGCCATTAGTTTCTGCATCTAGCTTTACTACTGCTCAGTAGCTGGTCCAGGGATCCTCAGTGGCTGGTCCAGGGATCCTCAGTGGCTGGTCCAGGGATCCTCAGTGGCTGGTTCAGGGATCCTCAGTGGCTGGTCTAGGGATCCTCAGTGGCTGGTCCAGGGATCTTCAGTGGCTGGTCCAGGGATCCTCAGTGGCTGGTCCAGGGATCCTCAGTGGCTGGTCCAGGGATCCTCAGTGGCTGGTCCAAGGATCCTCAGTGGCTGGTCCAGGGATCCTCAGTGGCTGGTTCAGGGATCCTCAGCGGCTGGTTCAGGGATCCTCAGTGGCTGGTTCAGGGATCCTCAGTGGCTGGTCCAGGGATCCTCAGTGGCTGGTCCGTCGACTACCGACCTGACAGTTTAGGCTGAAGTTATATACTGGACTTTGTTATATCACATCATTAAGATCAATAACACATAGAAATATTCTGTGCATTACACTTTTTATTATCAAAATTAATACATTTTTTATTTACAGTCTTCTATATACAATACTTCACAGCTGTAGTAATGGAGTCCTCTGAGCACAAAATGTATGTTCTACCATCAGGCAACTTTGACTATCCTGCAACTTTTACATCCTGAAATAATCAAGCCTATGACTTGTGAACAGGTTCTGTAGTATCTCAAATTAGTGTTTATCAACCAATGTTCCCTATTTACCCAGATAACGTATGCCACCACCAAGGCGGGACTTTGTCTATCATTGCTCTACATAGTACGGTTCAGTGTTGAGTCACAGGAGGCATTGTTCCCCTTCAGCAGTCAGATGACAGGGCGCGCCGCTCCTCTCTGCTCTACTTCCACAGTGTAAACCTTCCCCCTGTCCAACCTGTTCCAGGGACATGGAATTACATTCCTTTCCCTCACGTAAACCTCTCATTACTGCCTCCTAATTGGTCCTGAAAATCCTGATATTTACAAACTTAGATTTTTTTTAAAAAAACTCAATGGGGGGAATTTACTAATTCTGGCGCACGCACGACTGTCGGCATCAGAGATCAGTCTCCGGAAAGCACAGCCCGATGTATTAAAGTGCCGCACGGCTGTAAGTAAATAATGGGTAGACGGAAATAATCAGTCGTGCGCCATAAAATGCCGACATCAATGAAGTGTGCCCCAAAAATCTTACATGGACTGCGCCTTAATTTTGCTCTCTGACCATTTTTTCCCTGGTCTACTGTGCGCCAAAATTTGCTCCTATAAATGCCGACAAAATACACATAAATGTGACGGATAATGTGGAAAAATTAGGCCACGTCCACTTGCCCCCCCAAAAAGACGGAGGAATCGGAATAGTCGGAAACATCTGTTCTTTCTGGCGCAAACTCATTATAAATGACACAATACACTTTTGCGCCAAAATAACCCCACAAAACCAACAATTTTTGGGCGCAAGTACAATAATACATCTGCCCCAAGGTGCCGATGTTATATTACAGCAATCTTTATAATTGCGTAATTGATTTTTAGTGGGTAAATATTCCTCCCACAGGCAGCGTACAGTCGACCTGCAGTATTATGCCACCACGATGGGGCTTGTCCATAGAGGTGGTCCACCTGGGGTGTGTTCAGGACCTATTGTATCGAGAGCAAACACAGGGTTGGAAAATTAGTCCAAGGTCCAAAAATTGTGTAAAAACAGAACCGTTTTTCCTGCCTGGCTAATGGGGGACCTTCTAGATGTTGTCATGAAGCCCCCTCTCTTCTCTTACACGGTCTCTTCCCTTGGAGGAGCTTTATCATCAACTTTATTGGAAATTTGCATGAAACACAAGATGAGTAAAGTAGCACCGGAACAAATATGTGCTCAGTTTCCTCAGTCATTCATCAGGTCACCCAGTATCGGACTGGCCCACCAAAGTACCAGAGGATTTTCCGGTGGGCCCTGTCTAGACCCAATACTGAACCCCAGAGGTCCATCAGAAAACAACACAATCTGAAGGCTGCTAGAGTATATCTCCTGGGGTGATAATGAAGAGTGGGCCCCCGGATTGATTTTCTCTGGTGGGCCTAAGGAAATCCAGTCCGACACTGAGGTCACCCATTACTTTTACCAAATGTAGATGTAAGGGGGAGGTTTGTTTTCCTGTAACTAAAAGCATTTTCTAATTTAAGACCTGATTGTTGGAGGTGATAAGGATCAGTCACTGTCATGTACACAAATTACTAACTCCTTGCAACAATTAAGGTTGGAGTTTTTTTCTCACCTTTGGGCAAGTCATCTCTTTGTTCATCAAGCAACTGGAAAAGTCAGATGTAGCTGGGTCAGTAGTTACTATACATTGGATAGTCACAGCTTTTATAGCCACCAGTTTACACAATTGCTCATTCTGTGATGCCCATCCTGCCTGTAAACAGCTTACTTTTAGGTAATCATTTAAGCTTAGCTTCAGCATTAGCAACATGAAGTTTTCAAGAACTGTAATGTTTGATCAGTCATAGACTGTAAGCTCTTTCGAGCAGGACCCTCACTCCCATTGTTCCATATAACTGTTTGTACTCTCTCTATATATATTTGGAGCTATATAAATAAAGATTATTATTCTGTGTCCTGTTTAATGTCAAACTGGGGTTCCTTGGATTCGGCGGATACAATTTTTGTAGGGAACTACCCTCCTTTGACTAATCTAGGAGCATCCAGTGAGACTTTCTTATGTTGGACTTCTGGGGCCCAGTATTGGTGAGAGTCTGGGCTCGTGGATGTATCGTCGGTTGTCGGATCCAACACAGATCCCCTTCAATGCCTCCCTAGATACAGCACATTACAGAGGTACATAGATGTAATGTTTCTTCAGCTTAGTCCTATTCTCTGCAGTATTCATATCTCTGTTACAAGAGTCTTTAGACCCCTCAGATCTAGTGATAGTAGACATCTCTCCCAATCACTGTGCCCCCCTTTTAAAGTCGATGGGTTTTACATGGATAAGCATCCCGTAAAAACCTTCATTTTTTCCAAAAGTTAACAGTAAAAAACATTGATAGTTTCATAACGAGAATGACCATATTTTACAGCACACCCCAATATGGTCTGATAAATAACACATTATGGCATTAATAAATATATAAAATACTTCTCGCAACGTCAAGTCTACTTCTTCAAGATTAAACCATAGATTTATCAAGATGCTAGTCTTTAATCTTCATTCTTCCCAATTTTTGGTCCAATAAATGCTATGGATGTATCAAGGCACCTTGGGGTTTTTAAGAACTAGTCAGTGTAATCAGCCCTGTGCCATTGTGCCCCTATAAGAATAGGTTGGGTTCCTTCATCCACGTGAACCATCATGAAATGTTTTGAGGTATTAGATTCTTCATGGAGAATAATTAGTAAGATACATCTGCATGAAACAACCAGATCTTGTTGGATCTTCCATCAACCTTCTTCTTGGGATGGTAAAAAGACTTCATCCCAGTTAGGTATGGACTCGTTATAAGTTGGAGGAGGTGTTATAGGCTCTGGGAATCGTTCTTCTGGGATGAATCCAGATCTCTTGATTTCATGAATGTCGGAGCTGATACGGAGCAAGGTGGGGGTGGGGAGTCTCATATCGCTAACTCCTGCTCTTCTTTCACGTTCCAGGGCACTTTGGTAAGGAGGGGGTTCGGTATCTGGAGGAGGACCAAGAGTTACTGTCCATACTGTGGCGGAACCATAGAGTATAACATCTTCGTAACGTGGAGCTTCAAACTGAGCTGCCTCGCTGTAAGAGCAAAAAGGGAAACTTATTAATTAAACTTGAAAGAATGTAATTTAAAAAAGCTGAAAATTAAAGTGTTTCCTCAATGTGGTCTAAAGAAAATTTTACTCCAACTGCTATAAAATGATGTTGGGGGAAGAAGGATAGTTCCAGCCTATTGTTTTGAGTAGAGATGAGCGGACCCGAAGTTTCAGGGTTCAGGTGTGCTCCTTGTAACCTGGACATGATGCCAGATGGAATAGCCAATATGGCAAATTGACGCCCCTAACTACTAGCCATGGCGGTGATTGGCTGACGGACATCCCTGGCCAATAATAGGCGTGGCTAGTGGCTATGCACATTAATTTGCAAGATTGGCTGTCGGCAGCCAATTTGGCTATATGTGTGGGTCGCAAGGGGTACACCCAAACCTTATACTGAAACCTCATCTCATCTTCTTTTTAGTAATGTCAGAAAGACCCTACGAGAACCCTCAACATTTCTATTTTTATATATATGCTAATGGAAAAATATAGAGATTTTTTCTTTCCTTTTACTTGATGATACAAGTTTAATACTAAATTACTAAGTCCCTACACACAAACTGAGCTCACCAGATGACATTCATGCCAACGAGCACCCAATGTGGTGGCAGCAGGTATCTTAAATACTGTAAATTTTGTAATATTTGCAATTTTATACAAGTTGTGTGTCACTTTTAATTTTTCACAGCGTCTTTTCTTTCGAATTGAAAATACCTGAGATGGATTATGAAAGGGGAGGCATCATC
Organism: Engystomops pustulosus; assembly: GCA_019512145.1. Classification (NCBI taxonomy): domain Eukaryota; kingdom Metazoa; phylum Chordata; class Amphibia; order Anura; family Leptodactylidae; genus Engystomops; species Engystomops pustulosus. Next base: position 90,633,064 of record CM033648.1, read on the forward strand.
AGGTTTAGGGTTGGTGCTCGTTTGTTGCTTGCAATACCTGAGCTAGTACATATCTACCCTTCTAGCTGTTTACTGAGTAGAACATGCTGGTACTCCAGTTGGATCTGGTTGAGTCTGGTGACCATCTCGACAGACACCTGTGTCACTCAGCCCCAAGGATTGTTTTTTTAGTGGTTTTGTTCACTGTTACTCTCTCTTGCAATAACTCACAAAGTAGTAGTAGATGTAGATGGAGCATGTTGGGTTCATCAGAGGAGAAAGTTCTGAGGGCTTATCTTTAGGCTTTTCACAGATGCACTCTATTTTCATCCTATACATCGCTGAGTATACACATTGGCCAAAATGTTATTTGTCAAAGAGCCCAAAGAACCCAAGTTATTTGGTATGTCCTCTACTGAACCCCATGCATTCTGTTGTGGTAGGACAATTTTAGAGCGGAGCTTTTGCCAAATGTAATACTCTCTCATTTCTAGTTTGGTACATAAAAGTAGTGTCAAGATTATTTGGGGGAAAAGCGAGTAGTCCCTAGGCACTGAACATGCCCTGTACCACCCAAAGTGCCAAAAGTTGAGAACCTAAGATGTAATCTGGATTTGCTTGGATCGTCACAATGAAGTTCCCTTGCAAAATAGGATGACTCTTTGAAGGTCCTTCCAACACAGCACCCACCTAAGACCAAATAATTCCTATTGTGGCAGGACAATATTAATGGATAAGAGAATGAGCCCACTGGTAGATCATTTCATTTTTTATTTCAGAGATCTCTCCGTTTCATAGACCCTAACCTCCTAATAACATTTACCAGCTAGGAGGCACTATTTGTACATTAAGAAGCTAGGCACTATTGAACCCAACCAAATCTGGACAATCTTTGATCTCAGCAATGAGATCTGCTTTCGTAACAAGTAGAACTACAAGAAGTTCCCCAATAAGACTCTATACGAATTGTGGTTTATCCATGACTATTGATCCCGTCCTGAACATAAGAGACAAAATAGAGATGGAATGAGCAAGAGTTTTTGGGATGTGCTCATGGTCTTCATTAGAGAACCTTGGAGCACCACACTATATAATTCCCCCCATCTACCTACACCTCCTTCTATTAAGTTGCAGGATTTTTCTAGTTTCACTCTTCATTTCAATGTATCATATTAGAGATAAGTTAAAATAGAGGGGTCTGACTCTGTGTAGGATCCTCATCAGGTGGCCACGGTGTAGAGTGGTGACAAAGAGCATCTCTAGATGTAGAGGACCTGTCCTGCAACTCTTGGGCGATGTGTAATGTTGTCCCCTCCAGCTGTGCCAAATTATTAAGCAGTATTAATACTTTGCAAATTGCATTTTGATAATAGACATGTAACATGGAATCAGCAATGTACAAGTAGACCTCTGCTCCAATGCTCCAATATCCAAAATTTGGTGGCACACCACATGGCAAGGTTCCACGGCTGCAAAAGTTCTAACAATACATTTGCCTGTGATCATATGTATGCCATTATAATATGACCCATTATCCATCATAGAGCACTTACCCTTCATTCTGACGCTGTCCCGTGGTCCTGGTTTCAGTTTCTGTGGGATTTTCTACATTTTCAGATCTTCTTGATTTTCTGAAACAAGTTGATAATGTCACTAAGAGATAGCAAATAACAGCCAGGCTCCCGGCCGACAGGAAACAGATCCCCAAGATGAAGACTCTATCCGATACGGTCAGTAGAACCACACCGATGAGCATGAAGGCCATCCCAAGGGTCACCACTGCCCGATGCAGTCCCTTCCATAGAAAGCTCGATGCCATGGCAAGATGTGTAGGGCCAACTAGAGAAGGAACAAAGAAGAGCTGAATAAGACATGCTGCATTATATAGCATCTATAGGACATGTATAGAACAACTCCACCCAGAAAACTACATTTGACTTTACCTTAGTCAACATTCCTTATACTCCAGGTGCTTTTTTTCAAGCCTCAATGGGTATCTCCTAAAACAGATGCTGAATCCTACAGAGAAGAGGTTCTATCTTCCAAGAACCCCAGGAAATAGACCTAAAGCCTCTAAATTTGGTTGTCTTCTGCTAGACCTCTGAGGTCCAGTGTTTAGGTAGAGCCTGCACCCATTGGAGAATCCTTCGTTACTTTAGTGGACCAGTCTAATACCAGCACAATGAGATGGTAACACAATTTTCAGAAATATGAATATTCTAGATGTTTTAGATGTTCTACTTTGGTCTATACACAGGTCTCATTGGGGAAAGAAGAAACAAAGGACAATTATTTTATTGGAATTTCCAAAACTGGAAGTGATAAAAGACATTTCATGGTACCACCATAGGTACTTCACCCTCTCAAAACCAAATATTCTACATAGCTCCATCTGTCCAGAGGTGGAGCTTTTGAGATCACTTTCTCCTGTTAATTTGTAAGCTATTCTAACATAAGTTTATTAAACGGTTCATTTGTGGCTTAGGTCTTAGACCATTTACAATGTGTTGAACTTCAACAATCATAAGATCTCAGCTCTGCTGTACAAGGTTCATAAAGGGGAGAGGAATATAAGGGAAACATTGGGGGTCATTTACTAAGGGCCCGAATCGCATTTTTCCGACGGGTTATCCGAAAATTTCCGATTTGCGCCGATTTTCCCTGAATAACCCGGGATTTTGGCACACGCGACGGAAATCGGGGGGCGTGGCCGTACGAAAACCCAACAGGTTCGGAAAAACCGCCGCATTTTTTTAAAAAAAAGTGTCGCTGGACACGCACTTACCTGCACACGGCCTGGCTTGGTGAAGTTCAGTGCATTCCGAAGAACTTCAGCGCAGCAGCGACACCTGGTGGACGTCGGAGGAACTGCCTTAGTGAAATGCAGGATGACACGAATCCTCCGCAGAGAACGCGCCGCTGGATCGCGAATGGACCGGGTAAGTAAATCTGCCCCAATATTTTCAATCTCCTGAAGGACATATGTTCCATCCTAGCACGTGTATTATGCCCTGATGTTCTGTCCCACTGACAGTTTCCCTTTAATTGGTTATTTATATATTTTTATGTTCCGTTGGGACCTTCCACATTTCTCCTCAGGTTCCCATTGTCATGTAAACTTTTTCATATGGCTATTTGACTGTTTATACCCACACAGAGCAGCCCTTCCCTTAGATATCATTTACTTGGATCAATTTTAAATTTTTTCTGTGAATGTATTTGGAAATTACATGTTTGAGGAAGAACAGTAAAAATCTGTCTAACAACTATGCACTGATATGCAAATATGTAATAGGTATGACGTGTGGTCATATATATATAGTTACATAATTGGTATTTACCCACATAATCAGGTTCATCCAGAGGATGGGAGAGGACACAATGGAAGGGAGGGGTACATTTTAGAGAATTTAAGACATTCTTGAACTTTTTTTTTAATCATGGGACATATATCCTCATGGACGTGTAACGGTCCTCAGTGAAAACGCATTCATATACATGTATTAGGGAGGAATCTTCTTTCAGCTTTATGGGCAGCAGACTGACATTGTGCTGACAATATAGGGAAAATGAAAGGAGTTGGCCAGGAATTACAATTGATGGCACTGAGTAACTTGAGCAGTTGAGTTAATTGGTCAAGGATAACAGCCAACCCTGTACCGGTCAGTAGTCGGCCACCAATAAACACAAGAACTCAGAGCTAAAAGCAGTTTGCTCCATGTCGCTACATTGGACATCTACAGACACATTTCAATGGAAATCATGGCTGCCCTGACAGATCCTAGACACCATACGAACAACTCCTTTTGGCTCTGTGCCCTGTGTATACATAGTTTTTTACCCAGAGAAATATAAAAGATCATGTGAGTGCTATGTCCATCACACTTGAAATTTTTTTCTAGACTTTGGTATTTGGAAAAAATATTGTGCAGCCAAAGTTTTTGTTATGTGCAAACAGATCCTTCATACATCCAGAGTACACATTGAGCAATTAGGTCTATTGTATCAACACATGGTTGGATAGATAGAAGAGATAATCAAGATGATCATTGACTGAATAAACCCAAACCTTTTACTTTGGAAAGAAAGTTATGAAGATCTCTGGCTGAGAACATCATGTCAGGAATACTGGGTAGATGTCACCATGACTGCAAGAAGGTGTAGAAAGCCAAGTCAAGTAGACACAACGGCACAATGATAAACAGATAGTTGGTCAGGTTGAGCAATAAAGAGGTAGACATGGTCAAACTAGCCATGTCAAGTGCCAAGAATACAAAATAGAAGAACACATTTGGAGCTACATTTAGCATTGACCCTTTTGCTTTGGCACCCGAGACAAGGACCCTGTGCATGGTTGCTTGGGTACTCCAAAAAGAACTTGGGAGAACAGAAGACTTGAGAACATAAGGAATAGGAAGCATGAGGATGGCGGAAGAACACAGAAGAGCTCCAGCAGGAAGGAGCACACTGGAATTGAGAGCCACAAGAATGATCAGGGTAGAAGATGGCAAATACAATTATAGGAGATCAGTCAACAATCGTTGAAAGTCAACAAAGGTTTTAATTGAGTTGGGGGGGGGAGGCCAAAGGAAAAGGTTGATGTGCTACACTGGAATTATAGTGCGTAAATAAAGAGTCCTATCATGTACAGACTATGATATAGCCTTCAGTGGTTCTACACTTGATTCATGGATCATCTTAAATATTAGAGAAAATGTTATTTAGAATAGGTGGTCCATTCAAAGCAAGCGTAAGAAGGCTGAAAATCTATCTCTGGATATAATGGTGATCTCCTAAAAAAGTGATCTTTCTGGCAAGTTTTGGTATACAGAAATTTCCTGGAACATATTTGTTTTTATTGGCAAACCATCCATCAAGATGTTGGGCAGGTCCATCAAATCCAACCTATAATTGAGTGTGTTCAAGACCGCAATAGAAGACAGGACATTCTCAAAGTAGAAACTCTACTTACATGTTCATGGTAGGGTTGGTGGCTGTAAGTTATGCAAGTATTTCAGAGTTGCCCCAGGCTAATATTGACTCATATCATTGGAATGAAGACCAAAAGAGAGAAAGAAGATACTTTCCCATTGTCACATCGCTGTCAGGCGTGTGCTCCAGTTATGTCATTGGTTTGTGTAAGTGTTCCTCGGAGTCACATGTGTCAGACATGCTTCTTGTTCGTCTAGATCTTCTTGGATATTCTCTATGTAACTATCCTGTTATTTATTGACAGCAGCTTAGGTTGACAAGTAGCCAATGGGATTGACCTGTATAACTCAGACTTGCTTGAAGTGTGACCCAACTCCCTGAAGATCAGATCCAGATCTTATTATGCCGAAGGGCCCTTGTTTCCAGGTGTAATGGCTACCCTTGCAGTTCCTATGGCCAGTGGGAAAGTGGGAAGTACAGGAAGATCCTCCAAAGGTCCTAGAGTTCTAACTCAATACTGGACCTTAGAGGCCCAGTATAAAACATTTGGAGGTTACTAGGGCTGATGAAGGTTAACCCCCAAGATTTTTTTATGGTTTTTCTAAGGAAGCCGAGTCCTGCACTGCTTATATCTAAAAAAAAGCAATCATGGCTTTATCCTTCAAGGGCAATACTGTTTTGAAGATTGAATATTTGACCGTCAAAGTTCTTTTTCAAATATCTGTCTAATTCTTACAGGCTCTTCCACCTATATATTATTTTACATACAAAAAGTAGAGTTCAAGTCTGCACAGCTTTATGGAACTCCTAAGGAGGGGGGGTGCAGAGCCTGCAGAGGTCCTGGCTTGGTCCTTACGCAGATACAAATTGGAAAAAGTGAGCAGCACTCCAAAGGTAGAACTCAAAAGTTGGTGTTCTTTATTGAGGCAAGTGGCAACATTTTGCTGTCGAAAAAGGTGTCCAACACCGAAACGTTGCCACTTACCTCAATAAAGATCACCAACTTTTGAATTCTACCTTTGGAGTGCTGCTCGCTTTTTCCAATTTTTATTATTTTATATATGTATATATATTTGTGTGTCTGTTTTTACTAGATCCCCAACATTCATCAACAAATGTTCAATTCCCCTGCAGTGCCCCTAGAGGCCCGATGAAAAAGTACTTGAAATAAATGGGCCCTACACGTACTGGAAATAAAATCTGGGTCCTCCAAAGATTCTCTAGTAGTAAACTGCTTTGTGTAAGTTGTAGATTTCCCAAATTAACTCACAATGCCGTTAAAGGAAATGTCCCACAAAACTTACTTAAGTGACTCACCCCCTAGAAATCAGCAGAACAGTGGACCAAAAATTCCCCCAGCGATCTGTAATTTATTCTCTATTTATCCTCTATCCTGTCATAGTGGAAAGTTACCCATGCAGGACACCTCCTTTAAGGGTTTCTAAGCCAGTTAAGATGTAGGTTTGACAATCCATCAATCATTATAACACTAAATTACATATGTCAATCCAAAAATCGCGGAAGCAACTCCAAGTTTCAATAGTGGTTTTATTGGCACCATATCTTTTTCCACTGGTGCAATAAATACCACTATGAAACTTGGATTGGCTGCTTCCTCGCTTTGATGGATTGTGTGAAGGGTCTCTTTGGCCAGAGTCCCGGAAGCGTGCACACCACGGATCTTAATCCAAATTTTTTCATTGTGCTACCTCAACTTCTTCTCTACTTGCACTAAATTGCATATGTATAAATAGAGAACAATTCAAAATATGGACATGTCTACCTAAGGGCAGTGGGTACGGACAAAGCACTGGGTATGGCTGACCTTAGCAATGAGTGTCCATAGGAAGTATCAGCCTAGATGCATCTAATTAGTTGGTATGAAGATGTCATTACACTGTCTAAACACTCTGGAGGTGTTAACTCAAACACATTCCTTAGTCAATATTGAATGTAATAGATGGGGGATCCAAATAAGGATTCCTCAGAGGACACCATCCAAGCTTTAACTCTCCCTGCCCCCAGGCCACTCTACCCTCTTCAACATGCCACAGTATCTCTAAGTTGTAAGACCATGCTTAGACTTGTAAACCATCGCGCATATACACATGGGAGCCTACCTGACCTTTCAAGGCAAACTACAACAATAAGAGACTTTCAATGGGTAAGCTACCTAAGCTTTAGGATACCATCAGGTCTTCGGGTGATGTCTCCTCTTTCTGATGAAGGTCCACCAAGGACCATTGAGAGAACTCATGGTAATTTGGCAATTCCTTACTCAAAACTGCTGCCATTCAACACCGAAGTCCTGACAAGACCTATTCTTAGCGCCAGAGCCGCCCGACTTGGTGGGCACCGTGTGCTTGCCGTGACCAGGAGCCATAGAGGTCAATAGGGGCCGGGATATGGTTGCAAATCATATGAATGAGCCCTAGGTCCCCCTAGACACAAGCCTAGCATTATACAGGGGATCATGGGGTATTCAGGATTCATGTCTTCCAGGTTGCACTCTGACAGATGACCACAGAACGCAGTAAACCACTAGCTAAGGTTTAGTCACTTCACCCTCACTATAATTATACGTCTATGCCATAAAGTTATTCATCTTATATTTTGTCTGTGTATTTGTATCAATTACCCTTGAATGACATGACGTCTGGTTTGTGCTTGTATATTAGTTGTACATTGACATGATGCGTCCATAAAAATATTTGGCAACGGACATCGTCTTTCTAGAACTGATTGCACTTATAAAGGTTGAGCAAGAACTTGTTCAATATTCACGAAAGCTGGTCACATTGTTGTCCCATCATTCCTTAAAGGGGATGTTAAAGACACCGCTCTTGTCTGTAGTTTGTTCCTTTTGAGGGAATAGGGCTAAGCTGTAATTGTAAACACAACCTTTAAAGAAGCCCCTTTAAGGATAGATGTAAGGAATCTAGGAAAGCTGAAATAGTTCTGTAACGTGACCGCAGTTATAATGAATGACCCTTCACTTCAAGTGCCCTCAATAGTCATATTGTACTTCTACAGGTTGCTCATTCACAAACATAGTGCAACTTATAGAAAACTATAGGAACTTTGAGGGGGTAGTAGTCTACAGAAAGCTAGAAGGAAATAGAGTAACCCAATAGGTAAACAGCCAAGAAGTGGGTTTCAACCCATCAGAACCTCCTGTGTGGCATGAGTGGAGCCCACCTGATCCTCCTGTCCAGAACTGTCCAGTGATGGATGGTGGCCCTACAGACCCTTCTGTCAAGGTGTAGATAGAGTAGTCCACCAGATATTCCTGTGCATGACAGAACTGTCCATGAAAGATCAGGTGGACTTCACTCATACCCAGACAGGAGGTTCTGATGGTGGCCCTCCTTACCAGGAAAAGATATTAGTCCACCAGATTTCCATGTGCAGGACAGAACTATCCATGAATGTCCCTGGATGGTTCTGGATAGGAAGATCAGTTGGGCTTCACTCAAACTTAGACAGGAGGTTCTGATAGTGGCCCTCCTGACCCTCCTTACCAGGAATATAGAGTAGTAGTCCACCAGGAATGGGGAAGAGGGGGCACCAGGTTCTTCTGTCCGGGCCAGCAAGCCCTCTGGTCCAGACATGGTTGTTGTGATAGTAAGATCTAGTGCACGATTACAATTTAGTTGTCCCTCCCCTTATCTGCATATTCCTGATCATTGAATGGGCTCCATATGGTACATGAGAAGACACCGGAAACATGAGGTCTGGTGGACCTTAATACAACATATGAGGTCTTCTCTTCTGTGCTGGAGACACTTTATGGTTCCCTAAGGTTCCTGCGCCCCCAGTACAACCATACCCTCCGCAGCCCCTCACATGGCATTAGGTTGCTTGGTGCCCGTTTCACAGTAAGGTCTTTGTCTTTGACTCCTCTAGACAATGGTCCCAGCATTTCCTTCTTTGGAGCTTGGATACTATTGTCATACGCTATAATTATGTGTCTGTATACTATATACTTACTGTGTACGAAGAGAGTTTATTGCCCAGCACAAGATCAGCAATTAACCCCCGCTGCCTCTTTCAGCTCTTAGGCAAGCAGAACAGTTATTGATCTAGGATTGCGTGGTCTCTGCCTCTAAAGTCTCAGTTCACGTGGGGATTTCTACATGAAGTTGAGAAATCTATACTCGATCTATAAAACATTGTGTATTTTACTGAGGGACATTACACCAACACAACAGAAGGGATGGAGCAAAGATGCGGGAGAAGTCCATTCTCCAAGCTTCCATATTATACTACATGGAGCATCTGATCGTGGAGGTCTTATATACATGGGCGGATACGGTATTTCTGCGGGCCCCCTAATGGATAGCTCAGCTCTGATTGGCCGGTCTGAGTCTCCTATGGCTGTAAGCAGTATCGGCATCATGCGGAGGATAGCTCTAGATGTGGGTCAGAATATCCCTATAACCGCTAGTCTCTATCACTGGGGCAAAAGACAGTTGTGTTATGTATAAATCCACCACAAGTATCTAGTCTAAAGAGCTTACAATCTAACCAGGTATCCATTAACCTATATCTTCAGTCACAGTATCATAGAAGAAATCACTTACCAGGAAAATATAGGTAATGGGTCTCCTACGCCAGTGGGTTTGAGTTTTTGGGGTCACTCTCCGGCTTGTCCCAGTATTTGATTCTGGTTGTTGCCTTCAGGACGCTCCATAATTCCAGGGGTCATCCCTCTGTAAGGTGCAGCATTGTTCCTGGTGGATCTGGGTCAGCTTCTAGTAGTAAAGCAAAGTTCTGGTCAGGTTCCTATAGAGCAGAGTGAGCGCAGTACTTGTCCCTGTAGGAGCTGTCACCTGTCTTCTCTGTCACTTTCCACCTATCCAGGAAGCGAGACTCTATATAACACAGATGACACAGTGTCACTCCCTCCAGATAAGAGCCACACACCAACCCCTCCCTGCCCGAGCAGGTCATAGCAAACTGTAGTGAGGAGATACTACAACCCCCAGCAAGCTACACTAGAAGAGCTATAGCATAGACAGTCTATAGATGTAAGCTCAGTGTCAGGAGGCAGCTCCAGAGGCTCACACATAGGTTTTCCTATAGATTACTGATTTCAACCATTCGGATACGCTTGTCCTCTTCTGTCTCCTAGTTAAACATTCTTCATATTTTCATTCTTTAGATTTTTCTTCAGAAAACTTTCACATTGGCACAATGTCAAACTTGTGCAATGCGTGTGTCCAGCATCGTGGATTAGCAAAGGTCATCTGCATGGACTGAATCATAGCTGTACGGACATTATTACATCAAGATCTGAAGATAGGCATTAAGTTCAAAAAGGGCAACTATTTCTAGGTTCTCAGATTCTGCTGGGGGGGTGGTTGTCTTAGGTTGGGGGTCCCAACATAATGATGGGATGGGAAAGTTCTTAATATAAAATCTCATAAAACCCCTTTAAGAGTCAATACCCGAGTGCTTTATTACCATCCGTACTGGTCAGAACTTTTCTATAAAGTCCTTTATGATCCTGCAGATGGTTCTAGTAATAGAGGTGCAGACAGAGGCTGCTGGAGACAATAGTAAGTTTCTATCTCACCCTAAGTGCTTAAATCTCTTCCGTACTGGTCAGAACTTCTCTATAAAGTCCTCTATGATCCTGCAGATGGTTCTAGTGATAAAGGCGCTGACAGAGGCTGCTGCAGACCTTAGTAAGTTTCTAGCTAAGTGATTTATTCCCAGCAGTACAGGTCAGTACTTCAATCTTTGGTCCTGTGTGGTGCTGCTGATTCTTCTGAGTGAAAAAAATGGAGATAAAAGCAACTTGCAGAGGCCAATGTTGGTAAAATTGGTTGAACGTCCAGTATTTCTGCTTTTTTTGCATATCCCAAAAAAAGTGTTACACCCCCCCAGACTGGGGCAGAGGCGAAAAATCACCTCCTTTATGTTACTGGTGTTTTGTCATATAGGACATATAGTACCTGCCCCAAGGCTCCATCACTGAGCCTACAGAGTAAGAGACAAAGAGGATATTTCATGATGAGTACTTACCTCTACTGCTTGTATTACATGATGAGTACTTACCTCTACTGATTTTATCACAGGATGAGTACTTACCTCTACTGATTGTATCACAGGATAAGTCCTTACCTCTACTGATTGTATCCCATGATAAGTACTTACCTCTACTGATTGTATCACAGGATAAGTACTTTAAGTACTTACCTTACGATTGTATCACAGGATAAGTACTTACTCCTACTGATTGGTATCACGATAAGTACATACCTCCACTGATTGTATCACATGAGGAGTACTTACCTCTACTGCTTGTATTACATGATGAGTACTTTACCTCTACTGATTGATTCACAGGCATAAGTACTTACCTCTACTGATGTATCACCATGATGAGTACTTACCTCTACTGATGTATCACAGGATAAGTACTTACCTCTACTGATTGATCACCATGATATACTTACCTCTACTGATTGTATACAGGATAGTTACTTACCTACCACTACTGTATCACATATGAGTAATTACCTCTACTGGATTTATAGATGATACTATATACCTGATAAGTATTACCTCTACTGATTGTATCACAGGATAAGTCTTACCTCTACTGATTGTATCACAGATAAGTACTTCTCTACTGATTGTATCACTGGATAAGTACTTACCTCTACTGATTGTATCAAAAGTACTTACTCCACTGATTGATCACATGATGAGTACTTACCTCTACTGCTGTTTACTGATGAGTACGTACTCTATTCTTGTATCAATGAGAGTACTTACCTCTTCAGCTTGTATCACTAATAAGTACTACCTTACTGATTGTATCACATGATGAGTACTTACCTCTTATAGCTTGATCACATAATAAGTACTTACCTCTACTTCTTGTATCACATGATGAGTACTTACTTCTACTGATTGTATCACAGGATAGTACTTACCTCTACTCTTGTATCACATGATGAGTACTTACCTACTGTGTTCACATGATGAGTATTATTCTACTGATTTATCACGCAAGTACTTACCTCTACTGATTGTTTCACATGATGAGTACTTACCTCTACAGCTTGTATCGCATAATAAGTACTTACCTCTACTTCTTGTATCACATGATGAGTACTTACCTAGTCTCGTTATATCACATAATAAATATTTAAATCTACTGTTTGTATCACATGATGAGTACTTACCTCTTCAAGTTAAATCAGATATGTCCCATGTTGAATATTTACCTGTACTACTTATATCACACGATGAGTACTTATCTGGAATAGTTATATCACTTATGGATAGTATTACTGGACAGTTATATAAATGTGCAAATGAGTATAAACCGGACTAAGTTATATCACAGGATAAGTACTTACCTGGAACTTGTATATCACATGCTAAAGTCTAACCGGACTAGTACTCCCAGGATCAGTACTACCTGACTAGTTATACAAATGAAAGTACAATGGACTAGTATATTACAGATATGTACTTACCTCTACTAGTTATATTGCACGATGAGTACTTGCCTGTACTTGTATATCACAGGATAGTACTTATCTGGTATAGTTAAGTACTAGTTATTCACATGATAGTACTTACCTGGACTAGTTGTATCTCATAATGAGTACTTACCTACACTAGTATAATCAAATACAATGACTAAGTTATACACCTGACTAGTTATATCACATGATAAGTACTTACCTGACTAGTATCTCACATGATAATCTGACCTGTACTAGTTTATCCATGATACGTACTGGACCTGCTAGTATATTGCAGAAGATAGAGTACTTACCGGGCCGTTATATCAATGATGAGTCTACCTCTGCCTCGCGCAGTTTGTGTCTTTTCTAGTCCCTGTGATTACCGTTCCCACCTGATCACTCTCATTTAACTCTCTAAACATGGAGGAAATTGAAACAACAAAACGAGCGGGGATGTTCTCCGCACTTAGTTTGCTTTATTTCCACGATTCATTTTAGTAAACAACATTAAGTATTCTGTGCGAGCAAAAATATCAACAACATAATATAAAAAGTGCAGAATTGGTAGTGTTCCGTTTCTGGAGAGAAGTGTAATAATTTCCAGTCTGTGAGCGCGGAAAGCGGCACAAACGTAAGAAGCGGCTCGGCCCGAGAGAACGCAGAAGTAAATAGTTCTATGGGATTGTGGGCAATTAATCCTGAGACTAATATTCTTCCCTGTGTTTTATCGGAGGCCCATAAATACTCATTCTGTCAGTGCAGTTTTTTTTTCCTGCATGCGAGCGGCAAACATCAAACAATGCATCACCCCCTGCTGCAGCACTCCGGTTATAATCAATAGGAAACTTGTGCTGCAGAGGCCCGGACAGCAGTGTGAGTGCTTAATAACCTAGCAGGAGGTGGGCAAGAGGGTCGCCCTATATGCCAGGGACCCAATCCCCCCATCCACCTGTATGGTGGGGTACACACCGTGCCAGGACAAAAACAATTGTAACCCATCGCGCCTACAGCTCAAACCTGTTCCCCTATACACCAACCCCTGACCCCTCTCCTGCCACACCCCCTGCCCTTGCCCAACCCCCCTTCATCCCAATAGCTCAACAGCCAGCACCAATGTCCCCCCTTATTACAACAGCCAGCACCCATGAACCTCTCACATAAGCCAGACCCCCGTCTCACTTCTCACAGAGCCCAGCACCCCATGCCTCCTTCTCACACAGCCAGACCTAACCCCATGTCCCCTTGCTTCTCAAACAAGCCAGCAAATATGCCCCTACTCACACAGCCAGCACCCCATGCCTTCTCAACAGCCAGCACCCCATGTCTCACTTCTCACACAGCCAGTACCCCAGTCCCCTTATCACACACAGCCCCCATGTCCCCTTATCACACACATCACCCCATCCCTCCCTTTCACCAGCCAGCACCCCATACCTCTCCAACAGCACCCATTCCCCCTCTCACACCCGCCCCCCATGTCCCCCTTTCACACAGCAATACCCATGTCCCTACTACACAGCCAGCACCCCATGTCCCTGCTGCACACATCTGTTTCTTGCACAGTCTGTACTCCATGTCATTCCTTACATTGTGACTTAAAATTGCAATATTCCGCCCCACAGCTATACTATCCATGTAATTTTGGTGAGCATTAGGTGGCCAGCAGGTAGATTTTCTAAAGTCTAAGGCACCACATATCAATTTTCATTGACTCCAGTAAATGTCCAGGCTGCTATGTTCCCTTCGATTGTAGGTTGCCTTCGATATAAAACTATAATCACAGTCCTGCTGCTACTAACAAAGGTCTGATTACACACTCTCCAGGGACAAGCACATAACACTGACTGCAAAGAAGCACGGGACACAGCCCCAGTGAAAATGGAGGGGCGACAATCATGGAATAAGCATCTATATTTCACAGTCCAGCTGTTACTAACACATACATAAGGATATAAGACCAGCAGGGGGTCGTATCATTTTTCTTTGCCCAGTTACTTCCTGTGGTCGGTTCACCTAGCACCTTCATGCTCTAATATCCTGTGGGTACCCCAGGCAATTTACTGTCCAAAGAGGATGCATTTTATTCTTCTACCAAAGGGTTAACCTGTTTTGTAGACACCTGTGAGGTGAAGGCTGTTCCTGATTGGCTGGAACTGTGGAAAGTGCCAGAAACAGGATGATAAAACATGTCTGCTGTGAGATTTCAGCTAAAGCTGCTGTTGTGGGCTGCTGGAGAATTACAGCCGACACTGTGACCATCCTCCTATTTTAATCCAGCCAGTTCGATGGTCTGCAGCCACGGCACGCAGGGTGGAGGACTGCACTGCCGCTGCTGTCCAGAGGAACTGTGACTGTTCTAATTGTGAGTTTTACCTTACCACGATCGACTAGAATAGACCCTGGGGTGCTCCGGATGAACCTTGTCACCATACACCTTTTCTTGTTTTTAACCCAACAGGCAGATTCCCTGGTCCCTGTGTGTCTTGTAGTGCAGCCTAGCACCAGAGTTATGTCACGGGCTGGCCACGAAAATAGACTTTGTCCATTCCCTTCCGGGCCACAGTGAGATAACGAAGTGGGCGACGCTGCAAGTAGGTAAGGGACGCACTTGGGCACCCCATGGTGAGTATAAGAATAGATCTCTGGGCAGGTGGTTGAAGAGGAGGCTCGTGGTGTACATGGACAATTGAAATCTTTGCCAAACTCAGAGTTGCTTTAATGGCAGAAACAGGCAGAAAGCAGCAGGTAACAGCTGATAGCGATTCTTCCTGCAAGAAACACACAAGGTGTGGATGGTTGACTGTGGCGATAATTCGTTGTGTAATGGCATTTAGGGACCTCAGCCTCCTTCATTCCAGTGTCAGAAAGACTGGAAATAGGAGCCAGGTTGCTCCGCTGCTTGGGCAACAAGATGTGTAGAGATCAAAGACAAAGAATACACCTAGAAATCACAGAGAAAGATTTTGTAGACTCCTGTCCTGAGGATTTCCAAGACATCAAGCAATCACAGCCTCTGATTCTGCAGGAAAGATAAGAACATAACATAACCTTCAGGAGAAACATGATGTACTGAGGTGTCACACTACATTTGAGCAGTTGCAGTTGATGGCTGAATATGATAACTATAGCAAAGCTTTCTAGTCAAACAAGGAAACTTCATTCTTAAAGGTGAAGGAAGTTTAAAGGTGCATTTGGGAGAGCTGGCCAAAACCATCTGCAACCAATCAGGAAAGTAACTTTAGCTAAATTTAGTAAGGCCGATCCAGCGGGACATTACAGTTTCGCCTTATCAGTCCTTACAGGTGATGGAAGATGACTAAGAACAGGAGAGAAACTACATCCATAGTCGTGGCCCCTCATCTGCTGGGGATGGCATCTGCCCTCATATGGTTAGGTCCTGGTGGGATGGGATGTGTTATAGTAAGATTTCATAGACCTCCAGGGACAATAATACCCTGCAGTCTACATGTTTATTCGCTGACAGTAGTGAATGAAAACTAGGAGCATTCACCACCATCTCTTGTGCTTTCTGTGGGATGTGCTGCAGGTCTATAATTAGAAGTTCATTAGGCAAGCTTTTCCTCGTCTGTACTGTAATATAACTTTTCCAGGGACACCAATCCACTGAATACAGTTCTGTTTAATAGACTGAGTCTCTTCGACACTTTACTGCATCCCCACATCACAAAAAACTTCCCGAACCTCATTGCTTATAGTGTTGACAGTGCATGGCCGCATCCATCAGCCGCTGTCTATAAGTGATTGCCATACACCTAACTGCAGCCGCCCTACAGAATTGGATGTTGTTTTCATTACTGTCCAGGGTATGACATGGCTGCGTCTTGTCAAAAAGTATCCACATCCCTGCTGCAATACAAACAGGGTGTCACCAAAGTATATAATCACTATAGTAACACAGTCTAGAAGACGGCAGCTCCTGATACAGCGGTGCTGGGGTCCAGTACTGAGTATGGGGGAAGTCACAGGTTCCCTGAGGTGCTCATGACCCTCACCCGTCACTGCCCCAGGATTCCCATAGAATTGGTAGGAGAAGGCACTGTATGGTGTCCTCATGGTCAGATGCCCAAAAATCAGGCACTACTATCTTCTCTGTCATGGAAGGCTGAGTTTCAGAGGTCCTGAACCTGAAAACATTCGTGTCCAGCTTTAGGTGGTGCAATAGGAATAGGCTGCACCACATTGGAGTCCGCCGTATAGTTGTAGCTTTGGTTTTGGCTCCCTTACGTTTTTGTTAAAAACCTGCCCCTTTAGTTTTTTCTTGTGTCTGAAAAAAAGCCTTTTGCATCTTCCACTTCATCCAAGCTCGAAACACAAGTAAAAAACAACTTTTCTCCATTTATTTTGCTGATAAGTACTTACCTCTACTGATTGTATCACAGGATAAGTACTTACCTCCACTGATTGTATCACATGATGAGTACTTACCTCTACTGATTGTATCACAGGATAAGTACTTACCTCTACTGATTGTATCACAAGGGGGGACGGAGTTCCACTAATAATTATTCCTCCTCCAACCAAATTCCTGGTTTAATACCAGTGTCCTAGAACTTTTGTTCTATTTCTGCTTTTGCCTGTGATTGGCTGTGCCAATTGTAACCCTTTCTATGCTTCTTTGACTACGTGTTGTCCCTCTGATTCTTTACCCTGGCCCACCATCTTTGACCTGGTTTATTCTGCTTGCTTGTGGTCTGTATTTTATCTCATGTTTTTCCTCTGTGTTTGTCTGTTATTGTTCTGAGCTATACGTATAGTTAGGACTGTCGACCATTGGTTCCCCTACTGGTTATTAACAAGCTTGGGCATTTAGAGCAGGGATTAGGCCCTTCACAACTTTCCTTTCTTCTCCCTCCTTAAAAGTTTGTGTTTTAGATAATAATTCCATCTGCATCCTTTTTAAGCACTCACCCATGTGTTTGCCCTATGTATACTCTATAGAGGTTCTTTCTTTGAATGCCGGTAGAATACAGAAGTCCTATCCTACACTATCCACCGGCTTTTGACCCAAAGATCATCTATTTTACATAGAGTAGTCTAAGGTTTGCATAAATTAAGAAGGCCGATATAAGACCCAAGGTAAACATCTGTGGAGCAGACATGGGTTCGTTTAATTGTCCCAGGATCTAGTAAACTAGGAAGTCACCATACATCCAAAGTATGACCCAAGGCAAATAAAAAGCGCGAAGGTCTATCTTTAACCTAACTGTCAACATGCATGGTGGAGATCAAGGGAATTAACAGGAATGGAGTAGTCACAAGAGTCCATCTATGATCCATCGGGTTCAACATTCTAGAAGTATCATGATGACCAAGTATGACCAATGTCGCGGTTTTATGGAGGATCATCTGTGACCCAATGATCAAATATCAGATGAAACCGAATACATGATTGGTTAAACCCGTTGACCAGATTTGATAACAGTCCATGGTGCATAAAGGGAACTGTCCATTTCATGTCACCGGAGTGAGTTCCTTTTACACTGTAATCACTGGACAGTCACCATTAACCGGCCGCTGCACCTGTACGTGAAGTCTCCACATGTTTCACGCATGTGACCATAGGGTAGAAATGAATTGTTTCTGATGTTTGGCCCCCATGGTAAGAATGCAGCGTCTCTCAGAATTGTAAACCTAATTTTCACTTGAGAACAGAAACCAAACTTACCTTGAGTAATAAAGGACAAATGGAAGAGAGTTTCAAGGGCACAATTTACCGTTCGAAGGAGTTCAAATCAACATTTGAGTCGTCATGGGAGAGGGAAGCTGTCCGTTTTGATGTTCATATGATTGTGTTCTGCTGGCCATCCGCAGACTGCAGCTTGTCATATCCTCGAGCCGATAACGTTATAGTCTCAACGACGTCCAGCAAGTCTCATCTCGCACAGACAAAGGAAATTAAAGCCTCATCGCTACATGTGGTTGCCTTAATTACTCTAAGAGCCTTGATTTGTTTAAACAACCGCCAGCGTCCCTGATGTTTGCTATCACCGAAAGAAGAACCCCCCCAACACCCAGAACCGCTTATTTATGGGCGCTTTGCAAATCAATTGTATTTGTTTCTAAATCTGAAATTCATGGCCAAAGTAAGTCATTTAAATTAGTACAATATACTCTCGCATGCGGTGTAATTGTGGCTCCAGAGCGGGAATGGAATGTAATGTCAAAATATGGTTGAATGCCGGGAAAGACTGGGGATCATACGAACTAAAGACTTTGCAGTTCTCAAGGGCTTTTTTGAGTGAGAAGAAGGTGATTGGGGGGTGGGAGGGGCTGGGGTGCCGTCTTTCAGAAAGTTTACAAAAATAAAAGTCAGCAAGTATAAGGGCATTGTTCCTTGTGACAAACGTACAACGTGTTTTCCCTGCGTGGATGTCAAGTCTTTGTATTGACAGTGACATTCACCGGGGCACCTTCGACCAGTGGATCTTCAGCGGAGGCAGGAGATAGCTGCAAAACTTCTGCATCCGTCCTCCATTGGCTACCTATGCCTCCGCTGAAATGTCAAATCATTCCAGCATGAGGGACAGGGTGGAACACCATAGCCCGCTGCATCAGTAACATCATTGTACTGAACCACATGATGAGGGCCGGTCAGTGTTAGTTTCCTTCCTGTTTCCTCATATCCCGGACCGGGGGAGAGGTAAGTATAATATCGTATTGGTTCTAGGATCAGTGTTGGATTCAGTTGATTTAGTTTTAAAAAATGGTAGAGAGGGTTGTGTGCGGGAAAATTTTATTTTTATTATTGTCTTTTTTTCAATCTATTTCTTAGTAAAGTAACTATGACTAGGACTAATTGTTAATCCAGTAAACCCTGACGGATACCCGATGACCGTGGGCTACCAGGTATCATCCAGACAATGGTGATTTACACGCGCCCATGTCTACTGAATGTATCTTTAACTTAAGAAAAAGGATTAGGAGGGGGCGGCAACCGAGCCGTTGTCTGTACATCCTATAAGGGGGGGAAATTGGGTTCTTAATGCTTTAACGCATATGTGGAGAAGCAATTTGCCTCTTTGGAACGTGATAAGACCAGGGTTCATTGCACCAAACGGACACCTGCGGATCTGCCCTCCCTGTGGTGCCGGAGAGAAATCTACGCATGAATTAAATCAGGGAAACGGCTCCAGCGACTTTCAGATGTTTTATTTTTTTTTTCGGTTCGGTCAGTCTTGAGATGCCGCGTTAATAAGGATTCCGAGCAGCCTCTCGCTGTTTTACTTATTCAGATCATTTTCCGGGTACCCAACGTTCTGTCTTGCAACCAAATAGTTGAGAAGAAATATTTATCTTGCCTGTGAGAAGGTGACGTAGGTGATCGTTCCGGAACGCGATTTAATAAACCTGGGAAAACGCTTTATGAATAAGATCTGAAGGAACTTTCCGAATTAGAATTTGTTTACATGTCGATATTGAGGGGCCTAAAATTCTGCTGTTGGTTGGATTATTAATGATTATTATTACAAAGATGGAAAGAATCCTAGAAAGCAACATCGCAAACCTCTCTGGAATCCTAAATGTTTTCACTTTATTAAAAAACAACACAATAACAAACTATTGATATGGATTATAATCTTCTTCTTTTCCGTGAAAACTCCTTATGCCCAATTAACATATTGGGGTAAATTTACGGCTACCTGATGAAAGTCGTCTTCAGTTGTTGGTAACATTTGCTTCTTGATATATTTGTCAGTTAAGTGTCCAATTAACAGGCAGTCCCCAGGGGTTTACCGTACCCAGGAGGCTCATTTACTTACACACGGGTCCATTTTGCGATCCGCGTTGCCTTCTCCCGACGTTTATTTCGGAGCGTTGCCGGTAAATTCAATTAGGTCGTGCGAATGCACGTGCAATGCAAACTTAAACCCGACTAGTAAAACTTAAATTAAATTGAGGCCTCCCCATCTTTTTCCCGCTGCTTGCAGTGAATTCCGCCGGAGTTTCACCTTCTTCGTCCCGTGTATGTGATTGCTATTTTGCGAACAAAATTTTTTTTCAAATTCAATCGTTTTCCGATGGCCACAAACCACCCCGATTCTCTCGCGTGATTTCTGTTTTTACGTGGAAATACAAATTGTGGTGCGCCAAAATCCCACCGGCAATTCTGTGCAAATCGGAATATATTCGGGAACCCCCGGCGAGAATCGGCGCGATTCGACCCTTAGCAAATTGATCCTCAATAGGTTCCATAGGTTTTGTTCTTAAGTTTGATTTGTATGGTAAGTCGAAATTTTATATGTTATAGTTGTAGACAAATTTTTTTTTTATTGCCCCGGTGCAATGGAGTTTTCCAAAATTTTTTTTGCTGTAACTGGCCCAAGGATTATCAATAAATCTTCAGTACAGACACCGTACGCTGATCATTGCAGTCTGGGACTATAGTAACATCCAAGAGGTCACCAGAGGTCCAGAGGTCATAACCTAGGTGTCCGCCTGCAAGTCGTGTGTCCTTAAATAAGGGACCACCTGTATTTGCTATTTGGTGCAAACTGGAAACGTTTGTTACTTATAAACTATGGGGGTGTCATTACTAAAGGGCCTCGATTCGCGTTTTTCCCGATTGTTACCCTATAATTTCCGATTTGCGGCCATTTTCCCTGTATTGCCCGGGATTTCGGCGCACGCGATCGATTGTTTGCGCATAGGCGCTGGCATGCACGCGAAACGACAAATCGGGGGGAGGCGTGGCCGAACGAAACCCGATCTGATTCTGAAAACCAGCCGCATTTTAAAAAAAAAAATGTTTCGGGACTCGCACTAACTTCATGGAATAGGCCGGTGAATTTCCTGGCCATTCCGGCGGACCTCGGGGAACTTCAGCGCAGCATCGACACCTGGTGGAACGGCGTAGGAACTAACCCCTTGATGAATCCCGGCCGACCCGAATCCACCCGCATATAACGCGCCGCTGGATCGCGAATGGACCGGGTAGTAATCCTGCCCCTATAAGTGGCCAATGAGATCACATGACCCTCAGACCCAAGAAACAACAAAATAGGGTGACAGTGATAATATAAATGACCTTAATCGTTGAAATTCCCATAAGACCAGGAGGCAAGCGGAACAGACAAGGCAGAATATTTTTTGCGCAGGAGGTTTCCTGCCAGCAGACGCTTGTCAACGGCGCTGAATTCTGAAGACTTGTCCCAGAGCTGGTAATCGGCTCTGCACATCCCTGATATGTTTTAATTTCCGTCCCAATTAAGTTTCCTCCTAATTTAATAGAACAATGCAAAAGTATTAAATATTAATATCACTGGAGCTCTGCCTCATAAACTTGAGTTCACAGTTCATAACTTGGGACCCACTAGAAAAAGGTTCGTGACGCTCCGTCCTCCCTGCAATCAGCCCCGACCATCGCAACGCAAAACGTTCCCTACTGACTTATTCCTCTATTCAAACTCATAATTGGAAGCCGGTAATGGGTCTAAACTCCACTCATTTAAAGAACCCGTGACCAAAAAGTTTTTAAGTTAAGCTGCGCCAAGCTTGCTTCCAACTTCACCAGGATCCAAGAAGGGGATTTAATGCGGAATTTATTGTGAATAATAGAAGGGCAAAACCCATAAATAACATCCTTCAAATGTTATCATACAAATAACGTTTAATTGATAAATATTGATTATATTAGGTATATTCTGTACATAGGGGGCAGTATTATAGAAGTAACTTCCTGTACCTATGGAGCAGTATTATATAGTTAATTCCTGTACCTAGGGGAGAAGGTTCTTCTCTTCATGTTTCTCGTGTCTTGTATCCTAGGGGGCAGTATTTAGTAGTTATATTCCTGTAACATATGGGGCCTATTATAGTAGTTATATTCCGTACATGGGAGCAGTATTATAGTAGTTATATTCCCTGTCATAGTAGCATAATTATAGATAGCAGTTATATTCTTGCAACATAGGGGGCAGTATTATAGTAGTTATATTCCCTTGTACTAGGGGGCAGTAATTATATTAGTTTATATTCCTGTCATAGGGAGCATTATTATAGTAGTTATTATTCTTGTACATATGGGGGCAATTAAATTTAGCAGTATATTCCTTGTACATAGGGGGCAATTATTTAGTTATATTCTTGTACTAGGGGACAAGTATTATAGTAGTTTTATTCTTGTACATAGTGTGCATTATTGAGTAGTTATTTTCTTGTACAATAGGGGGGGCAGTATTATAGTAGTTATATTCTTGGTCATAGGGGGCAGTATTATAGTAAGTTATATTCCTGGTACATAGGGAGCAGTAAAATTATAGTCGTTATATTCTTGTACATAGGGGGTATGGGGGCAGTATTAGTAGCATTATATTCCTTGTAACATAGGGGGCAGTATTATAGTAGTTGATTCTTTTTACATATGGGGCAGTATTATAGTCGTTCATATTCTGTACATAGGGGCAGTATTATAAGTAGTTATTTTTCTTGTACATAGGGGGCAGTATTATAGTAGTTATATTCCTGTACATATGGGCATTATTATAGCAATTATCTTCTGTCCATAGGGGGCAGTATTATAGTGTTTATTCTTGTACATAGGGGGCAGTATTATAAGTGTTAATTCCTGTTACATAGGTGGCAGTATTATCGTAGTTATATTCTTGTACATAGGGGGGCAGTATTATAGTAGTTATATCTTGTTACATAGGGGGCAGTATTATAGTAAGTTTTATTCTTTGTACATAGGGGACAGTATTATAGTAGTTTAGATTCCTGTACATAGGGGGCAGTATTATAGTAGGTTATATACTTGTACATAGGGGGCAGTTAATTTAAATAGTAGTTATATTCTTGTACATAGGTGGCATATTATAGCATTATATTCTTGTACATAGGGGCGGTATTTATAGTTTATATTCCTGTAGATATTGGGCAAGTATTATAGTAGTTATATTCCTGACATAGGGGACAGTATTATAGTATTTATATCTTGTACATAGGTGCAGTATATAGTAGTTATTTCCTTGTACATAGGGGCAGTATTATAGTAGTTATATTCTTGTACATAGGGTGCAGTATTATAGTATTACTATTCTTGTACTAGGGGGCAGTATTATAGTAGTTATATTCCTTGTACATAGGGGCAGGTATTATAGTAGTTATATTCCGTACATAGATGGCAGTATTAATAAGTAGTTATAGTCTTGTTACATAGGGGGCAGTATTATGTTTATATTCTGTACATATGTGCAGTAATATAGTAGTTATATTCCTGTAAATTGGGCATATTAATTAGGTATATCTTGTACATCGAGGGCAGTATTTAGTAGTTATAGTTTGGTACATAGGGTGCATTATTATAGTAGTGTTATATTTCTTGTTACATAGGGGCAGTATTATAGTAGTTATATTCTTGTCCATATGGGGCATTATTATACATTTATAATTTCTTGTACATAGGGCAGTATTATAAGTAGTTTATATCCTTGTACATGGGGGCATTCATTATAGAGTTATATTCCTGTAACATAGGGGGGCAGATTATAGTAGTTATATTCTTGTACTAGGGGCAGTATTATGTAGTTATATTCTTGTCCCAAGGGGGGGCATATTTATACAGTTATATTCTGTACATAGTGGGGGCAGTGTTGGAGTAGTGTAGAAGGCATTACATCAGGATAATCAGCAGGGACTTCGCTAATCTCCATCCCCTTTAACATAGTTTTGTTCTGCTACTGGAACTTTCCTATACTTTCATTCTAAAATGAGAATATTTGATGGTACAGACTGTGACTGATGAGGGAGAAAGCAGATCTGTTAAGTCCTGTGATTGGAATGCATTCGCTGGATGTTGGGGTTTCTCCATTCTTTCTAGCTGGACACTTAACTGAAGAAAGCATCAATAGACGAGCGAGAAATTATAAGGACATTTTCCCTTAGACACCACAAGAGGAGACGAGGAACGACAACCACCAAATCCTCTGCGCTGGGTGGAGGAGCCTGGTGGATTGCATGTTGTTTCTTCTATAACATTTTCAATGCAAATAATATTTTTTTTTATATTTAGTGCATTTTGAAATTTGTTTAATTTATCACCCTTTTCCCCTCCGTTGCTAGTCAGTTCTTCTTCTATGTTATGGCCTACATGATTCTGCTGATGCTTCTGAATGATAAAAGCAACACGAGACTAGAGAGGCTGCTGTAGACCTTAGTAAGTTCTATCTAACCCCAAGTGCATTTATTACCATCCGTACTGGTCAGAACTTTTCATAAATTCTTTATGATCCTGCGATGGTTTCTTATAGAATCACAGACAAGGCTTGCTGCAGCCCTTAGTAAGTTTCTATCTAACCCCGAGTGCTTTATTACCATCCGTATGGTCAGAACTTTTCTATAAAGTCCTTTATGATCCTGCAGATGGTTCTGTATATAGGTGCAGACAGAGTGCTGGGACAATAGTAGTTTCTATCTCGCCCTAAGTGCTTAAATCATCTTCCGTACTGGTCGAGACTTCTCTATAAAGTCCTCTATGATCCTGCAGATGGTTCTAGTGATAAGGCGCTGACAGAGGCCTGCTGCAGACCTTAGTAAGTTTCGCTAAGTGAATTTTATTCCCAGCATACAGGTCTATACTTCAATCTTTGGTCCTGTGTGGTGCTGCTGATTCTTCTGATTGAAAAAAAATGGAGATAAAACGCAACTTGCAAGGCCAATGTGGTAAAATTGGTTGAACGTCCAGTATTTCTGTTTTTTTTTGCATATCCCAAAAAAACAGTTTACACCCCCCAGACTGGGTAGAGGCGAAAAATCACCTCCTTTATGTTACTGCTGTTTGTCTAATAGACATATAGTACCTGCCCCAAGGCTCCATCACTGAGCCACAGATAGAGACAAAGATGATATTTCATGATGAGTACTTACCTCAACTGCTTGTATTACATGATGAGTACTACCTCTACTGATTTTTTATCACAGGATGAGTGACTTACCTCTACGGATTTGTATCACAGGATAAGTCCTTACCTCTACTGATTGTAATCCCATGATAAGTACTTACCTCTACTGATTGTATCACAGGATAAGTACTTACCCATCTACTTGGTATCACTATAAGTAACATACCTCCACTGATTTTATCACATGAGAGTACTTACCTCTACTGCTTGTATTACATGATGAGTACTTTACCTCTACTGATTGTTCCACAGGATAAGTACTTACCTCTACTGATGGTATCACATGATGAGTACTTACCTCTAACTGATTGATCACAGGATAAGTACTTACCTCTACTACTGACTTGATCACATGATGAGTTACTTACCTCTACGGATTGTATCAACAGGATATACTTACCATCCACTATTTTCACATATGAGTGAACTTACCTCTCACTGATATTATCACAATGATACTTATTAACCCGTCTACTGATTGTATCATCACAGATAAGTACTTACCTCTACTGATTGTATCCAGGATAGTACGTTACTTATTCATCCCATGCTATTTTGTCCATTAGTATCACTGATGAAGTAACTTACCTCTACTGCTTTTATACTGATGAGTACTTACCTCAATCTCTTGTATCACTGAAGTACTTACCTCTTCAGCTTGTATCCTCAAATAAGTACTACCTTACTACTATTGTATCACATGATGAGTACTTACCTCTATAGCTTGTATCACATAATAAGTACTTACTCTACTTCTTGTATCACATGATGAGTACTTACTTCTACTGATTGTATCACAGGATAGTACTTACCTCTACTATCTGTATCACATGATGAGTACTTACCTCTACTGATTGGGTATCACTGAGAGTACTTACTTCTCTGATGTATCACGGAAGTACTTACCTCTACTGATTGTTTCACATGATGAGTACTTACCTCTACAGCTTGTATCGCATATAAGTACTTACCACCTCTACTTCTTTATCCACATGATGAGTACTTCCGTAGTCCCGTTTATCACATAAAAAATATTTATCTACTGTTGGTATCACATGATGAGTACTACCTCTTCAAGTTAAATCAATATGGTCCCCATGTTGATATTTACCTGTACTACTTATATCACACGATGAGTACTTATCTGGATAAGATAGGGATGGAAAACGACAGAGGAAGGAGTATAGGAAAAAATGAACTACGGGAAAGGAACCAAGGGGCAATTCCGTCATTTCGGTCCTCCCCTGCTCCTTCCTTTCCGGACATTTCCTACCTGTTCTGCAAGGCATGCCCCTGAGTATGGCCTGCTCTTACCTGCCGCACGCGTCTTCTTCCTGCTTGGTTTCAAAACACTCCCCCTTCTTCGCTGGTGCCTTTAAGACATCCACTTTCCTAGTTTCTAAATCAATGCAGTACTAACCCTGGCTAGTGTATATCACAGGAAAGTTGTACCAGGGGGGACGGAGTTCCACTAATAATTATTCCTCCTCCAACCAAATTCCTGGTTTAATACCAGTGTCCTAGAACTTTTGTTCTATTTCTGCTTTTGCCTGTGATTGGCTGTGCCAATTGTAACCCTTTCTATGCTTCTTTGACTACGTGTTGTCCCTCTGATTCTTTACCCTGGCCCACCATCTTTGACCTGGTTTATTCTGCTTGCTTGTGGTCTGTATTTTATCTCATGTTTTTCCTCTGTGTTTGTCTGTTATTGTTCTGAGCTATACGTATAGTTAGGACTGTCGACCATTGGTTCCCCTACTGGTTATTAACAAGCTTGGGCATTTAGAGCAGGGATTAGGCCCTTCACAACTTTCCTTTCTTCTCCCTCCTTAAAAGTTTGTGTTTTAGATAATAATTCCATCTGCATCCTTTTTAAGCACTCACCCATGTGTTTGCCCTATGTATACTCTATAGAGGTTCTTTCTTTGAATGCCGGTAGAATACAGAAGTCCTATCCTACACTATCCACCGGCTTTTGACCCAAAGATCATCTATTTTACATAGAGTAGTCTAAGGTTTGCATAAATTAAGAAGGCCGATATAAGACCCAAGGTAAACATCTGTGGAGCAGACATGGGTTCGTTTAATTGTCCCAGGATCTAGTAAACTAGGAAGTCACCATACATCCAAAGTATGACCCAAGGCAAATAAAAAGCGCGAAGGTCTATCTTTAACCTAACTGTCAACATGCATGGTGGAGATCAAGGGAATTAACAGGAATGGAGTAGTCACAAGAGTCCATCTATGATCCATCGGGTTCAACATTCTAGAAGTATCATGATGACCAAGTATGACCAATGTCGCGGTTTTATGGAGGATCATCTGTGACCCAATGATCAAATATCAGATGAAACCGAATACATGATTGGTTAAACCCGTTGACCAGATTTGATAACAGTCCATGGTGCATAAAGGGAACTGTCCATTTCATGTCACCGGAGTGAGTTCCTTTTACACTGTAATCACTGGACAGTCACCATTAACCGGCCGCTGCACCTGTACGTGAAGTCTCCACATGTTTCACGCATGTGACCATAGGGTAGAAATGAATTGTTTCTGATGTTTGGCCCCCATGGTAAGAATGCAGCGTCTCTCAGAATTGTAAACCTAATTTTCACTTGAGAACAGAAACCAAACTTACCTTGAGTAATAAAGGACAAATGGAAGAGAGTTTCAAGGGCACAATTTACCGTTCGAAGGAGTTCAAATCAACATTTGAGTCGTCATGGGAGAGGGAAGCTGTCCGTTTTGATGTTCATATGATTGTGTTCTGCTGGCCATCCGCAGACTGCAGCTTGTCATATCCTCGAGCCGATAACGTTATAGTCTCAACGACGTCCAGCAAGTCTCATCTCGCACAGACAAAGGAAATTAAAGCCTCATCGCTACATGTGGTTGCCTTAATTACTCTAAGAGCCTTGATTTGTTTAAACAACCGCCAGCGTCCCTGATGTTTGCTATCACCGAAAGAAGAACCCCCCCAACACCCAGAACCGCTTATTTATGGGCGCTTTGCAAATCAATTGTATTTGTTTCTAAATCTGAAATTCATGGCCAAAGTAAGTCATTTAAATTAGTACAATATACTCTCGCATGCGGTGTAATTGTGGCTCCAGAGCGGGAATGGAATGTAATGTCAAAATATGGTTGAATGCCGGGAAAGACTGGGGATCATACGAACTAAAGACTTTGCAGTTCTCAAGGGCTTTTTTGAGTGAGAAGAAGGTGATTGGGGGGTGGGAGGGGCTGGGGTGCCGTCTTTCAGAAAGTTTACAAAAATAAAAGTCAGCAAGTATAAGGGCATTGTTCCTTGTGACAAACGTACAACGTGTTTTCCCTGCGTGGATGTCAAGTCTTTGTATTGACAGTGACATTCACCGGGGCACCTTCGACCAGTGGATCTTCAGCGGAGGCAGGAGATAGCTGCAAAACTTCTGCATCCGTCCTCCATTGGCTACCTATGCCTCCGCTGAAATGTCAAATCATTCCAGCATGAGGGACAGGGTGGAACACCATAGCCCGCTGCATCAGTAACATCATTGTACTGAACCACATGATGAGGGCCGGTCAGTGTTAGTTTCCTTCCTGTTTCCTCATATCCCGGACCGGGGGAGAGGTAAGTATAATATCGTATTGGTTCTAGGATCAGTGTTGGATTCAGTTGATTTAGTTTTAAAAAATGGTAGAGAGGGTTGTGTGCGGGAAAATTTTATTTTTATTATTGTCTTTTTTTCAATCTATTTCTTAGTAAAGTAACTATGACTAGGACTAATTGTTAATCCAGTAAACCCTGACGGATACCCGATGACCGTGGGCTACCAGGTATCATCCAGACAATGGTGATTTACACGCGCCCATGTCTACTGAATGTATCTTTAACTTAAGAAAAAGGATTAGGAGGGGGCGGCAACCGAGCCGTTGTCTGTACATCCTATAAGGGGGGGAAATTGGGTTCTTAATGCTTTAACGCATATGTGGAGAAGCAATTTGCCTCTTTGGAACGTGATAAGACCAGGGTTCATTGCACCAAACGGACACCTGCGGATCTGCCCTCCCTGTGGTGCCGGAGAGAAATCTACGCATGAATTAAATCAGGGAAACGGCTCCAGCGACTTTCAGATGTTTTATTTTTTTTTTCGGTTCGGTCAGTCTTGAGATGCCGCGTTAATAAGGATTCCGAGCAGCCTCTCGCTGTTTTACTTATTCAGATCATTTTCCGGGTACCCAACGTTCTGTCTTGCAACCAAATAGTTGAGAAGAAATATTTATCTTGCCTGTGAGAAGGTGACGTAGGTGATCGTTCCGGAACGCGATTTAATAAACCTGGGAAAACGCTTTATGAATAAGATCTGAAGGAACTTTCCGAATTAGAATTTGTTTACATGTCGATATTGAGGGGCCTAAAATTCTGCTGTTGGTTGGATTATTAATGATTATTATTACAAAGATGGAAAGAATCCTAGAAAGCAACATCGCAAACCTCTCTGGAATCCTAAATGTTTTCACTTTATTAAAAAACAACACAATAACAAACTATTGATATGGATTATAATCTTCTTCTTTTCCGTGAAAACTCCTTATGCCCAATTAACATATTGGGGTAAATTTACGGCTACCTGATGAAAGTCGTCTTCAGTTGTTGGTAACATTTGCTTCTTGATATATTTGTCAGTTAAGTGTCCAATTAACAGGCAGTCCCCAGGGGTTTACCGTACCCAGGAGGCTCATTTACTTACACACGGGTCCATTTTGCGATCCGCGTTGCCTTCTCCCGACGTTTATTTCGGAGCGTTGCCGGTAAATTCAATTAGGTCGTGCGAATGCACGTGCAATGCAAACTTAAACCCGACTAGTAAAACTTAAATTAAATTGAGGCCTCCCCATCTTTTTCCCGCTGCTTGCAGTGAATTCCGCCGGAGTTTCACCTTCTTCGTCCCGTGTATGTGATTGCTATTTTGCGAACAAAATTTTTTTTCAAATTCAATCGTTTTCCGATGGCCACAAACCACCCCGATTCTCTCGCGTGATTTCTGTTTTTACGTGGAAATACAAATTGTGGTGCGCCAAAATCCCACCGGCAATTCTGTGCAAATCGGAATATATTCGGGAACCCCCGGCGAGAATCGGCGCGATTCGACCCTTAGCAAATTGATCCTCAATAGGTTCCATAGGTTTTGTTCTTAAGTTTGATTTGTATGGTAAGTCGAAATTTTATATGTTATAGTTGTAGACAAATTTTTTTTTTATTGCCCCGGTGCAATGGAGTTTTCCAAAATTTTTTTTGCTGTAACTGGCCCAAGGATTATCAATAAATCTTCAGTACAGACACCGTACGCTGATCATTGCAGTCTGGGACTATAGTAACATCCAAGAGGTCACCAGAGGTCCAGAGGTCATAACCTAGGTGTCCGCCTGCAAGTCGTGTGTCCTTAAATAAGGGACCACCTGTATTTGCTATTTGGTGCAAACTGGAAACGTTTGTTACTTATAAACTATGGGGGTGTCATTACTAAAGGGCCTCGATTCGCGTTTTTCCCGATTGTTACCCTATAATTTCCGATTTGCGGCCATTTTCCCTGTATTGCCCGGGATTTCGGCGCACGCGATCGATTGTTTGCGCATAGGCGCTGGCATGCACGCGAAACGACAAATCGGGGGGAGGCGTGGCCGAACGAAACCCGATCTGATTCTGAAAACCAGCCGCATTTTAAAAAAAAAAATGTTTCGGGACTCGCACTAACTTCATGGAATAGGCCGGTGAATTTCCTGGCCATTCCGGCGGACCTCGGGGAACTTCAGCGCAGCATCGACACCTGGTGGAACGGCGTAGGAACTAACCCCTTGATGAATCCCGGCCGACCCGAATCCACCCGCATATAACGCGCCGCTGGATCGCGAATGGACCGGGTAGTAATCCTGCCCCTATAAGTGGCCAATGAGATCACATGACCCTCAGACCCAAGAAACAACAAAATAGGGTGACAGTGATAATATAAATGACCTTAATCGTTGAAATTCCCATAAGACCAGGAGGCAAGCGGAACAGACAAGGCAGAATATTTTTTGCGCAGGAGGTTTCCTGCCAGCAGACGCTTGTCAACGGCGCTGAATTCTGAAGACTTGTCCCAGAGCTGGTAATCGGCTCTGCACATCCCTGATATGTTTTAATTTCCGTCCCAATTAAGTTTCCTCCTAATTTAATAGAACAATGCAAAAGTATTAAATATTAATATCACTGGAGCTCTGCCTCATAAACTTGAGTTCACAGTTCATAACTTGGGACCCACTAGAAAAAGGTTCGTGACGCTCCGTCCTCCCTGCAATCAGCCCCGACCATCGCAACGCAAAACGTTCCCTACTGACTTATTCCTCTATTCAAACTCATAATTGGAAGCCGGTAATGGGTCTAAACTCCACTCATTTAAAGAACCCGTGACCAAAAAGTTTTTAAGTTAAGCTGCGCCAAGCTTGCTTCCAACTTCACCAGGATCCAAGAAGGGGATTTAATGCGGAATTTATTGTGAATAATAGAAGGGCAAAACCCATAAATAACATCCTTCAAATGTTATCATACAAATAACGTTTAATTGATAAATATTGATTATATTAGGTATATTCTGTACATAGGGGGCAGTATTATAGAAGTAACTTCCTGTACTAGCGTATTGTAGCATTTCTTGCATGGAGTTATTATAGTAGTTATATTCCGGTACTAGGGGAGCAAGGTTCTTCTTATAGTTTTCGATAGTCCTTGTACCTAGGGGGCAGTATTACGTAGTTATATTCCTGTAACAATGGGGCCTATTATAGTAGTTATATTCCGTACATGGGGCAGTATTATGAGTAGTTATATTCCCTGTACATATAGGCAGTATTATAGTAGCAGTTATATTCTTGCAACATAGGGGCAGTATTATAGTAGTTATATTCCCTGTACTAGGGGCAGTAATTATAATTAGTTTATATTCTGTCATAGGGGCATATTATAGTATTATATTCCTGTACATAGGGGCAAGTTAATTTAGCAGTATATTCCTGTACATAGGGGGCAATTATTATAGGTTTATATTCTGTACATAGGGCAGTATTAATAGTAGTTTTATTCTTGTACATAGTGTGCATTATTAGTAGTTATATGTCTTGTACATAGGGAGGGCCGTATTATAGTTATTATATTCTTGGTCAGTAGGGCAGTATTATAGTAAGTTATATTCCTGGTACATAGGGAGCAGGTAAAATTATAGTAGTTATATTCTTGTACATAGGGGGATGGGCAGTATTAGTAGATTATATTCCTGTACATAGGGGGCAGTATTATAGTAGTTATTCGTGTTTACATAGGGGCAGTTTATAGTGTTATATTCTGTACATAGGGGGCAGTATTATAGTAGTTATTTCTTGTACATAGGGGGCAGTATTATAGTAGTTATATTCTGTACATAGGGGCATTTTATAGAGATTATTTTGTCATAGGGGCAGTATTATAGTGTTATATTCTTGTACATAGGGGGCAGTATTATAAGTTTATATTCTGTACATAGGTGGCAGTATTGATACGTGAGTTATATTCTTGTACATAGGGGTGGCAGTATTATAGTAGTTATATCTGTACATAGGGGGCATATTATAGTAGTTTTATTCTTGTACATAGGGGACAGTATTATAGTAGTTTAGATTCTCTGTACATAGGGGGCAGTATTATAGTAGATTTATACTTGTACATAGGGGGCAGTATTTATAGTAGTTATATTCTTGTACATAGGGGCATATTATAGATTATATTCTGTACATAGGGGCGTATTATAGATTATATTCGTAGATAGTGGGAAGTATTATAGTAGTTATATTCTGTACATAGGGGCAGTATTATAGTATTATATATCTGTACATAGGGCAGTATTAGTAGTTATATCCTGTACATAGGGGCAGTATGTATGTAGTTATATTCTGTACATAGGGGCAGTATTATAGTATTATATTCTTGTACTAGGGGGCAGTATTATAGTAGTTATATTCCTTGTACATAGGGGCAGTATTATAGTAGTTATATTCCTTGTACAGGCATTAGATGGAGTATAGTTGTACATAAGGGCTATGTAGTAATTATTCTTGTACATTAGGGGCAGTATTATATAAGTTTATATTCCTGTACATATGTGGCAGTAATATAGTAGTTATATTCCTGTAAATTGGGCATATTAATTAGGTATATCTTGTACATCGAGGGCAGTATTTAGTAGTTATAGTTTGGTACATAGGGTGCATTATTATAGTAGTGTTATATTTCTTGTTACATAGGGGGCAGTATTATAGTAGTTATATTCTTGTACATAGGGGCAGTATTATAGTAGTTATATTCTTGTACATAGGGGGCAGTATTATAGCAGTTATATTCCTGTACATAGTGGGCAGTGTTGTAGTAGTGTAGAAAGGATTACATCAGGATATCAGCAGGGACTTCTAAATCTCCAGCCCCTTTATCATATTTTGTTCTGCTACTGGAAACTTTCTAATACATTCTAAAATGAGAATATTTGATGTATCAGACTGTGGACTGATGAGGGAGAAGCAGATCTGTGAGTCTGTGATGGAATTCAGCGCTGGGTGTTGGGGTTCTCCATTCTTCTAGCTGGACACTTAAAATTAAGAAAGACATCACAGACGAGCGAGAAATTATAAGGACATGTCCTTTAGAGACCACAAGAGGAGACGAGGACGACAACCACCAATATCCTCTGCAGCTGGAGTGGAGGAGCCTGGGGATTGCAGTTGTTTCTATAACATTTTCAATGCAAATAATATTTTTTTTATATTTATACATTTTTAATTTGTTTAATTTATCTCCTTTTCCCCATCAGTGCAGGTCAGTTCTTCTATGTTATGTCCTACATGATTCTGCTGATGCTTCTGAATGATAAAAGCAACACGAAGACTATGACGGAGGCTGCTGGAGACCTTAGTAAGTTTCTATCTAACCCCAAGTGCTTTATTACCATCCGTACTGGTCAGAACTTTTCTATAAAGTCCTTGCTTTATATCCTGCAATGGTTTCTATATATATCCAGCACAGAGGCTGCTGCCTGGCAACCTTATAAGTTTCTATCTAACCCGCAGGCTTTATTACCAGCGTAATGGTTCAGTAACTTTTCTGATAAATCTTTATGATCCTGCAGATGGGTTCTGCTACATATAGGTGCAGACAGAGTGCTGGGAGACAATAGTAAGTTTCTATCTCCCCTAATGCTTAAATATCTCCCGTACTGGTCAGAACTCTCTATAAAGTCCTCTATGATCCTGCAGATGGTTCTAGTGATAAGGCGCTGACAGAGGCTGCTGCAGACCTTAGTAAGTTTCAGCTAAGTATTTATATTCCCAGCATACAGGTCAGTACTTCAATCTTTGGTCCTGTGTGGTGCTGCTGATTCTTCTGAGTGAAAAAAAATGGAGATAAAGCAGCACTTGCATAGGCCAATGTGGTAAAATTGGTGTGAACGTCCAGTATTTCTGCTTTTTTTTGCATATCCCAAAAACGTTTACACCCCCCAGACTGGTCAGGCGAAAAATCACCTCCTTTATGTTACCTGGTGTTTTGTCATATAGGACATATAGTACCTGCCCCAAGGCTCCATCACTGAGCCTACCGAGTAAGAAAATATGATATTTATGAGGATTACTTACCTCTACTGCTTGTATTACATGATGAGTACTACCTCTACGGTTTATCACAGGATGAGTGACTTACCTCTATGATTTGTATCACAGGATAAGTCCTTACCTCTACTGATGTAATCCCATGATAAGTACTTACCTCTACTGATTGTACACAGGATAAGTACTTACTCTACTGATTGTATCACTGATAAGTACAATACCTCCACTGATTGTATCACATGAGGAGTACTTACCTCTACTGCTGTATTACATGATGAGTACTTTACCTCTACTGATTGATCTCCCGATAAGTACTTACCTCTACTGATGTATCACATGATAGAGACTTACCTCTACTGATTGTATCACAGATAAGTACTTACCTCTACTACTGTTGATCCACATGATAGTACTTACCTCTACTGATTGTATCACACAGGATAAGTGACTTACCTCCACTGATTGTCTCACAATGATGATACTTAACCTCTACTGATTGTATCACAGGATAAGTACTTACCTCTACTGATTGTATCACACATAAGTACTTCCCTCTACTGATTGTATCACAGGATATACTTACCTCTACTGATTGTAATCACCATATAAGTATCTTACCTCCCCACTGATTGTATCACATGATGAGTACTTACCTCTACTGCTTGTTTACTGATGGATACTTACCTCTACTTCTTGTATCACATGATGAGTACTTACCTCTTCAGCTTGTATCACATAATAAGTACTTACCTCTACTGATTGTATCACATGATGAGTACTTACCTCTATAGCTTGTATCACATAATAAGTACTTACCTCTACTTCTTGTACACATGATGATTACTTACTTCTCCTGATTGTATCACATCACAGATAGTACTTACCTCTACTCTTCTGTATCACATGAGGAGTACTTACCCTACTGATGGTATCACATGAGAGGTACTTACTTCTACTGATTGTATCACGCGAAGTACTTACCTCTACTGCTTTGTTTCACATATGAGTACTTACCTCTACAGCTTGTATCGCATAATAAGTACTTACCTCTACTTCTTGTATCACATGATGAGTAACTTACCTAGTCTCGTTTATCACATAAAATATTTAATCTACTGTTGTATCACACTGATGAGTATTACCTCTTCAAGTTAAATAAGATGTCCCCATGTTGATATTCCTGTACTACTTATATCACACGATGAGTACTTATCGGAATAATAATGATATATACTACAGAACAATTAAGTACTCAAGGAACTAGTTATCTCCGTAGTACCTGACCCTGCTTTATATCAATCTAAGTATAACCGGACTAGTTATATCACAGGATAAGTACTTACCCTGGTACCTGTTATATCAATGCTATAAGTACTAACCTGACTAGGTTAGATTACACTGAAGTATGTAGGTACTTTAACCACTTACCTAGTTTATTGCACGATGAGTACTTGCCTGTACTTGTTTATTCACAGGATTAGTACCGTATCGGTGAGTTAAGTACTAGTTATATCTCATGATAGTACTTACCTGGCAGTTGTATCTCATATGTAGTACTTACCTACACTAGTATAGTTTATACAACATGCTAAGTACTAACCTGACTAGTTATATCACATGATAAGTACTTACCTGACTAGTTATATCACATGTATAATACCATGGTACTGCTGACTAGTTTATCATTATAGTAATGAGTAAGTTCAGAAAGTCCTTACCTGGGCCTAGTTATATCACATGATGAGTACTTACCCTCCTCCGCAGCAGTTTGTGTCTTTTCTAGTCCCTGTGATTACCTTTCCCACCTGATCACCTCTCATTTAACTCTCTAACATGGAGGAAATTGAAACAACAAAACGAGCCGGGGATGTTCTCCGCACTTAGTTTGGCTTTATTTCCACGATTCATTTTAGTAAACAACATTAAAGTATTTCGGTGCGAGCAAAAATATCAACAACATGATATAAAATTGCAGAATTGGTTTAGTGTTCCCGTTTCTGGAGAAGTGTAATAATTTCCAGTCTGGTGCGCGCGGAAAGCGGCACAAACGTAAGAACGGCTCGGCCCGAGAACGCAGAAGTAAATAGTTCTATGGGATTGTGGGCAATTTAATCCTGAGACTAATATTCTTCCCTGTGTTTTATCGGAGGCCCATAAATACTCATTCTGTCAGTGCAGTTTTTTTTTCCGGCATGCGAGCGGCAAACATCAATACAATGCATCACCCCCCTGCTGCAGCACTCCGGTTATAATCAATAGGAAACTTGTGCTGCAGATCCCGGACAGCAGTGTGAGTGCTTAATAACCTAGCAGGAGGTGGGCAACGATGGTCGCCCTAAATGCCAGGGACCCAATCCCCCCATCCACCTGTATGGGGGGTACACACGTGCCAGGACAAAAACAATTGTAACCTCCATCAAAGAATGATTCTCTCTCAATCCAGCCAGAGCATCCAATGTCCCCCTTATTACACAGCCAGCACCCCCCATGACCACCTTCTCACATAGCCAGCACCCCCTGTCTCACTTCTCACAGAGCCAGCACCCCATGCCATCCTCTCACACAGCCATCAACCCCATGTCCCCTTGCTTCTCAAACAGCCAGCACATGATGCCCCTACTCACACAGCCAGCCCCCATGCCCCCTTCTCATACAGCCAGCACCCCATGTCTCACTTCTCACACAGCCAGACCCCATGTCCCCCTTATCACACACACGCACCCCATGTCCCCCTTATCACACACAAGCTCCCCCCTGTCCCCCCTTCTCACACAGCCAGCACCCATGCCCCCTTCTCACACACCAGCACCCCATGTCCCCCTTCTCACACCGCACCCATGTCCCCCTTCTCACACAGCCAATACCCCTGTCCCCCTACTCACACACCAGCACCCCATGTCCCCCTGCTGCTCACACATCTGTTTTCTTGCACAGTCTGTACTCCATGTCATTCCTTACTTGTGACTTAAAATTGCAATACTTCCCTGCCCACAGCTATACTATCACTGTAATTTGGTGAGCATTAGGTGGCCAGCAGTTAGATTCTAGTCTTAAAGGCACCACATATCAATTTTCATTGACTCCAGTAAATGTCCAGGCTGCTCAGGTTCCCTTCGATTGTTCGGTTTGCCTCGATATAAAACTATAATCCCGTCCTGCTGCTACTAACAAAGGTCTGATTACACATCTCTCAGGGACAAGCACATAACACTGACTGCAAAGACACGGGACACAGCCCCAGTGAAAATGGAGGGGCGACAATCATGGATAAGCATCTATATTTCACAGTCCAGCTGTTACTAACACATACATAAGGATATTAGAATACCAGCAGGTGGGTCGTTAGCATTTTCTTTGCCCAGTTAGTCTCCTGTGGTCGGCTTCACCTAGCACCTTCATGCTCTAATATCCTGTGGGTACCCCAGGCAATTTACTGTCCAAAGAGGATGCATTTTATTCTTCTACCAAAGGGTAACCTGTTTTGTAGACACCTGTGAGGTGAAGGCTGTTCCTGATTGGCTGGAACGTGGAAAGTGCCAGAAACAGATGATAAAACATGTCTGCTGTGAGATCTCAGCTAAAGCTGCTGTTGTGGCTGCTGAGAATTACCAGCCGACACTGTGGACCATCCTCCTATTTTAATCCCCCCAGTTCGATGGTCCTGCATCCACCCACGCAGGGTGGAAGGTCTGCACCTGCCGCTGCTGTCCAGAGGAACTGTGACTTTTTCTAATTGTGAGTTTTACCTTACCACGATCTAGAATAGACCCTGGGGTCTCCGGATGAACCTTGTCACCATACACCCTTCTCTTGTTTTTAACCCAACAGGCAGATTCCCTGGTCCCTGTGTGTCTTGTAGTGCAGCCTAGCACCAGAGTTATGTCACGGGCTTGGTCACGAAAATAGACTTTCCATTCCCTTCCGGGCCACAGTGAGATTAACGAAGTGGGCACGCTGCAATGAGGTAAGGGTCCGCACTTGGGCACTCCCATGGTGAGTATAAGAATAGATCTCTGCAGGTGGTTGAAGAGGAGCTCGTGGTGTGCACACACTGACAATTGAAATCTTTGCCAAACTCAGAGTTGCTTTATGGCAGAAACAGGCCAAAGCAGCAGGTAACAGTCGATAGCGATTCTTCCTGCAAGAAACACCAAGGTGTTGGATGGTTGACTGTGGCGATAATTCTGTTTTGTAATGGCATTTAGGGACCTCACCTTCCTCCAGTTGTGTCAGAAGACTGGAAATAGGAGCCAGGTTGCTCCGCTGCTTGGGCAACAAGACTATGTAGAGACTCAAAGACAAGAAATAACACCTAGAAATCCAGGACAGAGAAGTTTGTAGACTCTCTGCCTGAGGATTTCCAAGAACCAAGCAATCACAGCCTCTGATTCTGCAGAAAGATAAGAAACATAACATAACCTTCAGGAGAAACATGATGTACGCTAGGTGTCACCACTACATTTGAAGCAGTTGATGGCTGAATATTAATAACTATAGCAAAGTTTCTAGTCAAACACAAGGAAACTTCATTCTTAAGTGAAGGAAGTTTAAAGGTTTGCTGGGAGAGCTGGCCAAAACCATCTGCAACCAATCAGGAAAGTAACTTTAGCTAAATAGTAATGCCGATCCACGGGACATAACAGTTTCGCCTTATCAGTCCTTACAGGTGATGGAAGATGACTAGAACAGGAGAGAACTACATCCATCTCGTAGTCGCCCCTCATCTGCTGGGGATGGCATCTGCCCTCACATAGGGTTAGGTCCGGGTGGGATGTGTTATATGTGATTTCATAGATCTCCAGGGACAAATAATACCCTGCTTCTACATGTTTCGTTTCTGACAGTAGTGATGAAAACTAGGAGCATTCACCACCATCTCTTGTGCTTTCTGTGGGATGTGCTGCAGGTCTATAATTAGAAGTTCATTAGCAAGCTTTTCCTCGTCTGTATCTGTAAATAACTTTTCCAGGGACACCAATCCACTGAATACAGTTCTGTTTAATAGACTGAGTCTCTTCGACACTTTACTGCTACCCTCACATCACAAAAAACTTCCCGAACCTCATTGCTTATAGTGTTGACAGGTCATGGCCGCTCCATCAGCCGCTGTCTATAAGTGTTGCCATACACCTAACTGCAGCCGCCCTACACGAATTGGATGTTGTCTTTCATTACTGTCCAGGGTATGACATGGCTGCGTCTGTCAAAAAGTATCCACATCCTGCTGCAATACAAACAGGGGTGCACCAAAGTAATAATCACTATAGTAACACAGTCTAAGACGGCAGCTCCTGATACAGCGGTGCTGGGGTCCAGTACTGGTATGGGGGAAGTCACAGGTTCCCTGAGGTGCTCATGACCCTCACCCGTCACTGCCCCAGGTATTCCCATAGAATTGGTGGAGAAGGCACTGTATGGTGTCCTCATGGTCAGATGCCCAAAAATCAGGCACTTACTATCTTCTCTGTACGGAAGGCTGAGTTTCAGGGTCCTGAACCTGAACATCGTGGCCACTTTAGGGTGCAATATAAATAAGCTGCCCACATTGGACCGCCGTATAGTTAGCTTTGGTTTTGGCTCCCTACTTTTTGTAAAACCTGCCCCCTTTAGTTTTTTCTTGTGTCTGAAAAAAAGCCTTTTGATCTTTCCACTTCATCCAATCTCGAAAACACAAAGTAAAAACAACTTTTCTCCATTTATTTTGCCTGCGAATTTCCCATTCTTATTGTGCACGAATGACACAAAATTACATTGGGTCCGACAGGAACATCTTATCCCCGGAACAAAATAAACCGAAAGCCTTATGGTGCTCTCAGACTTCAGCACCGAGGATTCAGCTCCACAATGAAGATGAGTGGTTGTGCCGCCTCGGCTCTGGTGGTGTGGT
This sequence comes from Engystomops pustulosus, assembly GCA_019512145.1. Taxonomy (NCBI): domain Eukaryota; kingdom Metazoa; phylum Chordata; class Amphibia; order Anura; family Leptodactylidae; genus Engystomops; species Engystomops pustulosus. The sequence goes on from CM033648.1 coordinate 90,673,920, forward strand.
GTTTTTCCCCTCTGCTGCCAGGAGAGGCAGGGACATGACCAATGCTATAACCCGCATGAATGCATTGTCTAAAATACACTGGATGGCGTGCTATAATCCTCTCTGCTGGAGCCCGCTTCTTGGTTATAGATGTGACTCTCGTCTGCAGAGAGAAGGGGTCCTCACAGCCCGATACATAAAATTTTTAGACTGTTCTTGACAAGCTGTGTACAGTCGCTGCCGGATTCTGTGTGCGCTATAAAGGCAAAAATTGTATTACATGTACCCGGAGAGAGGATTAACCTCTTATTGGATCCTACATCGCTTTCTTTCGGCGCACTTTCCAATATCATTTGGGACTTCAGCCCCAGGTCATAAGACCGTCTGCTGGGAGCCGCACCGACGCTGTGCCTGTGGGATGGAGTTGCCACGAGTGGGCTACCAGGAGACCATATCTCCACTATAAGGTGAGATATTACTATAGCACCATCTCCAGATAGTCTATGCATGATGTATTAGTACATAGTGACTACCGATGTACCTATATATAATATATTATGAGAAAACAAAATAGATACATAATGGACTGCGATAGTGAATACAGTATAATATAACTCCTATCACATGAGGTAATAACATAGGGCTCATTTACAAGGCTCCGCTGGCCGCACTTTCGTCGGTTTCCCCCGAATTTTCTGGAGCTTTGCGCACGATTCCGCCGGGATTTTTGGTGCAAGTGATTGGATTTTTGAACGCAATCGCACCGGCTTTCAATGTGACAGAAATCGGGGGGTTGTGGCCTTCAAAAAAAAAGAAAACGAACACCCACGGATTTGGAAAACCCATGGAATTAATAAAACTAAATGTTTTCGCAAGATCAGCAACTCACATACAGACACCTGTGAAGAAGAAGGTTGAACTACCTTCGGCGGACCTCCGGCGGAGCAGCAACACCTACTGGATATCAGGCGCACGACCTTTAGTGAATTCCGGGGAGAACGCCGCCCCTAACCATGTGCCGGACCAAACGCACCGCGGATCCGCGACGTGGTCGACTTACCATCCGTACTGGTCAGAACTTTTCTATAAAGTCCTTTATGATCCTGCAGATGGTTCTACTAATAGAATCACAGACAGAGGCTGCTGGAGACCTTAGTAAGTTTCTATCTAACCCCGAGTGCTTTATTACCATCCGTACTGGTCAGAACTTTTCTATAAAGTCCCACAGGATAAGTACTTACCTCTACTGATTGTATCACAGGATAAGTACTTACCTCCACTGATTGTATCACATGATGAGTACTTACCTCTACTGCTTGTATTACATGATGAGTACTTACCTCTACTGATTGTATCACAGGATAAGTACTTACCTCTACTGATTGTATCACATGATGAGTACTTACCTCTACTGATTGTATCACAGGATAAGTACTTACCTCTACTGATTGTATCATGATGCGTAATACCTGCTCTTATATCACATACTTAAATAGTTAAATCTAATGCTTGTGTTTGCAACAAAGTGATTGAGGTAGCTTACCTCTTTCATAAGATCAAATCAGATGAGTCCAGTGAATTTATCCTGTCACTACTTATTCACACGTATGAGTGTACTATTCTGGAATAGTATAGCCCATGATAAGTACTTACTGGACTAGTTATATCAAATGCTAAGTACTAACCTGGACTAGTTATATCACAGGATAAGTACTTACCTGGACTAGTTATATCAAATGCTAAGTACTAACCTGGACTAGTTATATTACATGATATGTACTTACCTCTACTAGTTATATTGCACGATGAGTACTTGCCTGTACTTGTTATATCACAGGATGAGTACTTATCTGGTATAGTTAAGTACTAGTTATATCACATGATAAGTACTTACCTGGACTAGTTGTATCTCATAATGAGTACTTACCTACACTAGTTATATCAAATGCTAAGTACTAACCTGGACTAGTTATATCACATGATAAGTACTTACCTGGACTAGTTATATCACATGATAAGTACTGACCTGTACTAGTTATATCACATGATAAGTACTGACCTGTACTAGTTATATTGCATGAGAAGTACTTACCTGGCCTAGTTATATCACATGATGAGTACTTACCTCTGCTCGCAGCAGTTTGTGTCTTTTCTAGTCCCTGTGATTTACCGTTCCCACCTGATCACCTCATTTACTCTCTAAACATGGAGGAAATTGAACCAACAAAACGAGCCGGGGATGTTCTCCGCACTTAGTTTGCTTTATTTTCCACGATTATTTTAGTAAACAACATTAAGTATTTCTGTGCGAGACAAAATATATCAACAACATGAATATAAAAAGTGCAGAATTGGTTTAGTGTTCCCTGTTTCTGGAGAAGTGTAATAATTTCCAGTCTGTGAGCGCGGAAAGCGGCACAAACGTAAGAAGCGGCTCGGCCCGAAGAACCGCAGAATAAATAGTTCTATGGGATTGTGGGCAATTTAATCCTGAGACTAATATTCTTCCCTGTGTTTTATCGGAGGCCCATAAATACTCATTACTGTCAGTGCAGTTTTCCTGCATGCGAGCGGCAAACATACAATACAATGCATCACCCCCTGCTGCAGCACTCCGGTTATAATCAATAGGAACTTGTGCTGCAGAGGCCCGGACAGCAGTGTGAGTGCTTAATAACCTAGCAGGAGGTGGGCAAGAGGGGTCAGCCCTATATGCCAGGGACCCAATCCCCCCATCCACCTGTATGGTGGGGTACACACAGTGCCAGGACAAAAACAATTGTAACCCCATCACAAGAAATGATTCTCAAACAGCCAGCATCCAATGTCCCCCTTATTACACAGCCAGCACCCCATGACCACCTTCTCACATAGCCAGCACCCCATGTCTCACTTCTCACAGAGCCAGCACCCCATGCCCTCCTTCTCACACAGCCAGCAACCCCATGTCCCCTTGCTTCTCAAACAGCCAGCACATTATGCCCCTTCTCACACAGCCAGCACCCCATGCCCCCTTCTCATACAGCCAGCACCCCATGTCTCACTTCTCACACAGCCAGTACCCCATGTCCCCCTTATCACACACAAGCACCCCATGTCCCCCTTATCACACACAAGCACCCCATGTCCCCCTTCTCACACAGCCAGCACCCCATGACCCCCTTCTCACACAGCCAGCACCCCATGTCCCCCTTCTCACACAGCCAGCACCCCATGTCCCCCTTCTCACACAGCCAATACCCCATGTCCCCCTACTCACACAGCCAGCACCCCATGTCCCCCTGCTGCTCACACATCTGTTTCTTGCACAGTCTGTACTTCCATGTCATTCCTTACATTGTGACTTAAAATTGCAATACTTCCTGCCCCACAGCTATAACTATCACATGTAATTTTGGTGAGCATTAGGTGGCCAGCAGGTAGATTCTAGTCTTAAAGGGCAAGCACAGATCAATTTTCATTGACTCCAGTAAATGTCCAGGCTGCTCAGGTTCCCTTCGATTGTTCAGGTTGCCTTCGATATAAAACTATAAATCACAGTCCTGCTGCTACTAACAAAGGTCTGATTACACATCTCTCCAGGGACAGCACATAACACTGACTGCAAAGAGCACGGGACACAGCCCCAGTGAAAATGGAGGGGCGACAATCATGGAATAAGCATCTATATTTCACAGTCCAGCTGTTACTAACAACATACATAAGGATATTATAATGACCAGCAGGTGGGGTCGTTATCATTTTTCTTTGCCCAGTTATCTTCCTGTGGTCGGCTTTCACCTAGCACCTTCATGCTCTAATATCCTGTGGGTACCCCAGGCAATTTACTGTCCAAAGAGGATGCATTTTATTCTTCTACCAAAGGGTTAACCTGTTTTGTAGACACCTGTGAGGTGAAGGCTGTTCCTGATTGGCTGGAACTGTGGAAAGTGCCAGAAACAGAGATGATAAAACATGTCTGCTGTGAGATTTCAGCTAAAGCTGCTGTTGGGCTGCTGGAGAATTACAGCCGACACTGTGGACCATCCATCCTAATTTTAATCCCAGCCAGTTCGATGAGTCTGCATGCCACGGCCACGCAGGGTGGAAGGCTGCACTGCCGCTGCTGTCCAAGAGGAACTGTGACTTGTTCTAATTGTGAGTTTTACCTTACCACGATCTAGAATAGACCCTGGGGGTGCTCCAGGATGAACCTTGTCACCATACACCCTTCTTCTTGTTTTTACCCAACAGGCAGATTCCCTGGTCCCTGTGTGTCTTGTAGTGCAGCCTAGCACCAGAGTTATGTCACGGGGCTTGGTCCACGAAAATAGACTTTGTCCATTCCCTTCCGGGCCAGCAGTGAGATGAAAGAAGTGGGCGACGCTGCAATGTAGGTAAGGGACGCACTTGGGCACTCCCATGGTGAGTATAAGAATAGATCTCTGGGCAGGTGGTGAAGAGGAGGCTCGTGGTTGTCACACTGGACAATTGAAATCTTTGCCAAACTCAGAGTTGCTTTAATGGCAGAAACAGGCCAGAAAGCAGCAGGTAACAGGCTGATAGCGATTCTTCCTGCAAGAACACACAAGGTTGTGGATTGGTTGACTGTGGCGATAATTCTGTTGTGTAATGGGCATTTAGGAGTACCTCAGCCTTCATCCAGTTGTCAGAAGACTGGAAATAGGAGCCAGGTTGGCTCCGCTGCTTGGGCAACAATCTATGTGTAGAGATCAAAAGACAAAGAAATACAACCTAGAAATCCAGACAGAGAAAGATTTTGTAGACTCTCTGTCCTGAGGATTTCCAAGACATCAAGCAATCACAGCCTCTGATTCTGCAGGAAAGATAAGAACATAACATAACCCTTCAGGAGAAAACATGATGTACTGCAGGTGTCAACCCTACATTTGAGCAGTTGATGGCTGAATATGATAACTATAGCAAAGATTTCTAGTCAAACCAAGGAAACTTCATTCTTAAAGGTGAAGGAAGTTTAAAGGTTGCATGGGAGAGCTGGCCAAACCATCTGCAACCAATCAGGAAAGTAACTTTAGCTAAATTTAGTAATGGCCGATCCAGCGGGACATTACAGTTTCGCCTTATCAGTCCTTACAGGTGATGGAAGATGACTAAGAACAGGAGAGAACTACATCCATCAGTCGGCCCCTCATCTGCTGGGGATGGCATCTGCCCTCACATATGGTTAGGTCCTGGTGGGATGTGTTATAGTAAGATTTCATAGATCTCCAGGGACAATAATAACCCTGCAGTCTACATGTTTATTCGCTGACAGTAGTGAATGAAAACTAGGAAGCATTCACCACCATCTCTTGTGCTTTCTGTGGGATGTGCTGCAGGTCTATAATGAGAAGTTCATTAAGGCAGAGCTTTTCCTCGTCTGTAGCTGTAATATAACTTTTCCAGGGACACCAATCCACTGAATACAGTTCTGTTTAATAGACTGAGTCTCTTCGACACTTTACTGCATCACATCACAAAAACTTCCCGAACCTCATTGCTTATAGTGTTGACAGGTGCATGGCCGCATCCATCAGCCGCTGTCTATAAGTGATTGCCATACACTAACTGCAGCCGCCCTACAGATTGGATGTTGTATTTCATTACTGTCCAGGGTATGACATGGCTGCGTCTTGTCAAAAAGTATCCACATCCCTGCTGGCAATACAAACAGGGTGTCACCAAAGTATATAATCACTATAGTAACACAGTCTAGAAGACGGCAGCTCCTGAGTACAGCGGTGCTGGGGTCCAGTACTGAGTATGGGGGAGTCACAGGTTCCCTGAGGTGCTCATGACCCTCACCCAGTCACTGCCCCAGGATTCCCATAGAAGTGGTAGGAGAAGGCACTGTATGGTGTCCTCATGGTCAGATGCCCAAAAATCAGGCACTTACTATCTTCTCTGTACATGGAGGCTGAGTTTCAGGGTCCTGAACCTGAACAATCGTGTCCAGCTTTAGGGGTGCAATAGGAATAAGCTGCCACCATTGGAGCCGCCGTATAGTTGAGCTTTGGTTTTGCTCCCTACTTTTTTGTAAAACCTGCCCCCTTTAGTTTTTTTCTTTGTGTCTGAAAAAAGCCTTTTGAATCTTCCACTTCATCCAAGTCTCGAAAACACAAAGTAAAAACAACTTTTCTCCATTTATTTGCTGCAGAATTTCCATTCTTATTGTGAACGAATGACACAAAGATTACATTGTGTCGACAGGAACATCTTATCCCCGGAACAAATAAACCTGAAAGCCTTAGGTGTCTCAAGACTTCAGCACCGAGGACAGCTCCACAATGATGATGAGTGGGTGCCCGGCTCTGGGTGGGTGGGGGTCCGCCTCATTGGCTGCCAGGAGAGGCAGGGACATGACAGATGCTATAACCCTGCATGAAATGCATTGTCATACACGTGATGGCGGCAGTATCCTCTCTGCTGAGCCCGGCTCTGGTTATAGATGTGACTCGCTCTTGCAGGCAGCGGGGTCTCACAGCCCGATGCATAAAATAGACAAGCTGTGTACAGCGCTGCCGAATCTGTGTGCGCTATAAAAGTACAAAAATATTGTTACCATTCCCGAGAGGAGAGGATTTAACCTCTTATTGCAATCTACTCGTCTTTCTGCCACTTCCAATATCATTTGACTTCAGCCCCAGGTCATAAGACGTCTTCTGGAGCCCTGGCACCTAGCGCTGTGCCTGTGGAGGCAGGTGCCAACTAGTGGTGCTACCAGGAGACCATATCTCCACTATAAGGTGGAGATATATAACTATAACCATCTCCAATATAGTCTAGGCATGAGGTATATACATAGTGACTACCAGTGTACATAGTATATAATATATTATAGGAAAACAAAATATATACATAATGACTGCATAGTGAATACAGTATATAATATACTATAGTCACATGAGGTATATACATAGGGGCTCATTTACTAAGGGCTCCGCGGCCGCACTTTCGTCGGGTTTCCCGAATTTTTCCGCTTTGCGCCGAATTCCGCCGGGATTTTGGTGCAAGTGATTGGATTTTGACGCAATCGCACCGGCTTTCATGTGACAGAAATCACAACCCGACAGATTTGGAAAAACCATGGAATTTTAAAAACTAAATGTGTCGCAAGATCAGCACTCACATACACCGGGAAGAAGATGGTGAACTCCGGCGGACCTCGGCGCAGCAGCAACACCTACTGGATATCAGGCGCACGACCTTAGTGAATCCGGGCAGAACCTGAATCCATGTCGGACAACGCACCGCGGGATCGCAACTGGAACAGGTAAGAAAATGAGCCCCATAGTGTTTATGGGGGGATCATGTGTATAAGTAACCTCTGACACTTATACACATGAAAGCCATAAAACAGCAGAGACCAATAAACTTCATGCTCTGCTATTTAGAGGGGAGCTATAAGGGGCCCCCTCAAACATAACTGTGCTTGGAGCCCCAGAAATGACCTGTACACTCCCCCTCCCCTCTTCTTTCCCTGCATGCTACACAGTTACCAGTGGGAAGAAATGTATAATAAATGTATAGATAGATATATCTGACTTGTAGATCCAGCCTGTGGTCTGCCATGGATCCTACGTTCTCCTAATGGATACAGCCACCATGACAGCTCTGCCTTGGGCTGATCCCATGAAGATGTAACAAACTGTAACATTACCACTAGCAAGTTATACAAAAAGTTGCAGCAAAATATAACTTTCTGTGGTTTCCAATGGGTCCAATATGGTCCAATGGTATTGTCCAGGTGAAAGATTCGGTATCCCAGGGAAATTTATATTTGTCCGACAGATGTTGGCTTGACATTTTTTCCCTTAATTCACCCTTAAAGTGTCCAAATTTGTTTCATTTTCAGTTTTTTACTGTTATAATATAGGAGTTCAGTGACATTTATCCCAGGAAGTAACATTACGGTGAAGCGCGTCTGCACTTATAGCGACGTAATTATCGTCTTTCAGACCACTCAAACGGTATTTGGAAACCCATCAATAAGAAAATAATAGATGACTTGTTAAAATTGTCTCCAGAGTTGTAATTTGCAGAGTCTTCTCTACGGAGGGATGGAGGAAAGGCGGCGACTGCAGATGCACAGTAGATAATACGGTGAAGTGGCGTCAGACATGACACAGAGACATTTCGTCCCTGGGCTATAATCACAGGACGCAGGTTGGGTTCCACTTAATGCAATTTCTAAGGAGAAAAGGAACAATGTTGGAGAGAGAGAAGAATGACAATAATAATAAAGATTACGGCCCCCGAAACGTAGATTCAGAGAAAAACAGAAATTAGCAACTCGGTGCCAAAGTATCGCAATGAGTGAGTGCAGCGGTGAACTTGGCTCAAGGTGCGGAGTCACTCAGCGCTCGAGGTGTTAAAGACATCAAGAGATCAAATTGCCCTGAATTATGTTTTTTTTTTTCCGAGCGGCGTCTGAAGGACACAGAGAGAGAGTAATGACACGGAATAGGCAGGAAGACATCACAGGTGATAAAAGGATTGAAATAAGATTCCGCTCTTTTATCAAATCACAGACATCAGAGTATAAGGTTCCGGCTTGTTACCGATCCCCGTGTTATGCAACTCGACTCCCCGGTGTTTTGGTTAGTTATCTGGCTACAAAATCCTATAATTGCATTTTGTAAATGTAGATTTGTAAGTCAAGCTGATGAAATCTTCCTGCAGATAGAAGCCACCACAATGAGATGCTTACAAATTAGAGATGCGCCAGGGGACGGATCATAATGCGTTTTTGCAGAGGTTGAGAGGGATCCGGCCCCGAGAAATGATCTGGATGTTTCTGTAACGTGGGGAAGGGGGAGGGGGACGATGACTTTATGTCATGTCTGACTCTGCCGGACTCTTCCTGTTGCTGCCATTGGGAAGCAAACAATTCTACAATGTATTGAATATGGAAATATATCACATAGGACGAATATGGAAATCATGTATCACATAGGACGCATATGGAAGCTATATATGAAATAGGATGATATGGAAACACTGTACCACATAGGGTGAATATGGAAACTATGTATCATATAGGACAAATATGGAAATAATGTATCACACAGGACAAATATGGAAACTATATATCACATTGGACGAATATGGAAATGATGGGACAGATTTACTTACCCGGTCCTGTCGCGATCCCGCGGTGTGTTGTCCGACAAGGATTCGAGTCTGCCACGATTCACTAAGATTGTGTGCCTGAGTTCCTGCATGTGTCGCTTCTGTGCTGAGATCTGCCGGAGTACACCTGCTTCTTCCCGGTGCATGTAAGTGCTTGATCTTGCAACACAATTTGCTTTTTTAAATTCCACGGTTTGTCCGAATCCATCTGGTTGTCCGACGGCCACGCCCCTTGATTTCTGTCGAATGCCAGCCGGGGCCGATGCACCACTTTCCGACCACGCGCTGGGAAATAATAGCGAAAACTTGACGACAAAGCAGCATTTGGACCCTTAGTAAATAAGCCCCAATGTATCACATAGGACAAATATAAATGCACTGTATCACTAAGAGCAATATGAAGTATTGATTGAAGTGTTGACTCAATTTCCTCTGATCGGTCTGGCAATCTGTTGATACTGATCCTCCACCTAACAACCCGATTGTTACAGGTCCAGTTCTACTACAGGGACTTGTCTGTGGACGGCTTTTAAGGCTACTTAGGTAAGACTGATGAGATTGGCTTCCATTACTCTTACGTTTGGTTTAGGAATAGCAATAAAGAGTTTCTGCAAAATCAGACAATCAATTTCCAAGACATCACATCAACATCAAGTTTTAAAGATTGTCACCCACTTTAATACACTCCTGTGATTTTGTTATTGACCTTGGTATCTAAGAGAATAAGGATTTGGAATAGATAGATTAGATCCCCAAATTCAGATACTTGGTGGTCTAACACCAGGCACCCCCTCCTAACAGATGATAGAATAGGGAATGGAACAGGAAGTAGACAGCACCGTCCTCTTTGTGGTGGCAGAACTGATTCATCGCAGCTTAGATCCCATTTATATTACTGATAACTGATCTGCAGTAACCAGGTCTGACCACTACACACAGAGCGGTGCTCATAAGCTCCAGAGAGCAGCTGATCTACTGGGGTTCTGGATGTTGAGCCTCTTATATGGATAAAATCCAGGGCCGGATTAAGGTTGGTGGGGGCCCCTGGGCGCAAAATCTGGTGGAGGCCCCCATTGAGTGTAGCATGCATACACGTCCTCCTGCTCACTTTCCACTATCCCAGCTGTAACACAGCTACATACAGCCGCCTCATCCCCAGTAACACAGCTACATACAGCCGCCTCGTCCCCAGTAACACAGCTACATACAGCCGCCTCGCCCCCAGTAACACAGCTACATACAGCCACCGCGCCCCCAGTAACACATCTTTCTATTCTACCTTCACCCTCTACCGATATGCAGTCCCATGTAACATACACTCACCCGCACATGCACACACCCATTCCTGTTAGAGCAAATACATACATACCATATACACGCATATACAAAACACACATCATAATATAATACGATATTTTAATGTGTATAATGCTGATATAATTATGCGCGTATAAATACGCGCAATATACCATATATACACCAAACGTCATATAGACACAATTTATACACAAGTATATACATATTTTAGGTGCTCATTTCACATACGGCCGTCTGGGGGGACGTACATAACGGCCGAAATTTGCGGGCAGCATATATGTCCCACAGAGGGCATGTGCGCCGCGCAGCTGTAGGGTTGCGATCCCGCTTGTACACCTGCAAAAGATAGAGCACTGCCTCTCATGGCGGCCTACCGCGTGTGAATGTACCCATACACAGCAATACACAGTAATGCACATATACAGATTAGTAACACAGTAGATCAACATATACAGAGTATATACACAGTAAATACGCACGTAGATCCATATCAATTATATGACACATAGATGCACATATACAAGGTATATACCACAGTAGATGCACATAGTATTACAGAGTAATGCATACAAGTACCAGTAGATGCACTATACAGAGTATATACGCCGTAGATGCACATTATATACAAGTATATACTCCGTAGATGCACAGATACACAGTATATACGGCCGTAGAGTGCCATTTACACAGTAGATACGCCCGTAGATGCACTTATACACAGTATATAGCGTACCTTCACGTTATAGCGCGATAAATGACATTATACCATATATACGCATTGATGCACATATACAGAGTATTACACGTATGCATAACAGGTATATACAGGTAGATGCACATATACAGAGTAGATACGCAGTAGATGCACATATACAGTTAACCAGTAGATCCATATACAATATACACAAGTAGACGGCACATATACACAGTATATACGCAGTAGATGCACATATGCGCAGTTATACACTGTACATACCCTATACACTGTATATAGCACATATACACTGTTATACACCTACATATACACCCACAAATACATATTCTACACACAAATACATTTTTTAGAGTACTTCAGTTCAAGCCGTGACTGTGTCGTGGCGTCAGACGGGGTTTCCGGCGGGTGGGGAGTGGCGGGCCGTACACTGCTTGTACGGGCACGGGGGTGGCTGCTACCCGCGTCCGGACTGTTGCTTTCCGGGCGCTGGGGAGGGGGGGGGATTGCCGCGGCCGGACTCTTGCTTTACGGGCCGCAGGGGGGGAACGGGGGGGGTTGTCTCTTGGCCCGCGGGCCGGACGGGGGGGGGGTGGGGGGGGGATTGTTGTTCCGCGGGCCGGACGGGGGGGGGGGGGGGTTTCATCATGTTAGGAGGGGGCGAGGGGGACCGTTGTTCGGTTGGATGGCTGATGGTTGAGTGGGGCTTTTTTGGCGGGGGCGCGGGAGTTAATTGTTCGGCTGGCCGGAGGAGTTTGCGGAGGGCGGGGGTGCGCGAGAACTAGCTGGGCTGCTTGGATGGCCGTCGTTGTGGTCGCGGGCGTTGAGGCGGTCAACTTTCCGGGGGGGGGGGCGTGTGGCTCACGTTGCGGGGATAGGCGGAGGCTGCGTGGGGCGGTGGCTTGAAACAGCATTGCAGAATGGGCGGGTGGGGAGGCTGTGACCTGTGCCGGGGGACGGGAAGGTGGCACTGCAGTCTCCTGTGCCTGGGATTGCGGTCCGGGTTCAGGAGAATGTCGGCACAGGAGGGGAGGCCGCAGGGTGGGGCATCTGGTGGGTGCCCCCTGTGGGGGCAAGTGGTGGTGGCCCCGGATGCTCGAGCCCCGGAGCCCCGCCATATATCCGGCCCCTGATAAAATCCTTCAGACCTATAATCAATAATCCCTTTCAAGAACTATAGTCAAATCATCAATTCGTATGACTGCTCTCCTCTCTTGTGCTTGCGTTGATAATTGGGGCTCATTTACTAGGGCCCCCCGCGCCACACTTTCGTCAGACACCCGGCACTTTCCTTTTGCGCCATGGGACAGGGATTTAAAGGGGTTTTTGGCGCATGCATCGGATTTTGGCGGCAGGTTGGGGCCGTCGGGCGATCCGACGGATTTGGACAAACCGTGGGATTTACTTCAAAATTTGTGTCGCAAGCCAAGCACTTACATGCACTGAGAGGAAGAGGTGTGAACTCCGTGGGACCTGACCAGGAACGATAAATGCAGGATATGGGTGCACGATCTAAGTGAATCGCGGCAAGTGGCATTCCGGACGGACAATGCACTGTTTGGCGGAACTCCAAGGACCGGTAATATGTTTCCCCATTGTCATAAGTTGTCATCATACATGCGCTCCCTCTGGTATATACTGTGTGATCCATGCAATCCTATAGACCAGTATGAGACCTTTTTTAGGTGACCGAGTGCCGAAACTACAATAGCAGATAGTTACATATTTTTTCATCACAAAGTGCCAATTAAGTAACGTATAGTTTGTTTCAATGTACGTGTATTAGCATCCTGACTACAAATATCAGTCTAGAAGAAAGAGCAATTTGGTTATATTGTAGTTTCCCCTACGGTTCCTTAACAGGATGATCACAGTGTCGGGAAACATGGACTAACATGATAATCATACTGTCACCTCCATAGCTCCTCCTGCACTTCAAGTTCTTTATAAATAATGTTGAATGTGGGCACGTCCCTGGGCTTGCTCTTGATTGCAGGAGAGGTCTTGAGTCTGATGGCTGCTAGGCTGACTGCTGGTGCCCTAGAGAGGGCTCCGAGTCCACTCTGGCACCCAGTGCCATAGGTTCTCCACCACTGCTATAGACTAAGGTGAAGACACCACTGTCCGTTTTTAGGCCGTTTTTAGTTAGTGCGTTTTCAGATTGTTAAAATTGTTAAAAACGCATGCGTATTGAAAAAAGCTGTCGTTTTCAAAAAACGAGTTTGAATTAGATAATGGTCAAACCTGTCAAAAACGCATGCGTTTAACGATCTGAAAACGGCCCAAAACGGCCTAAAAACGCCACGTGTGTCTCACCCTAAGGTGAAGCACACGTGGCGTTTTAGGCCGGTTTTTGGCCGTTTTTAGTTAGTGCCGTTTTCAGAATCGTTAAAAACGCTGAAAAAACGTCGCGTTTATTAAAAACCATACGTTTTTGACAGGTTTGAGCAATTATCTTAATTCAAACTGGTTAAAAACGCATGCGTTTTTAACAATCTGAAAACGCACTAACTAAAAACGGCCTAAAAACGCCACGTGTGTCTTCACCCTAAGGCACATCATGTCCTCATTCCTTCGGCTGTCAGGAAAGGTTTGGAGTAGACTCTGGATTTTATGTGTCCCCCTCCCCCGTGTATAATTACTGGTTCTCGATGCACAAATTTCTTTTTATAATCTTCATTTTGCAACTTTGTTTCCTATCATCTCTTACAATACATTGTCGCATATTGCGGATGGCTACATAAGGGACCTGGAAATAAGTGAAAAGGAGCAAATCTTCATGTGACACCTGGTGCATTAGCTAATGGGGTGCGATGCTTTTACCTATGAATGGCTCTGGATGGGGAGCACAATCCTGTACATACAGTAATGACTGCCTATGGCATTGCCAGGAGCGTCTTCTAATGTATAATATGATTAATGGAGGAGTAAGTAGCAATCATTTACTAAGAGGTAAGTGCCTGCTATCAATTCCCACTGGGACCTAATTGACCTCTCCAGCTAAAGCTAATTTGCACTTAAAGGTAAATGAGCAGCAAAACCTCAGAAGAGAAAGCAAATCAGAGTGGAGACTTTTACATATGAGCGAGTCCTCGAATCAATGGGGCTACATAAAATGAGAGAGATTTTTTAGCTTTTTTATTGATTCCTAATTACGGCCAATGTACTGTATTTCCACTCGTGCAGCACTCGGGGCTTATGTTTTGTAGCAGATTTTGTCTCCTGGGACATCAAGATAAATAATAACACAAAAACCGATGGTACAGAGCAAATAATTAGTCTGAGGAATTGGAAGAGAAGTGAAAAATATTCTGCAAAAAAAGCAAAATAAATCACCAAGGACAAAAAATAGCAAAACAAAATCTACAAAACTATAACAAAATATAACGACACAATAATAGTAAAACAAAAGGTAAAAACAGCTTGAACACTTGGCAACCATCTTCTTCTTTTTGCAACTTTTTTTGGATTTGCTCTTTCTTTTGCGTCAAAGACAGACGCCCTGCAAAGCCTGCGACCCCTGAGTTTTCTTGTGCTGAACCTCAGAATCCAGATGTTGAAGTCAATGGGGCTCCTTTTTTTTCATTTCCATTTTTCATTACCCACAATCAAAAATCTATAACATTTTTAATGCAGAGTCCATGGTGCACTCTGTTGGAGCGGCGCAGGGGCTACTCCTCCCTGGGACTCACCACAGGCTGCTAACAGGGAGCTAGGTAATGTGAATTAAACTTATATAAACCACTGAAATAGTTCAGAAAGCCAACAAAGGTGTTTTTAACCCCTAGTGACCGGACATTAAGCCTCTAGTGACTGGACTTTTTTAGTGAATTTTCGGACACGGCGGGTTGAGGGCCATAACTCTTTTTTTTTGCTAGTTACCTTAATTTTTTTTTGCTGTGTTTTATTGGGATGCATAGAGACAGTTAAAACGTACTGTATATACTCGAGCCAGGGGGCTGACTGGCAATATACTACAGGGGGCTGGCAGGCTATATATTACAGGGGCTGGCAGGCTATATACTACAGGGGTCTGCTGGTTATATACTACAGAGGGCTGACTATATACTACAGGGGGCTGGCAGGCTATATACTACAGGGGCTGGCAGGCTATATACCACAGGAGGCTGGGAGGCTATATTCTACAGGGGGCTGGCTGTCTATATACTACAGGGGGCTGGCTGGCTGTATACTACAGGGGGCTGGCTGTCTATATACTACAGGGGGCTGGCTGGCTGTATACTACAGGGGGCTGGCAGGCTATATACTACAGGGCCCTGGCTAGCTATATACTAGAGAGGGCTTGCTGTATACTACTGGGGGCCTTGGATATATACTGGAAGGCTGTGACCAATGCATTTCCCACCCTCGGCTTATACTTGAGTCAATAAGTTTTCCCAATTTTGGGTGGTAAAATTAGAGACCTCGTCTTATACTCGGATCGGCTTATACTTGAGTATATAAGGTAATAAAAGCTTAAAGATTTTTTTTCATTTTTAGTTTTATTTGGGGTTAAAAGTGACATAAAAGCCTTTTTTTTTTATTTATACTACATATTACATATATTTTTTTAATTAATGCCAAAGAGAAAGTTCAAAGAACACAGAGCAGGTAATTATACATAAGTACACTTTATTTCAATCGATGCAGATATTTAAAACAAACATAATGGGGCAGAAATAGACAGACAACAATGGTTTAAAATGGTGTGTATACCAGATGACGGTAGTAACCAGCCAATACAACGATGTCACACTGTATCAGTAGTGAAAAAAGTAGTCAAAAGGGGGGGCGTGGCTTAGCTGCCGAGCTGAAATGGACTCTGAACACTAGGCTCCGCTATCCCAGCACAAAGCGACAATAGAAATCAGTGGTGCCAAACGCTTCCAAATCACGCCTTCGAGTTGCCTCCCGATGTCCCACCCCCATGACGAAACTACCGGGCAAAAAAAGCTGCAGCAGGGTAAACTCGCTTTTACTCTTGACAGGAGCGCGCAGAGGCGCCGGGCACTCCAACACACGCGGCTCGCCCGCAATCAAGCATTTTTCCCTCACCACTCCGCCGTGTCTCAAAGGAGCAATCCACAAGCAGCAACTCCACTCGTACGATCTCCCCGGGCTCCCCCTCTCAACACAGGCACACCAGGATCCACGTAACGAGGAGGGAAAATGAGACCCCATCCCCGGAGACCAGAGCCCGTCAAAGCAAGCGCCAGAAAATCCACATACAGAAGGCAGAGCAAGTACGATGAGGCTCCCTTTGCAACCCCAAGCCCAACCCACAATATCTTGAGGCCTCTCGGCTTTCACGACATCTTATGAGCCACCTGCTCGGGTAAACCTACTGAAAAAGGCTCTTACTCTCAAGGCGCCACCATGCAATAACCTAACAAGTTTAATAACACCCATACGGGTGGACAAGTAAAGACTGGAATGCCAGGGTCCTCCCATGTAGAATAAGATGAGTGACTTTTGCCCACACTTTAATCAATGAGCGATGCTCACAATGAGTTACAAGAGAGTTGAGCTCCTGAACGCTAAAATCACTGATTTTGAAGATCGCTCCAGCGCAATAATTAAAAATTCAGGGGCAACACCAGAGTGACTGCAAGCCAAGACCTACCCAAATACTGCCAAGGTTTTAGAAAATGCTACTCCCGGAATGTCTCAGCAAGTCAGTACCTGGTCATTGACAGGGCACACAGGTCCCTCGCCACAACCTCTCCCATTACAACCCCTAGAGACCTCTGGCTCGGACCATTTCTTCTCAAATCAAAGAGAAACTTTTGGTGGCCATCAGAAAAAGGTCCGTCCTCTCTCCATACCACTCACTTAAGTGTTTCCTCACCTCTCCTGCGGGCCACACTGCGTCAAAGACGGGAAGCTCCTCACCAAAACACTACTCGCTTGAGATCACAAATCCATACAGATGTGGGGATTCCCTGGCGAAAATTCTCATCCCAAGAGACGGCCTCCTCCCATCCTTATTCAAATGAAGAAGTGCACTCCTCCTAAAGATTGATATCCCCACACCAGTCAACTGATAACCCATGGTCTCCCGATCTTAACACATTGCCGCAGAACTGGACGACAGTCACCATCCAACTGCCACCAGTCACTAATCTTAAAGCTGGAACTTCGAATCATTGTGTTTCTCCCAGCTCCGGCTAATAGTCCTTTTTCTCCCCCCCCTTATCGGCTTCACTATATTAGCCTCTCCTTGAATTTCTACCTAGAAGGGGTTTCGTTCCACTGAATGTGAACTGTTATTTTGTCTTTGTTATTTCTCACCTGTTTGTTGCACGTTATAGCTCTTCCTTACTGATTTACCAACCATCTCGGCTGACGGGGGGATATAGAAGGTGGGATGAGAGCCACGACCGATGATACGGTAAGCTTCTATCAGTATTTTCCACATGCGACATAAAGCGCCAACATACTACCCTTATGGTGAGGTTAAATTCCCATTGACACTGAAGACTTTAATCATCTTGAAAAGAACGTTATGTGAAAAGGCAATCTCTTTAAGAGTATGTATTTTGCGCGCCAGAAACCCATCTTCTTGAAAACAGATGCCCAAAGGATAAACTCCGCTATTTCCACCATATTTCATAGCCACCATAAAAAAACACGCTGGAGTACTACTAGCTATTAAGGATTCTGTGGCCTTCGCCCCTATCTCATGCAAACAGACCCAATGGGTAGATTTATTGTATTAGATGTTTGATAATGATGTTTTGTACACAAGAATAGGGGAATGCCCTAACAAACTCCAACGTTTAAATATTTTCACAAACTATTCCGATATAGACAATCACAAGCGGGCAGTCATATGGTTGGAGATTTCCATTCGTGTACCAATACGGCAATTAACGTCCTCCTCTCCTAACCAGAGCCACACCCCAGTCCGCACATAAAACATATTTGAACAATGCCTATATGACCGCTGGGATGCTACACGACACAGAAAGAGATTTACTCTTTCTTTCCTGCAAACAGAACTCATATTCCCGCATAGACCTGTTTTTTACATCTAGATCACGTTATTACCTACTCAAAGAATGGAAAAACACGTATCAAATGGCCTGACATGCCGCAGTCACACTATAATTGACGAATCCCACACACATACTGACGTGCGCATTTGGAGATGCAAATGACTATATCCCTAACGACACCAACCACAGAAGAGAATTTTACCACATGCACTACAGGATAATTTTGATTCACCAAAGAAGGTAGTAAATGACCCCTTCCTAACGTGGAATAGGCCATAGAGTTTTTCATCAGAGGATTATTCATGCATGTAAGTCGGCAGATTAAGAGGGAAGGGAAAAAGAATAGAACACTATGCTGCCTCTCAAATAAGAATATTAGAAGCGTACTAACAATCCCATGCCCACGACGACCATTCTCGCCCAAAAAAAAATTTAATGAAAAAAGTACAGAAAGCTAAGGATTCCTTGTATATATATAAAAAGAAAAAAGACCTTCAAAACCAAAGCCCCTACTAGTCTCCCACAATAGACAAACACGTGAAACTATTAGCCAGCAAGTTAAATATGAAGCCAAGCAACATAACCCTTTCGCCCTCAAAACCGGGACGCCTTAGCAAAATTAGAGACCCCAGAAAGATAGCTACCAATCAAGACTACTACAACTCCTTTATAACCCAAACTCCTGACACAACACACCCCCCATAACCGTCAAAGAGATATAAAAAACTTCTTGGCCACGATCCAATTGCCTTCACTAACAGAGGAAACTAACCCACAAATATGTCGCCTTCAACTAAGAATACAAAAAAGTAATAATTCACTCCCCCCTCGAAAGCCCAGGGCCAGATGGCTACAAAACCAATATTGTTATAAACCTTCAGGACCCCTGCTCCCACAACTTAGGACGTTTTCCTCAGAATCACTAAAGTGGATCTTTTTTCCCCAAGGACCTGTTACAAGCCACCATTGTGCACCATCCCTACACCTGGGAAAAACCCCCCACATCTCCCCACAATTTTTCCGGCCACTATCGCTTTGCTTAACATAGATTTAATTAAAGATTTATGCAAGACTCTCGCTATCCGACTAGCAGCTGTTATCCCCTATTATAAACCTCGACCAATCGGGAGTGACAAGGTAGACAGATAACGCTAACCAGAAGACTATAAACATAATCGACCACCTCAACGAAGCGGAGGAAGCGTAGTGTCACATTAGATGCCGAGAAGGCGTTGACCGAATTACTGGGTCTTTCGCCTTCCGTATTAGAAAAATGGCTTCTCAGGACTATTTACAGGCGATTAAAGCCCTATATCCTGCCCTTCTCTAGGGTCTTCACTAACAGCAACCCTATCTGATGATCTGATATAACAAATGGAACCAGACAGGGCTGCCCTTCCCCCTGATTTTTTACTCCATTGAACCCCTTGCCCAACTTCACGAACACATGAGGAACTTACGGGTCACAATAGGAGATAGAACATCTAATTTCCCTCTACGCAGACGATATTGTCCTACCCCTATCCAATCCTTCTACCTCCCTAGACTTGCCTTAGCACAAATCTCAAAATATGGAGAAATCTCATACTACAAACTCAATGTACAAAAATCCCAAATCATGCCCATCCACTTCCCCGCTTCCATACACACACTAAAAAAGAAATTTCAATTAGAATTGGCACCCACCAAGTAAAATTTAGGTATCAACATTACTTCTAAGTCTCCAATTTATATAGAACAAACTATCCCAACTCCTTGAAGGCATTAGGGAAATTACAAAATTTTCAAAACAGACTCCTCATGGGTGGGCCGCATTGCCACATTCCAAATGATACCCTCCCCAAACTCCTATACCTTTTCCGAATTCTTCCCATCTATGCTCCTCTATCCTCTTCAGAGAGGCCCAAGCCTCAGTAATTAAATACATTTGGGTGGCAAAAACAGACCTAGAAATTGCAAGATCATTATTACTCACCCCGACCCCTAGGCGGCCGGAGTCCCCTACTTCAACGACTACATATTTGCCACGCAAATTAAACAACTAGGAAGGAGGGTGGGGAATTGCACCAAACATGGACTCAATGAAACCACTAAAACCCCAAAGAGGAACCCCGACCCCCTTATTAGAGGCCTTAAACCCAAAACCATCCCCTTCCCTACCCCCACCATGATCCACCATCTATAGCCATATGGAAGAGTTTCTCAAGTCTGCAAAAGGAACTCAAACCCTAAGAAAGTTTACCTCTGGGTGGCCCTTGAAACCTTACCCATAACTAAACCTAACGCGGAAGAGAAGGGCATTGTCTTCGTAGGGGATCTCATGCAGGGACTCCTGCTACCCTTTTCCTAATCGCCCAAAAAACTACCATACCCCACAAGACCATTACAATACCTAAACAGACACCACTACACAACACAACAATATATAGGGTAGAAGCCTAGGCGCACTCGAGTTATGGTCCGGTCCAGAAACTCCCCTTTCGGAAACCCGAACATTTATAGAGCATTAGGATCAAAATCCTTCAAATAACAACCCCCTTATAACCGGGGAAAGGAGATGGGATCACTTTGCCAACTGGAGTGGAAAAGACATTCGACTCAGAAACGCAAACTTTAAATGCATGACCTTAGACAGCACATGGCAGCCTGAAAACAACTTGAGGTGGTATTTAACCCCTGAAGGCTGAGTGTAATGTTCCTGGGTACACCTCACAGGCTGAGAGAATGTGGAGGTAGAGGACTCTACCATTTTTGGCAAGTTCCTCGTCTAATGATTTACTGGAAAGAGTCTTCTCCCTTCTAAACACCATATAGATATTCCTATAACCCCTCCCAGCCCAGGCCCTTCTCTCCAAGACCTTGACCAGATCCCTACAAATTGAGGCCCATAACAACCTTTTGTTTATATCATCTAAACTGGTCCTCACCAGACTGGAAATCTGTGACCATTCCTCAATGGAGGAATCGTATCACTAATGCACCAACTTGCACATATGAACAGTGTGGGGCGAAAAAGAGTCATACCCTTAAAAAACTTTGAAAGAGATTGTGCAAATGGTTAGAACTACATCCCAATCGTCTCTACCACCCTGAAGGATGCATGAGCGACCATCCTTTTTCTTACTGAATCCCTCACGTACCATGATAAACTCTCCCTCTCCCCCCCCCTCCCCCCCCCCCCATGATCCCACCAGAGAGTTAGAACTTTACAGAGTCAGCTTCTGAGGAGGAATGCCTTTTTTCTAACTAATTTTATTCAGTTTATCTAGTTAGTTATTTGCTTAGTTTATTTAGTTACCTATGTTGTACTTGGGTAATTACTTGAATCGAGAGTCGAGATTATTCGAATGTACCCCAACATAACAGCTTTGGAAATATCATACTACCTGAAATATGCATCTCGCGCTGTTTTGAGTTGTATGTTCTGTCTTTAATGCAATGTCCTAATACTCGAGCTAAACAGACGGTGATAATAGGGTCAAAATACCTTCTAACTGTTATGTGTGAAATGCCATATTACATGCCTGTCATGTTTTATACTTCTCAACTTACCTTGTACTGTTACAAAAAAATTTTAAAATCTTCACATAAAAAAAAAAAAAAAAAAAAAAAAATTATTGGAATTAAAAAAGTAGTCAAAGATAAGCAGAAACAGTAATACAATTTTCCAAGACTAAATTATCGACATAAGAGCTGTAAATCAATGGCTGTCATCAGATACCAAGAAAAAACCACACACAGACATTAACAGAACTCAAAGTGAACAATATAATGAATTCCTATTGTTTTGGTCTTTTTGATATAGATTGGGGTCATTTACAAAGGGCCCCGATTCGCGTTTTCCACGACTTTACCCGAATACTTCCGATGCGCCGATTGACCTGAATTGCCCCGGGATTGTGGCGCACGCGATCGATGTGGCGCTCGGCGCTGGCATGCACGCACGGAAATCGGGGGGCGTGCCGAACGAAAACCCGACGGTTTCGGAAAACCGCCG
The DNA here is from genome assembly GCA_019512145.1 of Engystomops pustulosus. Lineage (NCBI taxonomy): Eukaryota > Metazoa > Chordata > Amphibia > Anura > Leptodactylidae > Engystomops > Engystomops pustulosus. The sequence continues at coordinate 90,696,055 of CM033648.1, forward strand.
TTTAGAAAAAAAATGTGTTGCGAAAATTACCTTACCTTCACCAGGTATAGGCCGGTGAATTTCAGGGCATTCCGCGCGCCTCCGGGGACTCACGCAACGGCGCCACCTGGTGGCGGCGGAGGAACTACCTTAGTGAATCCCAGACGGACCCGAATCCATTGCAGAGAAAGCGCCGCTGGATCGCAAACGGACCGGGTAAGTAAATCTGCCCCATTGTGTATAGTCTCGGGCAAACAAAAGTGTTTTTTGTAGTGTAGCGCAGGGTTTTTTTTTATTATATGGGGAAAATGCAAATGTATTTTAATGAATATTTATTATTATTTTTGTGTATGTGTGTTTTTACTTTGTGTGATCCCCACGAGGCCATAAAAGACCCCGGGGGACATTTTCACAGGTTATTTTTTTCTTTTTTAATTTTACATTTTTACTTTTCTTTTACAAGTTTTTCCCATCTCCACCACTAGGTGACCGCACGCAGATGGTTATGGTTATTTTAAAGCTGCTCCTCTGACGCTTCTTATCTTTGGAGGTGGCGGGGGGGGGGGGGGGGGGGAGGTAGTAAAATATGGTGTTTGGAATGGATTTCCGCACAGCGTCATCACTCATAACCTTGATGATGAACCTGTCACGCTCCGCACCGGGATAGAGACCATTAGTATTGATGAATCTTCTCTAATGTCTTCATGGCTTGTGGTTTATGTTTCTGACATCATCTCCGCATCCAAGCTACATGCATCCTCACCCTAGGTAATGGTGCAGGTAGAAGAGGGCATCAGGAGGAATAACTAATGTGTATGAAGATGCTCAGCCTTATTATGACTGCAATTCAATATGTGAATGGCCCCCTAAAGAGCAGAGAATGACCCCCAGATAGAGAACTCGTCAGGATACTGGACTCTGACCCTAATAATAATAATTCCATTATTTAGCGCTCCCCAGATTACGCTGCACGCGTTTGCCAAATCAGCCCCTGTCCTTAATGGGGCTCACAATCTAATCAACCTACCAGTATGTTTTGGGGTGTGGGAGGAAACCGGAAGATTCTAAGGAAACCAACACAAAGATGGAAACTATTTGCAGATGTTGGCCCTGGGACTTGAAGACTGTGCTGCAAGGCTGTAATGCTAACCACTGAGCCACCGTACTGCCCAAACTCTGTATAAATAATTCTGCCATCTTCAGCTTATTAAGATCATGTAAATGCTGACACACAATCTGCACATTAATAATTGGTGTTATGTATTTTCCCTGAAAAGATGTGTAATCAGATCTTTGTGTATGCTTTAAGTAGCAGCAGGATGCCCAATGATGTAACAGAACTCCCTCACAATGTTCCATACAGCAGCATTCCAACAGTGAGGCCTGTCAATCAGGAACAAGTAGGCGGGGCAATGCAGTAACCACTGAATATACAGAACCTCATTGGATTCACTTAGTGTCATTGGACACTTGCATATGAGTTTACGTACTGATATTTCAACATTGCAGCCTTGGAGAGGAGCCATTTAGGGATAAGGGTGACACTTTCTAATTATAGTTTTCATTGCAGTATATTTTGGGAGGGTTCATTTCAGTGTCAGGTTCTCTTTAAGTGCTTGCCCTCCAGTGCAGTGACACGTCATAGAGTTGTCCTATCCTCCGTCTCCTAATGAAACATCTGGTTTCTATATTCGGGAAGCCAGAAAATGCCACAGAGCGCTAATATTTAGCCGGCACTTGGGATAATAACTCTCGTCTCAACACGACGTCCCGAAATGAGATTCAACGCTGGAAGTCCGGTCCGCCACACTTCATTTTTTAGCATAAAGTATAAACCAGAGTGAGAAGGTCATGGGAGTATTCGGGGAGAAGACACAAATCATGTCATTATGACACTTTAACTGAAGGATAATGAGATTCATAAGATGCTTCCTGGATACATTAATCCTCCATATTTTAATCAGACCAAAAGGAGACAGCGCCAGGAAAATTAGGACTTGATGAATGAATCCTGTTAGACAAGCGCCGCTGTATGGCCGCAGATAAGACGCAGCTAAGTTAATATTTTCCAAGGGTCAAGCGTCGAGTTGAACAAAATATTTTGTCGCCCTTCCCGAATGGACAAATTGTGTTGTGCAATGAGAAGATCATCTGCTGAATGTCTGGATACAGTGGGGCTCATTTACTAAGGCTCCGCGGACCACGATTCCGTCAGGTTTCCCAAATATTTCCCGGGTTTTTGGTGCACGCGATTGGATTGTGGTGCATCAGCGCCGGCTTCCACGCAACAGAAATTGCAGGGCGTGGCCGTCGGAAAAGCAGACGGATTCGGACCAATCGCGGAATTTAAAAAAGAATTTGTGTCACAAGATCAAGCACTCACATGCACCAGGAAGAAGAAGGTGAACTCAGGCGGACTTCGGCGCAGGAGCGACACCTACAGAAACTCGGGCGAACGATCTTAGTAAATTGCGGCAGACCTGAATCCTCGCCGGACAACGCACCGTGGGATCGCGACAGGACCGGTTAAGTAAATGTGCCCCATTATATCAGCGCTGGGGATAATCTAACAATGGGAAGTCATTCTGCAACAATAATATTAATTAACTGAATGAATTAAGAACCTGTAATCTTTTCCTTATGTGTTATCTGGGGTCATGGGGGTCATATTCCGCCAAGGTCAAGCATTTATTAAGGGTTCGCGGATCTCACTTTTGTTGGACTTTCCACCGTTTTAAAGATTTGCATGGCTCGGACAGGTATTGAACAGGTGTCTGCGCTGGGATTGTGTCACACACAGTTAGATTGGGGCGAGGCTGCGCTGCTTTCATGCGACACAAATCAGGGTGCGTGCTGTCGCACGATCCAACTGATTCGGACTGAGCGCGGGATTTAACTTTCAAATTGTGTCGCAAGACAATGCACTTACATGCACCAGGAAGAAGAAGGTGAACTCCGCCGGACCTGAGCGGGGAAGCGACACATGCAAGATATCGGGCGCACGATCTTAGTGAGTAGCACCAGAATGCATGATCCTCAGACAACGCACAGCGGGGATCGCCACAGGACCAGGTAAGTAAATGTGCCCCATTGTTCAGTCTATGGATAAAGTGAAGGGCGGATAATGATAACTGTGTATTCTGTGTCATGGAGGCGACTTCATGTCCTGTGAAGCTCATGTAACCATTCAGTGTCCCTTCCCCACAGACAGTGGGATCTCAGTGACATTGGCTCACAAGGAGTTAACAAGCTACATAACAAATAGGAGGAATATTCCCCAGAAAAGGCCAATAAATATTGATGGTTTCGCTCCTTTGCAAGATTTACTAAGGAATAATCTTTTCCTGGGATGTAATATGTGTGGAGCAGGGATGTTTGATTTAGTAATGACAGGTCTCCGGGTTATGGGAGGGGGAGGGGAGAATCCATATCACATCTCATTGGAATATGGTCAGTAGAGGAGTCTGGGAGGGAGGGGGGCACATACTTTATGTATTTATTCAGTCTATATGAGAAAGATGGAAGAGATCTCTAGCGGAAGCGCAATGTCAGGCACCTTCTGAATGAGACATTACATCTCTCTGTAGCTGTTTATGACAAGGTGGCTATGGAGAGACCATGTACAGTGGTGGTTAATACTAGAAGGACCCAAATCATAAGAGCTTCCACTCTACACGAGAGATGACCCTGCCCATAAGAGCTTCCACTCTACACGAGAGATGACCCTGCCCATAAGAGCTTCCACTCTACAGGAGAAGGAACCTGCTCATAAGAGTTTACTCTCTACATGAGAGAGTTCCCTGCCCATAAGAGCTTACAATCTACAGGAGAGAGGACCCTGGCCATAAGACCTTACACTCTACAGGAGAGAGGACCCTGCCCATAAGAGCTTACACTCTACAGGAGAGAGGACCCTGTCCATAAGAGCTTACACTCTACAGGAGAGAGGACCTGCCATAAGACTTACACCTACAGGAGAGAGGACCCTGCCCATAAGAGCTTACACTCTACAGGAGAGACCCAGTACCCTAGAGACTCATCTAAGGAGAGACGATACCTCGCCCATAAAGACTTACACGCTACAGAGAGAGGACCCTGCCCAATAAGAGCTCCACTCTCGGAGAGAGGACCCCACCCATAGAAGCTTACACTCTACAGAGAGAGGACCATGGCCAATAAGAGCTTACACTCTACAGGAGAGAGGAACTCCAAAGAGCTACACTCTACAGGAGAAGGACCCTGCCATAAGAGCTTACACTCTACAGGAAGAGAGGACCCCTGTCCACATAAGGAAGCCGCCCATATACACTCTACAGAAGAGAGGACCTGCCCCATAAGAGCTTACATCTACAGGAGAGGGAACCTCCATAAGAGAGCACTCAAGAGAGAGGAACCTCCCATAAAGGCTTACACTCTACGGAGAAGACCCTCCCATAGACGCTTACCTCTACAGGAGAGAGGACCCTGCCCATAAGAGCTTACACTCACAGAGAGAGGACCTGGCCCAAAAGAGCTTCACTCTACAGGAGAGAGAGGAACCTACCCTAAGAGCTTACACTCTACAGGAGAGGGACCTACCATAAAAGCTACATCTACAGGAGAGAGGACCCTGCCCCATAAGAGCTTACACTCCACAGGAGAGAGGCCCTGCCATAAGAGCTTACACTTACAGGAGAGAGGGACCTGCCATAAGGCGCCACTAAAGGAGCGGGTCCTCCATAAGAGCCTTACACTCTAAAAACAGAGAGGAACATGCCCATAAGCCACTTACAGGAGGAGGGACCCTGCCATAAGAGTTCACTCTACATGAGAGAGAACCCTGCCATAAGAGCGTACACTCTACGGAGAGAGGACCTCATAGAGCTTACACTCTAAGGAGAGAGGGCCCTGCCATAAGAGTTACACTTACAGGAGAGAGGACCTGCCATAAGAATTACACTCACAGAGAGCGGACCCTGCCCATAGAGCTTACCCTACAGAGAGAGGAACCCTGCCATAAGAGCTTACACTCTACAGGAGAGAGATCCCTGGCCATAAGACTTTACACCCTACAGGAGAGAGGAACCTGCCCATAGAGTACACTCTACCGAGAGAGAACCCTGCCATAGAGCTTCACTCTACGGAGGACGAACCTGCCCATAAGACTTACACTCTACAGGAGAGAGGACCCGCCCATAAGAGCTTCCACTCTACAGGAGAGAGGACCCTACCCAGAAGAGCTTACACTCTACCGTAGAGGGACCCTGGCCCATAAGAGCTTACACTCTACAGGAGAGAGGAACCTACCCATAAAGCTTACCTCTACAGAGTAGGGACCCTGCCCAAAGAGATTACACTCTACAGGAGAGAGGACCTGCCCATAAGAGCTTACACTCTAAGAAGAGGGACCCTGCCCATAAGAGCTTACACTGAAAGGATAGAGGAACCGCATAAGAGTTACACTCTACAGGAGAGAGGAACCTACAAAAGCTTACATCTAACGGAGAGAGGTACCCTGCCCATAAGAGCTTACACTCCAAGCGAGAAGGCCCTGCCATAAGAGCTTACACTCTACAGAGAGAAGGACCCGCCCATAAGTGCTTACATCCCATAGGAGAGAGGACCCTGCCCATAAGAGCTTACACTAAAGGAGAGAGGACCCTGCCTAAGAGCTTACACTCTACAGGAGGAGGAACCTACCCATAGAGCTTACACTCTACAGGAAGAGGACCCTGCACATAAGGAGCTTACACTCCACAGGAGAGAGGTCCCTGCCCATAAGAGCTCAATCTACAGGAGAGAGGACCCGCCATAAAAGAGCTACACTCTACAGGAGAGAGGACCCGGACAATAAGAGCTTTACACTCTACAGGTACAGAGAGGACCCTGCCCATAAAGAGCTACATGACAGGAGAGTGGTCCTTCCCATAAGAGCTTACACTCTAAAACAGAGAGGAACCTGCCCATAAGAGCTTACACTCTACAGGAGAGAGGACCCTGCCCATAAGAGCTTACACTCTACAGGAGAGAGGACCCTGCCCAAAAGAGTTTACACTCTACATGAGAGAGAACCCTACCCATAAGTTCCGCTCTCCTGTAGAGTGTAAGCTATTATGGGCCGGGTCCTCTCTCTGGGGGACAGTTTAAGCAGCTGATGGGCCGGGTCCTCTCTCCGTAGCGTGTAAGTTTAGAGGCAGGGACATCTTCCTGTGGAGGTAAGCTCTAGGGCAGGGTCCTCTCTCCAGGTAGAAGTGTAAGCGTTATGGGTAGGTCTCCACTGTACGGTGTAAGTTCTTATGGGTAGGTTCCTCTCTCATGTGAGTTAGATCTTATGGGGCAGGGTCCCTCTTCTGTAGCGGTAGAGCTCTATGGGCAGGGTCCTCTCTCCTGACAGGGTAGTCTTATGGGCAGGGTCTCTCTACGTACAGTGTAAGCTCTTAATGGAGCAAGAGGGCCTCTCTCTGATGAGTGTAAGTTCTTATGGGCGGGATCCTCTCTCCTGTAGAGGTAAGCACGTAGGGGCCGGGTCTCTCTCCTGTAGAAGTGTATTAGCCTATTGCAGGCAGGGACATCTCTCTGTCGGGTGTACGCTCTTTATGGGCAGGTCCCTCTCTCCTGTACGGTGTAAGACTCCTAGGGTAGGTTCCTTCTCTGTAGAGTGTTAGGTCTATGGCAGGGTCCTCTATCCCTGTAACAGTGTGAGCTCTTATGGGCAGGGCCATCTCTCCTGTTAGAGTGTAAGCTTTCATGAACAAGGTCCTCTCTCTAGAGTGTAAGTTTATGGGCAGGTTTCTCTCTATGTTAGAGTGTAAACTCTTTTGGGCAAGGGTCCTTCCTCCTGTTAGAGGAAGCTCTTATGGGCAGTGTTCCTCTGTTTTAGAGTGTAAGCTCTAATGGAAGGACCACTCTTGTAGAGTGGAAACTCTTATGGGCAGGTCCTTCTCTTGTAGAGTAAGCTCTTAGGGGGGGGGGGGCGGGCCTTCTCTACTGTAGAGGGAAGCTTCTATGGGAGGTCCTCTATCCTGTACAGTTGTAAAGCTCTTTGGGCAGGGTCGCTCTTCTCGTAGAGCTGTAGACGTCTTAGGGGCCGGAGTGGTCCTCTCGCCTGTTAGGAGGGTAAGCACTTATGGGCCGGGTCCTCTCTCCTGTAGGAGGTAGTCTTATGGGCAGGGACCTCTCTCCTGTGGAGTGTAGCTCTTATGGGCAGGGTCTCTCTCTGTAGAGTGTAAGCTTCATGGGTAGGTTCCTCTTCCTGCTAGAGTGTAAGCCTTATGGGCAGGGTCGTCTCTCTGTGAGTGTAAGCTTTATGGCCGGGTCCTCTCTCCTGTAGAGTGTAAGTCATATGGGCGGGTCCTTTCCTGTGGGTCGTAAGAACTTATGGGCCGGGTCTCTCCCTGTAGAGTGTAAGCTCTTGGGCAGGGACCTCTTCTGTGAGTGTAAGCTCTTATGGCAGGGTCTTCTCCTGTAGAGTGTAAGATGTTATGGGTGGTTCTCTCTCCTGTAGAGTGTAAGCTCTTATGGGGGGGTTCCTTCTCTGTAGAGTGTAAGCTCTAGGCGGGTCCTCTCTTCTGTAGCAGTGTAAAAGCTCTTATGGGGCAGGGTCCTCTCTCCTGAGAGTGTAAGCTCTTATGGACAGGGTCCTATTCTGTAGAGTGTAAGCTCTTATTGGTGGTCCTCTCTCCTGTAGAGTGTAGTTTCTTATGGGCAGGGTCCTCTCTACTGTAGGTGTAAGCTCTTATGGTAGGGTCCTTCTCCTGTAGAGTGGAAGCTTCTTAGGGCAGGGTCCTCTCTCCTGTAGAGTGTAAAGTCTTATGGGCAGGGTCGCTCTTCCTGTAGAGGTAGCTCTTTATGGACAGGGTTCTCTATGTAGAGTGTAAGCTCTTATGGGGAGGGTTCTCTCTCCTGTAGAGTGTAAACTATGGGCACGGTCGTCTCTCCCTGTAGAGTGTAAGCTCTTATGGACAGGGTTCTCCCTACTGTAGAGTAGTAAGCTCTTATGGGGCAGGGTCCTCTCTCCTGTAGAGTGTAAGGTCTTATGGGCAGGGTCCTCTCTCCCTGTAAAGTGTAAGCTCTTATGGGCAGGGCCCTCTCTCCTTTAGAGTGTAAGCTCTTATAAACAAGGTCCTCTCTCCTTTAGAGTGTAAGCTCATATGGGTAGGGTTCTCTCTCATGTAGAGTGTAAGCCTATGGGCAGGGGTCATCTTCCTGTAGAGTGAAGCTCTTATGGGCAGGTTCCTCTCTGTTTTAGAGTCTAAGCTATTATGGAGGACCACTTCCTGTAGAGTTCGGAAGCTCTTATGGCAGGGTCCTCTTCTGTACAGTGTAGGCTCTTCTGGGCAGGGTCCTCTCTCCTGTAGGTGTAGATCTTATGGGCCGGGTCCTCTCTCTGTAGATGTAAGCTCTTATGGGCAGGGACCTCTCTCCTGTGGAGTGTAAGCTCTATGGGCAGGGTCCTCTCTCCTGTAGAGTGTAAGCTCTTATGGGTGGTCCTTCTCCTGTAGAGTGTAAGCTCTTATGGGCAGGACGTCCTCCGTGGAGCTGAAGCTCTAGGAGGGTCTTCATCCTGTAGAGTGTAAGCTCTATGGGCAGGGTTCTCTTCTCTGTAGAGGTGTACAGGCTCTTATGGAAGGTAGATCTACTCTGATAGAGGGTAAGCTCTTAGGGCAGGTTCTCTGTCATGTAGTGGTAAACTCTTGTGGGCAGGGTCTTCTTTCCCTGTAGAGTGTAAACTTATGGCAGGTTCCTTCTGTTTAGAGTGTAAGCTCTATGGGAAGGACTCTCTCCTGTAGAGTGTAAGACTCTTAGGGGTAGGTTCCTCTCTGTTTTAGAGTGTAAGCTCATGGCAGGGTCCTTTCCTGTAGGTGTAGGCTTATGGGCAGGGTTCCTCTCTCCCGTAAAGTGTAAGCTCTTATGGGCAGGGCCCTCTCTCCTTTGAGGTGTAAGCTCTTATGACAAGGTCCCTCTCCCTTAGAGTGTAAGTTTATGGGTAGGGTTCTCCTCTATGTAGAGTGTAAAATCTTTGGGCAGGGTTCCTCTCTCCTGTAGAGTGTAAGCTCTTATGGGCAGGTCCTCTCTCCTGTAGAGTGTAAGCTCTTATGGGCGGGTCTCTCTATGTAGAGTGTAAACTATTTGGGGCAGGGTACCTCTCCTCCTGTAGAGTGTAAGTCCTTATGGGCAGGTCTCTCTCCTGTACAGTGTAGGTCTTAGGCAGGGTCCTCTCCCTGTAGAGTGTACGCTCTAATGGGCGGGTCCTCCTCTGTAGAGTGTAAGCTTTATGGGCAGGGACCTCTCTCTGTGGAGTGTAAGCTATTATGGGCTGGGTCCTCTCTCCTGTAGAGTGTAAGCTCTTATGGGAGGTTCCTCTCTCCTGTAGAGTGTAGCATCTTATGGGCAGGGACCTCTCCTGTGGAGTGTAAGCTCTATGGGCAGGGTCCTCTTCCTGTAGCGTGTAAGTCTTATGGGGCAGGGTCCTATCTCCTGTAGAGTGTAGCTCTTATGGGTAGGTTCCTCTCTCCTGTAGAGTGTAAGCTCGTTATGGGTAGGGTCTCTCTCGTAGAGTGTAAGCTCTTATGGGTAGGGGTCCTTCTCCGTAGAGTGTAAGCTCTTAGGGCAGGGTCTCTTCCTGTAGAGTGTAAGGTCTTATAGGCAGGGTCCTCTTGCTGAGAGTGGTAAGCTCTTATGGGCAGGGGCCTTCTCCTGTAGAGTGTAAAGCTCTTATGGCAGGCCCTCTCTCCTTTAGAGTGTAAGCTTTATGGGCAGGGTTTCCTTATGGAGGTGTAAACCTTTTGGGCAGGGTCTCTCTCTGTAGAGTGGTAAGCTCTTAGGGCAGGTCCTCTCTCCTGTAGAGGGTAGCTCTCTATGGCCACCGGGCTCTCTATCCTGTAGAGTGTAAGAGCTTTTTCTTTTACGGACAGGGTCCTCTCTCTCTAGTAGAGTGTAAGGTTCATATGGGGCCACGTCCTCTCTCTGTAGAGTGAAAGCTTATGGACAGGGTCCTCCTCCTGTAGAGGTAAGGTCTTATAGGCCGGTTCCTCCTTCTGATAGAGTGTAAGATCTTATAGGAGGGTCTCTCGTTCCGTAGAGTGTAAGCTCTTATGGGCAGGGTCTCATCTCCTGGAGTGGAGCTCTTATGGCGGGTCTTCTTGAGTTATAGGGTAGTTCTCTCTGTTAGAGGGTAAGCTCTGTATGGGTCAGGCCTCTCTCCTGTAGGAAGCTCTTAGGGAGGGCCTTCTGCTTATAAGCCTATGGGCAGGGTCCTCTCTCTGTAGAGCTGTATTAGCTCGTCTTGGGAGGGTTCTCTCTCATGTAGAGGTGAAGCTCGTATGGAGAATAAAGAGGAAGAAAAAGGTCCTCTCTCGTAGAGTGAAGCTTTATGGGCAGGGTATCTGTCATGAGTAGAGTGAAATCTTTGGGCGAGGGCCCTTCCTGAGAGTGTAAGCTTTTATTGGAGGTTCCTCTCTGTTTTAGGTGTAAGCTCTTATGGAAGGGACCTCTATCACTTAGGTGATAAGCTTATGGGAGGTTCATCTCGTTTTAGAGTGTAAGTCTTATGGGAGGACCTCTCTCCTGTAGAGTGTAGCCTTATGGGCAGGTCTCTCTTCCCTGTAAAGTGTAAGCTATTTATGGGACAGGGCCCTCTCCCTGAGAGGTAAGCTCTTATGCAAGGTCCTCTCTCTTTGAGAGTGTAACGTCTTTGGGTAGGGTTCTCTCTTGTAGAGTAGTAACATCTGTTGGCAGGGTATATCTTCTGTAGAGTGTAGCTCTTATGGGCCAGGGTCTCTCTCCTGTGAGTGTAGCTATCTAGGGCAGGGTTTCTCTTAGTGTAGCGTGTAAAATCGTTTGGGCAGGGGTCGCTCTCTGTACGAGGTAAGCTCTTATGGGCCGGGTCCCTACTCCTGTTACAGTGTGGCTCTTATGGGCAGGGTCCTCTCTCCTGTAGAGTGTAAGCTTATGGGACGGCTGGACCTCTTCTGGGGTGTAACGCTCGTATGGCAGGGTCCATCTCTCCTGTTAGAGAGTGTAAGCTCTTATGGGTAGGTCCTATCTCCTGTAGAGTGTACAGCTCTATGGGCAGGGACTCTCTTCCTGTGGAGGTAAGATCTCTATGGGGGGCGCTCTCTGTATGAGTGTAAGGGTATCTTATGGCAGGGTCTATCTCTGTAGAGTGTAAGCCTAGGGGTAGGTTCTCTTCCTGTAGAGTGTAAGCTCGTATAGGGTTAGGATCCTACTCTCGTGAGAGATTATGGTAGACCCCTCGCTCGTAGGATGTAGGAGCCTCTCTCCTTAGAGGTAGAAGGGCGTCCTTCTCCTGTAGAGTGTAAGGTCTTATATGCAGGGCTCTCGTCGTTACTCTAGGAGGTTGTAGGTGTAAGCTTTATGGGCAGGGTCCTTCTCTCCTGTAGAGTGTAAGCTCTTATGGGCAGGGTTCTCTCTTATGTAAGAGTGTAAAACTCTTTGGCAGGGTTCTCTACTTTGATAGAGTGTAAAGCTCTTATGGGCAGGGTCCTTCTCCTGTTTAAGTGTAAGCTTATGGGCCAGGGTCCCTCTCTGTAGAGTGTAAGTCTTATTGGCCAGGGTCCTCTCTCCTGTAGAGTGTAGCCGTATGACAGGCACCGTCCTCTCTCCGATAGAGTGTAGTCAATGGCACGCCTTCCCTTAAGGCAAGTTAGGAAAGGGTCCTCTTCCTGTAGAGTGAAAGGTCTTATAGGGCCGGGCTCTTCGTAGAGGTAGCCTTATAGGCGCTTCACTCTATCTGTAGAGTGTAAGCTTGGACAGGGTTCCTTTATGTTAGAGTGTAAACTCTTTGGCGAAGGGTATCTCTGTAGAGTGTAAGACCTTATGGGCAGGGTCCTCTCTATCTGTGATAAGCTTAGGCGGTTTTGTAGCGTAAGTCTTATGGCACAGGTTCTATCTCCTGTTAGAGTGTAAGGGTCTATGCACCCCCCCCCCCCATCCCATCCGAGTTCCCCCCCCCCCCCCCCCCCCCCCCCACCCCCGCCCAGCCCCCAGGCCCTATCCCTCGCCTTTCTCCCCATTTTTTTTCCCTCCGAGGTAGTCTGAGGTTCCTCTCTCCTGTAGAGTGTTAAGGTTTTATGGGCCAGGTCTTCGAAGAGCATCGGTCTTCTGTAGAGTGTAAGGTTTATGGGGGCAGGGTCCTCTCTCCTGTAGAGTGTAAGGCTTATGGGGACGGGTCCTCTCTCGTGTAGAGTGAGTTTATGGGCCAGGGTCTCCTCTCTGAGAGTGTAAGAATCTTTATGGGCAGGGTCATCTCTCTCTGTAGGTGTAAGGCTCTTATGGGCTCCTGGGTAGCTTGAGTCCTCTCCTCCTGTAGAGTGTAAGCTCTATGGCAGGTTCATCTCATGCAGCAGTGTCGAAGCTCTTATTAGGGCGGTTCCTCTTCTGCTGTAGAGTGTAAGCTCTTATGGGCGGGGTCCTCTTCCTTGTAGGGTAAGCTCTTATGCAGGTCCGTTAGGGTCCTGCAGTGTCCTCTTGTTTAGAGTGTAAGCTATTATGGGCATGGGTCCTCTCTCCTGTGGAGTGTAAGTCTTATGGAGGTCCTCTCTACTGTAGAGTGTAAGCTTCTATGGGCAGGGACCCTCTCCTATTGGAGTGGAAGTCTTATTAGGGAAGGGTCCTCTCTCTAAGTTGTTTAGTTCTTTTTGGTAAACTCTTATGGGGCGGGCTCTTCTCATGTTTAGAGTGTAAGCTCTTATGGGAGGGTTCTCTCTCTTGTAGAGTGTAAAGCTTTTGGGGCAGGGTTCCTGTCCTGTAGAGTGTAAGACTCTTATGGGCAGGGTCCTACTTCTCTGTAGAGTTGTAAGCTCATTATGGGCAGGTCTCTCTGGTATTAGCGGTAAAACGTCTTTTGGCAGAGGTACCTCGTTTCTGTAGAGTGTAAGCTCTTATTTGGCAGGTTCTCTCTGTTTAGAGGTGTAGCTCTTATGGGACGGACCTCTCTTCTGTAGCGTGTAAGCTCTTATGGGCAGGTTCTCTCTTTTTTACGTGTACTCTTACGGGAGATTCGTAGTAAGCTCTTATGGGCGGGTCTCTCTCCTGTAGAGTGTAGCTCTTGGGAAGGGTACCTTCGTAGTACTATGCGGTCATCCTGTAGAGTGTAAGCTCTATGGGCAGGGTCCTCTCTAGTAGAGTGTAAGCTCTATGGGCAGGTCCTCTACTCTGTAGAGTGGAAGCTCTTATGGGCAGGGTCCTCTCATTGTAGAGTGTAAGCTTTATGGCCGGTCCTATCTCCGGCTAGAGTGTAAGCTCTTAGTGGACAGGCGTCCTTCTCTCCTGTAGAGGTATTAGGGTCATATGGCAGGTCCTCTCCGTAGAGGTAAGCTCTTATGGACGGGTTCCTCGCTCCTGTAGGAGTGTAAGGTCTTATGGCCAGGGTTCCGCTATCCTGTAGATTGTCAATGCTTTATGGGGCCGGGTCCTCTCTCCTGTAGAGTGTAAGTCTTATGGGCGGGACCTCTCTCCGTGGAGTGTAAGTCTTATGGGAGGGTCCTCTCTCCTGTAGGTGTAAGTCTTTGGTAGGTTCCCTCTCCTGTAGAGTGTGAGCTTATTGGGCAGGGACCTCTCTCTGTGGAGTGTAGCTTTTGGGCAGGGTCCTCTCTCCTGTAGAGTGTAAGGCTTTGGGAGGGGTCCATTCTCATGTAGGGAAGCTCTTATGGGTAGGTGTTCTTCATGTAGGTGAAGTGTCGAGGGTAGGTCCTCTCCCTGTAGAGGGTAAGCCTTATGGTGGGTGTCCTCTTCATTGTAGAGTGTAAGCTCTTAAGGGCAGGTCCTCTCCTGTAGAGTGTAAGGTCTGTATAGGCAGGTTCCTATCTCGCTGTAGAGTGTCAAGCTCTTATGGCAGGGGCTCCTCTCCTCGTAGAGTGTAAGCTCTTATGGGCGAGGCCTCCTCCTTTAGAGGTAAGATCTTATGGGCAGGTGTTCTACTCTTATGTAGAGTGTAAAACTCTTTGGGGCAGGGTCCTTCTCCTGTAGAGTGTAAGCTCTTATGGCAGGGGTTTCGTGGTGTAGCTATGCGGTCTCTCTCATGTAGAGTGTAAGTCTTATGGCGGGTCCTCTCTCCTGTGAGCGTAAGTCTATGGGCCAGGGTCCTCTCTCGGGTAGGTAGTGCCACGTCTCCTTAATGGCAACTAATGGAGTCCTCTCTTTGTAGAGTGTAAGGTCTTATAGGGCCGGGTCCTCTCTCCTGTGAGTGTAACTCTTATGGGCGGGGTCCTTCTCTGTAGAGTGTAAGCTCTTATGGGCAGGGTCCGCTCTCCTGTAGAGTGTTAAGCTCTTATGGGCAGGGTCCTTCTCCTGCTAGAGTGTAAGCTCTTAGGGGAGGTTTTCTCTCCATGTAGAGTGTAAGTCTTATGGGCCAGGGACTCTCATCCTGTGAGTGTAGCTCTTATGGCAGGGTTCCTCTCTCCTGTAGAGTGTAGCTCTTAGGCAGGGTTTCTCTACTGTACGAGTGTAGCTCTTATGGGCAGGGTCCTCTATCCTTCGGGAGAGTGTAAGCTTCTTAGGGCAGGGTTCTTGTCATGTGAGGTAAGGTCATGGGCACGTCCTCTCTACTGTAGAGTGAACACAGCTCTTATGGACAGGGTCTCGCTTCTGTAGAGGTAAGCTCTTATGGCAGGTTCCTCTTGTTTTAGAGTGTAAGCTCTATGGGAAGGACCCTTCTCCTGTAGAGTGTAAGCTCTATGGGCAGGGTCCTCTTCCCTGTTAAAGTAAGCTTTATGGGCAGGGCCTCTCTCCTTTAGGTTAAGTCTTCTGCACAAGGTCTTTCTTTAAGAGGTATCTCTTATGGGTAGGTTCTTCCTGTGAGTGTAAATTTTGGGAGGGTCTTTCGTCGATGTACGCTCTATGGGGCAGGGTCCTCTCTCCGTAGCGGTGAAGCTCTTAGGGAGGGTTCTTTTTTTTGTGAGGGTAATTTTTGGGGCAGGGTTCTCCTTCGGTAGAGTGTAAGATTTGGGGGGGTGACACACGTTTTAGTGTAGGATGTGTCGCGCGCACGCGCCAAGAGTTGTCGTCTAGGCGTGTTGTAAAGACGCTGTCAAACGAGCACAATTCAGTAGCGGCGGACGCCAGATGGTCACAAGAGCTGCAGAGAACCACCCTCTCTGTCTGTTGTGGCGATAGGCGGTAGCGGGGCCCATAAGAGCTTTGCACTACAGAGAGAGGACACTGCACCATAAGAGCCTACTGTACGGAGAGAGGACACTGCCCATACGAGCTTAAACTCTTACGGAGAGAGGACCCTGCCCACAAGGGGTTGACACTCTACTAAAGAGAACCCCTGCCCTAAGAAGCTTACACTCTACAGGAGAGAGGGACAACCTGCCCAATAAGAGCTACCTCTACAGGGAGAGACCTGACCAAAAGAGTTTCACTTACATGAGAGAGACACCCTACCCATAAGAGTTACATCTCAAGGAGAGAGGACCTTGTCTAAGAGCTTACAACTCTAAAGGAGAGAGGCCCCTGCCCCTAAGAGCCTTACATTTACAGCGGAGAGAGGACCATGCCCATAGAGCATACATCTCAGGAGAAGATGGTCTTCCATAAGAGCTTTACACTCTAAAACAGAAGAGGAACTGCCCATAAGGCTACAATCTAGGAGAGAGGGACACACCCTGTCCTAAGAAGCTTGCATTACAGGAGAGAGGACGTGGCCCATATGACCTTACACTCTACATGACAGAGAACCTGGCACAAAGAGCTTACACTTCAGGAGAGGAGACCCTGCCCAATAAGCGTTACACTATTACAGTAGAGAGAACCCTGCCCATAAGAGCTTACACTCCAGGAGAGGGGACCTGCCATAAAGCTTACACTCCACAGGAGAGAGGTCCCTGCCCATAGAGCTTACACTCTACAGGAGGAGAGGAACCTACCCATAGAGCTTCCACTCTCAGGAGAGAGTACCCTGCCTAAGAGCTTACACTCTACAGGAGAGAGGACCTGCCCCATAAGAGCGTACACTCTACAGGAGAGAGGACCTGCATAAGAGCTTACACTTACAGGAGAGAGACCCGGCAATAAGACACTTACCTCTACAAGAGGAGAGGACCCTGTCCAAAGAGCTTGCACTCTACAGGAAGAGAGGACGGGCCCATATGACCTTACACTCTCCAGGAGGAGGGGACCCTGTCCATAAGAGCTCACTCTACAGGAGAGAGGAACCGAGGCCACCAGAGCTTAAACTCTACAGGAGAGGGACCCTTTGCCATAGAGCTTACACTTACAGGGAGAGGACCTGCCAAAGAGTTACCCACTCTACATAGGAGCGAACCCTGCCCCTAAGAGATTACACTCTAAAGGAGAGGAGGGCATGCCCATACGAAAGCTACACTTACAGGGAGAGAGGACATGCCATAAAGGCTTACACTGACAGGGCGAGAGCCCTGCATAGACCTTACCACTCTACAGGAGAGAGGACTGCTTAAAGATTTTCTGCTTACACTCTACAGGGAGAGAGGACCCTACCCATTAAGAGCTTAACGCTACCCAGGGAGAGAGGACCCTACACATCGAGCTTTAAAATCTACAGCGAGAGGGAATACCACATAGAGCTTACCACTCAAGGAGATCGGGACCCTGCCATAAGAGCTTACACTCTACAGGAGGGAGAGGACCCTGCCCAATAAGAGCTACACTCCACAGGGAGAGGTCCCTGCCCATAAGAGCTTTACAATTCAGGAGAGAGAGGAACCTACCCATAAGAGCTTAACTCACGGAAGAGAGGAACCCTGCCCATAAGGCTTACACTCACAGGAGGAGGAGGCCTGCCCATAAGAGCTTAAACTATACAGGAGAAGGACCGGCCATAGAGCTTACAATATACAGGAGAGGGACCCTGGCCATAAGAACTTTACCACTTCCAGGAGAGAGAGAGAGGACACCGTCAATAACGAGCTCACCTCTACGATGAGGAGGAGAGCGACCTTTTGTTTTGCCAAAGGTACATAGGGGACGCGGCCTAGACCTTACATTTTCTACGGGGATGAGAGAGGGACCCCTGTCCATTAAGAGTAGCTTACACTCTACAGGAGAGGAGGACCGGCCATAGAGGGCCAATTGAAGAGAACCTCTTGAAAGAGCGCTTCACTAGGACGAGAGGACCCTGCCCCCATAAGAGCATTAACTCAGTAGACAGGAGAGGGACCTGCCCATAGAGCTTCACTCTCTAAGAGGGAGGAGGGACCCGCCCCAAAGCGCTACATTCTCTACAGCGGCAGGAGGACCCTGCCGTAAGAGCTTACCACTCTACAGGAGAGAGGACGCCTTGCCCATAAGAGCTTACACTCTACAGGAGAGAGGGCCCCGAGCCAGTTCTGACAAGCTCCTGAAGATGCGTATTCTGGACAAGAGCCTCCTCTCTGTTTTGTCAGGATGAATGACGCGTGGGAGCTCCGCCGTTTCCGGTTTCGTTTATTAGCTTTGGGGGTCGCCTTTGTCGAGGCTACGTTCGGGCTTTTGGCGTGCTTGGCGGTAGGAAAATGCGAGGAGAGGGCTATCCTCACATAAGTGGAGTTACGGGACTACGGGAGATTGAGAGGTCGAGCTTACCCTAAGCTCACTCTATAAAACACGAGCGGAAACCTGCCACTTATAGAGCTTACACTTCTAAGGAAAGAGGCCTACCTGCTCCAAAGAGTGTTTTACCACTTACATGACAGAGAATCCCTTGACCCATTAAGTCAAGAGTTTAGACTACAGGGTACGGAGAGAGGACCCTTTTTTCCTTCTTTTTGCCCACATAAGAGTGCTACACTCTACAGGAGGAGGACCCTGGCCCAAAAGAGTTTAGTACACTCTTACGGAGAGAGAACCCTGCCCATAAGAGCTTTACACTCTAAAGGAGAGAGGTGGCCCTCGCTATAGAGACGGCTTACCTTACAGGGAGGAGGACCCTGCCAATCATAGAGAGTCTTACACTCTAGCACTAGAGAGATGCGTGCTCCTTGGACATGGTCTACCAAGAGCTGAACGACTGGCAATAGCACCGAGGAGTGTAGCAGGACCGCACGCATAGGGAGAGCTTAACTTTACAGGAGGAGACACCTTTGGGTTTGTCTTTTTTTTTTTACTTGTCTGCCCATTAAGAAGCTTACCACCTCTAAACAGAGAGTGGGAAACCTTGCATTTAAGAGCTTACACTCTAACACGGAGAGTGATACCTATGCCATAGAAGAGCTTTTTTTTATATTTCTACACCTACAGGAGCGAGGACCCCGACCATAAGAGCTTCATCTCTACAGGGAAAGAGGACTCTGCCCAAAGAGTTTACATCTGCATGAGAGGGAGCAGCCCCCTTCCCATAGGAGTAGCTTACTACGATCTGGACGGGAAGGAGAGACGAGCGGGACCCTGCCCATTAGAAAGAGTTACACCTCTACAGGGAGAGAGGACCCTTCTTTACATAAGACCTTACACTCTACCGGGGAAGCAGAGAGGGACCTTGCCCCTAAGACGCCTTACATCTCTACAGGAGGAGAGAGGACCCCTGCCCACATACAAGTTACCACTCTACCAGGAGGAGAGAGCGGACCCGGCCATATTAAGACCTTACACCTCTACAGGAGAGGAGGACCCTGTCCATAAGAGCATTACAATTCTACCGGAGAGAGGACGTGGCCCATTTATGAACCTACAATCTACAGGACGAGAGGACACTGTCCATAAGAGCTTTACACTTACAGGAAGAGGGACCCGGGCCATAAGAGCTACACTCTACAGGCGAGAGAGACCATGCCCTACAGAGCTACACCTTACGGAGAGAGGACCCTGCCCAAAAGAGTTTTAAACTCTACATAAGAGAGCCGAACCCTGCCATTACGCAGATTACACTCTACCGGAGAGAGGACCGCCTACTAAGAGCTATTACACTTACAGGAGAGAGGCCCGCCTATAGGACCTTCACTCTACAGGGGAGAGGACCCTGTCATAAGAGCTTGCACTTACGAGGAGAGGACGTGGCCCATCTGACTTCACTCTAAGGCGAGAGGACTGTCCATAAGAGCTTCCATCGACAGGAGAGAGGGACCTGGGCCATAAGAGCTTACACTCTGACAGGGAGAGAGCGACCACTGCCCTAAAAGCTTCACTATACAGGAAGAGAGGACCCTGCCAAAAGAGTTTGACATCTTTTACATACGAGAGAACCTGCCCATAAGAGCTTACATCTAAAGGAGACGCAGGGCCCTGCCCTAAGAGCTTCACTCTACAGGGAGAGAGGACCATGCCCATACGGAGCCTACACTCTCAGGAGAGCGGACCCTGCCTATACAGACCTTACACTCTACAGCCGGGAGAGAGACCACTGCCATAAGAGCTTACACTCTACAGGAAGAGCGGACCCTACCCATAGAGACTTTACACTCGACCGGAGGCAGAGGACCTTACCCATACGAGCTTACACTTACAGAGACGAGGAAAACTTACCCATACAGGCAGCTACACTATCAGGAGATAGGACATGCTCTAACAATAAGAGCTTACCACCTACAGGGGAGGGACCCTGCCCATAAGAGTTAACCTCCACAGAGAGAGGGTCCCGTGCCCATAGCGCTTACACTCTACGGACGAGAGGAACCATACCCATAAGAGCTTACACTCTACAGGAGAGAGGACCTGCCCATAAGAGCTTTACACCCCAGGGAGAGGAAGGCCGGCCCATACGAGCTACACTCTCAGGAACAGCCAGAGACATGTAGGAGCAGACCCTGCCTCACGTACGAGAGAGGCCTGATAAGCTACTCTTACGGAGAGGGGACCCTGCCCAAAAGAGTTTACCACTCTAATACAGCGACACCTGCCATAAGAGATACACTCACAGGGAGGAGGACCGCCATAAGAGCTACCACTCTACAGGAGAGAGAGAGGCCGCTGCCAAGAGTTTACCACTCTAATAGAGAGAGAACCCCTCCACCCATAAGAGAGCTACACCTAAAGGAGAGAGGACCTTGTTATAAGCAGCTTACACTCGAAAGGAGGAGGGCCCTGACCATAAGAAGCTTACACTTTACAGGGAGAGGGACCCTGCCATAAGAGCTTACACTACAGGGAGAGGGTGTTCCCTAAAGCGTCCATCTAAAACAGAGAGGAACCTGCCATTAGAGGCTTTACCTCTACAGGAGAGAGGTCCTTCCATAAGAGTACACTCTAAAACAGAGAGGGAACCCTGCCAATAAGAGCTTACACTTACAGGAAGAGGACCCTGCCCCAAAAGCGTTTACACTCTACAGACAGAGAAACCTGCCCAAAGAGCTTACACTACAGGGCAGAGGACCCCTGCACATAAGAAGGCTTACTATACGTAGAGATAACCCTGCCCATAAGAGCTTACAACTCTACAGGAGAGAGGACCCTGCCCATAAGAGCTTACCACTCCACAGGAGAGAGGTCCCTGCCCATAGAGCTTACACTCTACAGGAGAGGAACCTACCCAAAGAGCTTTCACTCTAGGAGAGCGGACCTGCCCATAAGAGCTTACACTAAGGAGAAGGGACCCTCGCCCCATAAGAAGAGCTTACATTACAGGAGGTAGACAGCCCATAAGAGCTTACACTCTCACAGAGGAGAGGACCCGGCCTATAAGACTACACTCTACAGGAGAGAGGGGACCCTGTCCTAGAGCTTGCACTCTACAGGAGAGAGAGGGACAGTGGCCCATATGCCCTTACACTCTTAAGAGCGAGAGGGCCCTGTCCATAAGAGCTCACATCTACAGAGAGAGAGGACCGGGCCATAAGAGCTGACATCTACAGAGAGAGAGGACCTTGCCCTACAGAGCTACACTCCAGGAGAGAGGACCCTTGCCCACAAAGAGTTTACCCTTACTAAGAGGAAACCTGCCATAACGGGCTACACCTTAAAGAGAGAGCGGCCCTGCCCATAAGAGCTTACAATCTACAGGGAGAGAGGACCCTTGCCCATTAAGAGTACACTCTACAGGATAGAGAGGACCCTGACCTCATAAGACTTACACTCTACAGGAGAGAGGACCCTGCCCATAACAGAGCTTACACTTACAGGAGAGAGAGGACCCACCCATTAGAGCTTACACTCTACAGGAGAGGGACCCTACCCCATACGAGCTTCCATCTACAGGAGAGAGGAACCTACCATAAGAGCTTACACTCTACAGGAGCATAGAGGACCTGCCCATAAGAGCTTACCCTCTACAGGGAGAGGGACGACCCTGCACATAAAGCCTACACTATCACCAGGAGAGGTCCTCTGCCCATAAGAGCTTAACACTCTACAGGAGAAGGAACCTACCCATAAGAGCTCACTCTACGGAGAAGGGACCCTGCCCATACAGAGCTTACACTCCACAGGAGAGGGTCCCTGCCAAAGAGCTACATCTACAGGAGAGAGGACCGGCCGCATAAGAGCTTACACTCGACAGGAGAGAGGGACCATGCATAAGAGCCTAACACGTACAGGAGAGCGGACCCGCCCATACAAGAGCTTACAACGATAGGAGAGGGGACCCTGCCCAAAAGAGGTTACCACTTACATAAGCGAGAACCCTGCCCTAAGAGTTACACCTACAGGAGAGAGACTGCCCTAAGAGCTTACAGTCTACAGGAGAGAGGACCCGTGCCAAAAGCGTTTACATCCCAATGAGACGGAACCCTACCCATAAGCGCTTACACGTCTAAAGAGAGAGGACCTGTGTCAATAAGAGTTAAATCTAAAGGCGAGAGGGCCCTTGCATAAGAGCTTACACTTTACAGGGAGAGAGGACCCTGCCCAATAAGACCATACACTCTAACAGGAGAGAGGACCTGCCATAATGAGCTTACACCTTAAAACAGAGAGGAACTGCCCATATAAGAGCTTACACTCTACAGGAGGAGAGAGGTCTCTCCCATAAGAGCTTACACTCTACTAAACGAGAGGAACCATCCAATACAGAGCTTACCACTCTACAGGAAGGGACCCTGCCCAAAGAGTTTTAACTCTAAATGACAGAGAACCCTGCCCTAGAGCGCTTACACTCTACAGGAGAGAGGGACCTGCCCAATAAGAGCTTACCACTCTTACGAGAGCGGAACCTGCCCATTCAGAGCTACACTCTACAGAGAGGGGCCCGCGCCCATAAGAGCTTACACTCCACAGGAGGAGGTCCCTGCCCATAGAGCTACACTCTACAGGAGAGAGGGAACCACCATAAGAGCTTACACTCTAAGGAGAGAGGACCCTGCCCATAAGAGTTACACTCCACAGGAGAGAGGGTCCCTGCACAATAAAGAGCTTAACCACTCTACAGGAGAGGAGCCGGCCCAATACGAGCTTACACTCTACAGGAGACGAGGACCCACTGCCCAAAGAGGCCTTACACTGTTACAGGAGAAGAGGACCCTGCCAATTAAGCAGCTTCCCTCTCCAGGAGAGTGGTCTTCCCCTAAGAGCTAACTCTAAAACAGAGAGGACCTGCCCATGCGGCTACACTCTACACGGAGAGAGGCAACCCTGCCCCTAAGAGGCTACATCTACATGATGAGAGGAAACCCTACCCATAAGAGCTACACTTCTACAAGGAGATGGGACCTTGTTTCATATAAGCGCTTACACTTAACGGAGAGGGCCCTGCCCATAAGAGCTTACGACTTCAGGGAGGAGGACCCTGCCCCTAAGACCTTACATCTACAGGGCGAGGGACCCTGCCAAAGAGCTTACAACTCTACAGTAGGGAACCTGTCCATAAGAGCGTACACTAAGGAGCGACGACCCTGCCCAAGACTTTACACTCTACAGAGAGAGAACCTGCCCAATAAGAGTTACACTCTACCAGTAGGAGAACCTGTCCTAGAGCTTAACACTCTACAGGAGAGCGGACCCTGCGCCATAAGGACTTTCACTTACGGGAGGGACCGGCCCATTTAAAGCTCCACTCTACAGGAGAGAGGACCACTACCCATAAGACTTTTGTAGCCGCTCATAAGAGAGCTTACCCTCCAAAACGGAGCTACACTCTACAGGAGAGACCTCTCCAAGTTCCTTACCGGAGCTAGCACCTGTCCATACGAGCTTTACCTCTACAGGAGAGGCGGACCTGCCATCACGAGTTACACTCTAATCAGAAGAGGGACCTTGCCCACTAAGAGTTCACTCTAAGGAGATGGGACCTACCCATAAGGTTACAATCTACGAGGGAGGAGAGGCAAACCTACCCTCAAGCTATCCACTTACAGCGAGAGACCTGCCATAAAGAGCTTACACTCCACAAGGAAGCGAGTCCCTGCCCATAAGAGCTTACACTCTACGCGAGGCGGACCGGAATAGTGCTTACACTCCACAGGAGATGGAGGACCGCCCATTAGAGTTACCACTCTACAGGAGAGAGGACCCTCGCCCATAAGAGATTACCTCTTAAGGAGAGAGCGGACCCTGCCCATAAGAGCTTACCATCAGGAGAGAGGAACCTACCTAGGAGCCTTACACTCTACAGGAGAGAGGACCCTGCCCATAAGATAGCTACACTCCACAGGAGAGAGGTCCCTGCCCATAGGCTTACCTTACAGGAGAGAGGAGCCCGGCCCCGAGTGCTTACCTTACAGAAGAGAGGACCGGCCATAGAAGCTTACATCTACAGGAGAGAGACCCTGCCCCATAAGAGCTTACACGTTGTACAGGGAGAGAGGACCCTGCCATAAGAGGTAACACCTACAGTGAGGAGAGCGCGCATGCCCATAAGAGCTTTCATCTACAGGAGAGGAGGACCCCTGGCCCATAAGAGTTCACTCTCCGGAGCGGGTCCTTCCCATAAGAGCTTACACTCTACACAGGAGAGGAACCTGCCCATATAAGAGCTTACACTCTACAGGTAGCAGAGGACCCTGCCCAAAAGAGTTACACTCTACATGGAGAGAAACCCCTGGCCCATAAGAGTACACTCTAAAGGAGAGAGGACCTTGTTATGAGAGCTTACACTCTAAAGGACGCGAGGGGCCCTGCCCGCCATAGAGCTTACACTTTACAGGAGAGAGGACCCCTGCCCATTAGACCTTACACTCTACAGGAGAGAGGAACCAGACCATAGGAGCTTACACTCTAACGGAGAGCGGCCCCTGCCCAAGCGTTTACTCCAAGGAGGAGAGGTCCCTGCATAGAGCATTGGAAAGGACGGCCAAGTTTACAACTTTAACAGGAGAGAGGCCCGGCGCCATACGTGTACACTCTACAGGAGAGAGGGGACCTGCCCATAAGAGCTACACTACAGGAGAAGCGAGGACCTGCCCAACGGCTTACACTGTACGGAGAGCGGACCTCTGCCCCAAGACTTCCTACCTTACAGGAAGGATGAAGAGCACCTCTAGAGACCTCCATAAGAGCTACACTTCTACAGGAGAGCGGAACCTACCCAATAAGAACTTACACTCTACGGAGAGAGGAGCCTCACCATAACAGCTACACTCTACAGGAGGAGGCCTTGCCCTAGAAGAGCTAACTCCACAGGAGAGGACGGTCCGCCGCCCTAAGAGCTTACACTTACAGGAGAGAGGACCCGGCCATAAGTGCTTTACATCCACAGAGAGACGGACCCGGCCCATAAGAGCCTTACACTCTACAGGAGAGAGGACTCCATGGCCCATAAGAGCTTTACATGTACCGGAGAGAGGACTGCCCATAAAGGCTACACTTACAGGACCGAGAGGACCGCGCCATAAAGCTTACACTCTTACAGAAGAGCAGGAAAACCCTGCCCATAAGCGCTCACACTCTAACCAGGGGAGGAAGGGGGGGGAACCTACCCAGAAGAAGCTACACTCACAGGAGAGAGGCAACCCTACCACCTAACTAGCTTAACACTCTACAGGCGAGAGAGGACCCTGCCCATAAGAGCGTCTACACTCCAAGGAGAGAGGGTCCTGCCCATTAAGAGCTTACATCTTCAGGAGAGAGGAACCCGGCCCAAAGTGCTTACACTCACAGGAGAGAGGACCGGCCATAAGAGTCGTACGACTTACAGAGAGAGGACCTGCCCATAGGAGCTTTACAACTCATACAGGAGCGAGGACCTGACCCTAAGCTTAACTTAACAGGAGATGAGGATGACCTACCCATAGGGCTTACATTACAGGAAGAGGACCCTGCCCCTAAGAGGCTTACACTCCACAGGAGGAGGCGGTCTGCCCTAGAGCTTACCCTTAAGAGAGAAATGCTTACACTCGTACAGGAGAGAGGACCCGGCTCATAAGTGCTTACCCTCACAGGAGAGAGGACCCGTGCCCATAAGAGCTTACACTCTACAGGAGAGAGGACCCAGCCCATAAGAAGCTAACTCTACAGGAGAAGGACAGCCCATAAGGAGCTTACCACTGTCAGGGAGAGGCGCCTGCCACCTAAGAGCTTACAATGTAAAGGAAGAAGAGGACTGCCATAAGGCTCATTCGAAGAGGCATCCATACGAGCTACACCTACAGGAGAGAGGAGCCCTGCCCCATAGACGCTTCCATCAAGGAGAGTGGCCTTCCAATAAGGTTACACTCTAAAACAGGCGAAGGAACCTGCCCATAAGAGCTTACATTACAGGCGAGAGGAACCTACCCATAACAGCTTACATCTACAGGAGAGAGGACGCCCTGCCATAAGAGCTTCCACTCCACAGTGAGAGGTCCTGGCCATAAGAGCTTACACTCTACAGGGGGAGAGACCCGGCCATATGTGCTTACCCCCACAGGAGGAGAGGACCCGGCCCAATAAGAGCTTACACTTCTACAGGAGAGCGGACCACTGCCCATAAAGCGTACACTGTACAGGAGAGAGGACCTGCCCATAAGAAGCTACATGTACAGGAGAGATGAGGAACCTGCCCATAAGAGCTTACACTCTACAGAAGAGAGGACCACGCCTGCACTAAGAGCTACACTCTAAGGAGAGAGGAGAGAACCTACCCTAAGAGGGCTTTACACCCTACAGGAGAGAGTGAACCTACCCCTAAGGCTTACACTTAAGGACGAAGAGAGGACCAGGCCCAGAAAGTGCTTACATCCACAGGAGCAGAGGACCCGCCCACCCAAAAAGAGCGTACACTTACAGGAGAGAGGACTGCCCATAAGAGCTTACACTCTACAGGAGAGCGAGAGGACCCTGCCCATAAGAGCTTCCACTTACAGGAGAGAGGAACCTACCCATAGGAGCTTACACTCTACAGGAGAGCGGACCTGCACATAAAGAGCTACAATCCACGAGAGAGGCTTGCCCATAAGGCCTACACTCTACAGGAGAGAGATAACCGGCCAGAGTGCTACACTCTAGGAGAGAGGACCGGCCCATACGAGCTACCCTCTAGGCAGAGAGGACCCTGACATAAGAGCTACATGTACAGGAGAGAGGACCCTGCCAAAGAGGATTACACTGTACAGGATGAGAGGAACCCTTGCCATAAGAGCTTACACTGTAAGGAGAAGAGACCTGCCCATAAGAGTTACCACTTACAGGGAGAGGCCCTGCCATAAGAGTTCCACTCTACAGGAGGAAGGGGTCCTTCCCATAAGAGCTTTCACACTTCTAAAACAGAGGATGGAACCTGGCCAATAAGAGCTTACCTCTACAGGAGAGAGGACCTGCCAAAAGAGTTACACTATACATGAGAGGAGAACCCTGCCATAAGAGTTAATCTAAAGGAAGAGAGGACTTGTTATAAGAGCTTACCTCTAAGAGAGAGGGGCCTGCCCCCTGCCAAGAGCTTCACTTTACAGGGAGAGAGGACCCTGCCCATAAGACCTAAACTTCAGGAGAGAGGGACCCTGCCAAGATTGCACCTCCTCTACAGTAGAGAGAACCCGTCCATAAGAGCTTACACTCTCCAGGGAGAGATGGACCCGCCATAAGACTTTACACCCTACAGGAGAGACGACTGCCATAAGCGCTGACACTTACAGTAGGAGAACCCTGTCCATAAGGCTTACACTATACAGGAGAGACGACCTGCCATAATATTACTTTACACTATACAGGAGAGGGGACACTGCCCATAAAGAGCTTCCAATTACCGGAGAGAGGCCCCTACCACAAGAGCTTACTCTACAGTAGAGAGGACATGCCCAGAAGAGCTTACACTTTACAGGAGAGCGGAACCTCCTACCCATAAGAGCTTACACTCTTACAGGAGAGAGGACCTACCATAAGACCTTACACTTACAGGAGATAGATAGGACCTGCCCATAAGAAGCTTAAACTCTACAGGAGGAGAAGGAACCTGCCATAAGAGCTACACTCTAGAGAGAGGACCTGCCCTAAGAGCTTACAACTCTACAGGAGGAGAGGAACCCTTACCATAAAGAGATTACACTATAACAGGAGAGAGGAACCTACCCATTAAACAGCTTACACTCTACAGGAGAAGAGGACCCTGCCTAAGAGCTTACCCACTCCACAGGAGAGAGGTCCCGCCCATAAGAGCTTAACACTCTACAGGAGAGAGGACCCGGCCATAAGGATTACACTCACAGGAGAGAGGACCCTGCCCATAAGAGCTAACCTACAGGAGAGAGGACATGCCTAAGGAGTTACACTCTACAGGAGAGAGGAACTCTACCCATAGGACCGTACACTCTACCGGAGAAAAGGGAGGGGGGGGGGGGACCTGCCATAAGAGCGTACATCCACCAGGAGAGAGGTCCGGCCCATAGGCGCTTACACTCTAAGGAGAGAGGACCGGCCCGTAAGGCGTACCTCTTACCAGGAGAGAGGGCCCCGGCCATAAGAGCTTAAACTCTACAGGAGAGAGGACCCTGCCCATAAGAGCTTACATCTTTACAGGACGAGGACCCTGCCCATAAGAGCTTACAACTCTACAGGGAGAGGGACCTGGCCCATAGCCTTACACTCTCAGGAGAGAGGACCCTGTCCATAAGCGCTTACACTTCAGAGAGAGGCCGGCCATCAGAGCTTCCACGCTACAGGAGGAGCGGACCTGCCCGAAAGCTTACACCTACGGAGAGGGACCTGCAATAGAGCTTAACTCTACAGTAGAGAGCGGACCGATGCCCATAAGAGCTTACACTCTACAGGAGAGAGGACCTGCCCATAAGAGCTTACACTCTACAGGAGAGAGGACCTGCCATAAGAGTTACATCTACAGGAGAGGTCCTCCCATAAGAGCTACACTCTAAAAAGAGGAACTGCCCAAAAGAGCTTACACTCTAAAAAACATAGAGGAAACTGCCATAAGAGCTTACCACTATAAGGAAAGAGGACCCGGCCAAAAGAGTTTACACTACATGCGAGAGAGAACCCTGCCCATAAGAGCTTACACTTAGAGGAGAGCGGACCCGCCCTAAGAAAGAGCTTACACTCTACAGGAGAGAGGACCCTGCCCAAAGAGATTACAATCTACTGAGAGAGAACCCTGCCCAAAAGAGCTACACTCTACAGGGAGAGAGGGACCTGCCATAAAGCGTTCACTCTACAGGAGAGAGGACCTGCCCATAAGAGCTTACACTCTAATAGGAAGAGAGTACCCTGCCTATAAGACCCTTACAACCCTACAGGGAGAGGACCCCTGCCATAAGAGCTTACACTCTATGGACGAGAGGACCATTCCCATAAGGAGCTTACCACTCTACAGGAGAGAGTACCTCCTACCAATAGAGCTTACACTCTACAGGAGAGAGGACCCCTACCCATACGACTAACTTACAGGGAGAGCGGAAACTACCCAGTAAGAGCTGACACTCTACAGGAGATAGGACCTGGGCCAATTAAGCGCTACCTCTCAGGAGAGAGGACTGCCTAAGCGCTTACACTCCCCAGGAGAGAGGTCCCTGCCATAAGAGCTTACATATACAGGACGAGAGGACCAGCCATAAGATCTTAACACTACAGGAGCGAGGACCCTGCCATAAGAGCTAACCTCTAAACAGAGAGGGAACGGCCATAGAGATTACACTCTAAAACAGAGAGGAACTGACATAAGAGCTTACACTCTAAGGGAGAGAGGACCCCGCCCATAAGAGCTTACATCTACAGGAGGAGAGGACCCCGGCCCACACGAGTTTACCACTCTGCATGAGAGAGAACCCTGCCCTAAGAGGTACACTCTAAGGAGAGGGACCGCCATAAGAGCTACACTCTACAGGAGAGCGGACCCTGCCCAAAGATTACACTATACAGGAGAGAGGAACCCTGCATAAGAGCTTACACTCTCCAGGAGAGAGGACCCAAGCCATAAGACGTTACACTTACAGGAGAGAGGACCCGGCCTAAGACCTTACTCTGAAGAGAGAGGGAATGTCCATAAGAGCTTACAATCTACAGGAGAGAGGACGTGGCCCATATGCATTACACTTACAGGCAGAGAGGCCCTGTCCATCAGAGCTTACACTCTAAAGGAGAGAGGACCCTGCCCATAAGAGCTGACACTACAGGACGAGAGGCCTGCCCATAGAGCTTACACTCTACAGGAGAGAGGAACCCTGCCCAAATGGAAATGAGTTTACATCTTACTAAGAGAGAACCCTGCCCATAAGAGCTTAACTCTAAAGGAGACGAGGCCCTCCCATATAAGAGCGTACACTTACAGGGAGGAGAGGACCGCCCATACGAGCAACTCTACAGGAGAGAGGCGACATGCCTATAAGACCTTACACTCTCAGGAGAGGAGGACCCGCCATAAGAGCTTCACTCTACAGGGAGCGGACCCTACCCATCAGTGCTTACACTCTACAGGAAGAGAGGACCCTACCATACGAGCTACATCTACAGGAGAGAGGAAACCTACCATAAGAGTTACACTCTACAGGAGATAGGACCTTGCCCATCTAAGAGCTACACTCTACACGGGGAGAGGACCCGACATAAGAGCTTAAATCCACCCGGAGAGAGGTTCCTGCCATAAGGAGCTTACACCTAAGAGAAGAGGACCTACCCATAAGAGCTTACACTCTACAGGAGATAGACCCTGCCATAAGACGCTTACACTCTACAGGAGAGAGGACCTGCCCTCTAATAAGAGCTTACACTCAAGGAGAGAGGTCCCTGCCAATAGAGATTACAATCTAAAGGAGAGAGGAACCACCATATAGAGCCTACAACTCTACAGGAGAGAGGACCTGCCCATAGAGCTTCATCCAAAGGGGAGAGGGCCCTGCCATACGCGGGGCTTACACTCTACAGGAGAGAGGACCGGCCCCATAAAGAGCTTACCCTTACGAGGAGAGGACCCGGCCCATAAGAGCCTACACTGTACAGGATCGCGGACCCTGCCAATAAGAGCTTCCCTCTAAAGGAGAGGGGTCCTTCCATAAGAGCTTACACTATAAAACAGAAGAGAACCATGCCATAAGAGCTTACACTTACAGTGAGAGAGGACCCTTGCATACGAGCTTACATTACAGGAGAGAGACCTGCCACAGAGTGTACATCTACATGAGAGAGAACCCTCCCATAAGAGCTGACACTTAAAGGAGAGAGGACCTTGTTCCTAAGAGCTACACTCTAAAGGGAGAAGAGGGCCATGCCCATAAGAGCTTTAAACTTTTACGTAGAGAGGACCCTGCCCATAGCCCTTACACTATAAAGGAGAGAGGACCCTGCCCATAAGAGCTGTACAACTATCCAGTAGGGAGAAGAAACCATGTCATAAGGCTTAACCTCTACAGGAGGAGAGACCCTGCATAAGACTTTACACGTAAAGGAGAGAGGCCCTGCCCAAAGAGTTACACTCGACAGGAGAGAACCCGTACACTAAGAGCTTACACTTCTACAGCGAGAGACGGACTGCCCATAAGACTACACTATACAGGAGAGAGGACCCTCCCATAAGAGTTCACTCTACAGGAGAGAGTACCTACACATAAGTGCTCACTCTACAGGAGAGAAGGTCCTTCCATAAGAGTTCATTCTCAAAAACAGAGAGGAACCTGCCATAAGAGCTTAACACTCTAAACAGGAGGAACTGCCAAAGAGCGCACACTCTAAGGACAGAGGACCCTGCCCAAAAGAGTTTACACCTACATGAGAGAAACCCTGCCCATAAGAGCTTACACTTAAAGGAGAGAGGGCCTGCCCATAAGAGCTTACGCTTACAGGGAGGGGAACCCTGCCCCTAAGGAGCTTACATCTACAGGAGAGAGGACCCTGCCTATAAGACCTTACACTCTACGGAGAGAGGACCTGCATAAGAGCTTACATCTACAGGAGAGAGGACCCTGGCCATAAAGAGCGATTACACTCACCGGAGAGAGGACCTACTCATAGAGCTTACACTTACAGGAGAGAGGACCCACCCAGACGAGCTTACACTCTACAGGAGAGAGGAACCTACCCTAAGACGATTACACTCTAAGGAGATAGGACCCTGCCCATAAGAGCTTACACTCTACAGGAGGGGACCCTGCCATAAGAGCTTACACTCCACAGGAGAGAGGTCCTGCCCATAAGAGAACTCTCCAGGGATGGAAGAGGAAACCAGCCCGTAAGAGATTACACTTACAGGGAGAGGGACCCCTGCCATCAGAAGATTAACACTCTAAAAAGGAGGGAACTGCCCATCAGGCTTCACACTCAAAACAGAGAGGGGAAACCTGCAGAAGAGCTTATCACTCTCAGGGGAGAGAGGACCCCGCCCATAAGAGCTTAACACTCTACAGGCGAGGACTGCCCAAAAGAGTTTACATTGCAGAGAGAGAACCCTGCCCATAAGAGTTTACACTTACAGGAAGAGAGGACCTGCCCCTACGAGATTACACTCTACAGGAGGGGACCGCGCCCCTAAGACCTTCCAATCTACAGGAGAGAGGGACCCTGCCCATTAGAGCTTACACTCTCCAGGAGAAGGACCCTGCCCCATAAGCGCTTACACTCTACAGGAGAGAGGACCCGGCCCATTTAAGACCTTACACTCTACAGGAGAAGAGGACCCTGTCTAAGAGCTTACATCTACAGGAGAGAGGACGTGGCCCAATGACCTTCACTCTACAGGAGAGAGCCCTGGCCATAGAGCTTAACTCTAACGTAGGAGAGGACCTCTGCCATAAGAGTTACACTCTACAGGATCGAGGACCCTGCCCCTAAAGAGCGACACTCTAAGGAGAGAGGCCCCGCCCAAAAAGAGTTTACATCTACATAAGAGAGAACCCTTGCCCATAAGAGCTTTACACTCTAAAGGAGAGAGGGTCCTGCCCATAAGAGCGTACACTTACAGGAGAGAGGACCATGCCAATAAGGCTACACTCTCAAGGAGAGAGGGACCCTTGCCTATAAGAGCGTACATCTACAGGGAGAGAGAGGAAATCCATAAGAGATACACTCGACAGGACGAGAGGACCTACACAGAAGGAGCTTACACTCTACAGGAGAGAGGCCCCTACCCATACGAGCTTACACTCACAGGAGGAGAGGAACCTCCTAAGAGATACCACTCTACAGGAGGGATAGGACCCTGCCCATAGAGCTGACACTCTACGGAGAGAGGACCTCCGATAAGAGCTTACACTCAACAGGAGGAGGTCCTGCCCATAGAGCTTACACTCTTACAGGAGAGAGGAACCTACCCAATAAGAGCTTACATCTACAGGAGCTAGGAAACTGCCATAAGAGCTTACATCTACAGGAGAGAGGACCATGCCATAGGCTTATACTACACACTGAGGAGGTCCCTGCCCTATAAGAGCTACCTCTACAGGAGGAGAGGAACACTACCCATAGAGCCTACACTCTAAGCGAGAGAGGACCTGCCCCAGAAGAGCGACACTCCACAGGAGAGAGGTCCCTGACCATAAGAGCTTTACACTTACAGGAGCGAGGACCCGGCCCCTAAGAGCTTACACGCTACAGGAGAGAGGACCCTTGCCATAAGAGCCTAATGTTACAGGAGAGAGGGACCCTTGCCCAAGAGCCTCACTGTACAGGAGAGAGGACCTGCATAAGCGCTTTCCACTTCAGGAGAGCGAGTGGCCTTCCAATACGAGCTTGCATCGAAAACAGAGAGGAACCTGCAATAGAGCTTCACACTCTACAGGAGGAGAGGGACCCTGCCCTAAGAGCTTACACTCTACAGGAGAGATGACCCTGCCCCAACGAGTTTACACTTACAGAGAGAGAACCCTACCATATGAGCTTACACTCTTCAAGGAGAGAGGACCGTCGTTCATACGCTGTACACTCTAAAGGAGAGAGGGCCCTGACCATATAAAGAGCTTACACTTACAGGGAGAGAGGACCTTGCCCCATAGGACCTTACACTCTACAGGAGAGGAGGACCGGACTATAAGAGTTACACTCTACCAAGTAGGAGCCCCGTCCATAAGAGCTTACACATCTACAGAGAGACGACCATGCCTACGACTTTACACCTCTACAGGAGAGAGACCTGACAATAAGAGCTTACACTCCACGTAGAGAGAAACTCTGGTCTAAGAGTACACTCTACAGGAGAGACAGAGACGACCCTGCCCATAAGACGTACACTCCTACAGGAGAGGCGGACCATTGCCCATAAGAGCTTCACACTTACAGGAGAGAGGACACTACCCAAAAGAGCTTCCACTTCAGGATGAGAGGAACCTCACCCCATAAGAAGCTTCACTCTACAAAAAAAAAAAAAAAACCCCCAGGAGATAGGACCGTCATAAGAGCTTACTCTCTAAGGAGAGAGGACCCTGCCCATCAGAGCCTTGCACTCTACAGAAGAGACGACCCTGACCCAAAGAGCTTCAACTCTACAGGAGAGAGCGAACCTACCATGAAAAGAGCTTTACACTCTACAGGAGAGCGGAAACCTCCCCATAACAGCTTACACTCTACAGGAGAGAGGACCCTGCCCGTAAGAGGTACAATCCACAGGAGAGGGTCCCTGCCCATAAGAGCTTAAATCTACAGGAGAGAGGAACCCGGCCATAAGTGCTTAACTCCACGGAGAGAGGGACCCGGCCTCATAAAAAGAGCTTACACCGACAGCGGAGAGGGAGGACCCGCCCATAGGAGCGACACTTAACAGGCGAGAGGACCCTGCCCAAAGAGTATGACTCTACAGGGAGAGAGGAACCTACATAGGAGCTTACCTACAGAGAGAGGACCCGTCATACGAGCTTACACTCCACAGGGAGAGGTCCCTGGCCCATAAGAGCTTACACTACTAAGGATGAGAGGACCCTGCCATAAGAGCTTAACCTCCACAGAGAGAGGTCCCTGCCCATAAGAGCTTACTCTAAGGAGAGCGGACCGGCCAATAAGTGCTTTACACTACACAGGAGAGAGGACCCTGCCATAAGAGCTTACACTCTACAGGAGAGAGGACCCTGCCCCTAGAGCTTACACTTACAGGGAGAGGAACCTACCATAGGACCTTACACGCTACAGCGAGAGAGGACCTGCCCTAAGAGATTACACTCCACAGGGAGAGGTCCCTGCCATAAGAGCTTACACTCTACAGGAGAGAGGACCCGGCCATAAAGAGCTTACACTTACAGGAGAGAGACCGGCCCATAGAGATTAACTCTACAGGAGAGAGGCCCTGCCCATAAGAGCTTACATCTACAGACAGAGGACATGCCCATAAGAGCTTACATCTACAGAGAGGGACATGCGCCCATATGACCTTAAACTATACGGAGAGCGGACCCTGTCCATAAGAGCTTACACTCTAAGGAGAGAGGACCCAGGGCATCAGACTACATCTACGGAGAGAGGACCCTGCCTAAGAGCGTACACTCTAGGAGAGAGGGACCCTGAACATAAGAGATACAATTACAGTAGAGAGAGGACCTGCCCATAAGAGCTTACACTCTACCGGAGCGAGGACTGCCCATAAAGCGTCATCTACAGGAGAGAGGACCCTGCCCATAAGAGCTTACACTCTACAGGAGAGAGGTCCTTCCCATAAGAGCTTACACTCTAAAACAGAGAGGAACCTGCCCATAAGAGCTTACACTCTAAAACAGAGAGGAACCTGCCCATAAGAGCTTACACTCTACAGGAAAGAGGACCCTGCCCAAAAAAGAAGCTTGACTCTACATGAGAGAGGAACCCTGCGAAGAGCTTACCCTCTAGGGAGAGAGGACCTGCCTAAGAGCTTACATATACGGAGGAGGACGGACCCAAAAGAGGTTTACACTCTCCATGAGGATGAGAACCTGCCAAAGAGCTTACATCTACAGGGAGAGAGGACCTGCCATAGGCTTACAATACAGGGGAGAGGACCCTTGCATAAGAGCTTACACTCTACAGGCGGAGGACCCTGCCTATAAGACCTACATCTACAGGAGAGAGGACCCCTGCCCCATAAGAGCTACCTCTACAGGAGAGAGGACCATTCCATAAGAGCTTACACTCTACAGGAGAGAGTACCTACCCATAAGAGCTACACTCTACAGGAGAGAGACCTTACCCCATACGAGGCTTACACTCTAACAGGAGAGACGGGACACCTACCAATTTAGATGCTAAAATTACGGAGTAGACCTGACCATAAAGAGTTAACTACAGGAGAGAGGACACCTGCCATAAAGAGCTTACACTCCCAGGAAGAGAGGTCCTGCCCATATAAGAGCTTACACTCTACGGCGGAGGACCAGCCCATAAGATTTACACTCTACAGGAGAGAGGACCCTGCCATAAGAGCTTTCACTCTAAAACAGAGAGGAAACCTGCCATAAGAGCTTACCTCTAAACAGAGAGGAACGCCTATAAGAACCCTTACACTTAAAGGAGAGAGGACATGCCATAGAGTTACACTCTACAGGAGAGAGGACCATTCCATAAGAGCTTAACACTCCAGTACAGGAGGAGTAACCTACCATAAGAGCTACACTCTACAGGCGGAAGGACCTTACCCATACGCGCTTACACCTACAGGAGAGAGGTAACCTACCCATTAGACTTACACTCTACAGGAGGGGGGGGCTAGGACCTGCAATAAGAGCTATACACTTACCCGGAGCAAGAGGACCCTGCCCATAAGCAGCTTAACTCCACAGGAGAGAGGAACCTGCCAATTAAGCAGCTTACACTCTAACAGGACGGAGAGGACCCGCCCATAAGAGCTTAAACTCTAAAGGAGAGAGACCCTGCCCCAAAAGAGTTTAAACTCTGGCATGAGAGAGAACCCCTGGCCATAAGAGCTTACACTCTACAGGAAGAGAGGACCCTGCCCATAAGAGTTACACTCTACAGGGAGGAGGACCCTGCCATAAGACTTACACTCCGACAGGAGGGACCCCTGCCATAAGGAGCTTACACTCTACCAGGGAGAGGACCCAGCCATAAGAGTTACACTCTACAGGAGA
The DNA here is from genome assembly GCA_019512145.1 of Engystomops pustulosus. Lineage (NCBI taxonomy): Eukaryota > Metazoa > Chordata > Amphibia > Anura > Leptodactylidae > Engystomops > Engystomops pustulosus. The sequence goes on from CM033648.1 coordinate 90,732,252, forward strand.
GAGGACACGGCCCATAAGACCTACACTCTACAGGAGAGAGGACCCTTCCATAAGAGCTTACACTCTAAGGTAGAAGAGGATGGCCATATGACCTTACACTCTACAGGAGAGAGGAACCTGCATAAGAGTTACATCTACAGGAGAGGGTGACCCTGCCATAAGAGCTTACATCTACAGGAGAGAGGACCCTAGGCCATAAGAGTTCCTAGAGGCTGCCAAATGAGGTCACTCTAAAAGAGAGGAACCCTACCATAGAGGCTCATAAGGAGGCCATAAGACTTACTTAAGGAGAGAGGACCCTGCATAGAGTTACACCTACAGGAGGAGAGGTCCTGGCCATAGCTTACATCCTAAGGAGAGAGGGCACCCATGGACCCATAAGAGTTACACTCCACAGGAGAGAGGGACCTGGCCCATAAGAGCTTACACTCTAAGAGAGAGGAACCCTACCCATAAGAGCTTACACTTACAGGAGAGAGGAACCTGCCCATCAGAGCTTACAACTCTACAGGAGATGGACCCTGCCCATAAGAGCTTACACTTACAGGAGAGTGGACCTGCACATAAGAGCTACATCACAGGAGAGAGGATCCCTGCCATAACGAGCTACACTTACAGGAGGAGGACCTGCCCATAGAGTTAACTGCTACAGGAGAGGGAGGACCCTGCCCTAGAGCTTACACTTAACAGGAGAGCAGGACCCGTGACCCTAGAGATGCTTACACGCTACAGGAGAGAGGCATGCCAATAAGAGTCTACCTTCAGGAGAGTGAACTCCCATAGAGTTACACTCTAACGGAGAGAGGAAGCCTGCCCATAAGAGGCTTCCACTCTACAGGGAGAGGACCCGCAAGGTTTACACTAGAAACTGCCCATAAGAGCTTACACTCTAAGGAGAGAGGGACCGTCCATAGAGCTTCACTTCAGGAGAAGATGGGCACCTGCCATAAGAGCTCCTACATTGTACAGGAGAGAGGGGGGGGGGGGGGGGGACCTGCACCATTAAGACGCTTCCACTCTACAGGAGAGGGACCCTGTCCCATAAGAGCGTACACTACTACAACAGAGAGAACCTGACCCATAAGCAGCGTCCACTCTAAGAGAGAGAGACGACCTGCCCATACGAGCTTACACCTACGGAGAGAGGACTGCCCCATAAGAGTTTAATCGACCCCATAGAGAGAAACCCTAGACACTCATCAGAGAGACGACCCTCCTACCACTCTAAAGGAGAGGGACCTGCTTCACTAAGAGTCTTCAACTCGAAAGGAGAGGGACCTCGCCATAAGGACTTACCTTTACGGAGAGAGGGACCTTTGCCAATAAGAACGTAAACCTAAGGAGAGAGGGACCACCCATAAGAGCTACACTCTACGGAGTAGGAGAACCGCCATAAGAGCTTCCACTCTACAGGAGAGAGACCCTGCCCATTGACGGCTTACCATCAAGGAGCGAGCCTGCCCCATTTAAAGCTTACACTTACAGGACGAGGGAACTACCCATAAGAGCTTACACTCTACAGGAGAGAGGAACTACCCATAACGAGCTTACACTCAGGAGATAGGGATCCCTCCATAACAGAGCTACTCTATCACAGGAGAGAGGACCCTGCCAAGAAGCTTACACTCTAAGAAGAGAGAGGCACCTGCCTAAGAGCTAACTCTAACGGAGAGCGAACCTAGCCAATAAGAGCTCACCTCTACAGAGCAGAGGAAATTACACGGCTACTTCAGAGACCGCCATAAGAGCGATTACACTCCAAAGAGAGCCCTAGCCATCAAGAGCTTACAACTCTACACAGAGGCGCATAGAGCTCCAAAGGAGTGCCCGTCCCTAGAGCTTACACTCTACAGGATAAAGAGCTTACATCTACAGGGGAGAGGAACCCTGCCCAAAGAGTTTACCTACACTGAGAGAGAACTCCTCAATAAGACGCTTCACTCTAAAGGAGGAGGACCTTGTTTGATAGAGATTACCACTCTAAAAGGACGAAGGGCCTGCCTAGAAGACTCTACACTTACAGGGCGAGAGGACCCTGCACTCATAAGACCTTACACTACTCGGAGAGAGGACACTGACTCATACAGACGTTACACTCTACAGTAGAGGAGAACTGTCATAGAGCTTCGACTATTACAGGAGAGAGGAGACCACCTTCCATAAGGATTCTAACCTACAGGAGAGAGGACCCTGCCCATAAGAAGTTACACTCTACAGTAGGAGAAGAACTCTGTCCATCAGAGCTACATCTACGGAGAGACGACCCTGCCCAGAAGACTTACACTCTAAGCGAGAGAGGACCTGCCATAAGAGCGTCCACTCTACAGGAGAGAGGACCCTACCCATAAGAGCTACACTCTACAGTGAGAGGATCCCTCACAATAAGACGTACATTCTAAAACGGAGGAACCCATAAGAGCTTACACTCAAACAGCCGAGAAGAGCATAAGAGCTGAACTCACTAGCGAGAGCCTCCCAAGTACACTCTACAGGAAGAGGCGACCCTTGCCAAAAGAGTTTACGGAGAGGGACTCGTAACTAACGAGGAGGAGACCTCCATAAGAGCTCTACACTCTCAAGAAGGACCGCCAAGAGCAGGAGATCCTGCCCATAAGAGCTTACAGCCTACGGGAGAGCGGACCCGCCCATAGATGCTACACTCATAAGGGAGAGGACCTGCCCAAAGGCCTTACACTATACAGGAGAGAGGACCTTGCCCATAAGAGTTCACTCTACGGAGAGAGGCCCTAAGCCCATAGGAGATGCTACCTCTACAGGAGAGAGGACCCTTACCCATAAGAGCTTCACATCCACAGGAGAGAGTCCTGCCCAGAGCGTACTCCGGAAGGACCGGCAAGTGCTTACACTCTACGGAGAGAGGACCCGGCCAAAGAGCTAACTCTACAGCCGAGGAGACCCTGCCCATAAGAGCTTACAACTGTACAGGAGAGGGACCCTGCCCATAAGCAGCGTACACTTCACAGGAGAGAAGGATCCTGCCCATAAGAGCTTACACTTACAGGAGGAGGACCCGTCATAAGAGCTTACACTGTACAGGAGAGAGACCCTGCCTAAGAGGCTTACACTCTAAACAGAGACTGATAGTTAACTCTAACAGAGAGGACACCTGCCATAAGAGCTTACACTCTACAGGAGAGAGGACCCTGCCCATAAGAGCTCCACTCTTACAGGAGAGAAGGACCCTGCCCAAAAGATTACAATCTGACAGGAGAGAGGAACCCTGCCATTAAGAGCTTACACTCATACAGGAGAAGAGGACCCTGCACTAAGAGCTACACTCTACCAGGAGAGAGAACCCTCCCAAAGAGACTTACCACTGTACAGGAGAGAGACCTGCCCATATAGAGCTTACCTCACAGGCGAGAGGACCCTGCCCATAAGGCTACACTGTACAGGAGAGATACACTGCCGAAGGCTCACTCAGCAGTGACCCTCACATAAGAGGCTTACACCTAAGGAGAGAGGACCATGTCCCATAAGAGCTACATGTACAGGAGAGAGGCCCTGCCCTAAGGGCTTTACACTATACAGGAGAGAGGACCCGCGACATAAGAGCTTACACTCTACAGGAGAGAGACCCTGCCCCAAGGCTACACTCTACATGAGAGGCAGTGGAAGATAAGAGCTTACATCTAACAGGAGAGAGGACCTGCCACAAGAGTTTACACTCGACATAGGGAGAAACATGCCAAAGCAGCTTACACTCTAAAGGAGAGAGCGGTCCGCCATAAGAGCTTACACTTACAGGAGAGAGGCCCCTGCCCCTAAGAGCTTACCACTCTACGGAGAGAGGACCCTGGCCTAGAAGAGCGTACATCTACAGGGAGCGGACCCTGCCATAAGAGCTTACACTCGACAGGAGAGGGACCCTACCATAGAAGCGTACACTAAGGAGAGATGGACCTACGCCTACGAGCTTACATCTACCGGGAGAGGAGGGAACCGACCCAAAGCAGGCTTACACCTACAGGAGCATAGGACCTGCCATAAGAGCTTACACTCGACAGGAGAGGAGAGACCCTGCGAATAAGAGGCTTACACTCCACAGGAGAGCCTGGTCCCTTGCCCAAGAGCTTACACTCTACAGAGAGAGGAACATACCATAAGAAGCTTCACTCTACAGGAGATGGACCCTGCCCCTAGAGCACACTCTACAGGCGAGAGGGAACCTGCCCAATAAGAGATTATACTCCACAGGAGAGAGGTCGCCATTGCCCATAACCGAGCTTAAACTCTACAGGAGTAGCGGAACCTACCCATAAGAGCTTAACTCTACGGGAGGAGAGGACCTGCCAAAAAGAGCTTACACTCCACAGGAGAGAAGGTCCGGCCCATAAGAGTAAGAAGCGTAGCACTCTAGCAAGGAGGAGAGGACCCGGCCCATATACGAGCTTACACTTACAGGAGAGAGGACCATGCCCTATAAGAGCCTACCACACCTGTACAGCGAGAGAGGACCCCCCATAAAGAGCCTCCACTGTACAGGAAGGAGGACATGACAAGAGCTTCCCATATACAGCGAGAGGGTCCTTCGCGCAAAGAGCTTGAAACTTAAAAACGAGGAGGAACCTGCCCCATGTAAGAGCTTACACTCTAAGGGAGAGAGGACCCCCCCTGCCCATACAGCGCTTAACTATACAGGAGACGACGGACCCTGCCCACCAAAGAGAGTTACACTCCTACATGAGAGAGAAACCCTACCCAGTATATGAGCTCCTACATCTAAAGGAGAGAGGACTTGTTCACTAAGAGCGACACTCTAAAGGGAGAGGGCCGCTCACCATAGGCATTACCCGGTAGAGGGAGAGAGGGACTGCCCATTAAGACCTACAATCTACATGGAGAGCAGGATCCCCTGCCCATAGTTAGAGCGTTACACTCTACCTCAGTAGGGAGAACCTGTCATAAGAGCTTACACTTTAAGGGAGCGACGACCCCGGGACCGCGATAAGACACCTTTACACTCCACACAGGAGAGAGGACCTGCCCATAAGAGCTTACACTCTACAGTAGAGAGAAGACTATGTCCATAAGAGGTTACACTTAAGGAGACGAACGACACCTGCCACATAAACTTACAACTATAAGCCGGAGCAGAGGAACTGCCATCGAGAGCTCCACTTTACGAGAAGAGGACCCTACCAGTAAGAGCTACACCTCTCCAGGAGAGAGGAACCTACCCATTAAGAGCTTACACTTACCGGATGATAGGGACCCTGTCCATTAAGGCTTACTCTCGACAGGAGAGGGGCCCCTGCCCATCAGAGCTTACTACTCACAGAAGCGACGGGACCTGCCGCATCAAGAAGCTTACCACTCTTAAAGGAGAGAGAAACCTACCCATAAGAGCCTACACTCATACAGGAGAGAGGAACTACCCATAACAGCTTACCACTGATACGAGGGAGAGGAGCCTATGCCCTAAGAGCTTAACTCCACAGGAGAGACAGGTCCCTGCCCATACAACCGAGCTTACACTCTACAGGAGAGGGACCGGGCCCATAGTGCTTACACTTCACCAGCGCCAGGAGAGCGGACACGGCCGAATAAGAGCTTGACGAGACTCTAACGGAGAGACTGGAGCCCGGCCATAGAGTTTACAGCTCATACAGGAGAGGGGGAGAGGACCCTGCCAAAGAGCTTATACTCTCAGGATGAGAGAAAACCGTCACCCATAGGAGTGACACCTGTTACAGGAGAGAGGCCGCTGTCCATAAGAGCATTACATCCACAGGAGAGAGGACTCCCTGTCTCATAAGCCGCTTACACTCTACAGGAGAGAGGGAGCACGGCCGCCATTAAGGCTTACACTCACAAGAAGGAGAGGACCTGGCCATAAGAGCTTAATCTCAGGAGAGGATGATGTCCCTGCCATAAGAGCTTACACTTACAGGAAGAGAGGACATGCCCATAAGATGCTTACACTCCTACCGGAGAGAGGACACGCCATAAAGAGCTTGACACTGGACAGGAGAGAGGACCCTGGCCCATAGGAGCTTAACACTGTACAGGAGAGAAGGAAAAACCCCCGACACAACCATTAAGAAGCTTACACTCACAGGAGAGAGGACCCTGCCCATAAAGAGGCTTACATGTACACGGAGGAGGACCCTGCCTAAGAGCTTACACTTGTTACAGGAGAGAGGGACCATGCCCCATAAGAGCTTACAACTTTACAGGCGAGAGGCCCGTGCCCTATAGAAGCTTCACTCTACAGGGGAGAGTGGTCCTTCCAATAAGAGCTACACTGCTAAAAACAGAGAGGGAACACCCTGCCGCATATAAGAGCCTTACAATCTACACAGGGGCCGCGAGGACCGCATGCCCAAAAGAGTTTACACTCTACGATGAGAGAGAACCTGGCCATAAGAGCCTTACCACTCTAAGGAGAGAGGAGCCTGGTTTATTCAAAGCGTACACTCTAAAGTGATGAGAGGGCCCTGGCCCAATAAGAGCTACAATTACAGGGATGAGAGGACCTGCCATAAGACCTTACACATCTACAGGGAGAGACCTCTGCCTAAGAGCTTACACTCTCCAGTAGAGGAGAAACCCATGTCCATAAGAGCTAAACCTACTACAGGGAGAGACGACACTGCCCATAAGACTTTACACCTACAGGGATGAGCGGAACCACCGCCCATTAAGAGCTTAGCCTTACAGTAGAGAAGAACCCTGAACATAAGCGCTTACACTCTAAGGAGAGAGACCGACCCGCCGCCATAAGACTTTACACTCTACAGGACGAGAGCGGACCCCTTGCCCCTAGAGCTGTCACTCTCCAGGTAAGAGGACCCGTACCATAAGCGCTACACCTCATAGTAGAGACGAACCATGCCATTAAGAGCTAACTCTACAGGAAAGAGGAAACTACCCATAAGAAGTTGACCACTTAAGGAGATAGGGGCCCCTGCCATTAAGAGCTTACACTCTCACAGGAGAGAGGACCATGCCCATAAGAGCTACACTCTACAGAAGAGGAGGACCTGCCATAAGAGCTACCACTGTACAGGAGAGGGGAACTAAACCATAAGAGGATACACCCTCCTACCAGGACCGGAGCCGGGAAATCTACCCACAAACAAGCCTTACACCTCTACAGGACGATAGGACCCTTACCCATAACAGCTTATCTTACCGGAGAGAGCGGACCCGTGCCAATACTCGAGCTTACACTTACAGCAAAGACGAGCGACCTTCCCCCATAAGAGTTACACTCATACAGGGAGAGGAACCTCCCATAGAGCTTACACTTAGCCGGGAGAGAACGGAACCCTACCCATAATAGGCTTCCCTCTCCAGGCATGAGCGGACTGCCCATAAGAGCTTACACTCCAAGGAGAGTACGTCACTGCCACCAGAAGAGCTTACACCTCGTACAGGCGAGAGGCCCCTGCCCCTAGAGCTGCCACTCTAAAGGGAGAGTGTCCTCCCATAAGAGTTTACACAGTCTGAAACAACAGAGAGGAAGGACAGTGCCCTAAGAGCTTACCCATCTCTACAGGAGAGAGAGAGAAGGACCCACCTGGCCCCAAAAGAGCTTTCCACTATACATGAGAGGAAACCTGCACGTAGCGCTACACTATAAAGGGAGAGGAGGGACCGCGTTTATAAAGAGCTTACACTCTAAAGGAAAGAGAGGCCCCTGCCCATAAGAGCTTACACCTTTACGGGAGAGAGGGACCCTTATGCCCATATAGACCTTGACACCTCTAAGGAGAGAGGACCGCCATAAGAGCTTAACTATACAGAGAGGAACCTGGTCCATAAGCGCTTACACTCTACAGGAGAGACGACCTGCCAATTCAAGACTTTGAAACCTACAGGAGAGAGACCCTGCCCATGAAGAGCTTACACTCTACAGTAGAGAGAACCTGTCCATAAGAGATACACCTTCCTACAGAGTAGAGACGACCCTGCCCATAAGACTTTACACAAGATACAGGAGAGTAGGATCCCTGCCATAAGAGCGTTCCACACTCTACAGGAGAGAGGGACGACATACCCATAAGAGGCTAACATCGTACGTAGCGGAGGTCCCCTGCCCATTGAGAGCTTCCACACTACAGGAGAGAGGAACCTACCCATAAGATGTTACACTCTACAGGAGATAGGACCCTGACCCTACAGAGCTTACACTGCTTATCAGGACGAGAGGCACACCTGCCCATAAGAGCTTACACTCTACAGAAGAGAGGACCCTGCCAGAAGAGCTACAATGTACAGTGAGAGAGGAACCTAACCATTAAGAGCGTACACTCTACAGGAGAGAGCGAACTACGCAATAACAGCTAGACACTCTACAGGGAGAGAGGACTGCCATAAGAGCTTACACCTCCACAGTAGGACGGGCCTGCCCATAAGAGTTACACCACAGGAGAGCGAGGGACCAGGCCTCAGTGCTTACACTCCATAGGAGAGGAGGACCCTGCCATTAAGAGTTACACTCTACAGGGAGACGCAGGAACCCTGCCTAGCCGCATTACGCACTCTACAGGAGAGAAGGAGGAAGCCTCCCATAGGAGCTTACACTCTACAGGAGAGAGGAGCCCTGCCCATAAGAGCTTACCCCACAGGAGAGGGGCCTGCCCATAAGAGCTCTACACTCTACAGGAGAGAGGCGGCCATAAGGCTTACACTCTCAGGAGAGAGGAACCCGGCAGATAGGCTTACACTCTTACAGGACGAGACCTGCCGTAAGAGGCTTACACTGTACAGGAGAGGGACCCGCCATAAGAGCTTCACTCTAAACAGGAGAGAGACCTGTCCCACTAAGAGCTTACACGGATACAGGTAGAGAAGGGACCTGCCCTTCGAGTTACATCTCACAGGACAGAGAGGACCCTGCCCATAAGAGCTTACACTATACAGGAGAGAGGACCATGCCCATAAGAAGCTTTACAGTACAGAGAAGAGGCACCCTGCCCATAAGAGGTTACATGTACAGGAGAGAGGCACCCTGCCATAGAGCTTCACTTTACAGGATGATTGGCGAGGGACCCCTGTCCATAAGAGCTTACATGTACAGGAGAGAGGGGACCTGCCATAAGAGCTACATCTACAGGAGAGAGGACCTGCCCATAAGAGCTTACACTGATACAGGAGAGACGGACTCCTGCCATAAGAGCTTCCACTATACAGGAGAGAACCGAAGAACTGCCCATAGAGCTTACCCACTTACAGGAGAGAGGACCCTGCCCATAAAGAGCTTTCCACTCTACAAGAGAGCGAGGACCCTTAACCATAAGGAGCTTACAATTACCAGTAGAGAGGACCCTGCCACCAATAAGAGCTTACACTGTTACAGGAGACGAGGGACCCGGCAAATAAGAGCTTACACTCCTACAGGAGAAAAGGACACTGCACATAAGAGCTTACAATCTAAGCGAGAGGAACCCTGCCCCGATAAGAGCTTTCCACGCTGTTACAGGAGATGAAGGGAACAATGAGGACCCTGCCCATAAGAGCTTACACTCTACAGGAGAGAGGACCCTGCCCATAAGAGCTTACACTCTACAGGAGAGAGGTCCTTCCCATAAGAGCTTACACTCTAAAACAGAGAGGAACCTGCCCATAAGAGCTTACACTCTACAGGAGAGAGGTCCTTCCCATAAGAGCTTACACTCTAAAACAGAGAGGAACCTGCCTCGCTCTTAGTGCAGGGGTCCTCTCTTCGTAAGTGTAGCTCTTATGGGCAGTTCCTCTCTCCTCTACATTGTAAGCTTCTTATGGGCAGGGTCTCTCTCCTGTAGAGTGTAAGCTCTTATGGGGCAGGGTCCTCTTCCTGTAGAGGTGTAACTAGTTGGGCAGGTCTCTCTCGCTGTCCCGTGTAAGCTCTTATGGGCAGGTCCTCTCTCCTGTGAGTGTAAGCTCTTATGCAGGGTTCTCTCTCCTCCTGTACAGTGTAAGCTCTATGGGCGGGTTCTCTCTCCTGTAGAGTGTAAGCTCTTATGGGCAGGGTCCTTCTCCCTGTAGAGTGTAAGCTCTTATGGCGGGTCCTCTCCTCCTGTACAGTGGAAGTCTCTTATGGGCAGGGCCTTCTCTCCTAGTAGTGTAAGCTCTTATGGCGGTCCCTCTCTCCGTAGAGTGTAAGCTCTTATGGCAGGGTCCTCTCTCCTTGAGTGTAAGCTCTTATGGGCAGGGTCCCTCTCCTGTAGAGTGTAAGCTCTTATGGCAGGGTCCTCTCTCCTTAGAGTGTAGCTCTTATGGGCGGGTCCTCTCCTCCTGTAAGTGAAAGCTCTTATGGGCAGGGTCCCTCTCTCCTGTACAGTGTAAGCTCTTATGGGCAGGGTCCCTCTGCCTGTAGAGTGTAAGCTCTTATGTCCGGGTCCTCTCTCCTGTAGAGTGTACTGCACTTATGGCCGGGTCCTCTCTCCTGTAGAGGTAAGCTCTTATGGGCAGGGACCTCTCTCTCCTCCTGTGGAGTGTAAGCTCTTATGGCGGGTCCTCTCTCCTGTAGAGTGTAAGCTCCTATGGGTAGGTTCCTCACTCCTGTAGAGTGTAAGCTCTTATGGGCGGTCCTCTCTCCTTATAGTGTAAAAGCTCTTATGGGCAGGTCCTCTCTCCTATGGAGAGTGTAAGCACTTATGGGCCGGGTCCTCTCTCTGTAGAGTGTAGCTCTTATGGGCAGGGGACCTCTCAACTTGGAGTGTAAGCTCTTATGGGCAGGGTCCTCTCTCCGTGTAGATGTAAGCTCTTATGTAGGTTCCTCTCTCCTGTAGAGTGTAAGCTCTTATGCGGGTTCCTCTCTCCTGTAGTGTAAGCCTTATGGGCAGGGTCCCTCTTCTGTAGAGTGTAAGCTCTTATGGGCAGGTCCTCTCCTCCTGTAGAGTGTAAGCTCTTTGGGCAGGTCCTTCTCTGTAGAGTGTAAGCCTCTTATGGGTAGGTTTCCTCTCTCCTGTAGAGTGTAGCTCTTATGGGCCAGGGTCCCTCTCACAGGTAGCAGTGTAAGCTCTTATGGGTAGGGTCCTCTCTCCTGTAGAGTGAAGCTCTTTATGGGCCGGGTCCTCTCTCCTGTAGAGTGTAAGTCTTATGGGCAGGTTCGTCCTCTCGTAGAGTGAAGCTCTTATGGCAGGTTCCTCTCTCTGTAGAGTGTATCTCTGTATGGGCAGGTTCCTCTCTCCTGTAGGTGTAAAGTCTTATGGCAGGGTCTCTCTCCTGTAGTGTAAGCTCTTATGGCAGGCTTCTCTCTTACTGTAGGTAAGCTCGTATGGCAGGGTCCGCTCTCTGTTGAGTGTAATTGCTCTTATGGGCAGGTCCTCTCTCCCTGTAGAGTGTAACTCTTATGGGCAGGGCCCTCTCTCCTTAGAGTGTAAGCTCTTAATGGGCAGGTCTCTCTCCGTTAATGTACGCTCTTATGGGCAGGGTCTCTCTCCTGTAGAGTGAAACTCTTATGGCAGGGTCCCTCCTCCTGTAAGTGGCTCTATGGGCAGTTCCTCTCTGTTTAGAGTGTAAGCTCTTATGGACGGACCCCTCCTTTAGTGCGGTAGCTCTTATGGTGACAGGGTCCTCTCTCCTGTATAGTGTAAGCTCTTATGGCAGGGACCTCTCTCCTGTGGAGTGTAGCTCTTATGGGGCAGGGTCCCTCTCTCCTGTAGATGTAAGCTTTTATGGTAGGTTTCCCTCTCCTGTAGAGTGTAAGCTCTTAGGGTAGGTTTCCTCTCTCTCCTGTAGAGTGTAAGCTCTTTATGGGCAGGTCCTCTCTCTGTGAGTGTAAGCTCTTTATGGGCAGGGTCCTCTCTCCTGTGAGAGTAAGCGTCTATGGGTAGGGTCTATCTCCTGTAGATGTAAGCGTTATGGGTAGGTCCTCTCTCCTGTAGAGTGTAAGCTCTTATGGTAGGTTCCCTCTCCTGTAAGTGTAAGCTCTTATGGGGCCAGGTCCTCTCTCTGTAGAGTGTAAGCTCTTATGGGCAGGGTCCTCTCTCTCTGTAGAGTGTAAGCTCTTATGGCATGGGGTCCTATCTCCTGTAGAGTGTAGCTCTTATGGTAGGTTCCTCTCTCCTGTAGAGTGTAAGCTCTTATTGGCAGGTCCTCTCTACTGTAGAGTGTAAGCTTCTAATGGGTGGGGTCCTCTCTCCGGTAGAGTGGAGCTCTATTGGGCAGGGTCCTCTCTCCTGTAGGAGTGTAAGTCTTATGGGCAGGTTCGTCTCTCCTTGATGATCTTAGGGACGGGTGCTCTCCTGTAGAGTGTAGCTCTTATGGGAGGGTCCTCTCTCCTGTAGGGTGTAAGTTCTTATGGCAGGTCGTCTCTCCTGTAGAGTGTAAGCTCTTATGGACAGGGTTCCTCTACTGGTAAGTGTAAGCTCTTATGGGCAGGGTCCTCTCTCCTGTAGAGTGTAGGTCTTATGGGCAGGGTCCTCTCTCCCTGTAAAGTGTAAGCTCTTATGGGCAGGCCCTCCTCTCCTTAGAGTTAAAGCTCTTATACAACAGTCCTCTCTCCTTTAGAGTGTAAGCTCTTATGGGCAGGGGTTCTCTCTCATGTAGAGTGTAAACCTTAGGGCAGGTCCATCACTCTACAGGAGAGAGGACCCTGCCCATAAGAGCTTACACTCTACATGGTAGAGGACAGATAGTAGACAGATAAGAGATAGATGAGGCTTTTGACATTTCTATGCGGTTTCTCACTTTCTCGCTCCCTCTTTATCTTTGTCTTGGATTTGGCTTTCAGCTCCGGATATTTTGGGTTTCTTTCTTTTGCTGTTATTTATTTTGTCGGTTCGCATCTCGGTGGATTTATGTCGTCCTCACCCCACAAACGAGATAGAAGCCATAAATCTCCGCATGACTATTGATGATAATGAGATGGCAGGAACGGAGTGTAAATAAAAGTTCTGTGAGATCCGCGGTTTCCTTCTTTACATATGATAAATCAATGGCGCCAATAAAAAACACAATCTGTCAACGACAAGAGCAGAATTAATATAAATGATAAAAAACCCGCAAAATATGCGACGTCTCGATTGGAACGCGACCACCTCGGAGGCTGCGCTTAATTGGATAATAATTCACCCCGTTAAATTGTGAGACTTAAATGGCGCAGTAAAAGGGAATCATCAGAAGAACAAGAATGGACGCGGCGGATAAACGCAACGTAAAGACAGAAGTGAAATAAGAAGAGACGTCTGTGATAATGGAGGACGGGACAGGTGCAGCGCGCAGACAGGGGCCGCACCCGCGCATCATCCCCACATCTCTCTATATTAGGATAATAAACTACAGACGCTGACAATACACACAACTTTACTGGGACATCATTTTTCAGGTTCAGAAATAGGAAAGCAGCAAAATTTATAGCAAGGAAAAGCGATTCAGGAACATAAAGGAGCTGCAGATAGAAGGGAAAATAACAAATATGTAAAATATACCGAATATTTCTCAATAACGTTTCGAAACATTTGTTACAAATGTGAAATTTTGTATCAGTGTAGTGTGCACCGGCGTAAAAGTGTTTAATATACCTCTATTGGGTCAGGACGTACCTGCATACGTTTAATACATCTCAGTCCAGTGACCTACTTGTACTGGCGTCCCTGGCACTCCACTGCGCATGCACCAAAAAATCGCGCATGCGCACTGAGAGCGACGTAATGTTGGAAAAGGGCGTTGTAAGAGTGTTGTGTCCATGCAAAACATTATAAATTTGCAATGAAAGTGGTTACTGTTTGACAAGGTGATCATGCTGTGTGTATACACCTAACAAGGCACAAGGTATATAGTAAAGGGGCGAAAATGGCGTCCAAATAGACAAACAGCGTGATGACAGATGTAGAGGAGAGGTTTGTCTATGTGTCCCTCCACTTCAGCGCAGTTCTGTAGTGGTGGAGATACGTAGACGATATCTTCCTCATCTGGTCTATTACACAACTCAATGGGGGTCATTTACTAAGGGCCCGATTCGCGTTTTCCCGACGTGTTACCCGAATATTTCCGATTTGCGCCGATTGTACCTGAATTGCCCCGGGATTTTGGCGCACGCGATGGGATTGTGGCGCATCGGCGCTGGCATGCACGCAACGGAAATCGGGGGGCGTGGCCGAACGAAAACCCGACGGATTCGGAAAAACCGCCGCATTTAAAAAAAAAATTGTGTCGCGAAAATTTCACTCACATTCATCCAGGATAGGCCGGTGTATTTCGAGGCATTCCAGCGGACTTCAGCGCAGCAGCGCCACCTGGTGGCCGACGGAGGAACTACCAATCTAAATCCCGGCCGGACCCGAATCCAGCGCAGAGAACGCGCCGCTGGATCGCGAACGGACCGGGTAAGTAAATCTGCCCCAATGAATTTCACATGTACCTAAATAATGTGGATCAAGATATCAAATTCCCCCTGTTATACTCTCAGGAGAGGGGACAATTTTCGATCCAACTGGAAGGAGATTTATTAAACATATGCAGGAACGTCCTGACCCAATAGAGGTGTATGAAACACTTGTTCACACCCAAGGCTGAATGTAGTGATGATCATCCAGAGATGTACAAAACATGAAATATATCACTGTATGAATGATCTCTTTTATATGTTTTTCTATGTAATTTATGCAAATTATGCACTTTGCACTTTAAGACACACCCACTTGTATGCATTGTTGTATGATGTATTTCCTATAAACCCAGTTGGATTCACTTGTTAAGTGCTTGATTAGGGTCCAGCGAAAAGTCACCACTGCTTCAATAAACTTCACCATTCCAAACTTTTTGGGAATTTTGGAAGTCTGGAGTGCTGCCTACATCTTTTCTACTATTGCTAGCCAAAGGATCCTGCCTGGAACTCTGGAGGTTTTTGCTTCTTTGTGCAGATGTAGCTTTCTCTATCTTATCTTATCTATCTCTCTATGTGATATCTATCTATCTATCTATCTATCTATCTATCTATCTATCCGTCTATCTATCTCATATCTATCTATCTCATATCTATCTATCTATCTATCTATCTATCTATCTCATATCTATCTATCTATCTATCTATCTATCTATCTATCTATCTATCTATCTATCTCCTATCTATTATCTATCATCTATCTATCTATCTATCTATCTCCTATCTATCTACTATCTATCTATCCATCTATCTCATATCTATCTCCTATCTATTATCTATCATCTATCTATCATCCATCTATCTATCTATCTCCTATCTATCTATCTATCTATCTATCTATCTATCTATCATCCATCTATCTCCTATCTATCTCTTATCTATCTATCTATCTATCTATCTATCTATCTATCTATCTATCTATCTATCTTCTATCTATCTATCTATCTATCTATCTATCTATCTATCTATCTATCTATCTATCTCCATTTAATCACATAACTACTTACCTATGTTCTATATATCAATCAATCTTTCAAATCAGACACTTCTGTTGTGATCAGAACATCTAAAATTACAGAAAAACTTTAAAAATGTATATAATTGGGGAGAAAAACATGTTAAAACACAGAATGTTCTGCCACCGCGGCAGATACATTGTTTTTTCATCATTGTTAAATTCTGAGAAAAGCTCCGTGTTGTTCTGTGGAGATACAGAAGCTAATTGACATTTTCCTGGTGTTAAACCCAGAATTCATTAATCTGAAACAAAAGCCGATGACATTTGGAGAAAGGTGAACAAACAGCAGTCGGAGGTGCGGGGAGCCCTGGACTTCACTTAAAGGTCACCTCTCACCTCGCATTGTGTCCGCGCTGGCGTCACGGATACTTCACAGACGCTGTGTATCAGGGATTTCATGTTCTGTAAAACAAGTCTACGGTTTACACGTCGCCCCCCGCCATGTTATCTGCTGCCCCGGGTCTGCAGGGACCACCTGTCAGTCAGGCCGCAGAGTGGATACAGAAGAAATATTAGCAATAGAACATTCCGAGCCTGGAAGCTGCGTGTAACATATCATGGCTGGATTATACACATAGCAGGTCTTTTACTAAGGGCCCGATTCGCATTTTCCCGACGTGTTACCCGAATATTTTTCCGATTTGCGCCGATTTCCCCTGAATTGCCCCGGGATTTTGGCGCACGCGATCGGATTATGGCGCATCGGGGCTGGCATGCATGCGACGGAAATCGGGGGCATGGCCGAACGAAAACCCGACGGATTTGGAAAAACCACCGCATTTAAAAAGAAAATAATGTGTCGCGGAGCTTGCACTTACCTTCACTCAGCCCGAGCCGGTGAACTCCAGTGCGTTCCGATGCTTTTCAGCTCAGCAGCGCCACCTGGTGGACGGCGGAGGAACTACCTTAATGAATCCCGGCCGGACCCAAATCCAGCGCAGAGAACGCGCCGCTGGATCGCGAATGGACCGGGTAAGTAAATCTGCCCCATAGTCCGGAATTGTGACTACTCTGCCCTCTACGCTGGCTGGCAGGGAGGGGGCGGAGCCTCTTGATAGATTCGGCACATGTTAGGGGGCGGGGACGCCATCAAGCGCTGGCATACTTATACCATATGATAAATTTATTGACGGTGGGATAGGGCAAGTGTGCAGGGCAGGAACGCTTCGTGCCAAACTTTACCCCTTGGTGTGCAAGGATTTTTGATCGTTTAAGGGCCTGTACACCGGAAAAATGTGACACAAGCCCCATAAATGTCCTCCAGGGACCATACAACAACCTATGGATGGAGACTGAGGGGGTAACATTATTTATGTCCGGTCTATAGCACCTACCCGGGGGCAGCGGATTCCATGCAGGATTATATTCCTTCTGCAGTGCAGCATCCACATGATTTATAAATTAGGGACATTTAGGAGATGAAGGGGAGAAAGATTTCAGAATATTCTATGTACAAGGATCACAGATATTCAGACTTCTCTGCTCCTCTTATCTTATATAAAAGTTTTATTATTTGACATCACAGAAATCTTCCTCAAAGAGCGAGGCGGAAGGTAAGTTATGTGGATACAGAGAGAGTGTTCCCCATCCCCTGGAGACCGATTATTGGGATTTCTCTTGACGCCTTTTAATTTGGAGATACATGAATGTAACCGGCATGTTGGGGCAGATTTACCTACTCGGTCCTGTTGCTATCCTGCGGTGCCCTGTCCGACGAGGATTCGGGTCTGCTGCGATTCACTAAGGGTGTACGTCCAATTTCCTTCATGTGTCGCTTCCCCACTGAGGTCCGCCGGAGTTCACCTGCTTCTTCCTGGTGCATGTAAGTGCTGATCTTGCAACACAATTTAGTTTTTAAATTCCGCGGTTTGGCCGAATCCGTCGGGTTGTCCGACGGCCACGCCCCCAATTTATGTCGCATTCAAGACGGCGCCGATGCACCACAATCCGATTGCGTGTGCCAAAAACCCGGGGAAATTCAGTGCAAAAAGGAAATATTCGGGAAATCCGACAGAATTGCGGTCAGCGGATCCTTAGTAAATGAGCCCCGTTATGTTCTATTCTGGCTGCTGCTGTTTTTTGCCTGCAGGAAGTAAGTGTGTGTCAGTGTGAGCTCCTCCTGGAATGCAGGGGAAAGGGGCGGCTGCAGGGAGCAGAGGGAGACATAAGCTCCACAGCATCAGGCGTCCTGAGTATTATTAAGAAACTTGTCTTTGTGGAATTACCCGTTTAATGTAACTTTCCAGTTTTCACTGACTTTGTATAATTGTTAAGTGGTTGTCCAGATGAAGGATAAAGGGGTGACCTTTTCAGCCATAGTAAAATAAGTTGTGATTTTTTAGAATATTACATCTTTACAACATCACAAACTCATTCAAGTCCCTCAAGATTGCTGGTTAACCCCAAAGGACAAATTTAATAGAGGACAAGATAGTGTGGAGAATCTCCACGGGCAATTGTTTCATCACTGCAGCTGGAATAGCCAAACGGACCTGTCTTGTCATACAGTGTCACATTATTTAAGAGCATCTGAACTGAGAGTTGAGTCTGCAGTGACCAATCCTCTCATTAGCAGAAAGAATCAAAAGAGACTTAGCTTTACTGAGGAGCATGTTGGGGGTCCTTTACTAAGGGCCCGATTCGCGTTTTCCCCGACGTGTTATCCGAATATTTCCGATTTGCGCCGATTTTCCCTGAATTTCCCCGGGATTTTGGCGCACGCATCAGCGCTGGCATGCATGCGACGGAAATCGGGGGGCGTGGCCGAACGGTAACCCGACGGATTCGGAAAAACCGCCGCATTTAAAAAAAAAAATTGGTCGCATGGGCCATACTCACATGCACCACGATGAAGACGATGAACTCCGGGGCACCTCGGCGGACTTCGGCGCAGTAGCGCCACCTGGTGGACATCGGGCGCAGGACCTTCATGAATCGCCGGAAGACCCGAATGCTCGTCAGAGAAGCCGCCGTTGGAACGCGAATGGACCTGGTAAGTAAATGTGCCCCGTTGTGTGGACAGAAGAGAACTGTCCACAGCTCATTTTAGTGATAGAAGCTTAAAGAGTGTCAGGAAAGGGTACTTTCCACAAATTAATAGCTATTGGGATGTAAAAATCTTTGCCTATCATCTTTGTTACCTATGTGCTGCAGTTTCTTTGCCATCTTCTGGCTTTACTGAAAAGCCTTGGAGTCCTTAGTTTGTTTGTTTACAGTTACGCTTTATCTTATTTGGATCTGATGGGAAACATTATGACTGTTGACAAACCAGGGAAAGACTCAAACAAAAGTGTGTAGAGAAGTCAGTGAAAGGTGGTGGAGGAAGTGTCATTGTTTGGTAAATAGTTTTCTGCAGCAGCAGTGGAACCTCTGATACAGCTACATGGCAGAGTGAATGCAAGTATCAGAACCTGCTACAACAACATGTTGTTCCTTTCTTGTGTTCCACTCTTCAAGCAGCAGGAATTACATGCTGGACAATGCCGCCTGTCACATAGCAAAACAGATAAAGAAGTTCCTTGAAACAGTAAACATTGAAACAATGAAATGGCCATAACCCAGAGACCTGATCTTAACCCAATTAAAAAAAACCTCTGGAATATCCTCAGTGACAAAGTTCTGGCCAAGAAACCCACAAGAGTGACAGAACTATGGAAGAGATCGGAAGAAGAGCGGAGCAGGTCTCAGCAGATGTGTGAGAGACTAGTGGTGATCTGTGGCCAGGTTGGGGGTCCTCTGCTCTCCGGAAATGTCATTATAATCTTCAACTGTTCTCCAGTCATTTCTCTTCTCTTATTATCATCACGTTTTCTTCAAGATAAAAGTTTTATGTTGATACTTTGGTAATTATGTAAAACCCTGTTCACACAAAAGAGGAAATTGTAGAAGTAACATTTCCTCCCTGACCTGAGGGGACTAGTAGTTTAGTGGGATATGCCTGACAGGTTCCCTATATCTTGATTTTTCAGTGGCCTTTGTTGTGTTGAGTGACAAGATATCACGCTGCATCTAGAGTCTATATCGGGGTCTAGATAAATCTTGCTGCTGCTATAAGGCAAATGTCATGTGTACGGATAGAGCAAACTTTAACTTGACCCTTAAACACCTACATAAACTGTTGGATTAAACCTTTGACCCAAAACGCAAGAAAGGTTAAACTTTGCAGAAACAATTGGGCAGATCCAGCAGCGCGTTCTCCGACGAGAGTAGTGTGCCCGATGTCCACCAGGGGTCGCTGCTGTGCCGAGGTACGCCGGAGTTCACCTTCTTCTTCCTGGTGCAGGTAAGTGCATGTCAAGCGACACATTTTTTTTTAAAATTCTGCGTTTTTACGAATCCGTGGGTTTTCCGACGGCCACGCCCCCCGATTTCCGTCGCATGCATGCCGGCGCCGAAGCGCCACAATCCGATCGCATGCGCCAAAAACCCGGGGGAATTCAGGGAAAAACGGCTCAAATCGGTAATATTCAGGAAACCTGACGAAAAATAGCGATTTGGGCACTTAGTAAATGACCCCCAATATATCAAGTTTCAGTGTGTAAGTGTCAAGTTAAAGTTTGCTGCATCCCGAATCTGTAACAGAATTCACAGCCTTGTACAAGGACAGCGGCCGCTTATACAACTCATTTCCAGGTCCATAGGATTCACAGAAAAAAATATTCATAGATCCGCCGTGTTCCACTGTCCCTAATAAAATCTGAAAATGGAGCTGAGGGAGGGGCGCAGGGAGCGGGAGATGGAGATGACTTGACCCGACAGTAAAAATAACTTTGCCGATGCTTTTTTTTTTTTTTGTTACTTTGAAGAATAAAGAGACGGATGGGTTCATGCGCGAGGCAGCGCTGCGGCAGGAGCCGGCGCCAGGTGCTCTTAGTATGCAACGAAAGCCACACATTGCACACAAAGAAATTGAGAAACAAAGGAGTCGCGGCCGGGGGCCTCCTTTAATTTAGTCCTTCCATTGAAATGGGAATATTTAGTACTGATGTATTAGAAGCCGCGGCCGGGAACGAGAACTGTCACAGGTTAGAACATTCCTGAATGGAAGTCGTCAGCATGTTAAACACCACATTGCACATTAGAAAATGGAAAAAAACCTCCATTTCTCATGAAAATAGGAAGGTTTTACTGGAGGGGCCCGAATGAACTCTTGCTGCGAGGAAAGATTTGGAAGGATTTTTAGCTAAAAAATGAAACATACTTTTCTATAATAATGTATTCACTTGTAATGCAAAGGATTCAGGATAGGATTCATGTAAAAAGCAAAAAGCTTTACCGCAGCCTCCAGACATTGAGATTATGTATGAGGAATAATGGAGGAGACATACACCGGGGGTGATCCGTCTCTAGTCAAACTTATATGAGGCATCAGCAGATTTTAGAGAAGGTTTTCAAGCTATAACATTAAAGGAAATCTAGCATTTGATTTCATGTATTATGAACCAAACATATCTTGAGACTGCTGTATCTACTTTGATGCAGACACATATCTTGTTTAATCACTGAGATGAGTGGTTTTGCTGAAAAAAACTATTATAAAATTCAGGATGATGAGGCTCTGTCGCTCTTGTAGCTGCCCCAGAGCTTCTCCAATTGCACTACTTCAGAGAATGATGTAATCACTGTGTTGTCTCTGACAGGCAGAAGTAATCAATTATGCCAACATTCCCCAGCTGCTGTGAATGAGTCATCCAATTAGTCTTGTCTGGAAAGTTGCATAAGCTCCGTAGAATTGGGCACATTTACTTACCTGTCCTGCGCGATCCCCGAAAGTGCATTGCCCAAACAGAATGCACATCTGTCTCGATTCACGAAGATCGTGCGCCCGATATCCTGCATGTGTTGCTTCCTCCCTCAGGTCTGCCGAAGTTCAGCTTCTTCTTCATCTTCCCGGTGTACGTAAATGCATTGTCTTGCGACACAAATTAAATGTTAAATCCTGCGCTCAGTCCGATTCACTCGGATTGTCCAACGACCCCCCCCCCCCCCATTTCTGTTGCATGAAAGCTAGGGCAGCTGCAACACAATCCTCAGTTGAATACCTGTCACAGCGGCACAAATCCCAAAAATTTCGAAAATCCGACTAAAGTGCGATCCGCGGACCCTTAGTAAAAAAGTTAATTGTAAATATAATAGTTTTTTGAGCAAAACCACTTGGATCAGGAATTAAACAACAAATGTTTGTACATATTCCGTTGAACCAGTAAATGTAGAAATAAAATAATCAGTTCTTCAAGTTGTCATGCTAACCCCTAACCACTGCTGGCTACGATTGAAAGGTGTCAGGACACACAGGACAAGGCAGCTCCCTATGTATGGGGGGTGTAGTCGAAGAGGGGTCAGAGCACCCATGCTGACCCCTGACCACTGCTGGCTATGATAGAAAGGTGTCAGGACACACAGGACATGGCAGCTCGCTGTGTATGGGGGGTGTAGTCACAGGGGGTCAGAGCGCCCATGCTGACCCCTGACCACTGCTGGCTATGATAGGAAGGTGTCAGGACACACAGGACATGGCAGCTCACTGTGTATGGGGGGTGTAGTCACAGAGGGGTCAGAGCGTCCATGCTGACCCCTGACCACTGCTGGCTATGATAGAAAGGTGTCAGGACACACAGGACATGGCAGCTCACTGTGTATGGGGGGTGTAATCACAGAGGGGTCAGAGCGCCCATGCTGATCCCTGACCACTGCTGGCTATGATAGAAAGGTGTCAGGACACATAGGACATGGCAGCTCGCTGTGCATGGGGGGTGTGGTCACAGAGGGGTCAGAGTGCCCATGCTGACCCCTGACCACTGCTGGCTATGATAGCAAGGTGTCAGGACACACAGGACATGGCAGCTCGCTGTGTATGGGGGGGTGTAGTCACAGAGGGGTCAGAGTGCCCATGCTGACTCCTGACCACTGCTGGCTATGATAGAAAGGTGTCAGGAAACACAGGACATGGCAGCTCGCTGTGTATGGGGGGTGCAGTCACAGATGGGTCAGAGCGCCCATGCTGACCCCTGACCACTGCTAGCTATGATAGAAAGGTGTCAGGACACACAGGACATGGCAGCTCACCGTGTATGGGGGGGGTAATCACAGAGGGGTCAGAGCGCCCATGCTGACCCCTGACCACTGCTGGCTATGATAGAAAGGTGTCAGGACACATAGGACATGGCAGCTCGCTGTGTATGAGGGGTGTAGTCACAGAGGGGTCAGAGTGCCCATGCTGACCCCTGACCACTGCTGGCTATGATAGCAAGGTGTCAGGACACACAAGACATGGCAGCTCACTGTGTATGGGGGGGTGTAGTCACAGAGGGGTCAGAGTGCCCATGCTGATCCCTGACCACTGCTGGCTATGATAGCAAGGTGTCAGGACACACAGGACATGGCAGCTTACTGTGCAAGGGGGGTGTAATCACAGAGAGGTCAGAGCGCCCATGCTGACCCCTGACCACTGCTGGCTATGATAAAAAGGTGTCAGGACACACAGGACATGGCAGCTCGCTGTGTATGTAGGGTATAGTCAGATAGGGGTCAGAGCACCCATGCTGACCCCTGACCACTGCTGGCTATGATAGAAAGGTGTCAGGACACACAGGACATGGCAGCTCGTTGTGTATGGGGGGGTGTAGTCACAGAGAGGTTAGAGTGCCCATGCTGACCCCTGACCACAGCTGGCTATGATAGAAAGGTGTCAGGACACACAGGAAATGACAGCTCGCTGTGTATGAGGGGTGTAGTCACAGAGGGGTCAGAGCGCCCATGCTGACCCCTGAACACTGCTGGCTATGATAGAAAGGTGTCAGGACACACAGGACATGAAGCTCGCTGTGTATGGGGGGTATAGTCAGATAGGGGTCAGAGCACCCGTGCTGACCCCTGACCACTGCTGGCTATGATAGAAAGGTGTCAGGACACAGAGAACGTGGCAGCTCGCTGTGTATGGGGGGTATAGTCAGAGAGGGGTCAGAGCACCCATGCTGACCCCTGACCACTGTTGGCTATGATAGAAAGGTGTCAGGACACAGGACATGGCAGATCGCTGTGTATGGGTGGTGTAGTCACAGAGAGGTCAGAGCGCCCATGCTGATCCCTGACCACTGCTGGCTATGATAGAAAGGTGTCAGGACACACAGGACATGGCAGCTCGCTGTGTATGGGGGGGAAGGGATGTAGTCATAGAGGGGTCAAAGCGCCCATGCTGACCCCTGACCACTGCTGGCTATGATAGAAAGGTTTCAGGACACACAGGACATAGTAGCTTCCTGTGTATGGGGGGTGTAATCACAGATGGGTCAGAGTACCCATGCTGTACCCTGACCACTGCGGCAGTTGCTAGCGTGTTCGAACACCCGCGACATGGGCAGCTCTGCGTGTAAGGCGAGTAGGGTCACTCGGCTATTGTCTAGGGGGCAGTCGTCGCTAGCGAATAGGCCCATGTGACCCCTTACCACTGGGCTATGATAGAAAAGGTGTCGGACACACAGGAGTGGCAGCTGCTGTGTATGGGTGTGTAGTCACAGAGGGGTCACAGGGGCCCATGCTGACCCCTGACCACGCTGGCTATGATAGAAGGTGTCAGGCACAACAGGACATGGCAGCTCCTGTGTATGGGGGGGGTATGTATCACAGAGGGGTCAAGCGCCCATGCTGACCTGACCATGCTGGCTATGAAAGAAAGTGTGTCGGAACACAGGACATGGCAGTCGCTCTGTATGGGGGGTGTTAGTCACAGAGGGGTCGAGAGCCCTGCTGACCCCTGACCACTGCGGGCTGATAGAAAGGTGTCAGGACACACAGAGTGGCAGCTCGCTGTGATGGGGGGGGGTATAGTCAGAGAGGGGTCAGAGCCCCTGCGAACCTCTCTGACCACTGCTTGGCTATGATAGAAGGTTGTCAGGGACACAGGCAGAGCCGCTGCTTCTGTGTTGGGTGTCGTCACAGAGGGTCAGAGCGCCTGCTGACCCCTGACCACTGCTGGCTAGATAGAAAGGTGTCAGGACACACAGGACTGGAGCTCGCGCTGTGTATGGGGGGGAGGTACACAGAGGGGTCAGAGCACCCCTGCTGACCCCTGACCACTGTGACTGTAGAGAGAAAGGTTCGGACCAAGACCTGGCAGCTCGCTGTGTTGGGGGGGGGATGTATCAGCAGGGTCAGAGCGCCCATGCTGACCCTGCCACACTGTGGCTATGATAGAAAGGTGTCAGGACACAGGACATGGCAGCTCGCTGTGTTGGGGGGGGTATCGTAGGAGGGGCTAGAGCCCCAGCTGCCCCTGACCACTGCTGGCTTGATAGAAGGTGTCGAGGACACAGGACATGGCAGTCGCTGTGTTGGGGGTGTGTCCAGAGAGGTCAGAGCGCCCATGCTGACCCCTGACCACTGCTGCTATGATAGAAAGGTGTCAGACACACAGGACATGGCAGCTTGCTGTGTATGGGTGTGTTGTGTCACGAGAGGTCAGCGCCCATCCTGACCCTGACTGCTGGCTATGATAGAAAGTGTGTCAGGACACACAGGACATGCAGCTGTGTATGGGTAGGGGGGGTGAGTCACAGAGGGGTAGAGCGCCCATGCGACCCCTGACCACTGCTGGCTATGATAGAAAGGTGTCAGGACACACAGACATGGAGCTCGCTGTGTGGGTGGTGTAGATCAGAGGGGTAGAGCGCCATGCTGACCCTGACCACGTGGCTTGATGAAAGGTGTCAGGACACACAGGAACTGGCAGCTCGCTGTGTATGGGGGGTGTGTCACAGGGGGTCA
Organism: Engystomops pustulosus; assembly: GCA_019512145.1. Taxonomy (NCBI): domain Eukaryota; kingdom Metazoa; phylum Chordata; class Amphibia; order Anura; family Leptodactylidae; genus Engystomops; species Engystomops pustulosus. The sequence continues at coordinate 90,757,373 of CM033648.1, forward strand.
GAGCGCCCATGCTGACCCTGACCACTGCTGGCTATGATAGAAGGTGTCAGGACACAAGGACAGGCATGAGCCGCATTGTTGTAAGGGGAGGTGTAGTCACAGAGGGGTCAGAGCGCCCATGCTGACCCCTGACCATCTGGGCTATGATAGAAAGGGGCACAACACAGGACATGGCAGCCCTGTGGTATGGGTGTAGTCACAGAGGGTCAGAGCACATGCTGCTGACCCGACCATGCTGGCTATGATAGAAGGTGTCAGGACACACGGAATGGCAGCTCGCTGTATAGGGGGTGGTAGTCACAGAGGGGTCGAGCGCCATGCTGACCCCTGACCACTGCTGGCTATGATAGAAAGGTTTAGGACACACACGGACATGGCAGCTGCGCGTGTATGGGGGGTATGGTCACAGAGGGGTCAAGACCCATGCTGACCCTTACCACTGCTGGCTAGTAGAAAGGTGTCAGGACACACAGGACATGGCAGCTCGCGTGGTATGGGTTGTGTAGTCACAGGGGGTCAGGGCGCCCCTGCTGACCCCTGACCACTGCTGGCTATGATGAAAGGTGTCCGGACACCACGGACATGGCAGCTCCGTGTATTGGGGGTGTATCACAGAGGGGTCGAGCGCCCATGTGACCCCTGACCACTGCTGGCATATAGAAGAAGTGTTCAGACACACAGGAATGGCCGCTCGCTATGTGGGGGGTGTAGTCACAGAGGGTCAGAGCGCCCGCTGACCCCTGACCACTGCTGGCATGATAGAAAGGTGTCAGGACACACAAGGACTGGCAGCTCGCTGGTATGCTGGGGGGTGTAGTCAGAGGGGTCAGAGCCCCATGCGGTACTGACCACTGTGGTATGATAGAAGGTTGTCAGGACACACGGACTGGCAGCTCGCGTGTATGGGGGTTAGTCACAGGGGTCAGAAGCGCCCACTTGACCCCTGACCACTGCTGGCTATGTGTAGAAAGGTTCAGGACACCAGGCACTGGCAGCTCGCTGTGTATGTGGGGGTATATCAGAGAGGGTCAGAGCCCCATGTGACCCTGACCACTGCTGGCTATGAGAAAGGTTCAGGACACACAGGAACTGGCAGCTCGCTGTGTATGGGGGGGGGTGTGTCACAGAGTGAGGCAGGTCAGAGCGGCAGAGCCAATGTGACCCTGACCATGCTGGCATGATAGAAAGGTGTCAGGACACACAGGACATGGCAGCTCGGTGTGTATGGGGGGGGGTGTAGTCAGAGAGGGTCAGAGCACCCATGCGACCCCTGACCATGCTGGCTATGATAGAAAGGTGTCGGCACACAGGACATGGCAGCTGCGTGTATGGGGGGTGTATGTGTCACAAGGGAGGTCAGGCGCCCCATGGACCCTGACCACTGCTGGCTATGATAGAAAGGTGTCAGGACACACAGGACATGGCAGCTGCGTGGTATGGTGGGGTGTAGTCACAGAGAGGGCAGAGCGCGCACCCTGTACCCCTACACGGCTGGCTATGATAGAAAGGTGTCAGGACACACAGGACATGGCAGCTCGCTGTGTATGGGGTGTATTGAGTCACGAGGGTCAGAGCGCCCATGCTGACCCGACACTGCCGTGCTATGATAGAAAGTTGCAGGACACACAGGACATGGAGCTCGCTGTGATGGGGGTGTAAGTCACAGAGGGGTCAGAGCGCCCATGCTGACCCTGACCACTGCTGGCTATGATAGAAAAGGTGTAGGACACACAGGACATGGCAGCTCGCTGTGTATGGGGGGTGTGGTCACGAGAGGGTGAGAGCGCCCATGCTGACCCTGACCATGCTGGCTATGATAGGAAGGTGTCAGGACACACAGGACTGGCAGATCGCTGTGTATGGGGGGGGTGTAGTCACAGAGGGGTCAGAGCGCCCCATGCTGACCCCTGACATGTGGCTGGTTGATAGAAGTTGTGTCAGGACACACAGGACATGGCAGCTCGACTGTGTATGGGTGTTAGTCACGAGGGGTCCGACACCATGTGCCCCCTGACCATGCTGACATGATAGAAATGGTGTCAGGACACACAGGGACATGGCAGCTCGTGTGTATGGGGGTGTAGTCACAGGGGTCAGAGCGCCATGCTGACCCCTGACCATGCTGGCTATTGATAGAAAGGGTCAGGACACAGGACATGGCAGCTCGCTGGTAATGGGGGTTGTAGTCACAGAGGGGTCAGAGCGCACTGCTGACCCCTGACCACTGCTGGCTATGTAGAAAGGTGTCAGGACATCAGACATGGCAGCTCGCTGTGTATGGGGGGTGAGTCACAGAGGGGTCAGAGCGCCCATGCTGGCCCTGACCATAGGCTATGATAGAAAGGTGTCAGGACACACAGGACATGGCAGCTCGCTGTGTATGGGGGTGTAGTCACAGAGGGGTCAGAGCGCCATGCTGACCCTGACCACTGCTGGCTATGATAGAAAGGTTGTCAGGACACACAGGACATGGCAGCTCGCTGTGTATGGGGATGTAGTCACAGAGGGGGTCAGAGCACCCATGCTGCACCCCTGACACTGCTGCGTAACGAAAGGTGTCAGGACACACAGGACATGGCACTAGCTGCGATGTGTAGGGGGCTGTGTAGTCACAGGGGGTAGTAGCGCACCCATGCTGACCCCTGACCAGCTGCTGGATGATAGAAAGGTGTCAGGACACACAGGACATGGCAGCTCGCTGTGTATTGGGGGGTGTAGTCAAGAGGGGTCAGAGCGCCCATGCTGACCCTCTGACCACTGCTGGCTATGATAGAAAGTGTGTCAGGACCAGGACTAGGGCAGCTCGCTGTGTATGGGGGTTTGTGTGATGTAGTCCAGGGGGTCAGAGCGCCATGCTGACCCCTGACCACTGCTGGCTATGATAGAAAGGTGTCAGGACACAGCAGGCATGGCAGTGCTGCTTGTGTAGGGTGTATGGTGTCACAGAGAGAGGTCAGAGCGCCCATGCTGACCCCACTGGCTGGCTATATGAAGAGGTGTCAGGCACACAGGACATGGCAGCTCGCTGTGTATGGGGGGTGTAGTCACAGAGGGGTCAGAGCGCCATGCTGACCCCTGACCACTGCTGGCTATTATAGAAAGGTGTCAGGACACAGGACATGGCAGCTCGCTGTTTATTGGGGGGGGGGGAGTAGTCACTAGAGGGGTCAGAGCTCCCATGCTGACCCTGACTACTGCTGGCTTACCCATTAGGAAGGAGGTTTAAATATTATGTCTTATGGATATATATTAGAAGGCCTCCAGAGACTTCATCCAGTTACCAGGGGAGACGATAAGGATGATTGGTAACTAATATCCTATAAGAAGCAAGTGGTAGAAGCGCCCATGCTGACCACTGTTGGCTATGATAGAAAGGTGTCAGGACACACAGGACATGGCAGCTCGCTGTGTATGGGGGGTGTAGTCACAGAGGGGTCAGAGCGCCATGCTGACCCCTGACCACTGCTGGCTATGATAGAAAGGTGTCAGGACACAGGACATGGCAGCTCGCTGTGTATGGGGGTGTAGTCACGAGGGGTCAGAGCGCCATGCTGACCCTGACCCACTGCTGGCTATGATAGAAAGGTTGTCAGGACACAGGGCATGGCAGCTCGCTGTGTATGGGGGTTGTAGTCACAGAGAGGGTCAGAGCGCCCATGCTGACCCTGACCACTGCTGGCTATGATAGAAAGGTGTCAGGACACACAGGACATGGCAGCTCGCTGTGTATGGGGGGGTGTAGTCACAGAGGGGTCAGAGCGCCCATGCTGACCCTGACCACTGCTGGCTATGATAGAAAGGTGTCAGGACACCACAGGTGGCAGCTCCTGTGTATGGGGGTGTAGTCACAGAGGGGTCAGGAGCCCATGCTGACCCTGACCAGCTGGCTATGATAGAAAGGTGTCAGGACACAGGACTGGAGTCGCTGTGATGGGGGGTGTGGATGTAGTCACAGAGGGTCAGAGCGCATGCTGACCCTGACCACTGCTGGCTATGATAGAAAGGTGTCGGACACACAGGACATGGCAGCTCGCTGTGTATGGGGGGGTGTAGTCACAGAGGGGTCAGAGCGCCCATGTGACCCTGACCACTGCTGGCTATGATAGAAAGGTGTCAGGACACAGGACATGGCAGCTCGCTGTGTATGGGGGGTGTAGTCACAGAGGGGTCAGAGCGCCCATGCTGACCCCTGACCACTGTGGCTATGATAGAAAGGTGTCAGGCACACAGGACATGGCAGCCTGCTTGTCTGGGGGGTGTCTTAGGTATGCAAGGCGGTCCGAGCGCCCATGTGACCCCACTGTTGGCTATGTCGAAGGTGTCAGGGATCCAGGACTGGCAGCTCGCGTGTGTACTGGGGGGGGTTGTAGTCACGAGGGGTCCAGACGCGCCCATGTGGACAGACCACTGCCAGCTGGCCTTACAAACAGGTGTCAGCACAACATCGGACTTGTCGCAGCTCGCTGTTTATGGGGGGGGGGGATGTAGTCATAGAGGGGTCAGAGCTCCCATGCTGACCCCTGACTACTGCTGGCTTACCCTATTAGGAAGGAGGTTTTAACATTATTATAGATACTTATGGATATATATAGAAGCCTCAAGAACTTTCATCCAGTTACCAGGGGAGACGATAGAGGATGATGTAACATAAACTCCTATAAGAAAAGCAATTGTTGGTAGAAATGATTTTCTGTTTCATTAAACCAAACAATGAAAAGAACCCAAAAAGCGATCGGTAATAATGACTAATGCATGAAGAGCGCGCGCCCATCAGGGAAGATTGATGCCGGCAGCTTGATGGAATGAGCAGGAAGCGCAGAACCTCTTATCACAATCTTACAAGGAGTTTTTAGCAAAATAAAACCCCATTATAAGTTATAGAGGCGGGAAATATGTGGGGACTAGTCAGAATCTGCGGAAGAAGCGTTAGTCATGGAAAGAGCACAAATAAGACTAATAGCAACAACAAAAAAGTAACATTATTATAATAATATCAACTCTGAAAGTTCATGGGAAGCCATTAGGAGGAAGAAAAAGTAAAAAGGGAAAAGTTTCACATACAGAACCTGGAGACAGGAGAGCACAACGCACGGGGGTCAGAGCCATGTATGGTAGATACCAGTATGCAGGGGGAATGGAAAGTATGTTTCATTGCAGGCAATTGGAGACATCAAAACTTTTTTATGTTGCTCATTAATATGCGCTCTGCAACCCCCAGTAATGTGCCCTCTGCCCCCCAGTAATGTGCCCTCTGTCCCCCCAGTAATGTGCCCTCTGTCCCCCCAGTAATGTGCCCTCTGCCCTCCAGTAATGTGCCCTCTGCCCCACAGTAATGTGCACTCTGTCCCCCCAGTAATGTGCCCTCTGTCCCCCCAGTAATGTGCCCTCTGTCCCCCCAGTAATGTGCCCTCTGCCCTCCAGTAATGTGCCCTCTGCCCCACAGTAATGTGCACTCTGTCCCCCCAGTAATGTGCCCTCTGTCCCCCAGTAATGTGCACTCTGCCCCCCAGTAATGTGCTCTCTGCCCCCCAGTAATGTGCCCTCTGCCCCCCAGTAATGTGCCCTCTGCCCCCAGTAATGTGCCCTTTGCCCCGCAGTAATGTGCACTTTGTCCCCCAGTAATGTGCACTCTGTCCCCCAGTAATGTGCACTCTGCCCCCTAGTAATGTTCCTTCTGCCCCCCAGTAATGTGCCAATTGGCCCCCACAAGTAATGTGCCATCTGCCCCCCAGTAAAGTGTACTGTGCCACCCAGTAATGTACACTCTGTCCCCCCAGTAATGTGCACTCTGTCCCCCCAGTAATGTGCTCTCTGTCCCTTAGTAATGTGCACTCTGCCCCCAGTAATGTGCCCACTGCCCCCAGTAATGTGCACTCTGTCCCCTCCAGTAATGTGTTCTCTGCCCCCCAGTAATCTGACCTCTGCCACCCGAGTAATGTGCTCTCTGCCCCCCAGTAATGTGCACCCTGCCCCTTCAGTAATGTGCACTCTGCCCCCAGTAATGTGCCCCTTCTCCCAGTATTGTGCTGCCTGCCCCCCCTCGTAATGTGTACTTTGACCCCCCAGAAATGTGAACTCTGCCCCCCCAGTAATGTGCACTCTGCCCCCCCAGTAATGTGCACTCTGCCCCCCAGTAATGTGCCCAATGCTCCCCCAGTAATATGCACTCTGACCCTTCCCCAGTAATGTGTCCCCTGCCCTCCCCCCCCCCAGTAATACGCCCTCTGTCCCCCCGAGTAATGCGCAGTATTCATCCCCAGTGATAAATATTCAGCCCCTCTGCTTAGTGGTGAGTAGAAGCAGCTTTGGAGCTGGTACAGCCAGGAGTCTTTTTGTCATTGTCTTGTTGGCTCTGAAGTCCAGAGCTCTGGAAGAGGTTCTCATCCTGGATATCTCTGTACTTGGCCACATTCATCTTTCCTTCCATTCCACCCAGTGGTCCTGTCCCCCCATAGCCTGATGCTATATGGATCAGATACAGTGGTATTTACATCTTCTGGGAATGGAGTACAATCTCCTCCATCCAGATGCATCCTAAGAGAATCCTGTAACCCCAGCAGATGCATTGTTCTCTACAGCCCCCCCTATTGGACTATATACTCACCTGCTGCTACTACTGATGCTGAGAGGTTAATGATCTCCTGTGAGGGGATATGTCTGAAGTGGTGGGCTATCATAAATCTCAGTACAGGGATCGGGAAGGATGTATAATACTTAATACTTGCCAGTAGTGATGAGAAGTCTGGATGGATCAGATATTACATAGAGCCGGCTCTTCTGACTCCTGAGCAGCTCCTTATGCTACTATATTGAGAATGGTTGTTAGGCAGACAACTACACATCTCTGCTCCACTATTAACCCAAAATTTAACAGGATAAGGGGTCGGCTACCTGATTCAAGGTTGACTCTTGTCATTCACCTGAAAGAGCCGGATCATGGACAACGACTCATGGCTAATTGCCAGACATCACATGAGATCACAATGTTTGGGGAGGGGTCTAGTTATAGATGTATAGATGTGTCCTCTACACTCATACCTGTGTCCCATTCACATGATGGGGAACCCTTTTCATACTGTCCCCAATTAATCTGCCCTGTGCCACTGCCTGTCTATGTCCCACTAGGTCACGAGTGGGCGGGCTCTTCCCACAATGATTTCATGGCTGAGCCAATCAGATACTTCCTCACTGCTGCTCCCTTTAGAAGTATGAACCTGCAGCTGCGTCTCCCTCCTCCTCCAGAGATTTACTGTATTAGTTGGATTCTTTGGAGGCTTCTAATAAAAAAAAGTTGTTGTTTGATTGACTGGGAAAGAAACAAAGAAACTGCATGAAAATCCACATTTATGTGAGTCACTAAAAGTGCGATAATTGGCTGTTTTGAGTAACAGTTTTCTTTAGCTCAGGCATCATCTACAACACGACCTTTGCCACTTATGAGCTGGTACTTACTGTCTTCTCAGTCTGATGATGGCGGTGACCTTCCTCATGGCAGTACTTGATCCTTTCTTACATGTTCACACAATGCAGTAAATTCTTCCGCCCCCGCACGTTCCATGTATGTGGCGCTCCGTGTTCTATAGCCTTATTATCCGATTATTCAGACATGATACATTGTTGCGCTCTTTCTTTTGTCTCTTGTATGGCCGCGTCCTTACACTATACATGTACGGTACGCGCTGCAGACACTGGAGACATTCAGTCACTTTATGCTTTTACTGGATATCATCTGCCTTCCCGAAATACTTGCCCTTTGTGCTGTTAAATGTTTTCCTTTTTTTCCATATTTCAATGGACCACACGTCCATCCATATGAATGAGCGTATTGCCCATCCTTCCCCATAAGTATGGCCGCGCTGCGCTCCTCCCTATGGCGTTTGTTGCCAATCCAAAGCACCCCAAATATCTACTGTATGTAATATGGATCTCTAGTATAATGTCCAAATATAATCATGATATTTACAGCCCCACTAGGTTGGTCAGATGCCCAATTATTCCTCATCATCACATATAAAGAGTTATAGGCGACAAACTATCGAAAACAAGGTTTAATCTCACCCATAGTAGATTGGGTGAGATGATACACGGCCGCTTGATGCACGATGTAGCTGCACCTCGGCTATGGCGTCTCTATACAGGAGATAAGCATGCGCCATATTTATAAATCCGTAGAATGTGGAATGTCGCCAATTCAACAATGGGAAAGATTTACTAACATTGTGCGTCCAAGTTCTCTCCTGTGTCGCTGTTGCGCCGCGGTCCGCCAGTGCACCTGCTTCTACCTGGTGTATGTGAGTGCTTGATCTTGCAACACATTTCCTTTTTTAAATTCTGCGGTTTGTCCAAATCTGTCGGGTTGTCTGAAGGCCACGCCCCCCATTTCTGTCGCGTGCAAGCCGGCGCCGATAAGCCAAAATCCGATCACGTGCACCGAAATCCCGTGGCAATTCGGCACAAAATGGAAATATTCGGGAAACCCGATGAAAGTGCGGCGTTCGGACCCTTAGCAAATGAGCCCCAATATGTCGTCAGATTGAGCTGATACACAGTACGAACCTTCAATTCACTTTGGTTTGTGATACTTTAAGCAAAATATATTTGAGTTTTTTTTCGGAACTTGTTGACTGATAATAAATAGATATAAACTAATTATTTGCTTCCTGCTCAATGTCTGGATAAAGTAATACTTCAGGTTCATATAGATCTAGAGCAGGGGTACCTCATCCATCAGATTACAAAGTCTATGGAGTGGGGAGGGGGATTGTGCTGGAGCTGAGGGAGTCACAAGACACAGAGAGAGAAGCTGCTGGAGATAATAGGAAGTTTCTATCCCACCCCAAGTGCTTTATAGCCATCAGTACAGGTCAGTATCTGTCTATAAGATCCTATATGACTCTGTTGATACTGCTGGGTGATAGCGGAGAAACACAGGCATGGACACAAGATGCTGGTGCTAATAGTAAGTTTCTATCTCACCCCAAGTGCTTTATTCAGATCAGTACTGGTCAGTATCTGTCTATAATTTCCTCTATGATCCTATAGGTGCTCTTTACCTTAATAGAATTCAGTTTTAAGATGTCTTTTAGGAGTTATTCCTATGAGAGTTTTTCGTTATCGTTGCTGTGGATATGAAATATCTGATTATTTATTAGCATTTCCATCTTCGTTAAACTTATATTGGTTATTATCAGACACTTTTGTCATTGGGAATCCTTCTAGATGACTGGATTGTCCCAATTACTGAGGGTCCCTGTAGATGTTCCTGCATGCGGTCGTCCTGCTGGGTTCTCTCACATAGGAAAACCACAGGAGAACCGCCGGAGAACCGCACATCGGTGTCAGTGGTGCCGCTCCTCGTGGTTACTTCCCGTTACTGCTGCAGAGCTGTTACAATCTCCTCCAGGATCTGTCAATTAGAATCCAAGCTTCTCTAATCCTGCCAGAAAATCCATGTGACGTCTCCATCAGTGAGGAGGCCCTCAGCATCAGATATTATTCATCCATAATGTATAAGAAATAAATCAGATGGTTGATACAGCAATCCTCCTCCTCCTTCTTCTTCTCCTCCTCCTTCTCTTCATCCTTCTCCTCTTTCTCCTCTTCCTCCTCTTCCTCCTTCTCCTTTTCCTTATCCTCTTTATTCTTCTCTTCTTTCTCCTGCTTCTCCTACTTCTCCTCCGTTTCCTCCTCCTTCTTCTCCTCCTTCTTCTCTTCCTCTTCCTCCTTTTCATCTTCCTCCTTCACTTGCTCCTCCTCTTCCTCCTACTCTTCCTCCTTCTCCTTCTCCGCTTCTTCCTTCACTTCCTCCTCCTCGGCCTCCTTCTCCTCCTCCTTCTCCTACTGCCCTTCTACCTCCTCCTCCTCTACCTCCTTCTCTTCTTCCTCATCCTCCTTCTCCTCCTCCTCTTCCTCCTTCTCCTTACCCTCTTCTTCCTTCACTTCCTCCTCATCTGCTTCCTTCTCCTCCTCTGCCTCCTTCTCCCCCTGTGCCTTCTTCTACTCCTCTTCTACCTCCTTCTCCTCCTACTCATCCTCCTTCTCCTCCTCCTTCCCACAAAAAATTTAATAAAATTCACTGGGTGCATCACATACTTTACAGCTTTTTTATTCAGGTCCTATTTTACTACAGCGACAATTTCATGACTGAGAATCCCATAGACGACCTGCAGTGCGGGGATGGATGCAGGAGATTCATTAGTGATTCGTTAGCGTTCTGCATAGCGCCGAGCACTGTATACGTTTTCCGTACACACCTTTCCTGTTTATGTCTTTTCAGAGGAAATTCTTCAATTAATTTAAAAGGAAATTATCTTTATGAAAATGCACTGGAGGCGGGGCCATGTCAGATGCTGCACATGTTTTCTTCTTTTTGTGCTTAAGGTCCCACCTCCAATGCACCTAGAAGTTCATTTACATAAATTTTGATAAAACTTAGTGTTTAAAAATCAAATTGTCAGTTTGCTGGGGAATAGGAATGGTCCGCTCATCCCTATTCCCCAGCAATCTGACAGGTTCGGGTTCACTCAGTTTGGCTGAAAGTTTAGTTCAGGCCTGAGTTTGGGCGCTAACTTATTGATCCAGGCCTTTGACTTTGATATCTATGATCTTCTTCTTTCTAAAATCAACTATAAAAATTATGATGATGAGACACATTGGCTCGGAGATGTGTTATCGTGGACCCTCCATACTTTAGCTTCACAGGCTGTTACGCTGTTTCCCTTGTCACCTGTTCCCTCAGCACTTCCCCTCCTCCCTCTGCCTGTTGTCATATCACACAGTGGGAGGGGGAAGTTTAACAGCCTGTATAGCTACAGCACAGAGGGGTTCTGGTAACATCATCATCATCAGTATTAATTGATTTTAGAAGGTAGGAGGCCATGGATAACAAAAATAAGAAGATCTCCACAGTCCCGTCTGCAGGATCTATGAGTTATGTCCAAGATGGATTGTGATGGTACAGATGATGGTGACTTTATTCTGTAATATGCATGATCCTAGGAGTCAGTTCACATGGAGCAGTTTTGTCATAGTTCTTGCTGCAGTTATATTGCCATTTCGTGCTGCAATTTCTATAACCAGAAATCACAATAAATAAAATGTTGAAAAATTGTGGAAGAACCTTATACTTTCTATTGTTTCTATTCTGCTGTCACTTTTCCCCCCTTGCTGCGCTACGTGTAAGCGGAGAGGATCGATCCCCCGCTGTAATCTCAGCCGCTCCCGTAATCCGAAGCCGCACTTCATTAGATATCTGATCTACTTCATAATAACGCAGGAACACTTAAGGAATTTTTCATGTCATTAGCTGCGAGAAAACGTAACAAATGAAGCGGAATCTTCGGGAAACATGTTAATGAGACGACCTCAATGTGCTGATGAGGCACATGAGGCTGATGAGTTCTGGGATTAACCCTCTCCTGCCTGCACATCAGGCGGATCACATGTCCCTCCGGCAATGATGAGAATCCCAAATGTTTAGAACGTTTTTTTATTCTTTGCACCTCCCTCATTGGTGGACGTTTGACAGATTTCTCACCTGCATCATAACAAACAGAGATACTTTGTTCTGATGATGTCTGGATGTAACGTTGTCCTCGTATAACATCTTCTGCTGCGGAAGTGGAGGCTCCGCGAGATCCGCAGCCTGAAAAAGACGCTTCAAAGCCACAAACATACGAAAACTCCTCAGATTGTGACACAAACTTACACCCAAGAGCGGAATTTACTTACGGTAAACACTTCAATGTAACCTCATAAAGGGAATGCGACACCAGAATCTTCCGTAACCTCAAAATTCCTGCACATAATGTATCCGAGATATCATAGAAAATCTTCAAAATGCCACTTATTACACGAAAATATCACAGCAACAAGGTGAATGTTACTGGAAAGATTCTTGTAGAACTGAAATAAAATGTCTGCGAAAGTGATAAGAAGATAAGACGCCTCAACCCACAGCGTAACGGCATAATATACTTCTCTATTATAGTAGTTATATTCCTGTACATAGGGGGCAGTATTATAGTAGTTATATTCCTGTACATAGGGGGCAGTATTATAGTAGTTATATTCTTGTACATAGGGGGCAGCTATTATCAGTAGTTATCATTCTGTGACAGGGGGCAGAATTTATAGTAGTTAATTCTTGTACATAGGGGGACCCGTATTAGTTAGTTATATTATTGTACAGTAGGGAGCAGTGATTATAGTAGTTATTATCTCTGTACATAGGGGGCCGTATATAGTAGTTATATCTTGTAACTAGGGGGCAGTTATTATCGAGTTATAATTCTTGTCAATAGGTGGGCAGTATTTGTAGTTATTCTTGTACATAGGGAGGCCGTATTATAGTTAGTTATATTCCTGTACATAGGGGGCAGTATTATAGTAGTTAGTATCTTTACATAGGGGGCAGTATTATAGTGTTATATTCTTGACATAGGGGCGTATTATATAGTATTATTGTACGGGGGCCAGTATTCTAGTAGTTATATTCTGTACATAGGGGGCAGTATTATAGTAGTTATATCTTGTAATGGGGCGAAGTAGTATTATAGTAGTTATTCTGTACATAGGGGGCAGATTATAGTAGTCGTATATTCTTGTACATAGGGGGCAGTATTGATCAGTAGTATAGATTGCGGACATAGGGGGCAGTATTAGTAGTTATATCTGTACATCGGGGGCAGTGTGGCAGTATATAGTAGTATATTCTGTACAAGGGGCAGTATTATGTAGTTATATTCTGGACATAGGGTCCAGTATTATGTAGTTATATTCTTGTACATAGGGGGCAGTATAGTAGTGTGTAGTATTCTGTACATCGGGGGGCAGTATTATAGTAGATATATTCTTGTACATAGGGGGCAGTATTAGTAGTTATATGCTTGGTCCATAGGGGGCAGTATTATAGTAGTTATATTCTTGTACATAGGGGGCAGATTCTGTGTTTATGTAAAAGGGGGCGTATTATAGTAGTTATATTCTGTAATAGGGGGCAGTATTATAGTAGTTTTAATATCTTGTACATAGGGGGCGGGTAGTATAGTAGTTATATTCTTGTAGCATAGGGGGCAGTAGTTGCCTTATAGTAGTTATCTTCCTGTACATAGGGGGCAGTATTATAGTAGTATATTCTTGTACATGGGGGGCAGTATATTATAGTAGTTATATTCTATGTACATAGGGGCAGTATTATAGTAGTATATTCCTGTAATAGGGGCGTATTGTATTTATAGTAGTTATTTCTTGTTACATAGGTGGACCAGTATTATGGTTTGTTATATTCTTGTACATATGGGACGGTATATAGTAGCTCTATTTTGTACATAGGGGAAGTATTATAGTAGTGTATTCTTTACATAGGGGCTATTGGTAGTTAGTTTCTTCTTGTACGCCGGGGGGCTTATTATAGTAAGTATTATCTTTGACATAGGGGGCAGAGTATTATCTTGGGGGCAGTATTATAGTAGTTATATTCTTGGACATAGGGGGACGTTTATAGTAGTTATATTCTGTACATAGGGGCCAGTATTACAGTATAGTATATTCTTTTGTACATAGAGGACAGTATTATAGTAGTTATATTCTTGTACATAGAGGCAGTATTAGTAGTTATATTCTCTTGTACATGGCGATGGCAGTATTTAGTAGTTATTCTTGTACATGGCAGTATTATAGTAGTTATATACTTGTACATAGGGGGCAGTTAGTAGGTGTGTAGCTATATTCCTGTACATAGGGGACGCGTATTATAGTAGTTATATTCTGTACATAGGGGGCAGTATTATGGTAGTTATATTCTGTACCATAGGGGACGGTACTTTAGTGTTAGATTCTTGTACGCAGGGGGCGGTAGTCATAGTAGTTATATTCTTTGTACAATAGGGGGCGGTTTATTATAGTAGTATATTCTATTGTCATAGGGGGCAATTAGTAGTTTATTGTAATCGGCAGTATATATCGTATATGTACATAGGGGGCACGTAGTATAGGAGTTATATTCTGTACCTTAGGGGGAGGCAGTATCTATAGTAGTTTAGTCTTGTACTAGAGGCAGTTTATAGCTAGTTATAATCTTGTACATAGGGGGCAGTATTTTATAGTAGTTATCTTCATGCAATATTGTATCTTCGAATAGGGGGCAGTATTAGTAGAGTTTATTTCTTGTACATAGGGGGGAAGTTTTATAGTAGTTATATTCTTGTACATGAGGCGCATTGATTATAGTGTGATATTTTATTGTACATAGGAGGGGCAGTATATAGTAGTTATGTTCTCTGTAATAGGGAGACATTGGATTATAGTAGTATATTCTTGTACATAGGGGCAGTATTATAGTAGTATATCTCCTGACCAAGGGGGGCAGTATGTTATAGTAGTTGATTTTCTTGTTAAATCAGGGGAAGTTTTAAGTACGTTATATTATTGTACTAGGGCCGTATTATAGAGATTATATTCTGTTACATTGGGGGCCGTTAGTTTATTTAGTCGATATTCTTGAAATACGGGCCGTATTTATAGTAGGTGCATATTAGTGTACCAGGGGCAGATTATAGTAGTTAATATTCTTGTACATAGGGGGGCAGTATATATATAGTAGTAGAATCTTGTACATAGGGGGCAGTATTTTAGTTGTTAGTAGTTATTTGTCCTGTTACCTAGGGGCAGTATTGTAGTTAGTTAGATACTTGTATAAAGGGGCACAATTTTTATTGTGAAAACCAACAAAAATACAATATAAACAAAATACAAAATCATAATACAGTCTCTTATGTGTACAAGAGGATGCAAAAGATTAACTGCAAAGTAAATTTAACATATATGGTCACATAGCTTGGCTGCTGCTAGAAAGGAAAACGTTAAATGAAAATTCAATCTAATATAGGAAATTAAAACACCAACGATATATCTCCATAATTCCTATTCTTTGGTCTTCCTGACTTCCAGTGATTTTATCCACCTGAGCGAGACAATATTGGGCTACCCAACAGCCGTTGTACGTATAGTCTCAGCTGTGTAGGGACCACCGGGTTCTGGCATGCCATGGTAAAATACGTTATCAAGTCTGTTATTATGAGATAACATGGTTCCCGGATCTATATACCAGTCTGGAGATGGGACGCCATAGATGATGTCAGGGTACTGGAGGAATTGCGCCTCGGGCGTTCAGCAGGTCAGATACTCCTCCAGATTTTCTCCTCATCCCCACACTCAGAGATCGAAATGCTGCATGGTCGTCCTCTGTGGACCACCCCACAGAGACACTTCCATCTGCCACACTCACAACTTTAGGTCCCTTCCACATAAGCTGACCAAGTAGTGACCAACCAAGAGATATCAAAACAACTTGGGGGAAGTCGCTTCGCATTGAGGAACTGCGACCTCTTCGCGTAAGGTGCTGGGTGGTCACACGTCTCTGAGAGCGAGTGGTGAGTGGGTAGAAAGCACGAAACCTATCTAAGTTATAGAGATCTCTCTACTGGTGTTACTGACAATGTAGGACTGTTCTCACGACTTCCATCATCCCTGAACACTTCAGGACAGTATACAGATACTGGGGGGAGGAAGACAGGAGTCCATGGCCCATCTCTTGAGACTGCCGACCCTAAGCAAGACTCTGCAAAAGCAACTATCAGTCCCGCCACTATTACCCACAGGCGACAGATTGTTTGAGTCCAGGCAACCAAAAATAAACTTCATGAAATGGAGTCAAAGAAAAACTTGGATTTAAACAATATCCAGCCACCCTCTCTTCCTCTCAGTCAGGTAGGTTATCCCTCTCTTGTATTGGGTCCAACCGTTCCCCCATAAAAGATGGAAGAACAGGTAAAGGCCTACGGAGAGAAAGAAAGCATTTGGCAAAGGAAAGCGACTCAGAGACTAGAGGAAGACCAGGACAGTAAGTCTTCATCAGAGTAGAACTTTCTCTATAGGTCAGCACTCCAGTTCTTCCCATTCGTGAACTTGACATTTCCGGTATCCAAATCTTCTTCCAATTTACGTTTGGCATCTATCTTCCCTCCCTAAATTTCCACCCCAAGGATCTTGATATGGTGGAGGTTGGCGAACTGGGGCGATCAAGAGCAGGAGCAGTATCCAATGCCAGAAAGCCTGCCTTTTCAAGCGTGACCAGAGACCGTGAGGCCTCTGAGTAGCTTCTGTGGCCTGCAGATAACATCTCAACCTCACGAGGGCTACGATATTCACCAACAGTCAAATCATCGCGTAGGGGACTACTTCAAAGGCAGGCAAGGGGTGGACGGCACCCCCGAAAATCACACCGCTGCATATCGCAGAAGAAGAAACAAGTCTAGGCAAAACCACATTACAGCAAGTGACTGGGGGCAGCCATTGTCGCACCACCGGCCTCTACTCAAAAGTGTCCCCCGCCAACCATTGATCAGAGGAAATGCTCTTACGCTCTCTTATAAAGTTTTCAGCCAATCTATAAAGTGTTCACGGCAATTACGTACTTTGACAAAGTGGCCAGTAGATATCATGACAAACCCATGTCAAAGCTTAGGCCCTGAGTCAGACCTACAAACAATATCTCACACCTAGAGCTTTACATCTCTAAACATCTCTCTATCTGAGAGGACATGGCCTCAGATGTGTCGCCCTTTTACCGTGCCGACATCCTGCAGCCTGCCCAGCGGCGGGGCAAACAGACTAACATGAGAACATAGAATTTTTGCCAGAATCTCCTGTCGCATTCCAGAGGGCCGATCGGCCTTCCAGCTTGATGTCACTCAGGCTCCTTACCTTGGACAGCAGGATAAGGGGAGGGCACCTCATGGATGGAGGCTATCAGGAGATGTATTAGAAGTTTGTCTCAACATTCCACAAGGACGGGGCTACGAGGTCTCTAACACTTCTTATACACATTTCTGCGTAATACCATCAGGACTGGTGCCTTCTCAGATGTAACCTGTATCAATGGCCTATTTAAACCATCTCCTGCTGTTATTCCATGCTTGTCAAGGAGTACAACGTCCAAATCTCTAGTGTCAGACCTGGAGTTGCCTCAAGAATTGAGCCCATGTATATCCTTATCACAAACATTCTTCTGAAATAACTGCAGATAGGTAGGACTCACCACCCACCAGGACCCTACCCGCAGATTACCTGACCAAATACCTGGGAGCAGTTGGAGACTGTGATCAGTTTTCTTAGCCACACGTTCCTGGCAACTATTCAGTAGTGATAGGCGTGACTACGTTCAGATGGTACGCTCCACAAAAACCCGGTGACTGTTAGCCGTCTGTACTGATACTGCTTTATGTCAGATTTCAGTCGTGCAGTCTTTTGGATTGTTCATCCCCACGCCGGCCGAATAGCAGGGACTCTCAAATTCTTACGCACGCTTGAGGATACTGGCGTACTTGCTCTCCACTTCTTCATGACAAGTCTCTGTAAGAGGGCACCGGATCTTCACTCTTGACGTCCTAACCACCAGTCAGCATATGGGTTATAGAAATCCATCTCTCCCATTCACCGTGTAGATAGAGGAATGGACATGTTTCCGGAAAAACCTTCTGCCAAGAGGAAAGAGGTTTAAGTCCAAACCCATATCCACCCCCCCCTAAGCCTCCCCCCCCCGGCCGTCACAGCCAAGAAAAATAAAGGCAGGTGATCTGATAGGGAACACACTTTCGCTTCTCTACCTCAACTGACCTCCTAGGAATCACAAGCGCCAAGTCTATCCGGCTAGATCTTCCAGCAAGAGTAGGTAATATTTGGAGTTTCCTACCCCCCCTGCACAAACACATCAGATAGACCTGATGCGCGATTATAGCATTCAGACCTGGTGAGTCTGGTGAGAGGTCTACCCACTGGACGACACTAGATGCTCTGGTGGCATTAAAGTCACCCGTCATGATTACAGGCACAGATGTAAAGAGAGGGGTTTTACCTCATTAAACAGATTTACCCTTTCAGTCACTGTTGGTGGACCATAGATATTAATAAATCTGGAGCCTCCTACCTCGGATGAACCTCCAGCACCAGACACCTTCCCTCAATACCTGGTAAGTCTATGTAGGGTAAACATCGTGGGTGTATTAAAACCAGTATGGAGACACCGGCACAAGGCTCCCACCGGCAGCGACCAAAGGATGGACCTGAACGCCATTCCCTCTATGCTTCTCGTAAGAGTACTAAGAATATTGAGATGAGTCTCCTGTAAGAAAAGACATCGGGAGTCCAGATAGTGGAGATGTTCATACACCGCATGTCTTTCTTCTTTGCCCTAATGCTGTGTACATTAGTCGAGATGACTTAAGGTGAAAATCCGCCATTAGAGCCATAAGAAGAGAAGACGAGAGTAACCCCATCATCATAGTCTGAGTCCGAGACCTCCTGTGACCACCCTGCTCCATATCGGATTCAGATTCTGGCGCCCTACTGCCTAGGTCTCCGTTTGGATGGGGGATCTATATCTGGGTCATCCTCATATTCTGCTACCATTCTACTGCAACTCAAGTTCTAGTTACTTCCTCCGAATCTGACTCTGACAACACCTAAACCTGTTTTTACGGTCATGGTCACATCTGCAGTTCTACTCCCCCTCATCTAGATGATTTTGGACAGTGGTCCACTCACCCTCTGGCTTAAGGGTGGATGTATCTTTCTTCCTTCTCTTTGTAGAAGTTGGTGCTGGAGAAGGAATGGGCACTGAGGGGTGGTACAACCTGAGGGAACTCCTGGCTTGTTCCCCTCAATGATTTTTGTTTGGGACTGGTCTGGTACTGGTGTGGTTCATCTGAGGCTGGTCTGTTCTGGTATGGTGTTTATTTGAGGCTGGTCTGGTATGATAATTTTTCACCTCACTGCGGGTTCCTGGCCCAACCTGAGCTGACCCTGACACCCAAGCTCCTCCTCCCCCAGGTCACTGCCCTGCCAATAGGTCTTCATCAGGAAGGTCTACACTATGTGTGCCAGGCATTGGGACACCTCCCTGTGGGCATGCCACGATCTCACCGACCACAGGTTTACACTGAGTTTTGGCAGTCGCACTCACATGGCCGATATTCCCACACAGGCCTGCACTGCCACAGAGCAATTACTGGTTTGGCGATTTGTGACCGACCCCACCCCCACTTGAAGCATCTGCGGGGCTGACCTGGATAAGAGCATACCCCCTTCTCACGACCAATGAAGAAGGCGTTGGGCAAGGCTGGTTTAGTTATTATATTGTCTTAATTTTACAAGGACCTTCCACCTCCTGTCCAGATCCCGTCCTCATCCCGGGTCTGGTGAGCTCTGACAATGAGGTCACAAGTCTCCTGAGCCAGAGGACAATATCGCTGCGGGGGCACAGAATCATTCCAGAAGTAATGGTGACATAAACCTGGGCCAAGTTTAGAGATGGGATGAAGCTGAAATTATTCCACACCCCTCAGCATCCCTATACTGGGGATCCCACCAAGTTTATGCCGATGCCCAAAAAACGGTCCAGTTACACATAACTTAAAGTCAAATCATATCCCTGGCGGTCTGGGAGGTTTATCACTGCAGGAGTCACTTGGCGAGAAACCCATCTGGTCACATAGCAGAGGATCCACACACAAACCTCCGGTCAGGTAGGTCTTCCTTGGCCCTTTGTGCTTAAACCTAACCACGTCCTCCTCTTAAAAGCCTGACGGTGTACGGTGTTAATGGAGCCGGGACGTAAAGGTGTGGTGCACCCGGCTCAGGCATTGCCAGAGGAGGTTGGTCAGGACCGGTACCACGCTGTGACTGGGGGCGTGAGCCTGAGCCACCTGAAACAGGGGGGTCGCGCCACCATCAGGAACATAATGGAGGAAAGTCTGAGCATGGGACCCTGCTCTACCACCTCCACACATCAGGCCTCCATGTCCCAGCCTCCATTAACATGTCTTGACTGTCTATCACAACAAATCAGGAACAGGTGGTTGAAGCCCCTCTCGTGAGATATTATCAAATACGATCCCCCGAATCGCCCTCCCCTCCCTTTCCTCGTACACATAAGAGAGTTGTTATATCACAGACATTTGGCAGCAAATACCACGGACATATCAGCACAGTATCAGACCACATTAAGGACCAGCAGAGTCAGTAACATTAGGATCAGCAAGGTTCAGTAACAGGCACAGCAAGGTCTGATTGTCCTGCTCTGGGGCACCTGGGAGCTCTGCTGCGCTGCTTGCCAGGTGTTACAGCTCAGGAACGTTCATCGGAGTTCTTGGTCGGTTGCACCCTCACCACATGCACCATTCACCATCAACGGTCAGTGTGTATATGTTCTTGCTGCAGTTGCAGGCGTCTGAGGGATTGATAGTGCCTTGATGCTAAGTGGCCTGTCAGGCTGTGGTAGGGGAGAATGTGCAGGCCTGCAGTATTGGCTTGAGTGGGTTTCTGCTGGACGACCCCTCAGGCGCAACGGGTGCAGGGGCAGGATATGATGGTCTCCATTTATTCTGATGTGACGTCCCTGATTCATGAAGACGGTCTAGCCAGGGGTATCCATATGCTACAAGGACATCGCCTACAGTTTGTGTGATGTTGCCCGACGACGCTGTTGGACCAGTCCCGTGGCCAGTTTCTTGGCCAGGAGCTCGCTGTCTTCAGGATCGTGCCTTCGTTGTAAGAGCAAGTCGTGTGTTTGTACAGCAGCTTTTTGCTCCTTCACGGCTTTCCATCTTTTCAGCGCCGCGGGGATTGATCAGCGCTGGTGGAGTCAGGTGCAGCCAGCTCAACCAACCAGGATGGGAGAGGGTGCAGGGACGCTCAGCACAGGATGGGAGCAGGCTGAGGGCACGGCTCAGCCCACAGGAACTGGGAGAGCGGTGCAGGTTGGTTAATGTGGAGGGTAATTATGACTTCGTGCGGGTCCGGGTCTGGCCGCTGGGGCTCTGGCGCGTGTGGCTGCCAACTACTGGGGTTGGTACATGTCCATCCACTGGGGAATGGGTCCCTTTTTCCTGCCGCACGTGACCAGCGGCTGGTGCAAGTTTGGAGGCATACCCTGTGGTATCACTCGGTTTCTCCACAGAATCTTACAGTGTCTTGTTCCTCACTAACCGACCCTGGTTTCTTCAGGCCGGAGTGACTACAGAGTTGCAGGTCTCCAAGATAGTATGGCGCTTAGAGAGTCGCATCCTGTGGCCTGGATGGATGGTGGATAGAGGGCAACAGTGAGGCCTGTAATGGAGGTTGCCTCTGCTCTTCTGCAACACCTTTCCCTGCTGCCGACCAGCGCTAGGTCTCGTACCTCAATGCTTTTTGCTGAATCTAACAACTGGGGCTGGTTCTTCCACCGATTGGAATTCACTGCCTGCTCTGAGCTTTCCAATACAGTCCCTATTTCTCTCACAAAACTAACAGCTGTACTGAAGCCAATACCATCTGCACCTTACTCACAGACTTTCACGTAGGATTTGCATTCCCTAGTTTTTGGTTGTCTGGAGAGTTTCATACTCAAGAGAAGGCCCATTGAGCCTAGGGACTTGCTTGGGACTGGGAGTGTCCCCCCATGGGTGGAGACCGCCCTGGCCCCCTATATCTCCAGGCATTAGGGAGATTAAGGAGCTTGCTCCCACACAACCTCCCAGCACCAGAAAGCGGGGCAAGGATTATAGTAGTTATATTCTTGTACATAGGGGGGCAGTTATTTATAGTCGTTATAGTCTTTGTACCTAGGGGCCAGTATTAAGTAGTTATCTTCGTACATAGGGGGCAGTATATAGTAGTTATTTCTTGTACATAGGGGGAAGTATTTATCGTAGTTATATTCTTGTACATAGGGGGCAGTATTATAGTATTATATCTTGTACATAGGGGCAGTATTATAGTAGTTATATTCTTGTAAATAGGGGGCAGTATTATAGTAGTTATTTCTTGTAAATAGGGGACCGTTTTATAGTAGTTAATTCTTGTACATAGGGGCAGTATTATAGTAGTTATATCTTGTACATTGGGGGCCGTATTATGTAGTTTATTTTGTACATAGGGGCAGTATTATAGTAGTTATATTCTTGTCATAGGGGCAGTATTAGAGTAGTTATATGTTGTACATAGGGGGCAGTATTATAGTAGTTATATTCTGTACATAGGGGGCAGTATTATAGTAGTATATTCCTGTACATAGGGGCAATTATAGTAGTTATATACTTGTACATAGGGGGCAGTATTATGTAGTTATATTCTTATACATAGTGGGGGCAGGATTATAGTAGGTATATTTTGTACATAGGGGGCAGTATTATAGTAGTATTTCTTGTAAAGGGGACGTATTTAGAGTTATATTTCGTGTACATAGGGGGCAGTATAGTATTATGTAGTTATTGTCCTACATAGGGGGCAGTATATGTAGTATATTCTTGTACATGGGGGCGTATTATAGTAGTTATATTTGTACATAGGGGGCAGGTATTATAGTAGGTTATTTTTGTACATGAGGGGCAGTATTATAGATGTTATTTCTTGTACATAGGGGGGCGTTATAGTAGGTATATATCTTATACACTAGGGAGTATTATAGTAGTTATATTCTTGTACATAGGGGGTACTGGTTATAGTAGTTATATAATGATTACATAGGGGAACATTTATAGTTAGTTATATTCTTATACATAGGGGGCAGTTATTTATTTAGTCAGGTAGTATTTTTTACATAGGGGGCAGTATTATAGTAGTTATATTCTTGTACATAGGGGGGGATCATTATAGTAGTATATCCTGTACATAGGGGCAGTATTATAGTTCGTTATATCTCTGTACATAGGGGGCAGTATTATAGTAGTTATATCTTGTACAGAGGGAGTATTATAGTAGTATATATTCTTGTACATTAGGGGGCAGTATCTTATAGTAGTTATATACCTGTACATAGGGGGCGCAGTATTATAGTAGTTATATACATGTACATAGGGGGCAGATTAGTAGTTGTATAGTCTTGTACCCATAGTCGGCAGTGTTAGATAGTCGTATATTCTTTTACTAGGGGGCAGTATTATAGTAGTTATATTCTTGTACATAGGAGGCAGTATTATTGTCATTATATTCTTGTAGAATTGCAGTAGTTTTGTAGAAGTTATATTTAAGCATTGAAGAAATGTGTGAGATTTTTGAAGTTATTATTTATGACGGCTGATTACGCTGTTTTACACGTTTATTAATATTTGTGATCTTCTGGTTTTGCTCACTTTCAGCTTCTGTTCTCAGTTCTTTATTTAGTCTTATATGTTATTTGCTTTTTGATCACATTTTGGATATATCTTTAGATTCTATAGACTGGATTTGGCGATGGTTCCATAATAATTGTACTGTTGTAGTGATTTCACCTGATACATAATTACTGCCTCTCACTTCCTGTTGTTGTCTCTGATATTATATTCTTGCAGATCGCTCGGCAGCTTCTGCTCCGGTATGTGTAGGGGTCAGGGGTCAGCGTCTGCTCTGGATTCGTTCCGATCTGATCCCTCACATTGGTTATATCCTCCTTGACATCGCTGGCGGATTATTTTGGAATGTGCCTTGTTTATGCAATTATTGTTACTCTGTCAATTCTCAGTGTCACGAAAAATAACAATTTCACCCCATAATCCTCTGCTCCAGTCTCAGGGCTGGTGGAATTAGTGCTGCGCTGATGATACATGGGATGCAGTTTGGGGACAGGATGTTGACTCTGAATTGATAGGATCATGCAATTAGCTAAAGTTTCCCATCCTCATGACATATGTGGACCTCCATCTGTAGTCCGGCGGAGACCCCTGGAGCCTCGGTGCCGTCCTGTCACATAGTCCTGCCCGCTGCCTGTTACACTTCTCTGCCTAATGAAGAGGAGAAAAGATTCACCTCCTTTATCCTGCAACACGACCTCCTATCTCCATGGAAGCTTCCGTGACCTCATGTCCTCCGAGCAGTTTCCATATCAACATAAGATCTAATTGTTCTAATCAACATAACAATAACAGAAGCCAAAATAACCAACATCAAAGAGATGGAAGAAAAAGAGAAACAAGCATTTACCAGGAGAGCAGCGCAATGTCCTGGCCGGACCCGGATCTATATACTGGAGACCTAATGTAACACCCACTACTAGCTGTAGCTCTAAGATAGTTAATAACTGCTATTAGCTGTAACAAAATAGAATGGGTTAACAAAACATATTTTATATGTATTTATAGACTGTCTCTGACTGTCTCTGACTGTCACTAATCATCTCTGTGACTGACACTGTCTGTCTCTGGCAGTCCCTTTCAGTGACTGTCTCTGATATTCTCTTTCAGTGACTTTGTCTCGAGAACTCTCAAGCCAGTGACTGTGTGTCTCTGGCACTCTCATTCAAGTGACTGTGTGTCTCAAACACTCTCATTCCAGTGACTGTCGGTCTCAGGCATTCTTATTCCACTCACTCTCGCTGCCATTTTGTCTATGGAGAGATTTATCAGAAGTGTCTGAGAGAAGAACTGCTGTAGTTGCCCATGGCAACCAATCAGAGCTCAAGTTTCATTTTTACACAACAGTATATAAAATTACAGCTGATCTCTGATAATAATTCAATAAAACACCAAAAAGGCCGCAAAACAACTTCAGGAAAGTGGTAGATGTGTCCTATGCCTGGTGGTGTTTTTGTGCATTTGTTTGCGACTATTGAGTCACAAATAAGTAAGAAATCCTGCGCCAACATCTATGTGCCATGAGCTTTAGAAAATCGCAGAAAAGGCGGAAATCTGCATCCTCTGAAGATCATAGAGGTCTTCAAACTGGTAATTCCCTCTATTCTCTACTGAGTCTTATACCCCTCATTCTCACGTTTTTTACTAAATTCTCCATTTCCATCAAGTTTAGGCAAAGCAAGGTTTGAACAACTTTGTAAAGATTGGTTACAATGAAGTTACACTGACATATCCGAGACTTGTAGTAAGTAGCTATAAAAAAGTGTACGCACAAAACCATAGCAAATTTGTAACCCAGACTATACAGAGCAGATGCCTTCAGGCAATAAAACTAGCTGCAAGTTTCGGCCTTGTAGCTTAACTCTTCAAGAGATTTCCTAAAACTTATTTCTTCTTTTCTTGAAGATTTTTTTTAAATTTGGATTTCCAGTAACAGCAAAATGAAGTTTGCTAAATTGTTTCACAGTCCCATTGCTGCTCTTACAAGAATATGGGTCTGCACAGATCTTTTTTAGCTTCACGCGTTGACCCGTGCTCATTACTATAAATCAGTTGACTCACAGTTGCCACTTAACTCAATGTCCATTTGCTGGAGGTCCAACCAATGAGGTCTTAAAAAAGTCAAGGGTACAACATCGCCTAAGTGCCCTATTTAAATAGAGAAGTAGTGCTCTTCCATGACCACCACTTCATTCACCTCTATGGGATTGCTGAAATTACTCAATTTATAGAAGTGTAATGAACAGGGCTCACATACACCATGGACCATGCACCATAAGGACTTGTAAACAATGGTGATCCCCCATAGATCATACATGTGTCCCTCAGTCTGTGGACCATTATAGAAGACCTTTGGAGGGACAACCTATAAATCTTCCACTTGCTTCACGAAGTCTTACAAGCTTCTATACTGTATGTGTTTGGTTTTGAGCTATCGCTCTATTCCTGGATTCTCTTGATTTAGTTTGATTTACTCTTGTCTGCTTCCTGTTGTTCTGCTGCCATCTGACCTATATAGCCTGGACTGGGTATCTACTTTTGACTTTTATTTGTGTAAAACTTTACTTTTGCCCGCTGGACTCTGTAGAGCAGTCTTTAGTACAATAGAGTCTCTCCTGGAGGTCACAACCTGGAAAGCCACCCTAAACATAGACTTCACCTCCATAAGGACGATGAACCAGGCCACAATAGAGTCCTCATCCTCAGTTGGCCACAGTTGGCCAGAGGGTCTACATCCCAGCCCAATCCCTTCTCACACATAGACTCACTATACTATACCGATACTTTTATTACTTTATCCACTGAAGAAGTTTATTGTCTGGTCTACCCCTCCATGATTCCCTCTTCTTGTCAGTAGATGAAGGCGAGATGCTCTTCTTTGTTCCAGGAACACAGCGGAGCAGAAGGGCAAACAATAGCAGGACTGACGATCCCGAGCAGAGAAGACGCTCCCCTGGACATTGAAGCATCTTCTCATCTTGTTGTTCTTTTCTTCTACAAGACGTCAACTTATTTTTTCGAAAGATGCAAATGTGACTTCACGTGAACTTCTCCCATCCAACCCTATTGATCTCCTTCCCCTTGATGTCCATTATGTGAATGATTTGGCTCAGCATCTCCTCTGGATTCCATATATCATGAAAGACGGGAAGGAAATATTGGGAATCGATGTCGTGTGCAGCTGCTGATGTCTACAGCCGCTCCTGCTTTACATTACACACATTATTTGTGTTGGTAATTAATTTCCCAGAGTGCACCAGCTAAGTGGATTAATCCGGGCAGATAATGCATCTCCTTTGCTTTAAGTTTTTATTGCAAAATATTAACTTCACAAGCAAAGACTTTTTTAATTAATGTAATAGAGACTATGAATAACAATGGCTTATTACTTCAGATCTATCATCCAATAATAAAATCCAATTGCCTCTTATTGAATATTTCCTCATCAATTAGCATGGCGGATTCCTGCCTCCTGCATAAAACATCAGGATTAGTCATATGTAGATGTTCTTTATGAGCTCGCGGGGAATAGAAAAATCAATGGCATTTTATTTTCCTTCCATTGATAGGATGGTTTTGCCAAATCTCCATATACATAATCGCCAATCTGATATTTACTGGGCTTTTATGGTATCAAGTAAATAATAAAATATATGGCGGAACTTGTAGGATCATTTGTTAAAAGGATACATTGCATTTAATGATGTAGCAGAGCAGAGTGTACTATTAAGTACAGTGATTTCAGTGTGCCATAGAGTGCAGTGTACCATAGTGTGCAGTATATCATAGAATGGAGTGTACCAAAGATGGTAGTGTTATATAGAGTGGAGTAAGTGATAGAGTGCAGAGAACCCTAGAGTGCAGTGTAACATAGAGTGGAGTTTACCATAAACTAGAGAGAGCCATAGAGTGGATGGTACCATATAGTGAAGTGAGTCATAGAGTGGAGTGTACCATAAAATGCATAATGCCATAGAATGGAGCATACCATAGAGTGGAGTGTTCCATAGAGTGAAGTGTACTAGAGAGTGTAGTGAGTCATAGAGTGGGGTGTACTGTTGAGTAGAGTTAGTAGAGTGTGCCATAGAGGGGAGTGAGTTATAGAGTAGAGATTACCACAGAGTGGAGTGTACCATATAGTTAAGTGTGCTGTGAGGTGGAATGTACAAAAGAGTGCAGTGTTCCCTAGATTGGAGTTTACCAAAGAGTGGAGTGTGCCATAGAGTGCAGTGTTCCATAGATTGGAGTTTACCAAAAAGTGGAGTGTGCCATAGAGTGGAGTCTATCATAAAGAATTGTGCCATACAGGGGAGTGAGTCATAACGTAGAGATTAGCACAGAATGGAGTGTACCATAGACTTAAGTGTGCTGTGAAGTGGAATGTACAAAAGAGTGGAGTGTGCCGTAGAGTGCAGCATGCTGTAGAGTTGAGTGTGCTGTAGATTGGAGTGTATCATACACTAGAGTGTACTATGGAGTGGAGAGTGCCATAAAGTGTAGTGTAGTATAGAGTGGAGTGAGCCATAGAGTGTGCTGTGCTGTAGATTGGAATGTACTATAGAGTGGTGAGTGCCAGAGAGTAAAGTGTGCCATAGAGTGGCGTGTACTATAAAGAGGAGTGTACTATAGAGTGGAGTGTACTATAGAGAGGAGTGTACTATAGAGTGGGGTGTACTATAGAGAGGAGTATACTATAGAGTGGGGTGTACTATAGAGAGTAGTGTACTATAGAGTGGAGTGTACCATAGAATGGGGTGAGCCATAGAGTGGGATGTGCAGTAGATTGGAGTATACTATAGAGTGTGGTCTAACAGAGAATAAAGGGGCACACTTACTTACCAGGTCCTGTCACGATCCCCCGGTGCATTGTCTGACGAGGATTCGGGTCCGGCGCGATTCACTAACCTGATGTGCCCGAGCTCCTGCATTCGTCGCTTCTGCCCCTAAGTCCACCGGAGTTCACCTTCTTCTACCTGGTGCTTGTAAGTGCTTGATCTTGCGACACAAATCCTTTTTTAAATTCTGCGGTTTGTCCGAATTCATCGGGTTGTCCGACGGTCCGCCCCCCATTTCTGTCTTTTGCCCGAAATCTGTCGATTTCTGTCGCTGATGCACCACAATCCGATCGCGCGTGCCAAAAACCCAGGGCAATTCGGCGCAAAATGGTAATATTCAAGAAACCCGATGAAAGTGCGTCATACGGACCCTTAGTAAATATGCCCCAAAGTGTGCCATAGAGTGGGGTGTACTATAGAGTGGAGTGTACTATAGAGTGGAGTGTACTATAGAGTGGGTTGTACTATAGAGTGGGTTGTACTATAGAGAGGGGTGTAATTTAGAGAGGAGCGTGGAGGCTTAAAGAGAAAGAAAGGGGGGGGAGCGCCTACAGACAGCTAATGGAGATCTCCAATCTGCTGGAAGATGATAAAGATGAAACTAATCCCCAAAAGTAATGTATAAAAAGTGTCTTCTTTCCACATTTCACGTGCTTTTCTGCAGGTAAGATTCTTTCAGTGGCCTCTTCGCCTCTGGCAAAAAATTTTCACTCTGAATTGTAGGTTTAATATTCTTCTTTTGAGAAATCAAATGACTTCAATTAGAGCGCGGATCAGGCCTTATTATAAAGTCCTATCTGCGGCGGCTATTGTGCGCGGCTGATTTGTGAGATTTGCCTTGAAATGTTCTCGGCACCATATTATTATCTTTAACACGATCCTTTCATAGGGTCCGGGGTATAAACATGATGAAATATATGGAAATGAGCACCTTGGGGTTTGCCGCATTGTCAATCTTTTGAATTTTGTGGACTCGATTATTTTCATTGTTAGGATCCCGGCTAATTGTTGTCTGAATATCTATCAACCTCCTGAATGTGTCTGAATAGTCCACATATTCCCAGGGCTTGTCACATCTTTATTGAAAAAAATCTCACCGGGACAATTAATTTCTAAGGACAATTACTAGATAGATAAGTGATTATTTGTGTCTATAATATCATCACATTAATGGAGGGAATCCCAGACATAGGGGCTCCTTTACTTACCCGGTCCTGTTGTGATCCCGTGGCGCGTTGTCCGACATGGATTTGGATTCTACCTGGATTTACTTATGTCGTGCGCCTGGTGGAATTCGGCGCAAAACGGAAAAATTCTGGAAATCTGACGAAAGTGCGGCTGCGAAGCCCTTAGTAAATGAGCCCCGTAGACTAACTGCATATCTACTGCTTACCATAAGAATTACAGACCTGTGCAAAAGTTTTAGGCAGAAGAAGCAAATATACTACAAAGCAGCAATACCCGAAATTAGAAATGTGTTCTACGTAACAGAATGACCCAAAACACCAAGACAAGGGGGCAGATTTATCAAGCTATCTTACAGTAAGAATGTTCTTAGCCCCGACACGTGTTTCACCACTGAATGGCTTCTTCTGGGGGAAGAAGAACTCCTTTATATTGTTCTTGGACTGATTCAGGTCTTATTTACTTAGCACTTTACTTCATGCTGGGAACATTAATAATCATCAGGCAAGCAGGCAGAAGTTGGCACAGGACCCAGGCAGACAGGAACTGAGAGGTCCTTGGAGCAGAGCTGGTGGCTTGGAGGTGTCTGGAAACGCTGGTAACACGGGAGCCACCAGGAGCATCTAGGAATGCTGGAGCCAGGAAACACGGAGGCATCTGGAAACGCTGGAAGACATACAGGAAACACGGAGGCATCTGGAAACGCTGGAAAACATACAGGAAACACGGAGGCATCTGGAAACGCTGGAAGACATACAGGAAACACTGAGGCATCTGGAAACGCTGATGGGCAATCACTTCAACAGGAACTGTTGTGGGAATCGTGGTGTGGAAACCTTGGAAGTTCCATGAAGAATGCTGAAACAATGCTGAAGATACGGCAGGGAGTGAAGGAAGGTGCCGGATTATTAGGGCGAGGCTGGATTAGCAGAATCAATCCTGAGGACATTGGCCTTTTAAGTCTGGACGACCCGGCGCGCATCTTAGCAGCGGGAGAGCCCGGGCTAGTTGGAGAAGCCGGTGTGCAGCCTAGAAAGGACCAAGGCAGCATCAGGAGCCAGGAGAGGTAAGTCCGGGCTGAGGGACGGGGACACGGCACACAGCACAGCACGGGTGTACCCGCGATCCGCGACATGGATCGCGGGAGCTCCGTGACAACTTGATATTGTTATTGAACATATAAAAAAATCTAAAATTTCTACTAAGTGGTATTATGCATCTGTTAATATTTTTTTTTTGTAGAATTAATAGGTATAGTTGGCAAATTTAGGGGTGTTAGTGGATAGCCCTATACTTCCACCTCTATCATTTTCTTTGGTGTGTTTATTTTAACTTTGAAGCTTTTTTCCACTGTTGAATCTACCGACCTTTTCTTACCACTCCAGATTCTTACTATTAACTACTAATTCAGTGATTTGTATGTGGATCAAAATTGGTTGAAATGTGGTTCTGATTCTATGCTTTTTAAATATTTGTAATTATTTCTAAAGGGCCTAAGTAAAGGATGGTGATACATCTGTGCCAGAGTCTTCCTCACTTCATGCTAGAAAGTCTTATTCTGCACCAGATTCGTATAAGTGTCTGGTGCCGGATGATGAATCTGGTGCAGTATAGGACTCTCTAGTCGTACTCTGCAGATCCTATTAGTTGGCTTACTGTACGCCAGAAAGTTAGGACAAAAATTTGTCTGTTTAGGAGTATTTTTGGCACACGGACCTTTTTAGCATGATGCCACACCCCTCGACCTAATAGTAAGAGAGCCAGAAAACGGTCTAAAGCCCTTTATAAACGTGATGCAGACAGTGTTTTAGTGAAAACTATGACAGAACTCCATCGTAGACAGATTAATAAATCTCCCCCATAGTCTTGAGTAGGATTTTAGACATCACTTTTTTGTGATGTTTTCAAATGTCCAATATTTTTGGTAGAAATTAAGTTTTTTTTTCTATTATTTTTTTTTACATCTTACAAGACATAAATTCCATATATTCAACATTACATTCACTCATAACATATACATTCTGTAGTGGTGTAGAACCGGCAACATATCAGGTCCAATCCTGGGATTTCTTATCCTAATATCAATACCTCAGACCCCCCCCCCCCCCCCCCCCCCCCTGTCCCCCAGTTTACTAAATAATTGGGGAAGCATCAGTATTCATCTCCCATCTTAAAACACATTAACACAAGACCGATAGAGCAGTGGCAGCAATATTTTGGTGTTATCTTTATTTTTCACTTTCTTAAGTTTTTGATCTAAAAGTTTAAAATGTTAACAATCTCGGGAGGAAATCGCTATTTTTAAATTCTAATTCAATTTTTAAATCATTTTGTAAATTTGAAAATGTTCCACTTTTTCCACAGCAGGTGTTGAATCCAGAACACTTTCTTCATGACATTGAATCTCATGCTCCCCGCTGTACGTCTTCCCATCTGATGTCTAAATATGTTTCCACACTGATTAACCTCTTTTTTACTCTTGAACTTTATGTTTTTCAGCTTGACAATTTGATGCATTTTGTACACGGTTTTTATTTCAGCTAAAACCAGGGAAAAAAAAGAGAAAAGCTTCATCTGTGGGAGAACATTTCTTCTGTTGGGATCAATAATTGATTATACCTACTTGAAAGTGCTGCTGTGAATTATTGAGTAGGTTCCCTGGTTCACTTTACTATGCAAAGCAAACTTCTGGTAATTACAAACTAGTTATAGCCAAAGGAAATGTCTAGATAAATGTATTGGTTTTAACATTGCACTGGAAAGTCATAGATTTATGTTTAATTGAAGGGTAACCATAGAAATGGGTTTTTCTTTGAAACATTTGCCCCAACCATTTCCAAAGTTCAGAATCTTAGAATAAAAGATACACAAGGCTTGATGCAGTTACTCTTCTGATTTGTCGGTATGCCCTACAGCTATATTATACACTATAACCATCCATTGGTTTAAGTGTAAAGTGAACATATCATAGACTATTAAGAGCAAGATTGCCACCACTGTCCCTACAACAAGTCAAGTAATTGCTTTAATTTCTCTGTGATGATGCTTCCATTCTGAAGGAAAATGATTGCACTTATCGGGAAATGGTCATCACTCAAGTATGAGTTGATGTTTGCATGTTTCGAGAAATAGATCAATGCAAATTATAAAGCTTGTGTCAACCTTCTGGGGTATTGAGCCTCCTGGACCCCCGTGGACGATGACACAAGTCAACATGAGGGACCGGAATCTAAGTGGCACCCAGTTTTCACCAGAGCCTGCTGCAAAGTGGGTTGGACTTGCTGTAGTATTCCACAGGCGCCACTTGTCCGCGGTGGCAGCCAAGGTCGAGGTACAAAATTGGCAGACAATCTCATGGTTGGGGACAGGTCTTGGCAGGCAGCGAAGGAGTGAAGGTCAGGGCTGGCAGCGAAGGAGTGAAGTCAGAAACTTTCTCGATGGCATATAGCGCAAACATCTGGTATGGAATGCTGGGAGAAGCCGGCATTTCAGGAATCCTGGGAAGTGGGAAGCTGGGATGGGAGCAGGAGCGTAGAGAGGTAAGTGAGCCCGGGGCAGGATGCAGACACGGAGAGGTGGACAAGTGCATCTGCAACCCACAATGCAGATCACTGGGGCACCTGTGACACCTTGTGGATATGTCTACCACTTGGAAGCCACACAGTTAATTACTTTATATTTGTGTCTCTTTCCACCAAGTCATCTACTTTTAGCTCATGTATACTTTGGTTGTAGGTTCTCCATATGGAATTTTTATGCTTTAACATTGTGCATTTGTATAGTTTGATGGCAAATCAACTAATATATATATATAGAGAGAATATTTATAATGCAGGACTTGTACTGTATAGATAAAATAGGTCTTGGTAGTTGATGGGTGGGAGTGCAGAACTCTTTGATCAGCTTTTATCTTAGCCTAAAGAACACAGCTCCTTCTGTAGAATCAGCTGCTAAAATACTCTGCACGCACCATTCTCATTCCCTCCTGTAAGGGTTTTAAAATACATTATCCATATGCCATCACTTTAAAGACATGGGCTTGCTCCCTCAATTAGGATAGCATGTAGATTCTCAGAAGGTCCTCCATTTAGGAGAATGTGATGACAGATACCATTTAAGATATTTGTGAGTTGATGTTAGACATGCAGTATTATGGTAGGTACTTGGAGGACAACACTTGTGTAATATGTATTTGATTGTGTTGGGTGAGTATAGATTGATGCTGGTTGTTATTAGCTTGGATCTATGCATAGTCCTTCCGTTGAGTGATGTGAAGATTGATGAATTGTAAATGCACCATTTGAGACAATCCATATAGAACAGTGGTGGCGAACCTATGGCACGGGTGCCAGAGGCGGCACTCGGAGCCCTTTATGTGGGCACCCGGGCCATCACCCAAGTACACCAGACGGGACTCAAAGAATCTTCCTGCAGTTCCAAGCAACTTAAAAGATGCTTCTTTCAGTCATATATTAAAGTCAATACTTACTTCGCTACTTGGGACTATAGGAAGAGGGAGAATGAGTAGACAGGGCTGAATTATCTTTGGAGGACCTCCTGCTGGCCCCACGATTCTCTGTGTACAGAGGGACCCTGGAAAGAAGCTAAAATGATGCAAATTTTCCATCTTACCCTCAGGAGGTCAATATGATCGAATGTTGTTGAGGAACAGGGAGCAATAAGTTATTGCTTTAATTTTTGGTTGGCACCTCGCAATAAATAAGGGGGGTTTTGGGTTGCAGTTTGGGCACTCGGCTGCTAAAAGGTTCGCCATCACTGATATAGAATGTGGGCCGTGGTGGCAGGGTCTTCCTTCTACTTGTACCAGTCCTGTCCAGTTTTGTACCTTTTCTACTTATTTGTGTTTGTCCTTGTGTAACATATGTGACTCCCTCCCCTTTCAAAAGTACCGCACCAATAAGGTAATGCTGAAAATTGGGGCAGGTACTTGTCTGGATTCACACGTATTTGATTGCTCAGTGCATTTTATATATATATATATATATTGATGCCATCACCTGGAAGTTGTCTCATCCAATGTCCATCTACATTTAATTTGATGCTTATGGTTATCATGAAATGTTTTTTAAAGAAATTTAGGAGAAATGGAATCTACATTTCCTTCTTTTGTTGTTACATGAACAAGGTCAATTTACAATTTTTAAGTTATTTTTATTATTATCATTCTTCTTATTATATTATAGAATTCTTTATGATTCTATAGGTGTCATTTATACAAAAAAAAAAACACTTATTATAAAGCAGCAGGTTGAGTGGCATTCCCTGAGGACTTGTATTTGTTAGACATTTTTAGTTTAGGCATTATTCTATAGATATTACATCCATACTGTAATTGTGACTGGTGTCTTGTGAGAAGTTAATGACGTGTTTTCCTTTGTGCTGTTGTTATGACACTGGTAATAAATCTGCCCCAGTATGTTATGATTTGCTGAGCTCCTATAATTACTATATGATTAGGGATGTGTGAAGATACTTTATTCTGAGGTTTATACAAGATCAACAAACACCAAGAACAATTGACAAGTGTCCAAATATTTGACCAAGAATTGACAGCTCATTGCAGTGTTTCCACAATCCGCAGCTAAACATAAGGGTTATTTATAGAGGGTGTGAAAGACGCGACTACTAAATGTGATGTCGAAGAGCTCCAGTATCTGGGGATCTCTGGAGACTGCAGGATCCACAGTAATTTTGGTGTCATAGTTCTTCAAAAACTTGGGATCAAAAACCTATAGTACAAATGTAGAAGAACCCAAGCGCCAGATCTCATTCTGTCAGTGACCTCTAAGGTCTCGATGCCGAGCTATTGACTTGTTCTTCTCTCTTCCTGGTCCAATCCTAACCCCGGGGAAAATCTTTCAATCTTTTATGTCTGCCGCTTTATTCTTCAGCTCTGCCTGGTTTGTTTGTTTCTCGTTCTTGGATTTAGCTCATTTGGCTTCCAGACCTTGGACATGATGTCTGATTTTCCCTGCAGGTTTGGATTTGCCCATCCTAGTTTGGCTCCACCTTGGTTTGTGGGTTTGTGTGAACTTTTCCAGTTCAATCCTTCCAAGTTTATGTTTTTCCTTCTTCTTTGTAGTTATTGTCTGGGTCTTTATAATATTATGGATCTGTGAGATAACATGGACCCTTCTGCCACCAGACCCAACCATTTTTACTTACCAAGGGAACAACTTAGTATTAATAGTTTGTTTCCTTTGTGGGGTTCATTGTGGCAGTTTCCTGAATGTCTAGAGAGTGGCTTAAAAGACTGAAGAAAGGGAACTGCTTGAAGTGGTGGGCACTTTACTTCATGTTTTTTGCAGTTTGTGGGGGCAAGATATAGGTAATGTACAAATATACATCTATTAATTGTTCTGATCCACTTTCCTGAAACGTGAAGTAAAGCCCTTGGCTCAGAAATATCTTTGACCTCATATCGAGTGGTGGAGGGTCACGTATCCTAGCTGCTCTCGCTTCCAGGATCCTAAGCCTGAATTCATGAATCATAAGGTTCTGGAAGGTAAATTGGTCATGACAGTTAGGATGACATGATCCTTGATCTTTTTCCATTTCATGGATAGGTTTGGTTTACTACCTACAGGTTGGTAAGCTACCTAGTTGCCTGCCGCCCACACTTACACACATATAAAAGAAGTGGCCAACCCTTTGATTGAGCTACACATGCAAGACATCCAAAAACCCATTGTTACCATGTATCACTTGAAATTATTTTTTTTTTAAATATTGTGATGCTTTATCTTTGCTCCATGATAAAACTATTATGCAATGTAAAAAAGAGGCTCAGCCAATCTGCTAAATAACTGCGGTCCTTTACTTCCTCCCTGCTGCACTGCAGTAGAATATTGAGAGAGAAAAGGCAAATATATAAAAGTAGAGAAAGCAGAGAAAACATAAATATTGTTCTTAAAGAGCAAATTTCTCTGCACAACAAGTGTCCGCCTGCAGAGATAACAAACAAGTTAATATCGTCCTGACTCAGCAGCCCCGAGTCTCAGTATTGTATGAGAGAACAGACTTGGAATCCTTAGTAGAAGATTAATAACATTAATATGAACTTTTAGAACCAGTGATCCGTTACTATGCAGCAGCTCGACCTTAGAAGAGACGCAGTGTACATGATATACTGGTCTATAACTACAGTCTATAGAAGAGACATAGTTTACATCAGGGGTCCCCAAACTTTTTACATAGGGGGCATTTCACGGTCCCTCTCAGACCATTGGAGGGCCGGACTAAAGTTTAAAAATAAGAAAAAAATAGAAATTCCTCTGTACACTGCACATATCCTATACTGCTCCTCCATCATTAATTATTCCCTATACTGCTCCTCCAGGTACAGGGTCAGGAGGGTCTGGGATGTCTGCAGTGTAATAATATCAAATGTTATGGGAAATTCCAGGAATTTATTCCGGTGACCATATTTGCAGTTTTTGGATAATTAGCAGTATTGTATCTGAAAATGATGAGAGCTCCGACCTGTGGTCACCTCACTGCGAGGTATAAGTAGCTGTCTCGGAGCTCAGAAGCCAAATAAAGACGGTTATAGGATAATGGCTACAATGTTATTATGACACTGAGCTGCACATCATCAAGAGGGGCGATAAATCTTACCTGATGCGCTCTGGAGAATAAATATTATTATTATTAACAATGATAACAATACGAAATATTAAATATATAAAAACTAAAACACCCTAGTGTAATAAGCCTCTGGTGTATATGTTCTTCCCGCTGGGGATTTGGGGATAATAACGTATTCTATTCTATTCCCTCTCTGTCTGGGGCTGGAGCTGCGCTGATGCATCCAGTACTTGGAGCTCACAGACCGCAACGCAACAACAAGTGCCGCTATAGAGGGAGGAACAGAGGAGAACGTCCAGTATCAATACTCTCCCTGCAGGATTGTAAGAGACGCATAAAAATCACAAACTTCGGAGTATTCCGAATTTAGTGTTTCCGTTCATCAAATCAAAAAAGAAGAAGAAAAGACTTGATTCCATGTTTGGTTGTGTTGTGTGTGCATGTGCAATGCAGATCTCTGTGTTTCCTTGGTTACAGACTACAATCAAGCCCTGTGTGTAGTCTGATACTGCACTTATCTCACTCAACTTTACCATCTGTTTATAGGCCAGAGCTGATGGGATGTGCAACATTCCCCACCGGGGCCTAGCCTTTTCTTGGGGCCTGGAGACAGCCGGGGCCCAGAATACCGGAGTTGCTGGCAGTTGCGGCCTAGGCACGCTAGTGTCACGGTGCTTGGTATGGGGACCGGAGGACTGTCCTACAGCCTGGCAGGTCTCCAGCGGGTGGTGTGTGCAAGAAATATAGAGGGAGAGGCTGAATTACTGGTTCTCCCTGGGGCAGTCCCTGAGGTATCTGTAGGAGTTCTTTGGTGATGGATAGGGAGCCCGTGGTGGTTACAGCCGTATCCAGGGATCAGACGGAGACAACGTTGTGCAAATCAGCTCATGGTTCTTTATTGAACAGCAGGCAACGAGCCAAACATCAGCAGCAGTAGAATCAGCAAGCTGGTGAGATGGTGGGAGATAGCTGGTCCGCAGGAAGGTTACTCTCAGTCTGGTAGAAGATTTAGGCTGGGTTGGTACATGGAGAACTGTGTCCAAATAGTGGAAGCTGCAGTTCTGGGCAGCGTCCTGAGATACCTCTTCTTTCTGGTAGTGGGTGTGCACAGCAGCTCTGGACGGAGCTGCACACTGGACCTGCTACTCTTTCTACCGACTGGATTACAAGCTCTCACCTACCAGAGGTTTTTATACCCCCCTGGTCAGGTGGTAGCACTTCTCCTATCAGCTTCCAGCTTGCTTTACAAGTACCTAATTGGACAATACAGATAACAGCATTACTGCTGTTGCCTACCTTCAGTTACTGCTGTTACTTACCTTACTGCTGCTTTCCTACCGTTGCAATTACACAATTTCTAGATTCCAGAACCTTCCAAGAGAGCTGATCAGTCTCCCTAACAGCTCCTAACCTAGAGAGGTCGCTATTCGCAACTTCCTACCTGCCTATGCATTGGCAGGGGTGTTGCAGATAAACTTATTTCCATCTATCTGAGAGGATTTATTTATATCATTTCTGTTTGCAGGATCTGCTTTAAAATTATAAAAAAATAATAACCTGTTCTAGGTTTAAGTGCTCAGTATCAGATTGTTAGGGTCCAATACCAACTCCCCCCCCCCCCCACACACACACACACTGTTCAGTTTTTGGGGTCTCAATTGTTCTTGATAATAAATAAAGAATGGACCAAGACGCAGACAGCGCCTTCCTCTGTGTTGTGCCTGAATTGAGTCACTGCATACTAACTCCTATTTAAATGATCTGCAGTAACCTGGTCTGGCCACTAGCCAGGGAACGGCGCTGTCCTCTACCTGCCCCATTCTCTATTTAGAGACTTCTTAAATCATCTGATCTGTGGGGGTGTTCTGTGTTGAAATGCCTCCCCCTGTCTGATATTTAGGACTTATTATATGGATAAGTTATTAATAA
The DNA here is from genome assembly GCA_019512145.1 of Engystomops pustulosus. Lineage (NCBI taxonomy): Eukaryota > Metazoa > Chordata > Amphibia > Anura > Leptodactylidae > Engystomops > Engystomops pustulosus. The sequence continues at coordinate 90,796,074 of CM033648.1, forward strand.
CTTTTACTTAATTTTTTTTTAGTTCAGATAACCCCCAATATGTCATTATTCATTAAAAGACTGATCCCACGACAGGTCATCACTATCATCTGTATGATTTCCCCCCTATCTCAATGGTGTCTCCTATTCCACCTCCCCTGTTGCTCAGGAATGTGGAGATGTATAATTACAATCTATTACAAACTTTCCAAACTTCTTCCACAAAAACCCAAAAGTCTTAGAAATTTAGGAAGGAAAGTGAAATGCGGTGATTGCTGGCGGTTGTTATTATTTTTCCACAGGTTTCGCTTCTTCTTCACCAACTCACGGGAATAGCAAAATCGAGAGCGTTATGTCATAGTCAGAAAATGAGAGTCTGAGCCTGAGAGAAGGTCACACTCATTTCCATATGTTGTGTTATTGGGAAAGTGATGAGGCTGACAGACATCATGATGAATGATAAAATAATGAGGTGCGAGATCATCTCAGAGACTCTTCACCGCGTCGCCGAGCTGCACCGGAGACAATCTTTACTGCACGCTGCAAAGCAGCAATTAACACAGGGAATAACTGTGAGATATAGAGAGTTAACGAGAAATTGATTGTTCTCCCCATTAGCGTGTACAAGGAGGATGCAGACACTTCAATGGGGGCCGAGATACTGGGACTCTCTACAGTGACTGGAGGCTGGACCCAAATTACTATTCCACTTGTCATTCATTTTATTTTTCTCCCTTTTTGTAAAAAAAAACTGAAGGAATAATTGGGAACAATATGTATTTATGGAGAAATCATGTTATTAGTTGCAAGGAACTTTATGTGATGTCTCAACGTGATCTACATTGTTATATCCATGGAGAAGGTCTTAGTTACACTATATAAACCCATGTGTCACATAGGAACATATATTCATGACTATATAGTGCATTTACACTGCTGAGTTTCTTTGTCTTTCTGCTCTGAGCCTGTAGCCCCGCCCCCTGCACGGAGCTCACATTGATACTCATTTCCTGCCAGCACATTGTGAGGAGAGAGAAGCTACAAACTATAAGGAGATAAGTGATCCAGGGGAAGGGGGAGGCAGGTACAGGAACAGAGATGTAGCAGAGCTGGCAGTATAAGAGTCTGTGAGCCTGTGGCTGTCAGCCTTTGTGTAATAGCCATCTCGCGCATCTCTGTTCTGTCACATCTCTCTTTCTATGTGTCAGTGTGTTAGTACAATGTCAGTGTGTACACCTGTACCCTGATAATGTAACTATATTGTCACCCCACAGAACTAGATGGATGATAATGGGGGTCATTTACTAAGGGCCCGATTCGCGTTTTCCCAGCGTGTTACCCGAATATTTCCGATTTGCGCGAATTTTCCCTGTATTGCCCCGGGATTGCGGCGCACGCGATCGGATTGTGGCGCCGCAATCCCGGCATGCACGCAACGGAAATCTCGGGCGTGGCTGAACGAAGACCCGATGGTTTTGGAAAAAAACGCCGCATTTTTAAAAAAAAAATACTTGCACTTACCTTCACCAGGTATAGGCCGGTGAACTTGAGTGCATTCCGGCGGGCCTCGGGGAACTTCAGCGCAGCAGCGCCACCTGGTGGACGTCGGAGGAACTACCTTAGTGAGTCCCGGCCGGACCCGAATCCACCGCAGAGAACGCGCCACTGGATCGCGAATGGACCGGGTAAGTAAATCTGCCCCAATGGGGGTCATTTACTAGGGGCCCGATTCACGTTTTCCCAACGTGTTACCCGAATATTTCCGATTTGCGACGATTTCCCCTGAATTGCCTTGGAATTTTGGCGCACCCGATCGGATTGCGGTGCACCGGCGCTGGCAGGCACGCGGCGGAAATTGGGGGGCGTGGCCGAACGAAAACCTGACGGATTTGGAAAAACCGCCGAATTTAAGAAAAAAATCTGTCTCGGAGCTTGCACTTACCTTCACTCAGCCCGGCTCGGTGTATTCCAGTGCGTTCCGGGGAACTTCAGCGCAGCAGCGCCACCTGGTGGACGTCGGAGGAACTGCCTTAATAAATCCCGGCCAGACGCGAATCCAGTGCAGAGAACGCGCCGCTGGATTGCGAATGGACCGGGTAAGTAAATCTGCCCCAATGTGTCTTCTTAGAGTTCCTACCCACACCATTGTAAAGTAGGGGGTTAAAATAATCTTTATTGAGTTAACATCAGTAGGTGATTGAAATGTTAGAATGTTCTTTCATGAGGAAACCCCTTTAACAAAAAAGTGTGAAACATTTGAAAATCTGTCTTATATTCTAGGTCCTTTTGCTTTGATTACTGCTTTGCACACTCTTGGCCTCTCTTCATGAGCTTCAAGAGGTAGTCACCTGAAATGGTCTTCCCACAGTCTTGAAGGAGTTCCCAGAGATGCTCAGGACTTGTTGGCCCTTTTTCCTTCACTCTGCGGTCCAGCTCACCCCAAACCATCTTAATTGGGTTCAGGTCTGGTCACTGTGGAGGCCCGGTCATCTGGCGTACCCCCCCCCCCCCATCACTCTCCTTCTTGGTCAAATAGCCCTTACATAGCCTGGAGGTGTTTGGGGTAATTGTTATGTTGAAAAATAACTGATGGTGCAACTAAACTCAAACCTTATGGAATAGCAGCCGCTGCAAGCCGCTGTGGTAACCCTGCTGTTCCAATGTAACCCCCAACAGTGTAACCAGCAAAGCCACCAAACCATCACACCCAACAGTGACACCAGCAAAGCCCCCCCACACCATCACACCCAACAGTGTCACCAGCAAAGCACCCCACACCATCACACCCAACAGTGTCACCAGCAAAGCACCCCACACCATCACACCCAACAGTGTCACCAGCACAGCCCCCCTACACCATCACACCCAACAGTGTCACCAGCAAAGCCCCCCTACACCATCACACCCAACAGTGTCACCAGCAAAGCCCACCCACACCATCACACCCAACAGTGTCACCAGCAAAGCCCCCCCACACCATCGCACCCAACAGTGTCACCAGCAAAGCCCCATCACACCTCCTTCTCCAGGCTTCACGGTGGGACCAGGCATGTAGAGTCCATTCCTTCACATTCTCAGTCACACAAAGACCCAGTGGTTGGAATCTCAAATTTGGATTCATCAGACAAAGCCCAGATTTCCCCTGGTGCTTGTGGTTTCCTAGCAGCGATGTTACAGTGCCAGGAAGGTGGCTGCACACAGTCTCCTCTTCACTGGCTGAACCTCTCCAGGCAGATCCATCATTGTGTGAAAGGTGTAATTTGGTGTTTGGTGTAATCGGAGGAGAAGCTTTTTAGATGATGCCATATTGTGCCATCTTGTGATATTTCTACATATCTTATATATGTATTCCTAAGACTGCCTGCTAGTGGTCGTGTAATGAATTGCAGCCTTTAAAGGGTTTGTTGCAAGAGTGTATTGAATCTGGTTCTTGAGTAATTCTCAAGGGAACCTGTCACCTCATTCTTCACAAATACAGGTAGTGACAGTTTCCTACAGAGCCCAAGTAACTAAATGACACCCTTTACCTCACATACCCATAGAATCAACTTTGTTATCTTACCTGGCATTAGAGAAGGCATGTCTTGCTCAGCCAGCCTCTCCCATCTACTCCTCCCAATGCCATATGCTTCTTCTCACCATTCAGCACTTCATGTCATGTGACCAGCGTGATTTCATCAAAGGTCCTTCAGCCATTGGCATCAACATCTTCCTCATATATGTATCTGCAGCCTCCATAGACTTCTACTTCTCCATATCTTCCATGGAGACTGGTGTGATTTCATGTGATCAGATACATACATGGGATAGATGGTGTTAATATGAATGGGTGAAGGACCTTAGATGAGGTTATTCTCTCCAGCAAGGCATTGTGTAAAACATTTTACATATAGGGGCACATTTACTTTCCCAGTCCAGCGAGTTCCCCAAAAGTGCATTGTCCATGTATAATGCTCTGTGCCGCAATTCACTAAGATCGTGCGCGACAGAGTTCACCTTCTTCTTCCTGGTGCATATAAGTGCATTGTCTTGCGACACAATTTGAAAATTAATTCAGTCCGAACAGTTGGATCATCCTATGGCACGCCCCCCTCCCCCCCCCCCCCCCCCCCCCCCCCCCCGATTTCTGACGCATAAAAGCTGCGCAGCTGCGCCAAAAACCAATCGCGTGCTACACAATCGCAGCGCAGACACCTGTTAATAAGCCCCATAGAATATTTGATGCATTTACTATACCTAATAATAAGTAAATTGAGTTGTATATATATGCCTGTGGTTGAATATTGGCAGATGGTCCCTGAGTACCATTTCAATACAGCAGTATGTCCTAGCAGTGAGACCTGTCAATCAGGAACAAGGAGGCGGGACATAGCAAGTAAACTTTTACATTCAGGACACCATTAATATCATTGGACACACTTAGTGTCATTGGACTCACTTCAGGTGAGCTGCATATAAGTTTACAAACCGAGTATGTAACATTGCAGCCATGGAGAGGAACCATGGGGATAAGTGGAATACTTTTAGTCATAGCTTTTTATGAAGTATTTATTTTGGGTGGATTTATTTCAATGGTAGGTTCCCTTTAACCAAAGACAAGCTTAGCCAAGTGTGGACACATCTGTAATGCAATGTAGGATTTCTGTGATGTCCCATTAACCTACATAATTCCTCCAAAAATCTATTTGCTTCCTGCTCAATCAGGTCAATGGAATGCAGAAATTTCTGGAGCAAACCTTGTACATCCTGGTAATAGTCACCGTGTCGCATAGTCGCCTCTTAGTGTTGCGTTCTATGGATTTTTTGATTACAACCCCTGTCATCTCCCTGAGGTCTCCACTCATCTCTATTTACGTAACATGTGAAAATTGCCAACATGTCGAAAATTGTCTCGGGCTCCGAAGGAAATCTTCTGCGTCATCCAGTCAGGGAATAGTTTTGTTTCCATGAGATATTCATTCCGAGTTCTACTCACCATTGTATTTCAGTGTCTGCAGGAACCCAGAGACCAATCTGCTGCATAGACACTGAATCCTGAAGATTTAATCACGGCCGTTAGTCGACTTGCACATACGAGATGAGAATCCAACCATACAGAGAGATTTTATGGGTCTCCGCTCTAATTTGAGGCATTTCATCTATTTATTCGAGCTGACTGTGAACAAAATGAGAAGAAATAAGACGAGAGGTTCAGTTAAATGGCCTCCACTGTGCTTCATCGCTCCACAAATGTATGAAGAGTCATCAGATGTGTCGTGTTTTGCTAATGATGCAGAGCAAATGAACAAGCTTGGCCTCTCTGCCACCCATTACTCTACACGGGATGTGCAATTACCTCATCTACTGTCTCTGAGAAGATTTCACCGCTGTATATTCTGCTCTTATAGGCTTAAGATTACATCTTGGGGTAATGGGGGAGATAGTCCTGGGAAGTGAGACAAGAAAATACTCAAGAAACTAAAATAATAATCATGGTCGTGATGATCTCCACCACCATCCAGTAAATTATCATCACTGAATTAGTCAACAAATTACCATCACGATCTACCACCGGCTTCCAAATATCATGCTCTGTTATCTCCACCACAAACCAACATCATCTTCCAAATGACAAGAATATCAGCGCCTCCACCCATTTCACTGCCATAAATCATCAACACTCAAAGTTCACCATAAATATTGTATTAAAGGGGTTATCCGGGTTTAAAAATCTTTTTATGGCCGGGCTGGGGAGGGATAGTTAAACATAATAAACATGGACTTATCTCCTCCGGCGCCGCCGATGTCCCGCGCCGCGGTCACTTCGATCCGTGCCCCTGTAAACAAACAGGGGCACGGAAGCCGCGCACAGGGAGCTTCCGGTCCGCGATGTGGACGGCTCCTCCCATCCGTCCCTATCTCTCAGCGTTGTAAGCGCTGGGAGATGGTGCGCATGGGAGCATCCGGCCGGCCTGTGCGCCCTTGTACTGAAACCGGCGCACGGAGAAGACGGGCCGCGGCGCGGGACATCGGCAGCCCCGGAGGAGGTAAGTACATGTTTATTATGTTTAAATAGCCCTCCCCAGCCCGGCCATAAGACATTTTTTAAACCCGGATAACCCCTTTAACACAATACAATTTTCCAAAAGAAAGTCATGGACATCACCACCGCATCATCACATTCATCACCTGTCACAAGAAAATCAACAAAGAAATTATGCAAATACCATCATTTTGATCAACTCCAACAAAATCATCCTGATCCCACCATCAAATCTAACTGGTTGTGACTGTGGTCATCATCACCAAATCATTATCCTTCCTGATCCTATCATCTTAAAACTCATTATCATGATCCAACATCATCCAAATAATCGTCATGATCTTTGGTCATCCTACAAGAGCCAAAGAAACATCATAATAATGATCTCCACCATCCAGTAGTGGATTATAATACTGATGGTTTGGGCAGTAGCCCCGCCCCCAAGCCTTCTAGGTGGTCCATGGCCACACAAACCACCCACTGAATTTTTTGCTAATAAGGACCTTCACCCATGAGATCCTTGTATATATGTTCCCATTCTGAATACACATGTACACAAGAGTCATTACAGGACCTTTGAAGATCCGCAAAAGGGTTGCAAGCAACAGAAGGGCCTCATCCTCCATTTCCCAAGAGACCAAATCTGGTGCAAGATGCAAGAAGTGATTCCAGACTTGTAATATTCCTACAGCCATGGGCTCAGGGCAGTCTTCACCAAACCCTTCCACCACTTATAGTTATGATCAATGATCTGGAATCTGGACACAAATAATAAAGACACCATCTTTGTCATAAAGATGAACATCTCAACAACAAACATCATCCCCACAAACTTGATTACCACCATCGTTTAATTTATCTGCACACAGATCACCCCCATCATCCATTTTATTATTCTAATCCTCATCTCCACCATCATCCAACTAATTCATCGCATCAGGAGCATCACCCCCTTAATTATTGTCATCCTAATCACCACCATCATCCAACTAATTATCTTCATCATAGTCACCACAATCCAATTAATTATTCTAATCCTTATCACCACTATCATCCTACTAGTTCTTCTTGTCATGGTCACCACCATCATCCACTCAATTATGTCCATGGTCACCACAAAGATCCAACACATGGGGGTACATTTACTTACCCGGTCCAGTCGCGATCCACTGGCGTGTTTGGGTCTTGCGGGATTCACTTAGGTCCGTGCACCCGATAACCAGTAGGTGTCGCTGCTGCGCCGAGGTCCGCCGGAGTTCACCTTCTCCGTCCCGCTGCATGTAAGTGTTGATCTTAAGACAAAAATTCTTTTTTAAATTCCACAGTTTTTCCAAATCCGTCGGGGTGTCCCCTTGCCCCCCCCCCCCCCCCCCCCATTTCTGTTGCGTGAAAGCCGGCACCGATGTGCCAAAATCAGATCGCGTGCACCAAAATCCCGGGGCAATTCCGCGCAAATGAAAAATCATCGGGAAACCGATGAAAGTGCGTGATTCTGACCTTTAGTAAATGAGCCCCATGATCTTTATTATGATCACAATCACCCAGTAGTTAAGTAGAATACAGCGGCACTCACCAGTTTCGTGCGAAGGAATCTTTATTGAGGTGTGTACATAGGCAGAACGGGGCCTGGCGACGAGCCGCTAGTCTAGCGCATCACCAAATGACAATCACCCAGTAGATTTTCTTTTTTACGATTACCACCCTCATCCAACTAATTCACCTCAAAGTCAAAACAACTATTATTAGAGGCTTAAATCATCGGCACCCCTGTAGTCCATGCCCGTATTTTCAGCAGTGAATCTACAATAACATAGTTATGGTGACACATTTTTACATGATAATAAGATTATTAAATACAATAAGACAAACCCTTGGCTTCTCCACCGTGAGCTTGTCTGAGTGTTATATTGATTTGATTCCGAGAGGCTGAACGCGTCATCATCATGACCATCACCACCATCAATAATATCATCATTACCCAGAGGATGGTCATGACCCCGAGTAACAACAACAATTACCTACATCATCAATAAGATCATCGCTAACCCTGTCACCCACTCCACCTTCATATATACTTGGTCAACCGGAGGCAATTAATTTCAATGTCTTATTCAATATTTTCTATTGATATTATATATTTCTTAATAAAACATTACAGATTCTATTGAGGTCACTTTCCAACATCTTAAGAAAATGTTTTTGTGGTTTTTTATTGAAGCTCCAAAATAATTCAGTTTTCCAGCACATAAGTCCTCATGTTCAGGACTTACTACTGTGCAGCAAGAACCCGGGGGTGATCAGCATCTCCAATCATATACATTGCTTTCTTAAAGAAAAGCAGATCATCCACAGGGATTGGTGGACCAGGAATGTTAGATTTCAATATGCTCAAGCCTTTAGTTACTTATAAGCTTATCTAATAACAACTTTTACACTCTGTTGGAAGGAATCTTCTGCTGCTCTTTTAGAAGTCTACTTGTACTTGATTTGACCTTGGAGGATCTCCATCCCTCCTTATCATAGTCTTGGTCAAAATTACTGTTATTGTCAAGACAAGGAAAAAGTACAACACCTGTGCTACAGTCACCCTCAGTCCCTGCCTACTTGCTGGCCCTGCTTTAAAGCTCAGGTGACAACTGGGTGACAGTCCCGACTCTGTGTTAGTGCACAGAACAGTTTGACAAATAAATAAGACATAGACAAACAAATACTGAGGTCAGGAAAACCGGGTCAAACCAAGATGGCGGCGAGATACAAAATCATACAGCAAAATAGTGAAATGTACAAGCAAGGTTCAGAAACACATTATAGTATGGAAGATTACCAGATCCAGAAGACTTGTCTAACAGGCACCTGTATCTAATCAAAGGAAGAATATATGACTGGACACTGCCATAGAAGCTGATTGTTGAAATATTGAGAACTCTGTTAGGACCATGTTCACACACATATCCACAGAGAAATGTCAATCAAGCTGTGCTCTGCAACAAGAAGACTGGTCGAGACTGGCAGAAGTTCTCAAGGTTTCATTTGATTGATAAACATGTCTGATTGTTTCCTACTTCTGAGATGAACTTTGGCTGAAGTTGATACATTGATACATTTTGGAAGTTGATACATTTTGGATACATTGATGGATATGGGTCATCATCACTCTCTTGTTGGGATGTGACCTCTGGCTGAAGTTGATACTTTACATTTTGGATACATTGATGGATATGGGTCATCATCACTCTCTTGTTGGGATGGGACCTCTGGCTGTAGTTGATACTTTGTATCATAAGTAGACATTAGGGCACTTACATTCACTAAGGTCCTTGTTACAGTTTTCTGTCGGACTTTGCACGTCCTTTCATGCAAAAACGATTCGACTCTTTTGTGGCGCGGCTGCACTATTCTTCAAGCGACACAAATTTTGTCACTTAAGGGGACGTTCTGGTGCACAGTCAGACCAAAAAAAGTAGGTATACTCTGTCAGAACAGTGCAGGGGGCGCCAGATTCATGAAGAATATACGCCAGAAATCCTGAATCTGGCACCCCCTGCACACTACACAGGACACTGCACATAGTACACCCCCCTACACATAGTACACAGGACACTGCACATAGTACACCCCCCTACACATAGTACACAGGACACTACCACTACACATAGTACACCCCCCTACACATAGTATACAGGACACTGCACATAGTACACCCCCCTACACATAGTACACAGGACACTGCACATAGTACACCCCCCTACACATAGTACACAGGACACTACACATAGTATACCCCCCTACACATAGTACACAGGACACTACACATAGTACACCGCCCTACACATAGTACACAGGACACTGCACATAGTATACCCCCCTACACATAGTACACAGGACACTACACATAGTATACCCCCCTACACATAGTACACAGGACACTACACATAGTACACCCCCCCTACACATAGTACACAGGACACTGCACATAGTAACACCCCCCTACACATAGTACCCAGGACCACTACACTAGTACAACCCCCCCTACACATAGTACACAGGACACTACACATAGTACACCCCCCTACACATAGTATACAGGACACTGCACATAGTACACCCCCCTACACATAGTACACAGGACACTACTCATAGTACACCCCCCCCCACACATAGTACACAGGACACTGCACATAGTACACAGGACACTGCACAAAGTACACAGGACACTACACATAGTACACACTGCACATAGTACACAGGACACTGCACATAGTACACAGGACACTACTCATAGTACACCCCCTACACATAGTACACAGGACACTGCACATAGTACACAGGACACTGCACAAAGTACACACTGCACCATTTTCAGTAAACGTGCTCCATTCTATGTGACATCACTCTTCAGCTTCTAGCTCCAGGAGTTTCCATGAAGCTGGGTCCTAAGTCTTTCTTATGAGGGAATTATAATCTCTCCGTGTTTGCTCACTTTGTGAATAATTTTTACGTTTTAAGGTCCCACATTGGGAAGTGTTTACATTGCCGGCACCATATCAGCTTTAAGCAGGCTGTCTAATTGGAAGTGACTCGGGGTGGACACGCGGTGCACACACAATCTCAAAGGTTTTAAAAGTTAATTGAAAATTTAATTAACAAATAATAAAGCCTGAAATGCGTCGCCGTGTATCCACTGACACTACAAGCGCCGGTTCTGATGCTGTCGGAGGATATTACAAGGCTTCAGGTGATTTGGGCTCGGGATGCTCTAAGCGAGTCTACAATATCATTACAACGGAAACATTTGTAGAGCAGAAGAGATACAACAGGTGAACAAGTAAAGCCGCAATATGAAGCAATGAAACCCCAATTCTCCCTGCGCGAAGGGGGCCTTCAGAGCCTGTAATGCCCAAGGGTGCTGGGCCCCAACTTTCTATAATGTATTTATTTTATCGTTCTGGGGTGAGACACATTATAGGGTCCTCTAAGACAAGGGGCACCACATTTACCGCTCCTTCTCATGTTAAGTCCCTGCTAATGACTGTGATATTGTATAGCGTGATACTCAGGACCTCTAAGAAGAAATATTTTGTACCACCTTATCTTTCCATCCTCTGCCCGCTAGATTAGCGTCTCTTGCAGATTTGGGGACATCAAAGGAGCAGAGCAATGGGCTGAAAGCAGCGGCATCTATACTACGGAGTTGTTCCGCCATCGTATGCTTCTCCTTTCTGCCATTTTGGAGACGACCAATCACAACAGTCATGGATCTACAGATTCCAACAGAGAGCCTTGAGAATCAACTGTTATGCCTGGAGAAGTTTTCACCAAAATGTCTGATCATGTATCGTGTCTGAAAGTGACTCGTTGTAAATGACATCCATGACTCCCACTGAGTCGTATAGACACATTGTTAGAGGATAAATGCACCTGACTCCCAATGTTTTCTACACAACATATTTCAAAAATCTTTTTGAAACTTTGTATCTCATTTTATTATTTGGAGACCAATAATAGGCGGCTGCTTCTGTTTCTGCTGCTGTTACTACCTGCCATTTAACCCACCATATCAGGTTGTGGCCTGATCGGCTTCCATCATGAGTCATTTATTCTGAAGAAGACCCCTATATAAGGTGGAAACATGTCATAGAATTAATAAGATCCTCTGTTATCCAATGAATTTTTGAGTCCTGCCACTGTCCTTGGTTTTGGTTACTTGGTATTTGGCCTGACCTGTGGATCTTCATCAGATTGCCTACTTGGTGACCGTTTTTATATAACCATTGAAAAATGTATTAGACCATACAAAACACTGGGAAGATGATGAAGATAAATGACAAATGATTTACATGTAAACACTAACAAATCAATGGGGCACATTTACTTACCCGGGCCAGTCCCGATCCTGTGGCGCGTTGTCCGATGTTGATTTGGGTCTGCCGGGATTCAAAAAGGTCAGTGCGCCGAGGTCCGCTGGAGTTCACCTTCTTCGTCCTAGTGCATGTAAATGCTGATCTTGCGACACAAATTCTTTCTTAAATTCTGCGGTTTTTCGGAATTCGTCGGGTGGACCGACTGCCACCCCCCCCATTTCTTTCGCGTGAAAGCCGGCGCGTGCACCAAAATCCCAGGGCAATTAAGGGCAAATTGGAAATCGCCAGGAAACCCGACGAAAGTGCACGATTCGGACCCTTAGTAAATGAGCCCCAATGTGTTCAAGGGGAGAATCAGCCTTGAAGGCAAAAATAGATTTCAATAATATAATTCCAGATGAATCCAAGTTTTTTTCATTTTTTACTCAGTGGTAAATAAGATTCACACAAATTATAAATGATCAGATCTGATGAAGACCCTCATGGAAGGTAGAAACATTTTATAAATTACTCTAATTAATCAAAGACCTACTAAATGTATTGCATTTTACCATTATTATTGGCTTAAAAAACATCCAGCATCCTGACACTCCTATGTATCCTGATCATCTAGCCTTCCTGCTGACAGTTTCTATAAAGCTTAAATATACAAGCTAGTAATAATATGATTACTAAGCAGCCATTGTTACTCTTTTAACCTGTCTCTGGTTTGTCTTGGGGTATAATAGATTGGCCTACATGTTGACAGTTTCCATGTAGTCTTGTGGAAATACAATGTATATACCAAGTATATACTCAAGTATAAGCCTAATTTATCAGCACAAACAAATGTCCTGAAACCCCAAACTCGGCTTATACTCGAGTAAAAAAATATATCAAAATTCACCATTCCGGATTCCCCTGCTGCTAGCGATATACTGGGCAGAGGGCTGGCTATATACTGGGGCAGGGAGCTGGCTATATACTGGGGGATATGGGCTGACAGGCTTTATAATGGGGGGAAGGTGCTGGCTATATATACTATGAGGCAGGGTCCGGCAGGCTATATACTGGGGAGGCTGTGACCAATGCATTTCCCACCCTTGGCTTATACTCGAGTCAATAGGTTTTCCCAGGTTTTGTGGTAAAATTAGGGGCCTCGGCTTATACTCGAGTATATATGGTAACATGCGGGTACTAAACTAAAACGCCAGTGTTACCCAAATAGGAAATGTACTTACAATAAATATAGATTTCCAATAAAATTCATGTTCCTGGGCCTTTAAATCTCGCCTCTTGGGAAGAAGCGAGAAGTTTCCTACTTTCCACTTAAGTGACGTTCAGTGCGATAAAGATTTGCTACAATTAATTCCTAATCTACAGATAAGGAGGCAGATAAAATTGATGAACACGTGTCAGGACTTAATCCTTCCATGGAAACAATACACAATTATTATGACAGTCATTTGCATTTCAATAACATCCGGGGAGGACGGATCCGGGGAAGTGTTTGCCTCCAGCCGAGCACAATAATTGGATTACTATCTGCTTTAAATCTTTAATCCTGGCTGATTTAGTGAGATAAATGTCCTGCAAATTCTCCTAATACCCCGCTTAACCTTAAAAACAATCAGCGAGATTAAATTAAAGAGCCCGCGACGTGACGAATGGCGCAGGAGATAATTGTGTAGGTTTTTTTTTCTATTTAGAAGGAAACCATTAAGATTCCGCCTCGCTGCCCCCTGGAACAAGGAGAGGGATGGAGCTCGACAATTAGAGGAAATAATGGAACAACACTTATAGTTATAGATACACAGAAGAACCAGAGTCCAGGGATAAATATAAAGATGGATAGAAAATCTATAGAGCATCATTCATCTTCTGTTGTAGTTACCCCCGGAGCTGCAGAGCATCGCTCCTATAGTAGTTTCCTCATTTTAACTAAAGACAGGCTGTGGAAGCCCATTAAAACTGCAGTGCACACCTGCCTTTCTGCCTTTTAAAAACATTTGCATACAATTATAATTGTGTGCTATATGTGTTATAACTTACCTTGCACCCTTACAGAATCCTCTGTGTAGCCCCAGGGGTTGGGCTTTGTTTTGGATGCATTTCCAAAAAAATAACATGTGACTTAGCTCAGCTTTCAGCCCCCACCTTTGTGCTCCTGTACAGCTCTTCCCTCCCCTACTGATGTCAGCTCACCAGGCTGTGACCTCTGTGAAGGAGGAGAAGGGAGGAGCTGTGCAGAAGCACAAAGCTGAGGGGCTGAGAGCTGAGGAGTCTGCAGCACAGACAAATCACATGTTATTTTTTTAAATGCATCCAAAAAAAAAAAGCCCAACCCCTGGGACTACACAGATGATTCTGTCAGGATGCAAGGTAAGTTGTAAAACATATAGAAAAAGAATTGTGGCACTCACCAGCTTTTTCATGGCTGTGTGCCGACCCCACGTACTTACTCTCGGACCTTATTTCATCATATAAGTTATAACACACAATTATATTGTAATGCAAAAGTTTAGAGACCGCATAGAGACATATTTGCAATGTAGCTGTAATGAGCTACTGTCTTTAGTGAAAATGAGGTCCCAGGTGACAGGTTCCCTTTAAGATGTTATTTTAGTTGTGTGTAATGCTATAGAGATATGCAATAGATGGATGGTTAGATAGAACATATATAGATGCAGATACATGCAGTGGTGTAACTGTTAGGCTGCAGCAGTTGCAACAACTCTGCGGTCTCCTCTAACAGCTGGAAGTCTAAGTATCATAAATCCTCCCTGCACTGAGATTTATGATACATCATCTCTAGACAGGTCCCCCTTTCAGAACGTCATTAACCTCTTAATTGCAATAGGTTAGTATATAGTCCAGTCAGTTACAGTATTCTCCTACGACATGTCTGTTCAAGAGTTACAATTACCATACATAGAGCTAAGACATCGGGGTTCATTTACCAATGTGTCCCAATTTGCGCCAGTTTTCTGTCGAACTTTGCACAACTTTTATGTACAAACTGTTTGCTGAGGTATTTAAGAAGTGTCAGCGCCACATTTGTGTCTCACGTGACCATTTTTGAGTCGTCCGCGGCTCCACTGTATCTAAACTGCAATTACAGAGTAACCTACCATGTATAGAACTGAGCCAATGGGCCACATCTATAACTTTTTTCTTTTTTGCGCCTTTTCGTACTGGCGCACTGTTTTTGCGCCATTTTTGCGATTAATCGGCAAACTAGCCGCGCAGCTAAAATAACCAGCTTTCCCTCATTTATCTTACCAATCCAGATGTTTTTCTGCGCCTAATGATATTCATCATTAGCAAGTTGTTCATTTAAGCGCAAAACACTCCAGCCCGAAGGTGGCGTAAACTGAGAGGTAGCACTGAGCCCCTGTGCAGAACAGCTCATTTCTAGCAGCAAAGCTCAGCCAGACACTGCAGACACTAGAACATATAATACAGACATGAGATGCTCTACAGACAGGAGCTGCAGACTCTATTTACAGTTCATCACCTTCTATTTACAAAACATTCTGCAGAATCCTGGGCTCAGAGAGAAGTTTGCAGAATTTTGCAAATAGTACAGACAAGTGTCCCCCGTGTAGCAGGATGATTACACTGGTATCTGAGGGGGATACTGTGCAGAATTACAGGGGTGCAGCAGGAGACCAGCACTGGGGAATCCCCTCCAGGAGAAGCCCCTGCTGAGGAGGTCACTGGGTGCTGGGTGTCACACACCTGGGTGCTGCTGTGAGTGTTATCTTCATTCTGGGCTGTGGGAGAAGCAGAGAGGAGCTTGTAGGGGGATCACATTTAAGTGCCCGAATCTAACATTACGCCGAAAATCTGCCAAAATTGCGCCTAAACTGAATTCAAATAAAGTGATTAATAAGAGGCAGGAAATTACCTTAATCACAGTTGGTGGTAATTCTGGCAAAACAGTGCGCCAGAATTTAGGCGCAACTGCTACACTTAGGCGCACAAAAGTGATACATGTGGCCCATTGTATCTAAACTGCCATTATAAATGTATCAAATATACAAAGCACTGAGCCAATAGATAAATAGATAAATATGAGATAGATAGATAGATAGATAGATAGATAGATCCCCCCCCCCTCCTCCCTGTATATTTATATCTAGACTCCAGGCCTCTCTTAATACTTCTAATTCATTAATTACACAGAATTATCCACCAGCGCTTCCATTTTGCCCATTTGTTACCTCTCCCCAGGAGCTGGCAGGTTGTAATTGATTTTGCGGAGGAGCTGTCATCGTGCTGTGAGCTCACACTTATTGATGACATAACATAAGTCATTTTTTATCAATAACAGTAAAAATGATTGAAATGAGAAGAAGAAGTCTATGTGTGACAGTGCCTGGTGTGTATGACCATGTATCCAGTATCCGGGAGGAGTCTCAGTGCAGATGGTTATATTGTATCATTCCCTTCTCTATTTATACATCGTATATAAGTGGCCCCATAGTAGAAAGATCTCACATCTTGTAGTATCCAGCTAAAGGTTGATGGGTATGAAGATATAGACATGATCTGCCATCTTTATCAAATTGGGCTACGGTCATCATCTTGGTCAGTGATGTAAGAAGACTCCAATGGGCCCTGATGCAAGTTTTGAATTAAAACTCCATATACATAAAATCAGACTGCAATTCCCATCCCTCTCCATACTCATACACCTTACATGTAGCCTCCAGCTGTAGCCCCCCTTAGATCCCCTAGATCCCGGGTTTCCTCTATGTGCAGACAAACACCAACAACGAAGAGCTTATAAGAAAAATAACAATTTTACTTTATTAAGATATCAAAGTAATACACATGAATGACTTCCAAGAGGGATTCCTGAAAATCTAAACATAAGGGGAATCAAGGTGTCCCAGATGGAAATGGGACTGACACAGAGAACTAATGACCCCCCCCCCTCCTCCACAGGCCCCAAAAATCAAATATGTGCCAAGAAAAATATCCAATATGAATTATGTCCAAAAGTAGGACTAGTATAGGGAGAGTAGACCTCGATGCATATAAACAATACAATCAACCGGAGGTACCATCCGGTAATGGTAGATATCAGCAATGCAGGTCACACTTACCCAAAGGCATAGTGAAAATAGGCACAGAGGCGGTCAGAGGGCCTATACCAGCCTGCCTATGCTACCAGCCTGCCTATGCGTTGGCAGGGTTGTTGCAGATATAAGTGTATGTCCCAGTATATGAAGGATTAAGCACTGGTAACCTATGAGAACCCAACAGATCCCATCAGAAGTCAGTGGGGTCCATTGCATCCTCCGCAGGAATAGGCTCTTCTCTGTACAGAAGCCTCCTGTATCCTAAATCCCATCTGTCCCTCTTCACTGAGAAAAGAGACGCCTCAATGTGTATTTATTTTACTGGCTGAATTTTTTCTCCATTTATTATTTGCTCTAAGTTGGTATAAACACTTTTCCTGCCACTTTTTTCAACATGTGCTTTATCCATTATTAATACACACAGGAATTTGCATAGTCTGAAAACATAACCCCACACAAATTGTAGCCGCCTAATTATATTCATTAGCCTGTGTACAGCCTGTACCCGCATCTAACGCGCTCATGCAGTCGCTTTCATCTGCAAAATTGAAAAAGGGGAAATTGTGGGTTTTTTATTGCTATTTATATGATGTTTCTATTCTGTTTTTGTGCTTTTCCCTATATTTAAACACAAGAATAAATTTGTTAGAGCTTCGTGGAGCCAGGTCCAATCTGTTTGAAAATATTCGCTAATTTCTATTTGAGGGTCCTCTTTCCCAATCTCCTTCTGGAGATCCTATTGTGTCCCTCATTCATTTTAATGGACATATTGCAATGCCTCAATACACCTTTGGGGGAGCTGCAGGGAAGCTGAATGCAGCCAAACTTCTACATTGAGTAGAAACTAATTCTGGGTTACAGCAGACTGATACTTTTTGAGAAGCTTATTGCCAACAAGTAAAAGTAAAGAACCTTATAATTTAAAGGAGAAGTCCAGATTGTAGATATGTGGCTACTATTTACATAACAACCTGGCTATTGTTCCGATCAGCTTGGGCTCCTTGTATTACTCACATAGTAATTACTCATTGCTTTACATTTCCTTTAATTGAATTCAATATGATTGGTTTGTTGGTTATAGAGTAAATGACAATTCTGCTGTTTATATTTTACAATTCATTTAATCTTTTATTGACAAATTCAGAAAATCTTAAAACCTGGCAGTTTTTTACTGCAAGAAACAGCACTTCAGTATATGTTATAGCATAGTCAATGTTAAAGGGAAATGTAGCATCACACACTGACACCCCTTCTCCATGTTATCTGTTCTCTCATGTCCTAACATTATAGAGAGGAGAGAACCCCTTATACTCCCAGCAGAGATGTAGAGGATCAGGGGAATGGGGTCACATCTGCCAGATCCCCTTATTCTCCCTGATTATTACAATGCAGAACCTTCTATAACATCCTGTCTGTTACTACGTATCACATGACAAATATAGGTGACATAAAAGACACCGAAGCCCTGGAGGTCCTGAGTCTGGACTCCTGCTTTCCTCTCCTGTCTTCCCATTGCCATCTGTCACCAAAAGTGAAAAAGACAGAGGTCAAATTAATGTAACTTTTCTCTGGGGAATCTGAATCTGGAATAAAAAATGTGGGTTCCCATTTATGATTTTGAAGTTGCCCCCCACCCCACCCCCAGGGGATGATGGGAGGAGGTCAAGTCTGGTATCTTTGGATACATATTAGAAAAATATTCGACATGTATATTTTTTTGTTTTTCCATCTTGACCTTTTTGTTACTATATATATATACATATATATATATAGTAAAGTAAAGTTCTGCATAATATGATTATGATATAAAATAAAGATTAGTGTTAAATATACAAAGCAAAACAAAGTTACAGCCACAAACTTTGAGTATTGTATAGATACGGTCACCCAAAGTATCAAGTATTTGTGAATTGTAAAGAGAATAATACATGTATTAGTACTTTGTAGGACCCCCTGCAGTGGCAGTGACAGGTCTGTGGGGGGCGTCTCTCTCAGCTTTGCACGTCTAGAGGTTGGATGCTTGGGGGGATGTCCTGCTGGAAGATGAACCTACCCCACAGTCTCCTGCAGCCTCCAGCTGTATATGTTTCAGTAATATCCAGACACTTACAGAGTAATGACACAACATAGGATAACACGGAATGTACACGATCCATAACTGTTACATTCTAAGAATTACAAATATTTACCTAAACAGACCAATCATCAGAGGTGACAATATCCTTACACAATCTTATAGAAAGTTTCTGGCAGTGAAACCACCTGCTGTTTATCACAAAACTTTTGCTATATTTTGTGTTTTTCTGGGCAGTTATTTTTAGCTTTGTATTTGTGATGTAAATGTAATTTGTTGCCTGTGCTGTGCCCTGCGCCGTGGATGCACGCAGATAATAAAATGAAGCACTAAATTGCAGCGAGTGGTCAGCGCGCACGTTCTGTCAATAATCCTCCCGTCTGCCCGCTCTATTGTCACTTTTATTAATATTCAATGCAGGTGTGACTGTAATAGGAGCACCGGGAGGGATGCAGATTCTCCGTTCTATGGACCCGTCTCGCGGAGATTTTATTTGGTATTTTATGCGTATTAAATAGTGTTTGTGAAGTGGTCTGTGGAGAGCCCGAAACTGCGGCTTCCCAGCTGCCGGATTATACCATATATCACATTTATCTGTCCTCCTATGTACGGGGGAGGCCATTTCTGCAGGGACGAAAGTCATTTCTACCTTGTCATAAACCTAATATTTCATTTTGCAACGTTCTGTTCGTTGGACCCAGTAAAGATCTGTTTTTCCAAAGGAAATCTACCATCAAAATCCAATATGATAAACAAGGGACACTTACTCATAGATCCAGGCACCGTGACTGTGCTAATCTTCTTATATTTGTTATCCATGGCCTCTTTTCTTTTAAAATAAACTTTTGAAATTGTGCTCTTGAGCCAGTGCTCCAGTGCTGTAGCTTCACAGACTGTTACATTGTGTCCCTCTCCCCTCTGCTCCGTCAGCACTTTCCCCGTTCCTCTGCCTGATGTACTCTCACACAGTGGGAGGGGGAATTGCTTCTGCACAATGTAACAGCAGCAACATGGAGGGGCTCTGGTAACACCCCCGAGAGCATAATTCTAACATTTTTAGAAGGAAGGAGTCCATGGATAGCAAATTTAAAGATTACCACAGTCACATTGCCTGGATCTATGAGTAATGTCCCTGGTTTATCGTGATGGATTTTCATGCCAGATTTCTCACTTTTAACTTTGGAGTTATATTATTCAAAACAATTCTGATAAACAGGACAAGGGCTCATCTGGGGATCTGGGTTTGTAGCCTCAATCACTTCAATGGAGCTTGGCTGCATAACATTTACAACTGCTTTTATTGCATCCAGAACCTGAACAGCTTTAAATTAAATGGAATAAAATTGCCAAAAAAGGGGAAGTTCCATAGATAAAAATGTATATAATCCACCATAGAGGAAGTCAGGAGTGATGTGGGCCAAGGAAACTGCACAGGAGCTGAGCCCTATCCACACTCGGCAGGTGTCTGCTGTATAACAACCTCTGTGGTTGCTTTCAGGAGTAGTTAACCTGTTAGATGCCACAGCCAAACCCAACCACGGCACCTTAACAGTAGCAGAGCATGAGGGGTCATCAGGGGGTGCT
Organism: Engystomops pustulosus; assembly: GCA_019512145.1. NCBI lineage: Eukaryota > Metazoa > Chordata > Amphibia > Anura > Leptodactylidae > Engystomops > Engystomops pustulosus. The sequence goes on from CM033648.1 coordinate 90,816,663, forward strand.
GATCCATTGCCTGTAGCTTCTCCAAGGCTCCCAACCCAGTCATTCAGTACAATCTATTACAGACCGCCAGAGTTTACATCAGGACCCAGGAGATTGAAGATACATCTCTGCATGACGCCACTTGGTGACTTTGATGAAGTAAGTGGAAAGAAGTAGCATAGGAAAAGGTTGTGATAATGAAAGATGACTAAGAAGAGTGACAATGGTAGGAAAACGAAAGGTTGTTACATTGGAAAAGAATATAGAAGATAAATGTTACACAGAAAGTTCTGTCTCCAACATAAATCCCATTGTCTAATCTTATGATACATAAGATATATTTATAGTTGAGGGGAAAGTTCTAGCCATGAAGATTATTAATGTAAGGGATTATTCATCCTCTAATCATATCTGCACTTCCCATTCACTTTGCAGATTGTATTTTAACAATCCTCTGATCTAGTAGTCATACGAGTCCGAAGTCCAGCCGGGGAAAGTTAGGAGATCCCTGGAGCAACTTTGGAAAGTTTTAAACCTTAAAGTGTAACTAGATCTAACAAAATTTGCATCATCAATAGTTCAGCGGAAAATAGAAAACTTTGTAATATACTGGGGCTTATTTACTAAGGGTCCGCGGAGCGCATTTTCGCCGGGTTTCCCAACGATTTCCATTTTGCGCAGAATTCTCCTGGGATTTTGGTGCGCGCGTTCGGATTTTGCTGCATTGGGGACGGCTTGCACGCGACACAAATCGGGGGCCGTGGCCGTCGGACAACCCGATTTAACATTAAGAATTGTGTCGCATGGGGAAAGAAGAAAGTGAACTCCGGCGGACCTCCGCGGGGAAGCGACGGATGCAGGAACTTGGGCGCAAGATCTTCATGAAACGCGCCGGACTTCATCCTCGTCGGACCGTCCGAATCGGGGATCGCGACAGGACCAGGTAAGTAAATTTTTCCTAATGTGTTAAAGGAATCTGTTGCTTTGTCCTTCTTTTCCCTTCTTCTTCCTTATTTAAGCAGTTTGTATGAATCATCTCTGTGTCCCTTACACCACTGATAGCAGATCACAACCTGATAAGGTTCCTAATGATTCTCTGCAAACATTTTCTAGAGAATCATCAAAGCAAAATATTAATCTTTTGCCTCCTTTCTTTACTGTGTTTTAGATTTCAGATACGCTGCTCGCTACAAGAGAAAGAAGGAGCAGAAATATACAGAGAAGCTGCTTCCTTTATAGGAAATCCTCCATGAAAATCCACCCTGTTAAACCTGGGACATTATTTGTAGATCCAGACACTGTGACCAAGGGAATCTTTTTTATATTTGTTATACATGTTATACAACTATTATACAAACATTTAAAGGGGTTATCCGGGTTTAAACATTTTTTTATGGCCGGGCTGGGGAGGGCTATTTAAACATAATAAACATGTACTTACCTCGTCCGGTGCTGCCGATGTCCCGCGCCGTGGCCGGTCTTCTCCGTGCGCCGGTTTCATTACACCGGCGCACAGGGAGCTTCCGGTCGGCCGTATGCTCCCATGCGCACCATCTCCCAGCGCTTACAACGCTGAGAGATAGGGACGGATGGGAGGAGCCGTCCACAACGCGGACCGGAAGCTACCTGTGCGCGGCTTCCGTGCCCCTGTTTGTGTACAGGGGCACGGATCGAAGTGACCGCGGCGCGGGACATCGGCGGCGCCGGAGGAGGTAAGTCCATGTTTATTATGTTTAATTATCCCTCCCCAGCCCGGCCATAAAAAGATTTTTAAACCCGGATAACCCCTTTAAGGACTTTTGTAGTAATAGCACAAAAAAATTGTCTCTACTACATTCAAATCCTGATGACACTTTAGGGCTAGGTGGCCTTAATATCTCTGTTAGGGGTCTTAGCAACCCATCAAGTCACCTGGTTTTATGGCAAATCCTGTAAACATTGGTAGGGAGGGTTTTCACATTTCCAAAGGAGAAGGCTTGGCTCACATCCTAGACAAAGGGACTATGATTTTTAGCATGTAAGGGGATTATATCATTAGTTATGGAGTGTTAGCCCTATCATCCTATCATCCATGTGAATTTTGGAGTTGTACACCTCCAGAAACCTCACTAAACAACCCCACCCTAGGTATAAAAGAATCTCTGGTATGTGTTATCCAGTTAATTGGAGGTAATTGTATTATGATAACACTTCACTGTCAAAACATATAAGGTATGAACAATACTTGCACCTAATGAGGGATCAGCCAAACTAGTATGTGAACAGCCCCTCTTGGTGAAATAACATGACAGGGGGTAGGAGCCAAAAAGGAATAAATGTGAGGGCAGAACACACAACTCTAATCGGTCATTGGGGATCCTTCTTAGCCGGACAAGCTGCCCAAATTGGCAAACCCCAGAAATAAATAATTCATCTATCTCAATAGTAAGGTTTATTCATTCTCATCCTTTTTATTTTTAACAATTTTTTTCAGTATTTTTTTATGTTTGCACTGCACATCCGTGTATTAAACTTAAAAAGTCTCTTGTAGGCATAAAGAACTTGTGTTTCTGAGATTATGTTACCAGGAACTTAGACGTTAACTTAGGGACCAGTATGTTTTACTATCTTATATTCATTGTGAGTAAATAGTGTTTAACAACATTGTATGATAGAGAAAATAAATAAGTAACAAAATAAAAACAATAAATAAATGGGAGGAATAAAACTAAGTTTTAAACACTTGTATTTCTATAAGTCTCTTTCACGTGTGTGTAGGGAGGTACAATTCAGTTTATTTTATCTCTCTTGTTGTTTATGCCAGATTTTTATACCATCAGGCTCAGCGTCAGATATTGAGGATTTCTCTGTCTGAACTGGTTCCAGAATCCATTCCATAAAACAATGTAACAAGACGAATCTAAAAAACTCATATTCTGTCTGCAACAAGTGCAGACAAAAAGAATGCCAGCTTACCCTACCACGGGATCTCCTTCGGGCACAACATGATCTGGACGTCTTCCTGGTGCAGGTGACTACCTGGTTTCAGGTGATCATTTGGGGAGGTCCTTCCGGTCCTGAAATGAAAAAGACTACAAGGTAAAACACTACAATACACATGTAGGTTATGAGTAAGACGCCCAGCGTGGAAACGCGATAACCAGCTTGTTTTCCCTCGTGTTGTAATGGATTTTTTATCCGAATAAAGGAACGTACTTTGGCAACTTTCTTGGATTTGCTCTGCTGAAGTGCTGGTTTGGCATTTTGTTCCAATGTAACAAGACAGTAGCAACACATGTTGTCACACATTGTCACATTGTCACATGCAGACACAGATACAGACAGAACCTCTGTTACTTTTCCTCTGTCACAGAATGTGCAGCTTCTCGTAACATTGTATCACAGAGAGATATGAGAAGCCATCACAAGCCTCGTCTCCATCAATCACCCCCAGGAATGGATGAGACGGATGGGGATTAACCTAAAGACCTCATCAATGAGTAAATCTATATAAATATGAAAAGTTTTGCCCATGGAGGAGATGACCCCTGGTGTCCGGTGACGTTGGCTGCTTGTGATGGCTGGATCCCCCTCCCCTCCTCATTTGACTTTCATGAACAGTCTGATTGACGTGTGATGCGGAGAGATAAATCCCCAATGATTGAAGTCAAGTATAATGGTCTGTGAAGGGGTCACCGCGAGGCAATTTCACATTTCTAGCAAAATGCAGACATTTTAGTCGGGCACCAAAACTGTTTCCATAGCAACCGAAGTGGTGATGTGAGTGAACTCTTCGTACCCCCCTCAATGACATTTGCACATTTTTGTCAAATATGTTCAGACATCCTCACAAGTCAGAAATGCATTAAATTACACAGTCCATTATTAAAGAGGGAGCTGGATCCCGATAGGAAGGTCCCATGTGCCCCGGGTAGGGCCCAGGGAAGCCCCCGGCAATGTCTGGAAAGGGCAAAAACTAAAAGCTGCAGAAAAAAAAAAAGTTCTGCCTAAGCCAGGAGGAAAGCGGAATAAAAATGCACGGAATCAAAGAAAAAAATGACTATATATAGGTTAACTATTTAACTGCAGGGAAAAATGAATATTAATGTCATACGAAAGGAATAAAAGTAGAACTAAGTGGAATAAAGTAAAAAAAAGTGGAATAAAGTAAAAAAAAGAGTTAATGGAGTCAGCATTCCCCCAGTATAATGGATGGGCCTTGGGTCCTCTATGTCTCCCATGGGTGGGGTCCCCATTCCTCTCCGCTCACCTCTAATGCCTCTGCTCCGGAGGAGCAGTGGGGCAAGAAGGAGACCTGGAAAAGAAGGGCAATGGATGAAGCGCCATCTTTAGCCTTGACCTCGTCCCAATCAGCTGTTCAGCTCTATGTCCCTGTATTAGCCAGAAGCTGATTGGGAGCCAAAGCTACAGGGACCCCACTACAAGGAGGGGCGAGGAGCTGGAAGCAGTCCACATGGTACCTCACAGCAGATCAGTGGTCCGGTTGGGTGTAAGTTTGATCAAGCCCTTTCCATTGAAAAAGTCATAAAAAGTTTTTAGTAGAAACCCTTTTGCTGCTATTGACCAAGACTGATGCTTGATGACCCCCATCTGCTGGTACTTCATGTATCACCAGAGAACTGAAGACACCAGACAGTCCTAGTCCTGCTCCATTCCTGTAACTAACCCCAATCACATGATCAGGAGTGAAACTATTTGGGGTCAAAGACCTCTGGCCACTCATGGACTCTGACTCATACATTTCCATTATAGTCCCATTGGGGCAGATTTACTTACCCGGTCCATTCACGATCCAGCGGCGCGTTCTCTGCGGTGGATTCGGGTCCGGCCGGGATTCATTAAGGAAGTTCCTCCGACGTCCACCAGGTGGCGCTGCTGTGCTGAAGTTCCCCGGAATGCACTCAAGTTCACTGGCCTATTCCTAGTGACGGTAAGTGCAAGTCCCGGGACACTTTTTTTTAAAAAATGTGGCGGTTTTTCAGAATCCATCGTTTTTTTGTTCGGCCACTCCCCCTAATTTCCGTCGCGTGCATGCCAGCGCCAATGCGCCACAATCCGATCGCATGCACCAAAATCCCGGGGCAATACAGGGAAAATCGGCGCAAATCGGAAATATTCGGGTAACACGTTGGGAAAAACGGGCCCTTAGTGAATGACCCCCATCTATGTTGCTGTAAATTGTTGAGATGGAGGTGTGGGTAAGTCTTCCATATTTATAAGTAAAAAGTAAAGTTAAAGAAAACCTACTATGAGGAAGAAGTAGATCTGATGGTAGATTCCTTCTTCTGCATTTGCCATAATCTGTAATTTAATAATCCTGGTACCGAATTTGTAAAAAAACTGTATTTTTGTAATATGCAAATTAACTGCAGAGGCTTCTGGGGCGTGGAGTAGCCTTAGCTCCCAGAGCCCCGCCAGGCTAGTACACGCCCCAGTAGCCTCTGAAGTTACTAAAATAAAGTTTTTTTAAAGTTCGGTTCCAGGATTATCACATTATAGATTAGGGCAGAGGCAGCAGGAGGAATCTACCATCAGATCTACTTCTGATAGTAGGTTCCTCACAGTAGGTTTCCTTTAATGAAACACACTGATTTCCTTACAGCTGGAAGAAGGAATGATTGGACATGTTGACTGTTACATGTCCAGTCCATTTTATGAGATAAACTTTCCGCACTGCCGAGTATGCATGTGACGGCTCCTACAGACACATGGCGACTATAGCCACCCCATTGTGCATCACTCATTCCTGCTACAAGGTAAAGTAAGCAGCAGTTTATGAAAAGTTGCTTTGACCTTGGGGTTGTGTCCAGTTGAATGATGTTATTCTCATTATGTTGCTATCAATAAACTATAAAGAAGCCGACTCTGCGATAACCTGCAGGACAGAACGAGCGGCGCTGGACCGGGGAGAGGCGGCTCCGGGCTTGAAGAACATTTAAAGTCAGGTTTAGAGGAGGCCCCATCCTCCAGGTCTTAGTCGATGAGAAGTGTTAATGATGCGGATCCGCCCGTTATTGACCTGGTTTACATAAATAAGATTGTAATGAACCAGCGCCGGCTGCCGAGCTCATAAAACGGACACGGCTATGACCTACAGGACGGCCGCCATTAGCTCGTCTACTCTTCTCCGTGACTCCCCTTGTGTCTTCATAACTGAGCAATTACACGGATTGTTGCTTTATCTCTAAGATAATCTGAAAAGCAAAGAGAGACTGAAAACTTCCTGAGTCAGGAAGACACAGATAGTGATAAACGCTAAATACAGGCCATTCACCCCAAATCTATCATGTCCAACCTGAGACTAATCAATAATTGCTGGCTCAGTGTTACACATTGTCCCTGGAGAGATGTGTCATCAGACCTTTGTGTATGTTATTAGTAGCAGCAGAACTAAGGGGCTAGTTCTCACACTGCTGTGCTCATTGCTTGCCAGTATTAGGTATTGTTCCTAGAAAGATGTGTGATCTACCTCTGTATACTACTAATATTGATTAACATTCCAGGATTGTATTTTTCCCAATTGCGCTGGAGGTGTGCCCTCACACTGCTGAGCTCTGTGCTCCCTGCAGCCAGTATTAGACATTGGGGCAGATTTACTTACCCGGTCCATTCGCGATGCGATCCAACAGCGTTCTCTGTGTGTAGGATTCAGGTCTTCCGGCGATTCACTAAGGTAGTTCCCCCGATGCACTGAAGTTCACCAAGCCGGGCCAAGTGCAGGTAAGCGCGTGTGAAGCGACCCTTTTTTTTTTTTAAATGCGGCGGTTTTTCCGAATCCGTCGGGTTTTCATACGGCAACGCCCCCTATTTCCATCGTGTGCATGCCGGCGCCGATGCGCCACAATCCGATCGCGTGCTCCAAAATCCCGGGGCAATACAGGGAAAATCGGCGCAAAACGGAAAAATTCAGGTAACACGTCGGGAAACTGCGAATCAGGCCCTTAGTAAATGACCCCCATTGTGTATTTATATCTTTTTGTATGTTGTTAGTAGCAGGAAAGATGTGCTATCTACCTCTGTATACTGTTAATAGCAACAGGACTGTCAAATTTGGATTTATATTCCAGGATTGTAGGTTCTCCAAGTGCACTGGGGATGTGTCCTCACACTGCTGTGCTCTGTGCTCTCTGCAGTAAAAGAAATCTACCATCAGGTAGAGAGAGGATAACACCGAGAGATCTTCTACCCCAGGAAGCAGGTAGGTAAGTAGGTAGGTAAGTCAGCCTATCATTACAGACCATCGCTCATTCTCCACCAGGCGCCTTATTTACCTCTACTACAGGGACGGTTACCGGATTCCAGACTTTAGGAATAACCCCTCGATGACTGGGCTGAGCCGTTGATCATTATTATGCAGATGCAGAGAATGTTCCAGAACGTTATCTTAAAGATTGTTATGAAGATCGTAATCAGTATTAATTAGAGATCTTAAGAGCCACTTAATGAGGGAGACGACGCACGTCTGCTGCTTTCTCAGGGATGTGACATTGTGCTGGAAGGAGATTTCTCCTCCTGATCTGTCACCATTAACTGTTATAGCTCTCGAAACTCCTGGAATGACTTCAGCAAATGTTCTGTCCAGAACAAACACAAGGTAAGAAGGCAGGATCGGCGTTATGGGGGCGGAGGGGGGCAAACCAGACAGATAACCCAGGCCCCTGCCACATGGGGGCCCCTCCTGTTATCACTCAGAGCAGCTACAATGTATTTCTTTGTCTTTATGACGGATACAATTAATAATCCGTGGAGCTGGGCGGGGCTTCATAACGCCGGTCGCCTGATGATGTCACTGCGTTGTCTGGCCAGAACATGAAGGCTGCGGGAGCCATGCAGGTAAGGATTGTATTGTTATAAATTCTACATAAACCTGTGCATCTCCATGGATACACATTACAAATAAGTCGGGCATAGTCTGATCCGGAATTTGTTCCTCCATTCCCGTTGCTTCTTTTTCTACTAAAATCCGGAGAATCAGCTGATACAATGGGGCAGATGTATTATCGTAACTGCGCCTAAAAAAAATGGGATCTTTAGTTGTTTTGGGCGCAGAATTGTTGCGGATCATTTATAATGTGTTTGCGCCGGAAAGAACAGATGTTTCCAACTATCCTGACTCCTCCGTCGTTTTTTGGCGCAAGTGGGAGCGGCCTAAATATTCCACATTATCCGTCACAATACAAATTGGGGCAGATTTACTTACCGGGTCCAGTTGCGATCCAGCAGGGCGTGATCCGACGCTGATTCGGTTCTGCCGGGATTCACTAAGGTCCGTGAGCCCCGATGTCCACCAGGTGTCGCTGCTGTGCCGAGGTCTGCTGGAGTTCACTGTCTTGCTGCTACTAATATACAGAAAGGTTTAATTACACATCTCTCCAGTAACACTCAGACAGCATCACCGAGCACAGAAGTGTGAGGACATTCCCCAATATTACAATCATGGAATATAAATAGATATGCTACTAATATACAGAAAGGTTTAATTACACATCTCTCCAGGAGTAATACATAACACTACAGACAGCACAGAGCACAGAAGTGTGAGGACATTCCCCAATATTACAATCATGGAATATAAATATATATTTCACTGTCCTGTGCTACTTATATACCGAAAGGTTTAATTACACATCTCTCCAGGAGTGAAACATAACACTACGGACAGCACAGAGCACAGCAGTGTGAGGATAGTCCCCATTATTACAATCATGGAATATAAATAAATATTGGACTGTCTTACTGCTACTAAGATACAGAAAGGTTTAATTACACATCTCTCCAGGAGTAATATATACCACTACAGACAGCACAGAGCACAGCAGTGTGAGGACATTCCCCATTATTACAATCATGGAATATAAATATATATTTCACTGTCCTGCTGCTACTAACATACAGAAAGGTTTTATTTCACATCTCTCCAGGAGTAATATATACCACTACAGACAGCACAGAGCACAGCAGTGTGAGGATTTACTCCCAGTGCACATCTCTTTAGGTACAACACATAACACTGTCTGCAGTCGGCATATTTCTAGTCCTTCTCATCCCTACAGAATAAAACCTTTGAAGTTGCTTGTGGTATTACGGTAGCAGATGTTATAGATGTGAAAATGAACAACAGAAGAGGCGCCTGACACTGCTGGTCCCTGACTAATTAATCCTGCGGTGATTATGAGATCAGCTGCTGTGACATAACTGCTCCTTTAAGTGATGTCTCCTTCAGACGTCTGATCTATTAAAGAGGTTAAACAGAAGCGTCGCCCCCCCTCCCCCTCCCAGATCATCTCCTACAACGAGGCTTAATGGAAGGAGAAGATCATTAAGTCATGTGACAAATGTCTTTAATACGACCACGATTTTCTCTCCTTTAATATTTGCCGATCCCGACTGTTACATCTAAATTAGGAAACACCACGAGACGAGTCTCTGCTGCTCCCAAAATAAAAATTAATAGTACAAAGAAAAGGGGAAACATTTCATCCGCTGATAAGTTTTACTAATCATTTAATGCATTATATAATCCAGATTGTGAGATGTCATTTCATCAGAGGAAAGATAATTAATGGATACATGGACGCGTCTCTTGCTTTGGACAATAGTGGAATTTTATGTTCCAGTCTCTAATTGACTATTCAAAAAATTTTAGTAATTTTTTGCATTTTATACGTTTTATTTATTTTTTTTAATTCTATGACTCGTTTTATTCTAATTTTATTCATTTTTACTATTTCCTATTTTTTTTTTGCTTATTTATGCCATTTGCTTTATTTTTTATACACTTTTAATGTATTTATCAATATTAGTTATTTAGTGGCAAATTCAATGGAACTAATTAAGGACCGCACCATTTGATTGGATGCATTATGAAGCAAACTACCTGAGAATGCTGCAGCCGTGCGTAACTAGATTCCCTGGCCCCGGACAAATTCCTAATGGCCCCCCCCCCCCCCCAATTACCTAAAAAAAACCCCTCAAAACCCTTTTCCTACCGCATTTCAGTGATTACATATTCTGGCTCGCCCCCCACAATGAATTATTTAATATTCCCTCCCCCCCCCCCCCACGTTGAATTATTAATATTCTCTCCCCCCACATGAATCATTTAATATCACCCCCCACATGAATTATTTCCTATTCTGCCCCACCCACAATGAATAATTACATATTCTGCCCCCCACAATAATTATTTAATATCTCTCCCCCCACAATGAATTATTAAATATTCCGCCCCCCCACAATGATTATTAAATATTCCCCCCCCACAATGAATATTACATTATCTATTACCCCCCACAATGAATTATTACATATTCTACTCCCCCCCACCACTGAATTTATTACTATTTCTACTCCCCTCCCCCCCCACAATGAATTATTACATATTCTACTCCCCCCACAATGATTTTTACATATTCCCTCCCCCCCCCCCGCCACAATAATTTTTACATCAATAATTATTAATATCCAATAACCCCTTTTACAACTGATTATTTAAAAAAAAAACCCTGTACACTCACCTCTGGCCAGCAAGTCCCGCGTCTTCGTCTTCTTCAGCCCGCGGCCAACAGGAAGGGGTGTGTGCGGCAGCGTGATGACATCATCACGCGGCCGTGCATCCTAGTTCATGGAGCGATGTGCGCCGGGGTGGTTTTTCCGGCCACACCGCTCCATTAATGCTCGCCCGGCCGGAAAACGGCCACATCGAGCACTATACATGATGGCAGGAGCTTCCTGTCCGGACGGACGGAGCCCCTGCCCGACTGCCAGTGGCGTACCGACCGCTGTCGGCATTATGCGGTCTCAATGGTGACCACTGCGACCGCGGTCGGTACGCCACTGGCTCGCACTATACTGATGCAAAAATATTGGGGCTCATTACAGGGTTCGCGGAGCGCATATTCGGTTTCCCGGCGATTCACACTTTTGTGCAGCATCGCACCAGGGTTGTGTCCACATGATCGGATTTTGTGCATCGGCGCCGCTGGCACGCGACACAAATCAGGGGGCGTGCCATCGGACAACCCGACGGATTTCGGACAATGCCAAGATTTACATTTAGAAATGTGTCGCAAGACATGCACTTACAAGCCCGGGAAGAAGAGGGTGAACTCTGGCGGACCTCAGCGGGAGCGCCGGATGGCAGAAACTCGTGGTGCACGATCTTCATGAATCGCGCCGGCTTCATCCTGTCGATCCGTCCAAATTGGGGACCAGACAGGACCGTAAGTAATTTGCCCCATTGTCTTAATCCTAATGAGTTGAGTGTTTGCTAGAAAACAATTAAAAATTATGATAGTGAAGCTCTTTTCGCTTCTCTCTCGGGCTCGAGGGTTTTCCTCCACATCTACTTTTGGATAGGGGATGGACCCCACTTCGTCATAACAGCTCAAAAGAAAAGGGAACACTGTGTCCGTTATAAATAAACACAAAACACTTTATTTTAATGGTGTCAAATAGCCACAGCTTTATTTAAATCACAAAGACTAAACAGTTAAAGGAGGAGTTTGGGTGGTGAATGCTAGGAATGGGTCATCTATCAAAACTGTGAGATCCCCAGCTCCTGACATACACCCACCGCCAGGCACAATAAGGGGCGCACACTCTGGGCTGGCCATTCTAGCAGAGCCAGTCCACTTTAAAGGGCACCAATGACCCTTGTGAAGATCCCCACTCCTGTGCTTCACCACGTGCCCGCCCCTGGATACATTACCATTAAGACATCCTTCAGTGCTGGCCACTCCAAAGCTCAGCCTGGTTCACCACCATGAGTTTAACATCCTCTAGGAGTTAAAATTAGTCCACCACACTTCCACACCCAACTCCTCACGCCAAGTAATATATACCACTACAGACAGCACAGAGCACAGCAGTGTGAGGATTTACTCCCAGTGCACATCTCTTTAGGTACAACACATAACACTGTCTGCAGTCGGCATATTTCTAGTCCTTCTCATCCCTACAGATATAAAACCTTTGGAAGTTGCTTGTGGGATTACGGTAGCAGATGTTATAAGATGTGAAAAAAGTGAACAAACAGAGAGCGCCTGACACTGCTGGGTCCTGAGCTAATTAATCCTGCGGTGATTATGAGATCAGGCTGCTGTGACATAACTGCTCCTTTAAGTGATGTCTCCTGCAGACGTCTGATCTATATTAAAGAGGTTAAACAGAAGCGTCGCCCCCCTCCCCCCTCCCAGATCATCTCCTACAACGAGGCTTAATGGAAGGAGAAGATCATTAAGTCATGTGACAAATGTCTTTAATAACGACCACGATTTTCTCTCCTTTAAATATTTGCCGATCCCGACTGTTACATCTAAATTAGGAAACAACCACGAGACGAGTCGCTGCTCCCAAAAATAAGAAACATTAATAGTACAAAGAAAAGGGGAAACATTTCATCCGCTGATAATGTTTTACTAATCATTTAATGCATTAATAATTACCAGATTGTGAGATGTCATATTCATCAGAGGAAGATAATTAATGGATGGGACGCAGGTCTCTGCTTTGACAATTAGTGGAAGATTTTATGTTCCAGTCTCTAATTGACTTCAAAAAAATTTTAGTAATTTTTTGCATTTTATACGGTTTTATTTATTTATTTTTAATTCTATGACTCGTTTGTATTCTTAATTTTATTCATTTTTACTATTTCTATTTTTTTTTTTGCTTATTTATGCCATTTGCTTTATTTTTTATACACTTTTAATGTATTTATCAATATTAGTTATTTAGTGGCAAATTCAATGGAACTAATTAAAGGAAACCGACCATTTGATTGGATGCATTATGAAGCAAACATACCTTGAGAATGCTGCAGCCAGTGGCGTAACTAGAGTCCCTGGGCCCCGGGACAAAATTCCTAATGGCCCCCCCCCCCCCAATTATACCTAAAAAAAACCCCTCAAAACCCTTTCTACTAACCGACATTTCAGTGATTACATATTCTGCCCCCCACAATGAATTATTTAATATTCCCCCCCCCCGCATCAATGATTATTTAATGTCTCTCCCCCCAATGAATCAGTTAATATCCCCACCCCCCAATAATTATTTCCTCTTCCTTGGCCCCACCACACATGAATAATTACAATCTTCTCCTTTTGTCTTTCTCTCCCCCCTTTTTTTCGCCCCCCACACAATGAATTATTTAATATCTCATCTCCTCCCCCCCCACAATGAATATATCAAATATTCTCAGCCCCCACAACAATGAATATTAATATTCCCCTCCCCCACAATGATTGATTCATATCCTACTCTAACCCCCGCACAATAATTATTCTACCATATTCTACTTTCACTCTTCTCTCCCCCACAATATTATTACATATCTACTTACACCTCCTCTCCCCCCCCCCACATGAATTATTACATTTCTACGCTCCTCCCCACTCCTTATCCCTCTACCGATTTTTACATATTACCTCCCCCCCCCCGCACAATTAATTTTTACATCAAATTAATTATTATATACAATAAGCCCCTTTTACAACTGATTGATTTAAAAAAAAACCCTGTACACTCACCTCTGGCAGCAAGTCCCGCGTCTTCGTTCTTCAGCCCGCGGCCAGACAGGAAGGGGTGTGCGGCAGCGTGATGACATCATCACGCGGCCGTGCATCCTAGTTCATGGAGCGATGTGCGCCGGGGTGGTTTTCCGGCCACACCGCTCCAGTAATAGTGCTCGACCGGCCGGAAACGGCCACATCGAGCACTATACAGTGAGGGGCAGGAGCTTCCTGTCCGGACGGACGGAGGCCCCTGCCCGACTGCCAGTGGCGTACCGACCGCTGTCGGCATTGATGCGGTCTCAATGGTGACCACTGCGACCGCGGTCGGTACGCCACTGGCTGCAGCTATACTGATGCAGAAACATATTGGGGCTCATTTACTAAGGGTTCGCGGAGCGCAATTTCGGGTTTCCCGGCGATTTCACTTTTGTGCAGCATCGCACCAGGGATTGTGTCGCACATGATCGGATTTTGGTGCATCGGCGCCGGCTGGCACGCGACACAAATCAGGGGGCGTGCCATCGGACAACCCGACGGATTCGGACAATGCGCAAGATTTAACATTTAGAAATGTGTCGCAAGACATGCACTTACAAGCACCGGGAAGAAGAGGGTGAACTCTGGCGGACCTCAGCGGGGAAGCGACGGATGCAGAAACTCGGGTGCACGATCTTCATGAATCGCGCCGGACTTCATCCTTGTCGATCCGTCCAAATTGGGGACCACGACAGGACCGGGTAAGTAAATTTGCCCCATTGTCTTTAATCCTAGAGTTGAGTGGTTTTGCTAGAAAAACAATTATAAAATTATGATAGTGAAGCTCTTTCGCTTCTCTCTCTGGGCTCGATGGTTTTCCTCTCACATGACTTTTGGATAGGGGATGGACCCTCACTTCGTCATAACAGCTCAAAAGAAAAGGGGAACACTGTGTCCGGTATAAATAAACACAAAACACTTTATTTTATGGTGTCAAATAGGCCACAGCTTTATTTAAATCACAAGACTAAAACAGTTAAAGGAGGAGTTGGGTGAATTGCTAGGAATGGGATTCATCTATACTGTGAGATCCCCAGCTGCCTGACATACAGCCCACCGGCCAGGCAGCAATAAAGGGGCGGCACACTCTGGCTGCCATTCTAGCAGAGCCAGTCCACTTTAAGGGCACCAATGACCCTTGTGAAGATCCTCACTCCTGTGCTTCACCACCGTGCCCGCCCCTGGATGACATTACCATTAAGACATCCTTCAGGCTGGCCACTTCCAAAGCTCAGCCTGTTCACCACCATGAGGTTTAACATCCTCTAGGAGTTAAAAATTAGTCCACCAGCAACTTCCACCCAACTCCTCCACCGCCAACTCCAAAGCTGTGACAGATAGAAAGACCTGCCGTTCTTTATTACTTAAAATTGACTCCCATTTTTTTTTTAAATATATGTTTCTATTTGCATTAAACAAAAGCCATGAACATATACATTAAGAATTAATGTCCAGGCAACCATAAAATCTGGCTAACCTCCGATTTACAAAGAGTCATCCCACAGCACTCAGGAGAGGAAAACCCCCCTGTGGAGGAAACCTCTAGGGAACCCATGGCTGAAGGATCGTCCTTCCTCTGGGCTTAGAAGAATAAAACCAACTTTATCTCGTCATAATGCAGTAAATAGCAATATTACATGGTACAAGATACAGAGGGGGTCATTTACTAAGGGCTTGATTCACGTTTTCCCGACGTGTTACCCGAATATTTCCGATTTGCGACGATTTTTCCTGTATTGCGCCGTTTTTTTGGCGCACACAATCGGATTGTGGCGCACCGGCGCCGGAGTGCACACAACGGAAATCGGGGGGCATGGCCGAATGAAAACCCGGCAGATTCGGAGAAACCGCCGCATTTAAAAAAAAAAAAAAAAGTGTCGCGGGACACACGCTTACCTTCACCAAGTATAGGATGGTGCACTCCGGCGGACCTCGGGGAACTTCAGCGCAGCAGCGACATCTGGTGGACGTCGGAGGAACTACCTTAGTGAATCCCGGCCGGAAGACCCGAATCCGCCGCAGAGAACGCGCCGCTGGATCGCGAATGGACTGGCTAAGTAAATCTGCCCCACAATGTCAGGATCCAACAAATAATGTACAATAAAGTTTTCTTAATTATACATAAAGTAGGTAAACAGTTGTAGAGTAGTAATGGTACAGGGCGGGTGGGAGGGACATGTTTCTCCATGGTCTTCTAGTGAGAGAAAGAGGAAGAGAGACACAGGACAGGAAGTGATAATTACTGCTGGGTCCCACCCCTCTCATAGTACCACCCTGCCCTACATACTCTGCCCTCTCATAGTACCACCCTATACACTACATACTATGCCCTCTCATAGTACCACCCTGCCCTACATACTCTGCCCTCTCAAAGCAGAACCCACCTATATTAAATGAATACAGCTACATAAAAACTTCCAGCGTTCTAGGTCCCCCCATGCCAAAGTCATGTCCCCCTTTGCTTATGGCTCCGGGGGTTTCTTTAGTTATGCACTGCTCCAAAGGATGATGTAATCACTGTTCTCCCTGCCAGGCAGAATAATCAATTGCTGCACCATCCCCCAGCTGCTGTGTATGAGCCATCCAGTTCAGGTTGATTAGTCCTGTCTTGGTTGTTCAGAAAGCTCTGTGTGTAATGTGGATCCAGCTTTCCCAAGGTCCTGAATTTTATAATAGTTTTTTTTCAGAAAAACCCCTCAGCTCAGAGATTAAACAAGATATGTTTTATGCATCAGTGTAGCTACAGCAGTCTCAAGGTATGTGCTTCATAATGCATGTCAATGTATAATCAATGTATGTGCCTAGTAAATGTGTAACTTTTTGATCACTTTTTATGGTGTTTTCTTAACAAATATGTATTATTACAAACACTGACGGTACTGGGACCCTAAATAAACCCCTACGATACTCTTACAAATCAAATGGAAATTCTGCATCATTATATTCTTATTCATACACCTGGTAACCTTCCACTACTTTTCAATCTCTGATACATCTAAGGCCGGATTGATATAAGTATCGCATTGTCATACACGTAGAGCAATTACCTTATAGTTCTTTCAGCATTTATGAAATCTTTTTTAATAATAAAACAAATATTGGATTTGGATGAGTGATAGTGCCAGAACGATCAATTATTATCATATATTTACAGTCCGGGTGCCGCTATACTTGATCATGTGACATGTCAGAGAAGAACACAATTGTATCTCCATACGGTACCTCTAGTGTTTCAAAAGTTATCAGTACAGAAATTCTGCATAGATTCTCCTCTGGTTTCTTCACAACACGTCACATAGGTGTGCATCACAGGGGAGCGTTCCTGGGTGTGTGTAGACCTATCCCAGGTCACATGGTTGTCATAGTCAGCCCCCCCCCCCCCCCATTATAAAGTCATAATAATATAAGTATACAGTGTATGAATAGATAACAGCATACGGTACTTATAAGTAATATCACAATATAATGCACATGAATAGTACGTCCATACTGTACAAAGAAATATTTACACTATGTAAAGCATCTATATCACTGCCATGTACAGTAACAGGACCCTCCATGTGCCCCCATTAATGTTGGTTGCATAGACAGAGGAGCCACAAGGGGGAGCACTCTGTATACAGATGAGGATTGTATGTGGTATACATCTGCTACTAGACGGGCAGCATTACACATCAGCAATGCTGGGGAAAGACCCCTTATTGTATAAGACCCCTACGTATCGCCCAGATCTCCCAACAGGAAATATCACTCCCGGCATATGAACAGATTAATGGATCTTGCCGTGCGGCCTGAGCTTCCCAAGTCTTATTACACTGCGGAATTTATTAGCCCGATCCAAGGAGTTTCCTTGAATATAAGTTTCTCTATAACCATGTGACAAGCGCGGAGCTCGTTCTCTCCTGATTCATAGAACATGAAGGAAAAAGAGCAATGAAGGGGAAAAATATCTCCGGTAATTGCTGCAATTGTAGAACATTCATAGAACACAACAATAATAGGACATAAATCCATTCACTAATCAATTAATGATTGCACAATGTAATTGCATCATTAAATATGTGCATAATATTACAAAGCACAGAAAGCAGAGCATGGATTGCAGAGCACACAGAACAGAGCATGGAGCACAGAGAGAAGAGCACGCAGACAGAGCATGGAGCACAGAGAGAAGAGCACGCAGAACAGAGCCTTGGAGCACAGAAGAAGATGCACGCAGAACAGAGCATGGAGCACAGAGAGAAGAGCACTCAAACAGACATGGAGCACAGAGAGAAGACGCAGAACAGAGCATGGAGCACAGAGAGAATACACGCAAACATAGCATGAGACCAGATAGAAGAGCACCAGAACGAGCATGGACGCAGATAGAGCACATAGAACATCGAGCACAATAGAGAGTAGTAGCACATACACAGAAGTCATGGAGCACGAGTATGAGCAAGCAAGGGAGTACAGAGAGAGACTTCATGCAGAACAGAGCATGGAGCACAGAGAGAAGGGCACGCAGAACAGAGCATGGAGCACAAGAGAGAAGACACATAGAACAGCTTGGAGCACCGAGAGAAGACACGCAGAACAAAGCATGGAGCACATAGAGCAAACACACCAGAACAGAGCATGGATCACGGAGAGCAGAGCCACAGAACAGCAGACACAAGAAAGAGCATCAGCAAGCGCAGGACAAGAGAGAAGAGCACATAGACAAGCATGACACAGAGAAAGCACATAAACAGAGCATGGAGCCACAGATGCGAAGCACATAGACATCACGCAGTTTGAGCACCAGATAACAGACACCCAGAGCCGACCATGGAGCACATAGAGCAAGCCACAAAACAGACATGGACATGATGTAAGAGCACGCAGCAAACAAGTCGTGAGCACAGAGAGAAGCGCTCGCAAGACATAGCATGGAGCACCTAGGAAAGACACGCAGAACGCATGAGCAACACGAGAGAAGAGCCCATAGAACAGGAGGAGCAGGATCACGAGCGAGCATAGCAGGAGTACAGTAAGACATATAAGCAGATAGAGCATGGAGCACAGAGAGGAAGGACGCAGAACAGGCATGGAGCACAGAGAGAAGAGCACAATAACAACGCTGGATCAGCACAGAGAGAAGGGCACGTCAGACAGACATGCAGCACATAGTGCAAGTCCACAGGAACAGAGCAATGATCACGGAGAGCAGAGCCACACGAACAGAGCTGGAGCAAGAGGACATCACATTGTAGAGAAGGATCACATGAGAAATGAGCAATAGCAACAGAGCAAGAGCACATAAACAGAAGGACAGGAAAGCACATATAACAGAGCTATGAGCACAGAGCGAAGAGCAACGCTAAAAACAGATGCATGGCACGCACAGAGAGGACAATACGCCATTGCACAAGAAAACACAGAGCAGTGGAGCACAGAGGCAGAGGCACCATGAACGAGTCATGGAGGCCCGAAGAGCAAGAGCACATAGAACAGAGCGGAGCACAGAGCAAGCAGCACTACAGACCAGGACATGGCTCACGCACAGAGAGCAGAGCCACAGAACAGATCGGACACACCCCCGGATGGACGCACACCGAACGATGAGCACTGACAGAGCATGGAGTACAGAGAGCAGAGAATGGAGCCCATAGAGCAGAGCAAGAAGCACAGAGAACAGAGCATGGAACACAAGAACAAACTGGGCACTCACGCACAAGAGCATGGGAGCCAGAGAGAAAGAAGGTGAACAAAAGCACGCGAGTGAGCAAATGGAGCAAAGAGCGAAGAACATGGAGCATAGAGCGCAGTGCATGGAGTACAGAAAGCAGAGCATGGAGTGTAGAGAGAAGAGCATGGAGCGTAGAGAGCAGAGCATGGAGTGAAGAGAGCAGAGCATGGAGCACAGAGAACAAAACATGGAGCACAGAGAGCAGAGCATGGAGCACAGAGAGCAGAGCATGGAGCACAGAGAGCAGAACATGGAGCATAGAGGGCAGAGCAATGAACGTTAGAAAAAAAGAGCAGAGCAATAGAGCACAGAGAGTAAGCGTGTAGCACGAGAGCAGAGCAATTGACACAGTAGGCGCGGAGCATGGAGCACAGAGAGTAGAGCGTGTAGCAAAGAGAGCAGAGCATGGAGCACAAAGAGCAGAACATGGAGCACAGAGAGCAGAGCATGGAGCATGATGGAGAATGATGAGTCAGTGTTATCTATATAGAGATCATTGTACAGGGAGGGGGAGGGGATAAGCTGTGACATCATCTATTGTCAGTATATGTGTAATGATGGTCATTGTTATCTATATATAGGTCATTGTACAGAGGGGGGAGGGGATAAGCTGTGACATCATCTATTGTCAGTATTGATGTAATGATGGTCAGTGTTATCTCTATAGAGGTCATTTTACAGGGAGGGAGAGATAACTGTGACATCATCTATTGTCAGTATGATGTAATAGGGTCAGTGTTACTATATAAATGTATTGTACAGGGAGGGGGAGGAGATAAGCTGTGACTCATCCTATTGTCAGTATTGATGTAATGATGGGTCATGTTATCTATAGAGGTATTGTACAGGGAGGGGAGGGATAAGCTGTGACATCATCTATTGTCAGTATGTATGTATGATATGGTCGTGTTATCTATAGAGGTCATTGTACAGGGAGGGGGGGAGGAGATAAGCTGTGACATCATCCTTGTCATTAGTTGATGTAATGATGGGTCAGTGTTATCTATATAGAGGTCATTGTACAGGGAGGGGGAGGAGATAAGCTTTGTGACATCATCTATTGTCACGTATGATTCATGATGGTCAGTATTATCTATATAGAGGTCATTGTACAGGGAGGGGGAGGAGATAAGCGTGGACATCATCTATTGTCAGTAGTGATGGTAATGAGGGTCAGTGTTATCTATATAAGGTCATTGTACGAGGTGAGCGAATAGCTTTTGACATCTCTATTGTCAGTATGTGATGTAATGAAGGGTCAGTGTGTATCTATAGTAAATGTCATTGTACAGGGAGGGGGAGGAGATAAGCTGGTGACATCATCCTTGTCGTATTGATGTAATGATGGGTCATGTTATCTATATAGAGGTCATTGTACAGGTGGGAGGGATAAGCTGTACATCATCTATTGTCAGTATGATTAATGATGGGTCAGTGTTTCTATATAGAGGTCATTGTACAGGGAGGGGGAGGAGATAAGCGTTGAATATCTATTGTCAGTAGTGATTAATGATGGGTCATGTTTCTATATATAGTCATTGTACAGGGAGGGGGAGAGATAACTTGACATCATCTATTGTCAGTAGTGATGTAATGATGGGTCAGTGTTACCATATTGTGGTTACTGTACAGGGAGGGGGAGATAAGCTGTGACATCATCTATTGTCAGTAGTGATGTAATGATGGGTCAGTGTTATTTATATAGAGGTCATTGTACAGGGAGGAGGAGGAGATAAGCTGTGACATCATCTATTGTCATATGGATAGTAATGATTGGTTCATTGTTATCTATATAGAGGGTCATTGTACAGGGAGGGGATAGAGATAGCTGTTACATAATCTAGTACATCTTCTAGCTATGTACTATTGTCAGTAGGATGTAATGATGGTCAGTGTATCTATATAGAGGTCATTGTACAGGGAGGAGGAGTAAGCTGTGACATCATCTATTGTCCGTATGATGTAATGATGGGTCATGTTTCTATATAAGGGTCATGGTACAGGAGGGGAGAGATAAGCTGTGACATCATCTTTGTCAGTAGTGATGTAATGATGGAGTCAGTGTTATCTATATGAGTCATTGTACAGGAGGGGAGATAGCTGTGACCATCATCTATTGTCAGTAAGTGATGTATGATGGTCATGTTATCTATAGAGGTCATTGTACAGGGAGGGAGATAAGCTGTGACATCATCTATTGTCATAGTGATGTAATGATGGGTCAGTGTTATCTATATAGAGGTCTTGTACAAGGAGGGGAGATAGTGTGACATCATCTATTGTCGTAGTGATGTAATGATGGGTCAGTGTTATCTATATAGAGTCATTGTACAAAGGGGAGAAGAGATAAGCTGTGACAACATCTATTCAGTAGTGATGTAATGATGAGTCAGTGTTATCTTATAGGAGGTCTTGTACAGGAGGATGGAGATAACATGACATCATCTATTGTCAGTAGTGATTAATGATGGTCAGTGTTATCTATATAGAGGTCATTGTACCGGGAGGGGAGGAGATAAGCTGTGACAATCATCTATTGTCAGTAGTGATGTACTGATGGTCCATGTTTCATAAGAAATGTCATTGTACAGGGAGGAGGGAGGAGATAAACTGTGACAATCAGCTATTGTCAGTATGATGTAATGATGGGTCAGTGTTATCTATATAGAGGTCATGTACAGTGAGGGAGGAGGATAGAGCTGTGCATCATCTATTGTCATAGTGATGTAGTGATGGGTCAGTATTATCTATATAGAGGTCATTGTACAGGGTGGGGAGGAGATAAGCTGTGACATCATCTATTGTCAGTAGTGATGTAATGATGGGTCAGTGTTATCTACTATAAGGTTATTGTACAGAGAGGGGGAGGAGATAAGACGGTGACATCATACTTTGTCGTAGATGTATAATGTGTCAATGTTATCTATATAGGGTTCTTGTACAGAGAGGGGGTGGATAAGCTGTGACCTCATCTATTGTCATATTGATGTATGATGTCAGTTTTCTAATAATGGGTCTTGTACGGTAAGAGGAGGAGATAAGCCTGTGACTCATCTATTGTTCATTAGTGATGTAATGATGGTCAATGTTATCTATATAGAAGGTCATTTGTACAAGGAGGGGAGAGGAGATACAGCTGTGACTCATTCTATTGTCCCAGTTAAGATGGTTAATCATGGTCAGTGTTATCTAAATGAGGCATTGTACGGAGGGAGAGGAAAGCTGTGACAATATCTATTGTCGTCATGATGTAATGATTGGTCAGTTTTATCTAGATAGAGGTCATTGTCAGGGAGGAGAGATAAGCTTGACTCATATATTGGTCATAGTTGATTGTAATGATGGGTCAGGTTATCTATATAGAGGTCATGTGCGGGATGGGGAGAGATAAGCTGTTGACATCATCTATTGTCAGTATGATGGTATGATGGTCGTGCTTATAATAGAGTCATTGTACCGGGGGGGAGGAGATAGCTTGACATCATCTATGGTCAGTAGTGATGTAATGATGTGGTCATGTTATGTATATAGATGTATTGATTGTACAGGAGAGGATGAATAAGCTTGTGACTCATCTCTTGTTCGTAGTGATGTAGTGTGGGTCAGTGTTTCTATATAGAGGTCATTGTACAGGGAGGTGGAGGGAATAGCCGTGACATCCTATTGTCAGTATGTGATGTAAGGATGGGTCAGTGATTGTCTATATAGAGGTCATTGTACAGGAGGGTAGCAGCATCAGCTGTTGACATCATCTATTGT
The DNA here is from genome assembly GCA_019512145.1 of Engystomops pustulosus. Classification (NCBI taxonomy): domain Eukaryota; kingdom Metazoa; phylum Chordata; class Amphibia; order Anura; family Leptodactylidae; genus Engystomops; species Engystomops pustulosus. The sequence continues at coordinate 90,839,667 of CM033648.1, forward strand.
CAGTAGTGATGATGATGGTCAGTGTTATCTATATGAGGTATTGTACAGTAAGAGGGAGGAGATAAGTTTTCTGTGACATCATCTATTGTCATAGTGATGTAATGGATGGGTCATGTTATCTATTAGAGTCTTGTACAGGGGGAGGAGATAAGCTGTGACATCATCTATTGTCTTAGTGATGTAATGATGGGTCAGTGTTTATCTATATAGAGTCATTGTACGGGAGGAGGAGATAAGCTTTGAATCATATATTGTCAGTATGATGTAATGATGGTCATTGTTTTTATATAGAGGTCATTGTTACAGGGGGGGGAGGAGATAAGCTGTGAGACTCATCTATTGTCAGTAGTGATGTAATATGGGTCAGTGTCATCTATATGAGGTCATTGTAACAGGGAGGGGAGGGAGATAGCTGTGACATCATCTAGTTTCAGTAGTGATGTATGATGGTCAGTGTTATCTATATAAGGTCATTGTACAGTAGGAGGAGATACCTGTATATCATCTATGTCAGTAGTGATGTAATTTGGGTCAGTTTATCTATATAGATGTCTGTACAGGAGGCGAGGAGATAGCTGTGACATCATCTATTGTCAGTAGTGATTTAATGAGGGTCATGTTACTATATTGAGGGCATTGTACAGGGGGGAGATAAGCTGTGACATTCATCTATTGTCATTAGTGAGGTAATGATGGGTCAGGTTATCTATATAGAGGTCATTGTCAGGGAGGATGAGGATATAACGGTGACCTCATATATTGTCCTTAGTGTGTACTGATTGGGTCAGTGTTATCTATATAGAGGTCATTGTACAGGGAGGGGAGCAGATAAGCTGTGACATCATCTATTGTCAGTAGTGATGTAATGATGGGTCAGTGTTATCTATATAGAGGTCATTGTACAGGGAGGGAGGAGATAAGCTGTGACATCATCTATTGTCAGTAGTGATGTAATGATGGGTCAGTGTTATCTATATAGAGGTCATTGTACAGGTAGAGGGAGGAGATAAGCTGTGACATCATCTATTGTCAGTAGTGATGTAATGATGGGTCAGTGTTATCTATATATATAGAGGCCATTGTACAGGTAGAGGGAGGAGATAAGCTGTGACATCATCTATTGTCAGTAGTGATGTAATGATGGTGTTATCCCTTATTGTTATCCAGTCTGTGATGTAAAAGATATGACTACCAGATATGAAAACCCTACGGAATTATCATTTGTTATTAATCCCTGTGGCCTGAGTGCAAATTGCAGGATATAGAAATGTAAAATTAAAAAAAAAAAATTATTTCAAAATATCAAAAATTCCATAAAAACCTTGTTATAAAGGACAGAAAATCCCAATAAGGAATCAATAATAATACAATCAGAGTCCTGGATACAGTGCAATGAAGTAGACCCTTCCCTTCCCCCGCTCAGACAGAGGATTAAATCTCATTAAACTCAGTCTTTTCCCTCTTTCTTGTCGACGACTCGTTCTTTGATGTTTCCTTTTCATCTCTCGTTCTTCACTTCCAATCTTCCACTTCTCTACACCTCAGTCTCTGACCTTTCCTCTAAATGTGTTTTCCTCTTATCGATTCCTATCTGGGGATCTTTTCCTCTGATTTCTCTGTTACATTCATGTTTCTATTAAGCCTCGTCCACAAATGGATTTCTTATTCGTCATTTCCCCTTGAAATCACAATGCGGCCACGACGAGATGTGCGGCTCTGAAGTCAGAAGCAGCGGCTTCAGCACGAGACGACATGTTACATATTAAACCAAATAGAAAAATACTTAAAGCTCCAACACACTTTCTATAAAACGTTATAAATGAATAATAATGTCGGTAATAGTAAACTTTTTAATGTACTTTATTAAGGAATTATGTTCCTGTGTCCTTCTTTTTCCCCTGCCTTTCTTCCTGAATTCAGCAGTTTGTGTAAATCAGCTGTAAATCAGTAAATCAGAGATAAATGAACCTGATAAAGTTTCTAATGACTTTTTCTCTTTGCAGACAGTCTCTGGATAGTCTCCTCAGAGAGCCAAATCATCAAAAGAAATATTCTCTAGGTATGGAAAGATTTCATCTTTAGCCTCCTTATCTGTCTGAAATATATTACAACATTTACCATTGTCACCTGCTCTATTGATTTCTGAAATAAAAAAATATACATCAAAGGTTTCGTTAAATAGAAAATTTAAGAAATTTAGGTAAGAAAATAAACTACATGAAGCAGTGCTGAATGTGTCACCGTCCTGTAGTGACAAAACAATATTTTTCCCTTGGATTTCCCTGGAGTTGAGTGTCCAAATAATTGATTATTTAACACTAAAAATGAGCTTTCTTACATTGGGGTTTTTCCAATGTGCCCCCTTCACATGATCATAGCGGTGATGTGCATCCTCAGCCAGTGATTCTACAAACTGCAGCCTGGAGAGATGTGTAATCATATATTTGTGTATGGTGTTAGTAGCAGCAGGACTGTTATATATGGATTTATATTCCACGATTTTAGCTTCCCCGTGTGCATCGGAGGTGTGTCCTCACACTGTTGTGCTCTGAGCTCTCTGCAGCCAGTGTTAAGTATTGTCCCTGAAGAGATTCATATCTTTGAGTGTGTTATTAGTAGAAGCAGGACTGTGAAATATGGATTTATATTCCAGGATTGTAGCTTTTCCATCTGCACTAGACTGGTGATGTGTCCTCACTTTGCTGTGCTCTGTGTTCTCTGTAGCCCATGTTATGTATTGGCCCTGGAGATGGGCACTCATACCTTTTTGTGTGTTGTTAGTAGCAGCGGGACTGTGAAATATGGATTTCTTGTACAGGATGGAGAGTCTCAGATGGAATGTCAGACATCTTTCTCTTCTTACCTGTATTTGAGGGGAAACATGTGGTCTGTGCTCCAAGCAAAACAAAGTGCTAGAAGCAGCCTCAACAAAAAGATGAAAGAAATAGGTACAACAAATCTAAAACCAAATAGCGATATTTGGTTTCCTTCTATCTGATCCTTGGTTATAAATAACAACAAGATTTTCTAAGGCTTCAGAGATTTCCCAGAAAACAAGGCATTTCTTTTCTTCACATCAAGAAGACGTTACAGATTGTAAGATTTACTCCTCGAGAGGCTCTTGTCCTGCCAAAAACATCCCTTGTAGTTTTTCACTTGGCTTGGTAAAGGTCTCGAGAGGCCGAAACGTTGCAGCTCGTAACCTTTTCATGATGTGAAGCCATTAGACTCTGTGATTTATGTGGAATCTGGTGCCTTGGAAATTGTTCTGGAAACATAGTTGCAAACAGTCTCCTTCCCACAAAAGAAAAGAGTCTTTATCAATTCTCTTCTCCAGGGATTCTATGGAACCAGCGTCTGATTGACAAGGAAGAAGAGAAAAGCAGCTTGAAGGGAGGCGTCATGTGTCCTCCCTCTCAGGAATAGAGGCTCATATACACAGAGCCGTATCCACTCCATACACTGCAATGAAGGTGATACCAAAATGATCCGTGTTCTTACATGTTATACGCACTGATATCTTTTAGGAACTTAGATCAGATGCCGCCCCCATAATCATCCAAAATAATTCCAAACCCCCCCCCCAGAAATGCAAAATAAAAGCAAATTTATAGAAATTGTAATTTTGCTTTAATGAGTCGAAACTAAAATTGGCGACACGTTAAAACTCCATCAGGTTAGAAAATTGTTGTTGTTTTCCCTTTCTTATATTTTGGTTATTTGTTACATTTTTTAGGGCGTTGTCCATCAGGAATATCTGAGTGTCTGGAAAAACGGGAGCCCAGTAACGGTGCCCCAGCTTATCGCCAATGACCCGGAGACTGTATCCTTGTCAGGCTTCTAGGGTAGTGAATCCCCTGGACCACCATGGGCAATGACACCAGCCGAAACCTGGGACCGGAATCTAAGTGGCACCCGGTCTTCACCAGAGGCTGCCACAAAGATGGTTAGATTTGCTGCGGCAGGGTGTCACCAGGTCGTTCCACAGGTTTGACTTATCCGCGGTGGCAACCAAGGTCGAGGTACAACGTCAGCAGTCAATTTTGTGGTCGAGGACAACTGGAGGTCAAAACTAGCGGCAACAGTTCATGGTCAGAGACGGAGCAGGAGGTCATGGTTGGCAGAGGAGGAGTGAAGTCGGTAGTAGGTCCGGGGTCACAACGGGAAGTCAATACACAGAAACAGGTCACAGGAAAGAGCTTTCTCTGAGGCATGAGCACAAAGATCTGGCGGGGGATGCTGGGAGAAGCCGGCTTCTAAACAATCCCGGGAGGTGGCAGGAGCTTGGAGAGGTAAGTGTGGTCGGGGAGGGCAGCCGCAATGGAGAGGGGCACGGGTGCGCCTGCGACCAAGATGTGGGTCGCAGGAGCACCCGTGACAATCCTGCAGGTGACACAATGGGGCACATTTACTAAGGGTCCGAACAGCGCATTTTCATCAAGTTTAGTTTTTTTTTCGTTTGGCTCTGAATTGCCCCGGATTTTTGGCGCACGTGATTGGATTGTGGTGCATCGGCGCTGGCTTGCATGCGACATAAATTGGGGTGACTCACATGCGCCGGGAAGAAGAAAGTGAACTCCAGGGGATCTCAGCGGGGGAAGCGACACATGCAGGATATTGGGCGCACGATCTTAGTGAATCACGGGAGACCCGAATCCTCGTTGGACAACGCACAGCGGGGATCGTGACAGGAGGGGTAAGTAAATGTGCCCCAATGTATCTCTTGGCGTTGTACAATGTGTAGTCCTATGATAATCCCCCTGCTAGTCTCTGGGTAAACATCTTATATACTGGAAGGTTCCCTCCATGGAGCAGGGTGACAGCTTTGTATCAGCGAGAAGATAATAATAAAACAACAAGGTGGAAGTCGCTGACCTGAAGACGTTTATTGGAGAAATATTCAGAAATGGGATTTATTCATGAAATAACCCCCATCCGGCGCTGCTAATGTCATCATCTCAATCTCCATCATATAAACAGGTCACACAAGTCACTTTACATCAATATTATTACATTTCTGGAGGTTGAGTGACATTTCTATGGGGTTTGTATGTACTCCATATATCTTACACTAACACCATTTTCTTTAAAAGAATAAAAAATGACAAAAAAATCTCCCTTTCCCTAAAAACCTTTTCAAAGGTCCTGCATATTGCAGGGAAATACTGACTTATGCTGATTAAAATAAAGCATTTTGAGTGAGATAGAAACTTACTATTATCTGCAGCAGCCTCTGTCTGTGCCTTTCATGTATCACTCAAGCGCATCAGCAGAGTAATGTAGGACAAAATACTGACCTGAACTAATGGGATAAAGCACTTAGGGTTAGATAGAGACTTACCCTTACTCTAGTAGCCTCTGTCGGTACCTGTGTCTCTCCTATTTCACACAGAAGCATAAGCAGGATCATTATAGGACATTATAGAGAACTGCTGACCTTTACTGGAGAAAATGAAGCACTAGTATGAGATAGAAACTTACTATTATCTCCAGCAGACCCTATGGGGCAGATTTACTTACCCGGCCCATTCGCGATCCAGCGGCGCGTTCTCTGCGCTGGATTCGGGTCCGCCCGGGATTTATTAGCGCTGCTGCGCTGAAAAGCATCGGAACGCGCTGGAGTTCACCAAGCCGGGCTGAGTGAAGGTAAGTGCAAGCTCCGCAACAGATTTTTTTTTTAATTGCGGCGGTTTTTCCGAATCTGTCGGGTTTTCGTTCGGCCACGCCCTCCGATGCGCCACAATCCGATCGCGTGCGCCAAAATCCCGGGGCAATTCAGGGGAAATCGTCTCAAATCGGAAATATTCGGGTAACACGTCGGGAAAACGCGAATCGGGCCCTTAGTAAATGACCCCCAATGTCTTTTCTGAATCGCTCATCTACATCAGCAGAGTCATGTAGCACATAATACAGATGAACTGACCAGTACTGATGGGAGAAAAGCACTTCGGGTGAGATAGAAACTTACTATTATCTTCACCATACTCTCTCTATGCCTGTGCCTCTGCTCTATGACTTGTCAGCATCAGCAGGATCCATTAGGACATTATAGAGAAGTATTGACCTGTATTGCTGGGAATAAAGCACTTGGGGTTAGAAAGAAACTTCTTATTATCTCCAGCATCCTCCATCTGAGTCTCTCCTCTATCACTCAGAGGCATCAGCAGGAACACATGAGACATTGGGGCAGATTTACTTACCCGGTCCTGTCGCGATCCAGCTGCGCGTTCTCTGTGGAGGATTCGGGTCTTCCGGCGATTCGCTAAGGTAGTTCCCCCGATGTCCACTAGATGTCACTGAAGTTCACCAAGCCAGGCCAGGTGCAGGTAAGTACGTGTCAAGCAACACTTTTTTTTTTTTAAATACGGTTTTTTAAATACGGTTTTTCCGAATCCGTCAGGTTTTCTTACGGCCATGCCCCACGATTTCCGTCGCGTGCATGCAGGAGCCGATGCGCCACAATCCCGCCGCATGCGCCAAAAACAGTTCAGGGAAAATTGGCGCAAATCGAAAATATCCAGGTAACGTGAATCGGGCCCTTAGTAAATGACCCCCATTGTAGAGTGACCTGTACTGATGGGGTCAGGCCGCACATCCTCAGAGCCATTGACCATCTTAGCAGTCGCACTCATCTCCGTGTATGACTACACAGGTGATATACGGGGTTGGTCAGTTTACACAAATGGTGGCAATGACTCAGGATGTGGTACATTAGGCGCCACGTTCCACCACTTATTATTACGGATAGACCTTCACTATAACCTGGTGACAGATTCTCAGTCGCTGAGTTTGTAATAAACATCGGAGAAGCTGCTGATGCGGCGATACGCGGGACATGAGGAACGGCTCCCTGTCTTATTATATATATATGTATATAGAAATATATCACCTGGCCGCCTACAGTCCGGGGGGATGAGGGCTTTAACCCTTCAAAATCAAAGAATTCTCTGTGCACATATCGCAATAGACTACTGATACACCGACCCGGATCTCATCCATCCAATAATAATATACATAATGTTCTCAATGATTGGTCACAGATCAGCACAGACCTGATTTTCTAGAGTTTCTTGACCGCGGCGAGCCAATGGGGCACATTTACTTAGCCGCCCCTTGCGCAATCCCCGCTTTGCATTGTTCGACGATCATGGACTCCGCGCGATTCAATAAGATTGTGCATCCGAGTTCCTGCTTGTGTCGCCGGAGTTCCCCTTCTTCTTCCTGGTGCATGTAAGGGCTTGGCTTAAAGACACATATTTAAATGTTAAATCTCACACTTAGTCCGAATCAGTTGGATCGTCCGACGGCGCACCCCCCCGTATTGTGTCTCATGAAAGCCAGTGCGATTGCGCTGAAATACTATCGCATGTGACACAATCCCCTTTTAAATGTGGCGCCTAATGGCAATCGTTGGAATTTCCAATGTTTGTGCGGTCCGTGGACCCTTAGTAAATGAGCCCCTATGTGTCCTTGAATGGATTTGACTTCATCTAAAGTGATTCTCTCGCTTTACCCCTCTATACCTAGGGATCCATCATTTGCTGTAGGAAAGCCCCAGGTCGCTACCTCTTGGAGCAGTCTATATACGGTGACACCCAGGATAGGTGTTTACACGCGTTAGCTGCCGGTGATGTGGATAACTACCAGACTGATGTCTGGGAATGCAGAGAATGTTAAGCCGAGTGATGGAGACTGGTTCCTTGGAAAAGTACTTGGAACCTTTTGCTCAGGCAACATCCAGTGGAATAAGTCCTGGGAACCCAAACTTCCCAACTGTCCCAGATCGAGCTGGACAGTGCCAGTTTTCCCACTCTGTCCCACCCTGCGGGAGTTATGTGGCACGGCATGCTTCAGACGCTAGTCAAAGCTGATAACAGTGATAATGAAGAGAGCCGGCAGCTCCCTGACCCCTGCTGCATGCAGAAAGAGAGAGGAGCTGCTGCGGGGATCGAGGAAAGGTGAGTATCTGTGCTTATTATTTTACTGTGGGGGCACTATAAGAGGCGGAGCTGCTGGAAGGGGCACTATAATAGGAGGGACTGCTGATGGGCGCAACAAGCAGAAACTTTCATATGAAGGAAAGCTTGGGGGCACAATATCAGAGGGGCAACAATGTGAGGGGGAGAAGGAAGCCACAATGTGACAGGGAGCTGTAGGGACACAGTATGGGGGGAGGTGGAGGCCACTAAGAGGGAAATTATACTGTGTGGGGGTGGAGTAAGGGGTGGATCAAGAGGTGTGGGTTAGGGAAAAAGTTTCAGCATAGCGCATCACATCTTTTCTCCTCCTTTCATCGTTACTAAAGTTGGTAGTTTTGGGAACCTCTTACTCAGGCAACTTGCAGTTGGGAAAAGGAACCTTTTGCTCAGGCATCTTGAAGAAGTCAAAGGTGCCTTAAATTGTCCAGAAGAGTTTGGGTGGAAGTAGACTGTAAGGTTCAGGACCATGAAGACAGGTACCAGAGATAGAAGGACGAGAGAGAGGGCTCAGCAGCCACAGCCAGGGGGCGCCGCACAGTCCTTCTCACCGCTGCCCCATGACGCTTTAGGATTGATATTGTCTATTTGCAGGAAGACTAATTCGATGGAAAACTGAACTTCCAGCTCGCACACAAAGGCTTTACATATTAAACACATCTCCGACGCTCGGCAGTGGCTACTGACACGTCTCATTAGGATCCACTGATAATCTAATAGCCATGAAGACAGTCAATTCAGTCCTGAGAATTCCCTATAATTAAGCCGTATGGAGGCTGAATACAGATCAATGTTTCAGTATTTCATCCATCGCTGTCTCATTTGCAGGTAACACAGGTGCATGCTGGGACATATCCCTAAGAAGGTTTCTTCATTTTACATTCACAGATTGTTTGCATCAAGTAATCAAAGTTCTTAATAAAATGATAAAATTGATCAAAATAAAAACAGGGGATATAAGGAAGGGGAGGGGGGAGCCTTAAAGGGAATCTACCACCAGGATGAAGGATTGTAAACCAAGCACTGACATACTGGTGTGCGCCCCCTTTGGCAGGTTCTGCCCTACTTTTAGCTTCTTATGTCCTTGTCTTTATGAAGAAAAGGCATTAAAAATTATGCAAATGAGCCTGTGGGGCTCCCAGCTTCATAGATGTTAATTGAGCCTGGAGCCTCTCGGGCTTATTTGTATAATTTTTAAAGCCTTTTTTCTCTATAAAAACTAGGATATAAGAAGCTAAAAGTAGAGCGGATCCTGCCAGAGAGGGAAAACACCATAATGCAAATGCTTGGTTTATAATCCTTCATCCTAGTGAAGACAGCGGGAGAGCAGCACTCCGTGGTGGTTAATGTTTATTCAAACACCAGTGGTAATAAGGCACAACGTTTCGGCTAACTCCATGTAGCCATTTTCAAGCAATGAAAAAAGTGATACAGGGCGGGTTTATATCCCCCGCAGGATGTGACATCATCAATAATAAAAAACAATTAGCATAGTGGGACATGTGCTTACAACATATTTTTATAATGGCGTGTTATGGTAGATTTCTCTCCTTTGGATACCACACATATTGTTTTATTCCACGATATGACACTGATGTATAACTAATGTATGTTATTCATAATATATCACTATGCTAATTGTTTTTATTATTGATGATGTCACATCCTGCGGGGGATATAAACCCGCCCTGTATCACTTTTTCATTGCTTGAAAATGGCTACATGGAGTTAGCCGAAACGTTGTGCCTTATTACCACTGGTGTTTGAATAAACATTAACCACCACGGAGTGCTGCTCTCCCGTTGTCTTCATTTGGATTTTCTGGAGCCTTGAGTCGGGCTCTTGGAGCTTGCACCCACCTGGATTTTAATCCGTTTGCTTTGCTGTGCCGCCCTCACCTCCCTTCTGTGTTGGATCCTTCATCCTAGTGGTAGATGTCCTTTAACATATAAACAATATAAACTGAGTCTGATTAAAAGTTCAAGGGGAACACAATGCTATGGTGCTATAGTGGGTGGTCCCACTGATCAGACTGCAATGGACTTCTTAAAGGGTCAATAACAACAATCCTATGACATAATCACCTTTACATGGATATACAAATAAGTCTGCGTCGAGGTAGAAATAATGGGGCTTATTTACTAAGGGTCCCGCGGATCGCACTTTCGTCTGCTTTTCGAAATTTTGTTGATTTGCGCCGCTATTTAGAAGGGGATTGTATTGCACCAGATCGGATTTTACCGCAATCGGCCTTACTTTCATGCGAAAGAAATCGGTGGGCGGGTCCGACAGATTCGGCCTGAGCGCAGGATTTATCTTTAAAATTGTGTCGCATCCAATGCACTTACATGCACCAGGAAGAAGAAGGTGAACTCCGGCGGACCTGAGTGGGGAAGCGACACATGCAGAAAATCGATGCATTCTCGCGGACAATGCACAGTGGGGATCGCCCAGGACGGGGTAAGTAAATGTGCCTCAATGTGACCTTCCTATAGACATCAGGCATTTTGGCTTTCCTCGGATTCACCACCTTTTAGCTGTGATTCACAATTCCAGCCTCTACCTGTGCTACGACTGTGGGCAAATCAGGCCCCGCCCCTGGTGCACTTGAAGCATGATTTGCATATCCATAAAAAAGGTGATTATATCTACTTGTTCTATCAGTTTGTGGCTATAAAGATCTATTCCTGTGCCTATTTCAGGCCACTACGTTGCAGCACTTGGCATTTTAGATCTGACGGAATCACTTTAAGGAGCATAGGGCCACATTTATCACTTTTGTGCGCCTAAGTGTAGTAGTTGCGCCTAAATTCTGGCGCACTGTTTTGCCAGAATTATCACAAGCTACAACCATCGGTGATAAGTATATTTTCTGCCTCTTTTTAATCACTTTACTTTAACACCGTTTAGGCGCAGTTTAGGCGCAATGTTAGATTCGGGCACTTACATGTGATCCTGCTACAAGCTCCTCTCTGCTTCTCCCACAGCCCAGAATGAAGATAACACTCACAGCAGCACCCAGGTGTGTGACACCCAGCACCCAGTGACCTCCTCAGCAGGGGCTTCTCCTGGAGGGGATCCCCCAGTGCTGGTCTCCTGCTGCACCCCTGTAATTCTGCACAATATCCCCCTCAGACACTGTGCAGAATTACATGGGGGACACTTGTATGTAGTATCTGCAAACTTCTCTTGCTCTTGCTGTGAGCTCAGGTTTTGCAGAATATTTTGTAAATAGAAGGTGATGAACTGTAAATAGAGTCTGCAGCTCCTGTCTGTAATGTATCTAATTGTATCTATTATATGTTCCAGTGTCTGTAATGTATCTAATGTATCTATTATATGTACTAGTGTCTGGCTGAGCTTTGCTGCTAGAAATGAGCTCTTCTGCAAAGGGGCTCAGTGCTTTCTTCTCAGATAACGCCACCTTCGGGCTGGAGTGTTTTTGCGCCTGTTTTTGCGCCTAAATGAAAACGTTGCAAGTGATGAATATCATTAGGCGCAGCAAAACATCTGGATTGGTAAGATAGATGAGGGAAAGGTGCTTATTTGTGCTGCACGGCTAGTTAGGCGTTTAATTGCAAAAATGGTGCAAAAACGGTACGCCTGAATGAAAAGGCGCAAAAACAACAGAAAAAACGAGTGATAAATGTGGCCCAAAGTTTTGCATCTACAAAGTTTCCTGTCCCTTTAAATGATAATTCATTCTGAATAAACCCCATAAAGCTAATTCCCACATCTGCGTGATACAGCGATCAGTGATGACCTCTGTAAATGTATCCAATGTGTTTGTGGATCCCCTGGAAGCGGCGTAGCCGGAGGCGGTGTCAGGCGGTGACTCCGTGAAGCGATTGCCCTGTATTTTATTTATGGAATGTTATTATGGCTCATTTGATTTGATTCAGAAACATTGTCATTCTCACAAGTTCTCTCCTCGGGCGCATGCAAATGAATTCCCAAGATTGGAATCTTGATTTATTTAAAATGTAACACCTCTTTGTAAATCACATTAAAATTTATAATTAGCCAAATCCCTTTAACAAGGAGATACTTCATGTCAGTGCTGAGAGAAGACGCCGATAATCAAATACCTTTTAATTAGCTTCTGGCGTCACGGAAAAGAGTGAAAAAAAAAAGGTTCCACTTTTTGGGAGGAATGATGATTTCTTCGGCGCGATAATAGTTTTTTCTCGCTGTATCTGATGTGGCAAAGACCTGATCGCACCGCGGGAACGATGAGACGCATCAAAGAGTCTTCAGCTTTATATGACAACCTTTAAAGGGATGCGAGCTCCTGCTGGCACACATCAGATTAGTGTGGACCTATAGATCCCATACACATGGGCAGGAGATATGGACCACATGATGGTGGGGATTCTTGGACTGATTCCTGGTGTCATAGTCATATACTGAATGATGCTAGGATCCTCTGCCTTCCCTCCAGACTACAACCCTGGGACTCCTAGCATTCTCTCTCCGTGTGGCTGTTGTATAACGTCCTCCTGGCTCACCCTATCAGTTCCTGGATCACTTTGCTTCCTGGCTCCCTCACTTTCTATTGTGTGATATCCCAAAACTCATCATGGGAGACTTTAACATCCCTATGAACACCCCCATCTCCTCTTCAGCCTCTCAGCTTTTATCATTTACTACCTCTCTGGGACTTGTACAACTCTCTGATTCTCCTACCCACCAAGAGGGAAACATCCTTGACTTGGTCTTTGCCCGACTCTCTTCTGTCTCTGACTTTACTAACAATGACTTTCCACTTTCAGACCATAACCTTCTCTCTTTTACTGTAAGTAGTTCTTGTCCTGTACAGAATAAGTCCATTTATCACACATACCGGAACCCACGTGCCATTAGTGTTCCCCACCTCATAGAAACTGTGCAGCCATCGCTGTCCCCCATCTCCTCTCACTCTCCTGTCCTAACCTGGCTACTAATCATTATAATGAATGCCCTAGATAAGATGGCACCACCGTCGGTTTGAGCGTTGCAACACAAATGTAGGCAACCTTGGCACACGGCACAAACCGTTTCCTTCGTAAGTGCTCCAGGAGTGCCGAACGTCTGTGGAGAAAATCGGGCACTTCCACTGACTTTCTTTGCTTTAAATTTATGCTCAAATCCTATAACTCTGCTCTCCATCCTGCTAAACAGGTCTATTTTACTAATCTAATATCTTCTCTTTCTAACAACCCCAAAAGCCTCTTCCATACTCTTCACTCCTTACTAACACCAAAGGTGCAGTCACCCGTCACAGACCTTGGTGCTGAAGATCTGGCTGCCTACTTTAAAGATAAAATTGACTGCATTCACCTGGAAATAACTTCTCAATCCACTAACTCCATAAATCCCCTTCCCTCTGGTACCTTTTCTTGATCACCCTCTTCCTTTGAGCCAGTCACAGAGGAAGAAGTGTCCAGGCTCCTTTCCTCTGCTCGCCCCACTACCTGCATCAGTGACCCCATCCCCTCACATCTGGTACAGTTTCTCCCCCCAGCAGTCACTTCTCACCTCACTAAAATCTTCAACCTCTCTCTCTTCTGGTGTCGTCCCCTCTTCTTTCAAGAAACCTTCTCTGGACCCATCCAGTGCTACTAACTACAACCAGTTTTTAACCTCCCTTTCATCTCCAAACTCCTGGAACGCTTGGTCTATTCTCAACATTCCCGTTTTCTCTCAGCTAACTCGCTCATTGATCCCCTATAATCTGGTTTCCACTCTATGCATTCTACTGAAACTGCTCTTTCTAAAGTCTCCAATGATCTCCTGAATGCAAAATCCAAAGGTGACTATTCTCTCCTCATTCTCCTGGATCTATCGGCAGCGTTTGACCACCAGTTCCTCCTCAGGGGCTTCACTCCATTGGCCTAAAGGACACTGCACTCTCTTGGTTTTCTTCCTATATCTCTGACCGCACTTTCAGTGTCTCCTTTTCTGGATCTCTCTCTTCTTCTGTTCCTCTCTCTGTTGGTGTTCCTCAGGGCTCAGTCCTAGGTCCTCTTCTCTTCTCCCTCCATACAGCCCCCATTGGACAAACCATCAGCAGATTTGGTTTCCCGTATCATCTCTATGCTGATGACACCCAGCTATATACTTCTGCACGTAACATCACCCCTGCCTTACTCCAGAACACTAGTGACTGTCTCTCTGCTGTCTCTAACATCATGTCCTCTCTCTTCTTGAAACTTAATCTTTCTAAGACCGAACTTCTTGTCTTTCCACCATCTGCTAACAGAGCCTATCCTAACCTCTCAGTCTGTGGGGTCACCATAACCCCAAGGCAGCAGGCCCGCTGTCTGGGGGTTGTGCTGGACTCCGACCTCTCCTTTGAGCCACACTTTCAATCTCTTGCTCGCTCTTGCCGGATGCATCTCAGAAACATCTCCAGAATCCGACCGTTTCTCACATTTGAAACTTCTAAAACGCTAATTGTTGCTCTGATTCACTCTCGACTAGACTACTGTAACTCCCTACTAATCGGTCTTCCACTCTCCAAACTCTCTCCTCTCCAATCGCTTTTTAATGCAGCAGCCAGGCTCGTCTTTCAGACTAAACACTTCACAGATGCCTCCAATCACTGCCCTGGCTGCCAGTCTCCTTTCGAATACAGTTTAAAATAATAACCCTCATCCACAAAGCTCTGTATAATGCTGCATCCCATTTCTTTAGGCAAGCCTATAACACTCATTAACTGCATGAAGTTTTAACTCTTTTTTACCAACCCGTCCTGTGTCCTACTCCCATCTGTCATCCAGCAACCACTAGTCATAAAGCTTCTCTGGAGTCCCATTCACCCTGGACCTTGTATATAAGATGACAGCTGATGACTGGGTCAAGCCACAGCACTTCTATTTATTATATTTTGTTCTATTCCCTTATGAAGAATGGCTAAACCATTATATATTCTTTTACCTCTTGTGTCACCCCACTGCTCCTCATAAACTGTAAGCTCTTGCGAGCAGGGACCTCACTCCTTTTGTTCCATACAAATTTTTGTGCTCTGTCATGTTTTATTAAATTTGTATTTGTCCCCTATGATTTGTAAAGTGCTACGGAATATGATGGTACTATAGAAATAAAGATTATTATTATTATTATTATAGGAGACTGTGCAATAGCCCCTGGGTCCCCTGAAGCCATAGAATGTGAAAATGGCCTGAAAGGACTTTATGGGCCACCCAGAAAACCTACTTGCAACATATTGGGGCAGATTTACTTACCCGGTCCTATCGCGATCCCGCGGTGCGTTCTCTGACGAGAATTTGGGCCCGGAGCAATTCACGTAGCGCCCGAGTTCCTGCATACGTCGATTCTGCGCCGAGGTCCGCCGGAGTTCACCTTCTTCTTCCTGGTGCTTGTAAGTGTGTGTCTAAATGTTAAATCCTCTGTGTTGTCTGAATCCGTCTGGTTGTCCGATGGCCTGTCCCCCCCCATTTCTGTCGCGCGCAAGCCAGCGCCGATGCGCCAAAATCCGATCGCGTGCGCCAAAATCCTGGGGCAATTCAGCGCAAAACAGAAATCGTCTGGAAACTGGACGAAAATGCGTCTGACTGACCCTTAGTAAATGAGCCCCATTGTCTAGCACTTTGATCTAGCACAGCAGTCCCTGCCCACCTCACTGTAAATCCTGGTTGGATCTGAAGCAATGAGTCCTGACTTCAGTGGCCACATAAGCAGATCTGGTGATGTTACTATTAATTCTTGGGGCTGGTGATTGGCTGCAGCCAAGAATGAATCTGTCTGATGCCTGAGGGGAGCTACAGAACGCCTCCCCCTCCTTCCCCTCCAAAAGTAATAAATCAAGTTATTAGGTGTGAAGAGTCATTATTTTTAGGTGGCAAGTCCTGCTTTATAACAGGTGACTGCTCCTCTGATGCCGCCCCACCATCTTATTGCAGGTGGTGCCGCCTGAAGCAAGAGGTTCAACTCGCCTCATGGATGATGCAGCTCTGGCCGCAGCAGAAAGAACCTCCCACTTCTAGGTAACAGAGACTGAGGCAATGGAACAGAACAGTAGTAGGTATCTCTTTTTAGTCTACACCTCTTACAGCCGCCTTTAATAAAGTCCACAGTAAAATGTGCATTATGCAAATTAAGATGTTTAATGTTGATTATCAGAGAGAAGGCAAATCGTTAGGTTTGCACGCCCCTGTTTTGCTGGTATATGGAAATGAATGTGCGGCTTAAAGACACAAATATCAGTGAATTCAAGAAATAGGGACTGTGGGGACTGTGCGTGCCCCGGGTATCGCCCTCTGGCCTGGTGTGCTGCTGCCACTAGCTGTAGCCATGTACAACTGCACAGGTCCCATAGAGTGAATGGGGGGCAGTAGTCCTAGAAGCGGATTAGGCAGAGGTGTAATATGTGCCGCAGCCCCTTTAAGTTATAAAATGATTCTAGTGCATCCATGTGCCATCACGTGGCTCCCAGTAAAAGCGTCTTCTGATGACCCCGAGGCGACGCGCGATACCTGAGGGCGTCCACAGATGGATAGAAGAGGCTCATCAATATTTATCTGTACTTTACATTGCAATGGCTAAAAATAAGATTGGATTTGTCTCCATTTCTGGAATAATTTGCAAAATTCATGGCTGCAGTAGAGCGGAGAGTGTTACTAAGTCCCCAGAACTATCACTGGGTCATAGAGAGTCCATATCTGCTGCGTTATTTACAGTCACTGATCATATGGACTTGGGTCCATACATAAAGTAAAACAAAATGCAAAATTAGATCTGTCTTAAAGGGATGTTTCCCGAAGTATGAGTAGAGAGCAGGGTATTGCTCCCCCTCTGCAGTTACCCCAGATCCAGCTCCATTGTTCTGGTCCCTTTGATGCTGAACCGATCAATGGCCTCAGTGACAAACTGCTATAGGGTCATATGTGACAGCAGGTCAGAGATTACCTTAGTGGTCACACGGACAATAAATGTCACATTGTCACTTCTGATCTGTCAGGGCACGGAGCAACAGAACTGGAAACCAGCGGAGGACAACTTGTGCTGTTGTAGAGGTGGTCACACTTACTGATGGTCAATGAATAATGGACATTTGCTCAGCAGCCTCTGGCAGCTACTCATCATCTGAACTCCTATGTATGTAGTGAGGGGATACATTTTCACTCAAGGCTTCTTCATTTTGGCCAAGTTTATGGTGAAACCTGTTGTGTGTTATCTACTGAGCATCTAATGTGTTATGGATGTGTCTCCCGCAGTCTTATAGAAGTGATTGGAGCTCAGGCTGGGCCTATGCATTGGTAGAGTTCCATTTATATCTGTGCTCAGCAGAACTTGTAGGTCCCTGTTACCATGATTACTGTCCTGGTGGGGACGTGGCAGTTGAAAGGAACCTGTCAGATAGTACCCCATTAAACTACCAGTCTCCTCAGGTATGAAATGTACTTTCTACAATTCCATTTTGTATGTGAAATCTCACACACTTATCTATATAAAATATTCTTCAAATTCAGAGAAGAGTCAAATTTACTTGAGATGAGTAAATTGTAGAGGCTTCATGGGAAGGGTCACTGCAGATGCCCCTATTGTTGGTTCTATAGTATTGTAAGATCTGAAAGAAGAGATTCACAAAAATAATGCCGCATGTTTCTAGGTGCCATCGAACCACAGATAGGGGCATCTGAAGTGAGATTCCCCCTGCAACCTCAAAAATAAGACTCTTCTCTCCTCTTTAGACTCTGGAAGAGATTAAACGGATGAGATTTCACCTAAAAGAGGGAATTTGTAGAAGGACATTTCATCTCCGACCTGAATGGGGTAAAGGTGACAGGTTCCCTTCAAGTGACCACACTCTGTGTCTTTGTGGGTTATAGGGGAACGTGAGAAGTGCAGCACAAGTAAGTGAGGATTAGGTTATCGGTCCAGGAGTCTTCTAGCGTCTTGCAAGACCTGATTTCAGAAATACAGACCTGCATCTCACAGCCGCCCTGTATGACTTTTGGCATAAATGGAGACACTGTAGCAGCGTCCGGGGACTGAAGCTTCAGAATAACCAGCCGCCTGCTGCCGCTCATGTTCCTCCAAGCTCTACAAGTGAAGTAAATCCTAGTGTCCACTGCCCTCCCAAACCCCAGGGTCATCACCCGCACCTTCGTACTAAAGGTCTTCTTAACCACCATCAGTCAGGAACACTATTACACAGAGGGATCCAGGAGACTACTACCACCATCATGTACCACAATGACACCCACCATGACTCCTCCAGCTCCCAGAGACTGTGGTGGGTTGTGAAGGAGTTTCCAATATGACACGGCCAAAGCAAAGCCCAAAGGAAGAGCAAAACCTCCAACCTCCATCCAATCATCTCCTACCCAGGTGGGATGATCAGATGGATCAGAGAAAGGACTTTATGATGGTAAAACATGTTTAAGACATTGGCGCACATTTACTTACCCATCCTGACTTACCCGATCTCCGAGGTGTGTTGTCAAGCGAGGATTCGGGTCTGCCGTGATTCACTAAGATCGTGCATCCAATTTCCTGCATGTGTTGCTTCCCCCGCTCAGGTCCGCCAGAGTTCACCTTCTTCTTCCTGATGCATGGAAGTGCATGGCTTGGGACATAATTTTAAAAGTTATATCCAACGCTCAGTCCAAATCAGTTGGGTTGTCCGATGCCCCCCCCCCCCCCCGATTTGTGTCGCATGAAATTTGCGCCAAAAACCCCAGTTAAATGCGACAGAAAAAGTAGGGAAACCAAATGAAAATGCGGTCCACGGACCCTTAGTAAATGTGCTTAGTAAATGTTCACATGTCCAAGTTTTCTGATGCAGTGTTTTATTTCCAAACTAGGAATGGAGTGAAAAGCAGCAGAGGTTGAGCAGCGCCTCTCCATTGTATGTTCTGACCCATTATGATCCACACTCACCGCATGAGAAAATCTGAACGTGGGAACGCGGCCGCGGAGTGACGCAGAAAGATCTATGAATAAAAATAACAAAACTCGAGAAAATTGGCCGCATGTCACTAGCGGAATGATACAATGTAACACGTGGAGGAGACACATATTGTGCTGCTATCAGAGATGTTCTGGTGTCAGTATCACCTTATATTATTATTCTGGATCTTTTCTGAAGTGTCATTGTTTCCTGGATTCTTCTTTTCCATTGTGTTCTCCATCATCAGACGTCTGGGCTGTCATTCCCTTTACCTTCCTGGGTTTTTTCTTTGCGAGGTTGTAAATGTTATCACACCCGGCCATAGCTTTCATTTAGGATGCAGAAGCTGTAGAAGGAGGAGAGGGGCCATTATTTCCGCTGCTATCTTGTCAGACGCACTTAACAATGGAGCTACCCTTGAATCACTAATTAAAATTCCGAGCTGATCCCGTTTAATCACTTTCTCCATTGAGCATTCTCACTTCACGCTCTTCATCTATAGCGGCGGTAATAATGTGAAGGGCTCGGCGCCGTGGGAGGCGGCCGCTGATTCGCTCGCGTGGATGAGCCCATTAATCTGATAAATAGTTGCACAATCACATAACACTGTTATTTACTTTGGGTAGGAGATGCTCAGAAAATGAAGGGCGAAGGGCGAATTCTCTATCCATAAAGGGCATCTGGGTTGACCTGGTACCAGGGATGAGCCTCTCTGGGTTCATGTCCAAACCACATATGGTGCAGAATTGTTCTCTGACCTAAACTGAACTAAATATACAACTTAGCAAAAAACACTGGTGCTTATTTACTAGGGGTCCGCGGATCGCTTTTCCGTCTGACTTCCCAAAATTTTCATGATTTGCACCGCTGTGACAGGTATTTAGCAGGGGATTGTGTCGCACACGATCAGATTTTGACGCAGTTGCGCCAGCTTTCATGCAACAGAAATCAGGGGGCGGCCTCCGGACCATCCGACTGATTCGGAAGAAGAAGGTGAACTTTCGTGGACCTGAGGGGGAAATGACACATGCAGGATATTGGTTGCTCGAATGTGCGTTCCGGTCGGACAATGCACTTTTGGAGTTCGCGCTGGATGAAGTAAATGTGCCCCACTGTACAGACTAATGCAGTCTGTACTATGTGCAGAGTCCTGTTTAGTGCGCAGGGGGCACCAGATTATTGAAAACTGGCGCTGGGTCTTCATGAATCTGGCGCCCCCTGCGCTGCTCCAGAAGTTGCATCATTGCTTTTTGCTGCACTTTGTTAATGCTGCAAAATTGTGGCGCAGGTTAGTAATAAATGTGGTGCATGGTCAGACTAAGCCCCTTCAGGTGCACAATTTTTTGGACACAGAGCAGCCGTGACACAAAGCTGGCGCAGACACTTTATAAATTCATGTATAGCAGTTTCCATCTTCTTTCTAATACAAAATCAGGCAGAAAACTGGCGCAGACACTTTAATAACTGTGGCCCAATTACTTTTTTCCTAAAAAAAAAACATAATCTCAGGAGGTTCTTATCCGGACATCATCCTCTTAGACACACTGGTCCTGCCTCGGTTGGTCCTATTTGTTGTTGTCCTTATGATTTACTGATGTATCTTCGGTGTTGAAAGCTTCTTCAGTGTTTTTCCTGGAATCGCCCACGAGGATCGCCCTCCGCAGGCCGCGCTTCCATCACTAGACTTTTCTCGCCCAAGTTTTCATTTCTTTTCTTGAAGATTCATCGGTTTCCGAGCTCCTTAGTTGGTAAATGCTGATGCCCTTTGTTTTATCCTGCGCTCGCACTGGTGATGGATGACACAAATATCCCAGAACTAAACTTTCACTAATTGTATCTTATCTTCTTGAAAGTTACAGAAGAAGATGACTTGGATATGAGAAGACAGATGATGTGATTGGCTGGGGCTGCAGGTGGGATACGTGATGTCAGAGAACCTTGGTTTGTAGTCTGGTTAAATCAGTAAAATTATTTGATTTGTAGCTAAAGGTTTTGATTGGATCCAGGAGCTCCAGCGTATTAGAGGAGAATTTAGCAGATTATTAAAGGGACGGGGAGTTTAAAACCTGGACAAGCAGGACCAAGGACGACCAGAAGACCTTTCTATGGAAGTAAGGAGTCCAAGTACAATTCCACATCCGATACAGATGCACACGATGGGGATTTATCACAGATTGTTGGCCTGAGTAATGTTATTAGTCACAATTCCTGGAACAGAGCCAGAATTATGACTATTTTCCTCTTTACCTCACATGGGCAGGGAGAGGTGGCGGCACATGGGCACCTTATCCCACCCCTGCACACCACCTATTGCCTGCGCCAGGTCCAGCCGTAGGCAAGTAGTGCCTGGAGGTGCATCATAGCGCATATAACTAGATGTCGGAGCCACTAGATACATCCAGTACCAGTGCTTGATACATGGGCCTCATAGAGTTCCTACAGGTATATATTATGGAGGGGTTAGTATTCTGGAAGACAGTGAATAACTAGTTTATTGGGGAGGGTCTATTCCCCGGGACTAGAGATGAGCGAACACTAAAATGCTCGGGTACTCGTTATTCGAGACTTATCTCTCTCTTATAGTATATGGTTAAAAATGGAAACAGACCCCAAAAACACGGTTCCCGATGTTGGTTGCATGAACGAAGCCCGTGACCGATGCGGCAAAAATACGATCACGTGTGCACAAATCCCACTTTTAAATTGCGGCACAAATCGATAAAACGTCGGAAGATCAAAGTTGTGTGCCAGTCCGACTGGACCATTAGTAAAAGTGAGCCCAATGTATCAACCAGTATATATATCATACAATGGTGGCAGATCTACTTACCAGTCCAGTCGCGATCCAGCGGACGTTTCTGATCCGATTAAGGTTCTGCCGGGATTCCTAAGGTCATGCACCAACTGTCCACGTGGTTGCTGTGCACTGACAGTGCCGCGGAAATTCACCTCCTCCGTCTCAGTGTATGTGAGTGTATTTTAGCAAACAAATTGTTTTTTTTAATTGCATGCGGTTTTTGCAAATCCGTCGGGGTTCGAGCAGTGTTCCTGTATAGTACAGCAGCAGAGCAGTGTATCCCCTGTATAGTACAGCATCAGAGCAGTGTATCCCCTGTATAGTACAGCAGCAGAGCAGTGTATCACCTGTATAGTACAGCAGCAGAGCAGTGTATCCCCTGTATAGTACAGCAGCAGAGCAGTGTATCCCCCTGTATAGTACAGCAGCAGAGCAGTGTATCCCCTGTATAGTACAGCAGCAGAGCAGAATATCCCCTGTATAGTACAGCAGCAGAGCAGAATATCCCCTGTATAGTACAGCAGCAGAGCAGTGTATCCCCCTGTATAGTACAGCAGCAGAGCAGTGTATCTCCTGTATAGTACAGCAGCCGAGCAGAATATCCCCTGTATAGTACAGCAGCAGAGCAGTGTATCCCCTGTATAGTTACACATAACATCCACTCTACACAATACACATAACATTTAGCACACAATACACATAACACCCACTGTACACAATACAAACAACATACAGAAAACATAATACAAACAACTTCTGCACACAATACACATAACATCCACTCTACACAATACACAACCGTTAGCAACACAATACACATGACACACAGGTACACAATCAAACAACATACCGACACGAATACAACAACACTTATCACACACAATACACATCACATTCATGCCACATCCACATACATCCACTCACACAAATACCACATAACATTTTAGCACACCGTACCACAACATTCCCTGGACTAAAAAACACATAACATCCACTGTACACAATACACATAACACTCAGCGCACCCAATACACATAACATCCACTGTACACAATACACACAACATTCAGTGCACACAATACACACAACATTCACTGTCCACAATACACACAAATTCAGTGCACACAAGACACACAACATTATTGTTTAGTTCTGTGTGGAGCAGGAGTAATACTTCTTTCTGCATCTGATGGTTATTGTAGATGGAAGAGAGGACATTAGTGTTTCTTCCTATACTATACAGATTGCTTGTAGACGTCTCAAAATACTTTATGATTGGTGCGATGACCGATAAGGAGTTGCTGAACTTCTAGTTGATGTTCTAGATGATGTTTGTTTTTCATCTTGAATTAGAGCAACACTTTTACCCAGTACAAGGCTACATTCACACGAATCTATGCCCCCGGGCCATAACCAGACGGGCATACGTTTCCCCTGATGCAGAGGAGGAGTGGTGACCCTTCCCCTCTCCATAGCGATACATGGTGCATGGCGCCATAACACCGGGACAGATAGGACATGTCCTTTGTTTTCACCGTGTACAGAGCGATACGCTGCCGCATGTGTGCTGCACCGTACCGCTCCGTGCACCCATTGCCAGCCTATGGGGAACTTATGTACAGCCGCAAGCTAGCGGGCATACACACGTCCCCCTACCGTCATGCCAATGTAGCCTAGCTCTGTAGGTCACTGCTACCGCCATAAGGGTTGTCTCTTCCTTTAACTGGGGATCATAAGATTACTAATATTAATAATAATAAATCTCATTATGGGGGAGCACGATGCACAAAATCATCAATTCTAAGGAAGACTTGTAGAGATTTCACTACTGCAGATGTGCAGAGGTGGGAGCAGGGATGATAGAGGGAACCCCTAAAACTTAAAAAAAACCACCTAAAATTTAAGTACAGTTACAATTGTAAGTTATAATACAGTCTTTGAAAACAAACTGAATGATATCCGTATATTGTGCTGCTTTTTCCCCAGATTGATGGCATTTTCAGTTCTGAAGCTACTTGTCAATAATCTTCCTCAGCAGCAAGGAAGTGGGCAGTTACATGAAGCCTTTTGAAAACTTTTCTTTGCAGCAGACTTGTGCATGTACAGTGCTGCAGAGATACGGTGAGCATCACATGACCTCCCCCTTCTCCCTGCAGAGAGAGCAGGGAGCAGTAGCCCCTCCCTCCAGCAGTTACAGTCTGTCCACTTTCTTTGGTAAACACTTTATGAACTGACAGAATTAGGCAGCACAGCCATGGGAGACACCTACTGCCGGCTACACTGAGGACAGTAAAGAAGCTGCTGCACATAAGTAATGAAAGTAATAGGCAAAGTTGTTCTACTTTTAATCACTGTTTATCATCATCTGAATTTCCGCTCCTCTTACACTTTCAATATAAGATTCCCCAAATGTCTCACATCTCTGTAAGTCCATTTTACTTTTATCCCTAATCATAAAACTTTTTGCAAAGTTATTCTCATGGTCAGCGGAAGATCAGGCGTCTTCAGACAACTTTGTCGTAAGTTGAAAAGCCCACGGAAAGATAGTGGAGTGGAGATAACCAGAGAACATCCATCACGGTGACAGCTCTTTGGTTTTATCCGAGTCATATTCCTGCAAAGTTCATGATGGAGACGGCGGTGACGGACAGCGGAGAGATCACCGGCGGCTTAACCCCTCCAGTGCCACGGCAGAGGCTCAGACATGAGGCTCTGCTCACTGGGGTTGACGTGATGACAGGACCCATGTGACGGCCTCCGCATACACTGCAGTCATATTAAAATCTCATAAGATCCTGAATGAGGAGGCTTTCAGCTTTCTTATTCCACAAACTAATATCTCGGCTAATCTCCTTAATTCTTTTGGGAAAATAAATTGTTTTTTTGGCCCAGAGGCTGCTCAGTGCCAGGCGCACAAATGAGGATTCATTATCACTTGTCGTCAGTGGCGTAACTAGGAGTGGCTGGGCCCCATAGCAGATTTCTTCATGGGGCCCCCCATTCCCCTTTAAAAGATATATGCAAATTTAGACACACATATTTATGTACTCATATATACACTTATACACTAATACATTGAAGATATACAAACTCATCCAGTACACATACCGTATAGACACATCAAATTTGCACACATACTGTATAGTACATACACATTATATACTTATAGTATGTATATGTACACTTATGTATACAGTATAAACACACCATATACATACTGCGTTTACAAACAGTACATACAGCATTTAGACACATACATTTAGTATATATATAGCATATACACATACGTATAGCATGCACATACATACAGCAAATGCATACATTCACATACATACAGTACATGCACCAGTATATACAAAAACACACACATTATAATATATATATATATATATATATATATATACACACACAAGCATATATATATATACACACACACAGGCATATATGTATACACACACACAGGCATATATGTTATATATAGATATATATAAACACACCACACGCCTATAATATATATATAGTCACATAGATACGCACACCACAAAGCGAGGTATTATATAGATATACACACACACACACCAGTGTATATATAATTACTAATAGCACACACGCCATATCTATAATTATAATATATACACACACACACACAAGCATATATTATATCATATATATATATATATAATATATATACACAAACACAAGCATTAATGATATATACTCACACCCCGTGCCAGATATATATATTCTATATATAACACCACACACACCGGCATAATATATATATATATATACAAACACACACAAGCATATATAATAATACACACACACCACGATATATATATATATATATATTACACTACACACACAAGCAATATATATTATATTACACTAATACACACACAAGCAATAGAATATATATATTACACACACCACGGCACGCTTATATATATTATATATAATATCATATTCTAATACACACACACACACAAGAGTATATATATATATATATATCTACACACCACAGCATATACTAGATATACATACAGCACACACAAGCATATATAGCTACACACCACAAGCATATATACATATAAATAATAAAACACTTATCACACACAAGCCATATATATATACACACACACACAAGCATATCAGATTATACACACACACAAGATATATATATAAAACACACACAAGGCATTATAAATACAACACACACCAAGCATATTTATAATGACACACACACAAGCATATTATATATATACACAAAACAAGATATATACTATATACATCACACACCAGCATATTATATATACCTATACACAACAAAAACCCACAAGCATATATATATAACACCAAACAAGCATTTTATATATTACACACAAGCAATTTATATATTACAACACAAGCATAGCTGTTTATATATACACACAGTATATCTATATAATGACACACAAGTCTAGTATAAATAAATTCAGCACACAAGGTATACTATTATACCACAAGGATATATATATATCATACCACCCAGTATATATATATATATATATATATACAACAAGTATATAATATATATATATTATATATAATATATATATATATGCATTCAGATACATGTAAATAATGGTACTTACTTTTTTGATGTCCAGCATGGTGGCTGTGTGGGTCAGCAGGCCGGTGTACGTGCGAGCCATCGTACGCGCTGTAAGTCCGGCAGGGGGGCGGTTGGCAAGTACAGTGGGAGGGTAGTCGAGCCGCAAGTGCGGTGGGCGGGCCTAACCGGCGGCAAGTGCGGTGGGCGGGCCTAACTTGCGGCAAGTGCGGTGGGCGAGTCGGCGGGTGGCAAGTGCGGTTCGGGAAGTGTGGTGGGCGGGCCTAACGTTCGGCAAGTGCGGTGGGCGGGTAAAGACAGAGGGGCGGGCAGCAAGTGAGGTGGCCGGTTGGATGGCAAGTGAGGTGGGCGGGCAGATAGCAAGTGAGGTGGGCGGGTGGACGGCAAGTGAGGTGGGCGGGCAGATAGCAAGTGAGGTTGGCAGGCGGATGGCAAGTGAGGTGGGCGGGCAGACGACAAGTTGGCTGGCAAGTGTGGGCGGGCAGTTCGGTGGGCGGTTTGTTGAGCGGGCGGTAGGGAGGGAAGTTCAGTGTTGCCAGCGTATGGGAGTCTCATCTGTTTGGGAGGCAGTAGGCGGCTCAGGCACATGCAGCTGTGCGACCCGGGCCCCTTAACCTTACAGGCCCCGTAGCAACCGCTACGGCTGCTACGGCGGTAGTTACGCCACTGCTTGTCGTGTTTGTTATTCGGCAGCATTTTTCTGATAAACATCCATTTCCTGCGACGCACTGGAGGTAACTCCTAGAACTTCGGGAAATTGGAGCAGATTTGGTGCCATTCAGACTAAATGGTCCCGAAAGTTGTATGAGCTTCTGTGCGCACTCGTTATCTTCCAGGGACGCACCGCACACGTCCTACAACATACTGCAACATTTATTACATTCTCCTCAGTTGTTTTGAATTGATGGAGAAATAAAAATAGAGAGAGAGGAAGAGCCGCTGCCCCTCACCCAACTAAAAGCAAAAGGAGCGGATGTTCACAAAAATCCGCGGCTCCCTGCATAAACCAAACCCTGAAAATGGATATCATGGAGATCAACATTTAATCACAAATTAATAGAACAAAAACCACATCAGCTCTGGATCACAAGTAACTGCAGAAAAACACTCTATATCCCCCTATACGTGTTTTGTGGTCTACCTGGATGACATCTTGGTATACCTCCAGACCTTGAATCCCACCAGACACATGCACGTCAAGTTTTTGGTTGACTTTGTGCCAATCATCTCTATGCCAAACTGGAGAAATGCCAGTTTCACCAGCACAGCCTTCCATTCCTTGGTTACATAATTTCCGACAGAGGCCTTCAGATGGATCCCACAAAACTGTCTGCTGTTCTTCAGTAGCCACGCCCAGAAGGCCTCCGAGCCATATACAAGTTCCTGGGGTTTGCAAATTATTATCGACAGTTTACCGACGTGCCAATCCACGTGCCTGGTCTCCTACAGCTGAAGAGGCCTTCTCCAAGTTGAAGTCCGCTTTTGCTTTGGCTCCAGTCCTCTCTAGGCACGATACGAACAAACCTTTTCATCTTCAGGTGGATGCATCCTCCGTAGGAGCTGGAGCGGTGCTCTCCCAGAGAGGGCCACAGAGCCGAACTTCCACATGTGGCTTCCTTTCCAAGACCTTTTCCCCAGCTGAAAGAAATTATTCGATTGCGAGACAAGAGCTGTTGGGCCACCAAGCTTGCTCTGGAGAATGGCAGTATCTCTGGAAGGTGTCTCTATCCGTGAGTGTTTACACTGACCACAAAAACTGTTCTATACTCAGACAGCACCAGCGCTCAATCCCAGGCAAGCCGCCGTGGTCATCTTTTCCCGTTCGACCTGCAAATCCATTTTCATCTGGCTGACAAAGAATGTCAAGGCTGATGCCCTGTCCCGTGCTTCGGATGTTGTTGGAGAGGAACTAGCTCCTCGGCACATAATATCTCCAGACCAGCTTGTTGTTGCAGCTCCAGTGGATCTTCAGCAGCTACATCCTTGCAAGACATATGTTAGACCTGCTCTCCAGAAGAGAATTTTATCTTTTTGGAACATTATTCTCGTGTGGTTGGGCACTCTGGGATGCAACGCACCATGGTCCTCATCTCCCGCTACTACTGGTGGCCAGACCTGTTCAAAGATGTTCAGGAGTTTGTGGGATCCTGCTCTCTGCGCCCGAAACCAAACAAAGCCTCTCGTCTCAAAACCGGCCGGACTGTTACTGCCGTTGCCGATACCCAGTCCGCCCGTGGGTCCCAATGTGGCAATGGACTTGTCACCGATCTGCTCGGCAGGTAAGTTAGCTATCTGGGTGGTGACGGACCGGTTTTCAAAGAAGATGTCCCATTTGTTCCCTTCCAGGTTTAGTCTACACAGCTTATCAGTCTATTCTTCAGACACATCTTCCGGCTGCATGGTCTTCCGCTACACATCGTGTCCGATCGAGGAGTCCAGTTGCAGGTCAACCTTGACTTTTCTTCTGCATACAACCCGTCTAATGATCAAGTGGAGAGGGTGAACCAGACATTGGGCTGCTACCTCCGTCACTTAGTCTCAGCCCGTCAGGACAACTTGGCTAACTACCACTACCATTTCATGTCTCCATCTACCCTCCAAATAGATTTTGACCTACCTCAGTCACAATCTACCCTCATGTAGATTGTGTTCTGATAACTAGTTTTTGTGTTTGTTCTTGTCCTAATGTAATGTATGTGAACCCCCTACGGCTTGTACAGCACCATGGAATTAATGGTACTCTATAAATAAATAATAATAACAATAATGATAGTAACTAGTAATAACATGTATGTGGTTTGTGATACCAGCGGCGGGATGTCAATGTTGTGGTGATTGTTGCTTCTCGCTCCTGACGCTCTCTATTATTAAATGACCATAAAGAGATTCTTCCTATAGATGAATGAGCAGATGCTTTATCTCAGGAATCATTGTCAAATGAGGCGAGGGATATTCTGAGACACACATACACACTAGCTTCAGGGCACACAATACACAAGCATTCAGCGCACACAATACAATATAGCATTCAGCGACACAATACCACACCATTCAGCCCACAAACACCTATAACATTCATCGACACAATAATACACACAACATTCAGCGCCAACAATCACACAACATTCAGCGCACACAATACACACAACATTCAGCGCACATAATACACACAGCATTGAGCACACACAATACACACAACATTCAGCGCACACAATACACACAATATTCAGCGCACACAATACACATAACATTCAGGGCACACAATACACACAGCATTGAGCGCATACAATACACACAACATTCAGCGCATACAATACACACAACATTCAGCGCATGCAATACACACAACATTCAGTGGCTGCTGTCCAGACATGGCTACATGCTCTGCTGCTGTACTATAACAGGTGATACACGCTCTGCTGCGGTCACTATACAGGGGATCACTGCCTCTGCTGCTGTACTATCAGGGATACACTGCTCCTCCTGTACTATATCAGGGGATACCTGCTCTGCTGCCGGTACATACAGGGTATTACATGCCTCTGCTGGCTCGTGCTATACATGTAATACACGCTTGCGGCTGTAACTACATACAGGGTATCGCCCTGCTCTGCTGCTGTATATACAGGAGAGACACAGCTGCTGGCTGCTGTACTACAAGTGGGATAAATCATGCTCTGCTGCTCGTCTAATACAGGGTATCACTGCTTCTGCTGCTTGTACTGACATAGGGAAACACTGCTCTGGCTGCTGTACTCTATGCTATGTTCCATCATTACGCTCTGCTGCTAGGTACACTGCTCGGCTCTGACTTACGGTACTTTGCCGGATCCGGGAAACTGTCTGGCTCGCTAAAGGGATGAACGCTCGCGTGCTGTCTAGGACCTGTTTCTACTATACAGGGGATACTCTCGCTCTTAACGATCACTGCTCTGCTGCTTACTCGGATACTCCCTCATTACTATAGGGGATACACTGCTTAGCTGTCGGGTATGCTCGCTTACTATACAGGGGAACATGCTGTTGACACAGGGATACATGCTCTTCCTAATTAAGGGAACATGTCTAACATACCAGGGATACACTGCTCTGCTGCTTACTATAACGTGGATCACTGCTCTGCTGGCTGTTACTAATACAGGGGATACACTGCTCTGCTGCGCTGTCACTATACCAGTGCAGTACACACTGCTTGCTGCTGACTATACTCAGGGATAACTGTCTCTGCTGCTGTACTATCAGGGATACACCTTGCTGTGCTAGTCTCTCGGGGTGTACTATCTACAAGAGGGATACACTGCTCTGCTGCTGTACTATAAACAGGATCACACTGCATCGCATGCTGCTACGATACAGGATACTCTCTCCTGATCAACATACGAGGGATACCTGCTCTGCTGCTGGTACATAACAGGGGATACACTGCTCTGGCTCGCTGTACTATACAGGGGATACACTGCTCTGCTTGCTGTACTATACAGGGGATAACACTCCCTGCTCTGTACTATACAGGGGTACGACCTGCTCTGCTGCGGTAGCTATACAGGGGATACCGGCTCTGCTCCGCTTCTTGTGACTATACAGGATACACTGCTCGAACCCGACGGATTTGGCAAAACCGCAGAATTAAAAAAAAAATTTGTGTTGCTAAAATAGCACTCACATACACTGAGACGGAGGAGGTGAATTCCGCGGCACTGCAGATGCACAGCAACCACCCGTGGACATGGTGCATGACCTTAGTGAATCCCGGCAGAACCTTAATCGGAGTCAGAGAACGTGCCGCTGGATCGCGACTGGACCTGGTAAGTAAATCTGCCCCATTGTATATATATATATGGTGATACATTGGGGCTCATTTACTAATGGTCAGCGGACTGCACAAACTTTGGATATTCCGACGTTTTACGATTTGTGCCGCATTTAAAAGGGATTTGTCACACGTGATGCGTATTTTTGCCGCATCGGTCACGGGCTGTTCATGCAACCAAAATCGGGGAACCGTGTTTTTGGGGTCTGTTTCCATTTTTAACCATATACTATAAGAGAGAGATAACAGAGCAGTGTATCCCCTGTATAGTACAGCAGCAGAGCAGTGTATCCTCTGTATAGTACAGCAGCAGAGCAGTGTATCCCCTGTATATTACAGCAGCAGTGTATCCCTTGTATAGTAGCTTACAGTGTATGAGGATGAGGGGATGACACAAGAGCTGACAGTCTATAAAGGTTTACACTATGTGCAGCCTCTGTTTATAGTCAGGAGCTTCAGTTTACACATATTCTGTAAATGCTGCAGCTCATAGCAGGATAGAAGAGTAGTGTCCCGTGTAGGAGGGTGACCACACTGCTGTCTGAGTAGGATACTGGCCACAATTACAATACAGAAAATCACCTTGAATGATTATGAAATATTTAATTTACATGTTATTACATAAAATAAGTATTTGATACAAACCAAAGAGCAAGAATTCTGCCTCTCTCAGATCTGATAGTTTTTCTTTAAGACTGTATTGACACATTTGTTAATTCATCGTGAACACAATTCAATAGCATTTGCACTTTTAAACATTACGTTACATTGTATTTATGCAAACACGTTGTTAACACATTTGTTAATGCAATGTAAATACAATGTAAATGCAATGTGTGAATGCAGCCTGAGAAGCTCCTCCTGACCCTTCTCTGAATGCTCCTCATCCCATGAGTTGTGATCCAGAACAAGGAAGATGGACGCTAATCTTGTGTTTCCTCCATAGTTATTGGGGGTCATTTATTAAGGGCCCGATTCGCATTCTCCCGACATGTTACCGGAATATTTCCGATTTGCGCCGATTTTTCCCAAATTGCCCCAGGTTTTTGGCGCACGTGATCGGATTGTGGCATCGGCGCCGGCATGCACGCGTCGGAAATCGGGGGCGTGGCCGAACGAAAACCCAACAGATTCGGATAAACCGCCGCATTTAAAAACAAAAAGTGTCACTGGACACGCACTTACCTTCACCAGGAATAGGATTGTTAACTCCGGCGGGCCTCGGCAGACTTCAGCGCAGCAGCGACACCTGGTGGACGTCGGAGAAACTGCCTTAATAAATCCCGGCCGGACCCGAATCCACCGCAGAGAACGCGCCGCTGGATCGCGAATGGACCGGATAAGTAAATCTGCCCCATTGTCTTCTCTCCAAGCTGCTGGCTGTTGTCCTGTAGACTCGTGTCCTTGTGTCCTTACACGGCTCTGTGGTCTTGGCTAAGGTGGAGAGGTTGGAGTGTGATTGAGCGTATGGACAGGTGTCTATTATATAGTTGACAAGTAGTCAAGTTGCACAAGTTATACAAGTTATACAAGTACTTGCACAAGTTATAAGTGCAGAGTAGGAGGAGCTACAAGTAATGAGTGCAGAGTAGGAGGAGCTACAAGTAATGAGCACAGAGTAGGAGGAGCTACAAATAATGAGTGCAGAGTAGGAAGAGCTACAAGTAATTAGTGTAGAGTATGAATCAGAACTACACAGGTGGAGGTGGTCACGGACCTGAAAAGACCACAGTCTCATAGATGACCGCTAGTAACCCAGTACACTGTCATGGATCCTGCAGAGCACACAAGGTCCTCCTACAGGTTACTGTATACTACACATACTACATTCTACTATATACTTTACATGCTACTTTACTGTGCTGTATACTAATTCATACTCCATACAACATCTTATTGTAAACTACATGTAATACATAGCATTATACTACACACACTACACCTTACTATGTACTACACACACTACACCTTATTACACACTACACCTTACTATGTACTACACACACTACACCTTCCTATATACTACACACACTACACCTTACTATGTACTACACACACTACACCTTATTACACACTACACCTTACTATGTACTACACACTACACCGTCCTATGTACCACACACACACTACACTGGACTATGTATCACATGTATCCTCCTCCTCCTCCCTTTGGGACCAGAGCGGTGACATTCGGTGGCGCTGCCTTCCTCCCACACTGATGTTATTAGCAGGTGACGTTGGAGCGATCAATAATTTGATATTTAGGAACAATGCCTGCAGTTATTGCCGCTTTATGAAAATCATTACTAATTACGGATCGTTCTGCTTGTCTTTCTCCGCTTTCTCTTTCCTCGGCAAACACAATAAAAGTCCTTCAGAGAAACAAAGTGCAGGTCTCTCCGCTGTGCAAAGTATTCCAACTCCCAGCGTGGAGCGAGCCCACAGAGGTTATTGATATGCCGAGTGGCGGCCATTGGGGCGGCCCAGATGTCTGCGCTCACGCTGCGCGGCACACGCCAGGCTTCATTACATCCACCAAGTCCTCAGACAGGTGAAATGTTTGTTTCTGCTGCTAAATCCCGAAGTGGGTCACAATCCGGAGTGATAAGCCTTAAAATAGTCAGGGACGAGGCGATAACAGCAACAAGGCGGAGGAGCAGCCGCTCGTATCTACAGAGCAACCAAGAGGAAAATGAGATTCCTCCCCCCCAATATCTTCTTATTTGCACTTGCTAAATATCTTCTGCTAATTATAGCTCATAGCAAGAAATATGGCAGCGCTGACAGCCCCAGCTCGGTGTTTGTGGAAGTCTGGAGGACGGAGCCGCAGACGATGGTAATGGTGGTAATTACTGTTATTTTCTACATAACAATCACAATTATGTCATAAGACAATACAAGGCTGCGGGAAGCTGCTTACTGTAAATTATAGGGGTCCCATAGCAAAATGCACAACCCCTGGTCCTAGTGCTACTACTCTCCATTTTGTCTCATTAACTTTCTGCATTTTTGTGTTGATCCATGGGACAGTGTAGTTTCCAAACGATTAAAGGGGATGGTCCGAGCCTGACGGTGCAGGGCTTAGATATATGGAGTGGGAGTGTAATGTCCTGAAGGACGGGCCATCACTAAATGTAGCTCCAGTTAGTCTCTTAGTCGTTTGCAGAGGCTTTGGCCAGCTCTTTCATGATATCTTTAGAATTCCTTCCCTTTTAAGGCTGGTGATTGGTTGGCAGCTTTGGAATAAGCTCTACAAAAGTTTATAAAAAGGAGTTTATTCCAAGATGCTTCGTCTTTCTTTCAGTCTCTTTCTTTGTGTGCTGCTACTGCAGAGACTAACATACTGCTGCACAAGCAGCAGAACCAACCTGGCTCCTACTAGCCAGCCTTCTGACCACTGGATCAGGAATGCTGTACTCCAAAATTCCTAAAATCATTACCACAGCCAACCCACCAGCCAACCTTTTTTATCTGTAGCAAGGAATGTTTGCAACCTGTCACCTGCTGATATTCTTGACTTTCTGCCATTAACCCCTTAACGCTCTGCGCCGTAGCTCTACGGCGCAGAGGTATAAGGGATGTATGAAGAGGGCTCACGGGCTGAGTCCTCTTCATACAGAGGTGGGGGTTTTTGCATTTTGCACAAAACCCCCACCGCTAATAACCGCGGTCGGTGCTTGCACCGATCGCGGCTATTAACCCCCTAAACGCCGCCGGCAAAGTCGCCGGCGGCGTTTAAAAGACGGCGGCGCGCGGGCGCCGCCATCTTTTTTTCGATCGCCACGCCCCCGAACGTCATCGGGGGGCGGCGATCGGTTGCCATGGTAGCCAGTGGCTCATTGTAATGAATGTGCTGCAAAAATGCCATATATTGCAATACAGAAGTATTGCAGTATATGGTAGCAGCGATCTGACCATCTAGGGTTAATGTACCCCAGATGGTCTAAAAGATAGTGGAAAAAAAAAGAAAAAAAAAAGTTTAAAAAATAAAAAAAATTAATAAAATATTAAAAGTTCAAATCACCCCCCTTTCCCTAGAACGGATATAAAACATAACAAACAGTAAAAATCACAGACATATTAGGTATCGTCCCAAAATGCCCGATCTATCAAAATATAAAAACGGTTACGGCCGGCGGTGACCTCCGAGGCGGGAAATGGCGCCCAAATGTCCGAAATGCGACTTTTACACCTTTTTACATAACATAAAAAATGAAATAAAAAATGATCAAAATGTCGCACAGACCTCAAAATGGTAGCAATGAAAACGTCGCCTCATTTCGCAAAAAATGACCCCTCACACATTTCCGTGCGCCAAAGTATGAAAAAGTTATTAGCGTCAGAAGATGGCAAAAACATTTTTTTCTTTTTTGTACAAATTCGTTTAATTTTTGAAAATGTATTAAAACACAATAAAACCTATATAAATTTGGTATCACCGCGATCGCACCAAACCAAAGAATAAAGTAGGCATGTTATTTGGAGCGAAGAGTGAAAGTCGTAAAAACTGAGCCCACAAGAACGTGACGCACGTGCGTTTTTTTTTCAATTTTTCCACATTTGGAATTTTTTTTCAGCTTCACGGTACACGGCATGTTAAAATAAATAACATTACGGGAAAGTAAAATTTGTTACGCACAAAATAAGCCCTCACACAGGTCTGTACACGGAAAAATGAAAAAGTTATGGATTTTTGAAGTTGGAGAGCGAGAAATGAGGCGAAAAACCCTCCGTCCTTAAGGGGTTAAAAAACTATGAGTTACTGATCTATTACTACACACACACCAGATCCCCACACTGCAGCCTTCCCCTCCTCTTGCATCTCCTTGTTGGCCCTGACGGGCGAGACCTGTTCTCCTGGTCCAAGTGACACATCCTGGTGTTAGGCTACGGCCAGCGACTCTGGTCCCTGGGAATCCAGCTGCACCCACACTATGGTCACCTTGTGGGTTGAAAAAATAGTGGACTTACCTGTGATGCTGCTTGTACCAACGAGGGCAGTGATGTAGACCGAGTGCCCAAACTACAACCAAAACCCACATATTTATCACAATGCGCCAACTTATTGTTAACTTTTCTACCACATCTTGAAATCATATTGGTGTCCTAAGGACATCAATACAGTTGAAAAAAGGAGATCAAATTTGGAATATTATTGTAATTTTCTTCTACAACCTTAAAATAGCGCTAAGTGCAATTTGTCTAGTGCGGCCTGGGACTGCAGGTGGAGGCATTGAGTCCACTCTGTGCTGGGGTACCAGCCTGGGTGTCCATGATGAGGGCTCTGAGGGCCACTTTAAGCACCATAGTTACAACTGAACGAGAGGATAGCGAGGTGATGTGTGAGAATCCCTCTGCTGGGACCCTCGGGATGATTAGAACAGGACCGCCAGCAGTCCAGAGAACAGGGGTCCAATTCTCAGTGATAGTTGGAGCATGTGTTCAGTAGTATGGGAGTGGTCAGAATATCCTTGGAGCCTTAGTAAATAAGCCCCAATGGGTACATCTTTTTCTCTATCCCTTTAACAAGTGTCTAAAGATTTCATTTCTATATTTAGTTTTAATATTATTATTTATTGTTGTCCCTTTGATGATTCTACATACACTGGGGCTCATTTACTAAGGGTCCGAACGCCCCACTTTCGCCGGGTTTCCTGAATATTTCTCTTTTGCCCTGAATTGCCCCAGGTTTTTGGCGCAAGTGATCGGATTGTGGTGCACTGGTGCCGGCTTGCGCGCAACAGAGATCGGGGGCATGGCCATCGGACAACCCGACGGATTCGGACAAACCACGGAATTTAAAAAAGGAAATTGGGCAGATTTACTTACCCGGTCCATTCGCAATCCAGCGGCGCGTTTTCCGATGCTGATTCGGGTTCTGCCGGGATTCACTAAGGTCGTGCGCCCGATGTCCGCTAGGTGTCGCTGCTGCGCTGAAATCCGCCAGAGTTTGCTGGAATTCACCTCCTTTGTTCTGGTGTATGTGAGTGCTATTTTTGCGCCACAATTTTTTTTTAAATTCCACTGTTTTTCCGAATCCGTCTAGTTTTCCGGCGGCCATGCCCCCCTCATTTCTGTCGCATGAAAGCCGGCCTCGATACGCCACAATCCGATCACTGCGCCAAAATCCGCTAAACGACGTTTTGCGGCGTTTGGACCCTTAGGAGCCCCAATGTGTCGCAAGATCAAGCACTCACATGCACCAGGAAGAAGGTGAACTCTAGTGGACCTTGGCACAGCAGTGACACATGCAAGAACTCGGGTGCATGATCTTAGTGAATGGCGCCAGACCCGAATCCTTGTCGGACAACGCACCGCGGGATCAGGTAAGTAAATCTGCCCCAATGTATCAATGCAAGGGCTGTACTTTGTATCTTCTCATTCTCATGTCTGGAATCCTGTGGACCGTAAAGGACAAATTCTTCCTATTTTTTATACATTTTTTTTAAAGACTATGGAAACTTTGTGACTTGAGCCTATTCCCAGCAGGAATCTCATCCGAATAGCAGATAATGTTAATTTAATGTTTTTAGATTAAATCCGATGTCTCTGACCTCAAGGTTTGCAGCGCCGGGGCTTGCATTGCTTCCCAGTTGTTACAAATTATTTTAATGCTCCTCATAATCTTTACCCCCCCCCCCCCCATACTGATACTTGCCTTTAATTGTTGTGCGGGTCCCTGCGCCCGGCGGGACGGGATGGAAATGATTCTCGCATCAGATGTTGCGCTATTTATTCTTTAGGCTTTAAAAGCTTTTAATTATTCCCTAAAGTTCTCCTCTCACAAAGCGATTTTATTTATGGCTTCAGATCGTAAATGAAGGAGGACGTACGTTATTACCAAGGATCTCGCGCTTCTACGTGTAAAACTGACTATAAGTTATGGTAACACTGCATGGGATGATAAATCTCACACATTGGGGCACATTCACTTACCCGTTCCTTGGA
Source organism: Engystomops pustulosus (assembly GCA_019512145.1). Taxonomy (NCBI): domain Eukaryota; kingdom Metazoa; phylum Chordata; class Amphibia; order Anura; family Leptodactylidae; genus Engystomops; species Engystomops pustulosus. The sequence continues at coordinate 90,877,707 of CM033648.1, forward strand.
GTTCATGGAAGTGCATTGTCCGTGTATAACGCACTGTGCCGCAATTCACTAAGATAGTGCACCCAATGGGGGTCATTTACTAAGGGCCCAAATCACGTTTTTATGGCGGGTTACCCGAATTTTGCCATTTTGCGGCAATTTTTCCTGAATTGCTCCGGGTTTTTGGCGCACGCGATTAAATTATGGCGCCGCTGTGCACACGACGGAAATCGGGGGGCCGTGGCCATACAAAAACCCAACGGATTTGGAAAAACCACGTCATTTTTAATAAAAGTGTCGCTTGACACGCGCTTACCTGCACTCGGCCCGGCTTGGTGAAGTTCAGTGCATTCCAACGAACTTCAACGCAGCAGCGACACCTGGTGGACGTCGGAGGAACTACCTCAGAACCCGAATCCTCCACACAGATTGCGCCGCTGGATAGCGAATGGACCGGGTAAGTAAATCTGCCCCAATATCTTGCATGTGTCACTTCCCCACTCAGGTCCGCCGGAGTTCACCTTCTTCTTCCTGGTGCATGTAAGTGCATTGTCTTGCAACACAATTAGAATCCTAAATCCCGCGCTCAGCCTGAATCAGTTGGATTGTCCGACGCCCCCACCCAATTCATGTCGCATGGAAGCAGCGCAACTGTGCTAAAATCCGATCTAGTGCGACACAATCCCAGTGCAAACCCTTGTTAAACACCTGTCAAAGCTGCGCAAATCCTGAAAACCGTGAACAGTCTGACAAAAGTGCGATCCGAAACCCTTAGTAAATAAGCCCCATTGTCTCATGTTTTTTTACTGTTTCGTTGAGGAGATATGATGATTGCGGAGCTGGAATATACAGGGGTCTGCCAGGCACTGGATAATATAGATGTATCCCTTTAAGGATGGAGCAATTCTTTGGAAATGTTTGTCTCCTGACAGATCAGAGGCCACCACTATCAGAGGGTTATAATAGCCCATGCAGGGGCATAACTATTTGGGGGGGGGGCAGAGGCTGGAAAAATAGGCCCTAGGCCAAGGAGGAGAAGCAATAGGTCTTGGATAAGGCTGGAGTAGCAGGTGGTCATGGGGCAGTCTAGAGAGGCAGGAGGTAATGGACCAGGCAGGAGAAGAAGGAGGTTGTGGGTCAGGCTGTTGAAGCTGGAGGTCATAGGTCAGGCTTAAGACGCAAGAAGTCTTGGATAAGGCTGGAATAGTAGGAGGTCATGGACCAGGCAGGAGAAGAAGGAGGTTATGGGGTGTAGGTTGGTAAAAGATTTTAGGATTCCCTTTAACAATGATGTATTTATGTCTGGTGGAAGGACATGTGACTTCAGTATTGTGGACTCTTATCATTCACATTACATATTACATGAACATGATAAGCGCAGGTCAGACGGCTCTCGCTAAATCTCTAAATAAACCACGTGTCTTTAATATACGTTTCCTCCAAACATGTAATTACACCAAATACATCTCTATTTACTTCAACCTTCTATTTATGACTTCCCCTTTAAAAGAGACAATTATTAATTTACAGTTTTTCCCGCTTTTCTTTAGTCGTCTCCACGAGGCGTCCACACACCTGCGCGTGGCGGATGTTAATTAACCTTTAAGTGGTAATTATACAGCTGGCGGGAATCCAGAGAAATTACTCTACTTTAATCATTTTATGCAGATGTTCAGAAGCCGAATCATCAATAGCCGGTCCACAAGCCACGAGCCACGAGCCACAGCAACATCACAATGTACCGCAGTACCACAGGGCTTCTGGGTAACAATAGAGCAAAGATAGGATTTTTTATACTTGAAAAATTTTAATATTATATATTTTAAAATACCTCTGAACAAATCTGATTCATTGTAACAGACCACGGATGAAAGGATGGAGACTGTCAGTAAGAAAAACTAAAAAGATACCCTGTATGTACATAGTGACCACACCACCAGCAGAATAGTTAGTGCAGCTCTGGAGGCGGTTACCTCGTTAGAGGAGGGTGTGTCTGTGTGTGGAGCTGCTCTATGCTTGTGCTCCTGAGCTCCTGGAGATCCATCTACCACCCAGGGTCTGCTCTCTCCTTTCCCAGGGAGGGAGTTGGGTTCCTGGGGATGAGTGAGGGAGCCGACTCCCAGGCTCCTGATTCTCGGGCCAGGCCGGCGGGAGGCAGGAGAGGACAGCAACCGGCCAGCGCTGTGGAGGACTCAGGGGTGAGACGTTCCACCAGGAGTCATAGCAATGCGGCTCCTACTCCCCCTGGGTCTAATGTGAAGCAACACCGTAAGAAGCCGGACGTCCATGATGGTGCGGGTGAGAGCGGTCCTTCCGGGGCTGGAGCCATGAAGCGGAGTGCTCACAGAGGTAAGGCTGACCATGCGGGGGGAGGCTGGGCAGTGCAGGGACCCCGGGAGTCTTCGTCCACCTATGCCTCCCGGGTCCAGAGCCACCTCTGTGAGTATGAAGAGGCAAGTAAGACCATCAGGAGGCTCTGGGAGGAGCTGCTAAGTGCCCGTGCCAGGGTGAGTACAGCGCAAAAGAAGCGCAAGATTTTTGCAGATATTAAAAAATTTACTGCTCAGATTGCTAAGCTAATTGAAAGAAAAAGCTTTATTTGTGAGAATGGCGGTCCACTTAAAGAAAAACTTTTGAATGACGACAGATTTTCAGAAATGGCTGATAACAGAGAGCAAAGGCTGATGGGGTTGCAGCCTGCAAGCCAAGTGGAGGAGGATAATGATGATGATGATAAAGACAAGCAGCAGGACACACCTGGCGGCCTGCAGGAAGATCAGCAGGCCTTGTGCAGTGAGCCTCCTGCAGGAGAGCCAACTGTAGCACCTTGCTTGGGGGAGAACAGTGACACCGGCAGCCAGGGAGGGGCGCTCATGGCGCAGATCCGGCTGCTCGAGTCCCCAGTGTGCATGGGGAACTTTTCGTTTGGTGATGAACTCCCAGAGCTGCCGGAGGAAGGCGAAGAAGACCAGCCCAAAGCAGCAAGAAGTGGTACGTTTCATCTTTACTCCCCTCCCTGTACACCCCCCCAGACAAAGCACAGGGTCAGCTCACTGTGCAAGCCCTGCTACCCAAACCCCCCCGAGTTCTGCTGTGGACCCGGTGCAAAGGTGCACGGAGATTACAGATAAACCTAATGTGTGCGTTGGGCTCCGGACAGTCAGGGCGGCTCGTATGTGGCAATACCATCGAAATCCAGTGCTGTGGTGCGTCCCCCGGTGGGATGGGGGGATAGCCCGGCACTGGTTGCAGCTTCCGGTGCTTCTGTGCCTCTTCATGCTGTTGCCGCTGATCACTTAGGTGGGGGGGCGGTGGCAGTGTGGAGGGGTCGCTGAGGCTGAGGGCTCTGAACCTCCCAGACAGAAAGTATTGTTCTTTGTCGGTGTTGGGGATAATACAAATTATGTGGAGACTGCAGATCAGCGGCGCCTCACACCGGCTAAAGAGCAGCAGCGAATGTTACCAAGCCCTAGAAAAAGTAAAATAACATCTGCTACCGATGATGCAGAGGGCACAAGTGTGACAAGGGTTGGTGTCCACTCTGGGCGATGCTCTGCGGGGGGACCCCCGTCCCTTGTGCTTGAAGATGCGGAGGTGTTTATGTCCCCTGATGTTGGTGCTGGTCCAGGCAGTGTGAATGGTGTCACTAATGTTGTGGTGGCTAGTGTGAGTGGAGTGAGTGGTGCAGAACCGTTACCAGTTATGGGGGTTAATGATGGAGTGACTGGTGGTGCTGGTGGCGCGGCTGAGTGTAACATGGAGGTGGTAGTGTTAATTTGGTGGGTGCAGGGTTTTGTTCGGTTGCTCCCCTTGTGGCGGCCCCGTTAAGAGCTATGCCAGTGTCGCTGCTGGGGTACCAGGGTTCTGTAATCCTCATCTCTGGGCTCTGGGGTTGATTTGTCGTTTTGGATAGAGAGGCACGGCCTGTCTGCCTCCGAGAGCAAAGAGGCAGGGAGACACCATGGTCGCTCCCGACAACCAGGCCGGGTGCTAACCGTAGGAATGTGGTCCGTCTTCGGTGGCGTGGCAGTGATGTGTGTCCTCCCCGGGCACGGGTAGTTGAGCTGCTGCTGAAGATGGACTTCAAGGCGGCTGACATCTTTGCCTTGATCCATCCCTATGGTACATCTGAGTTTGATGTCAACTTTGTTCGGCCGGAGGGGCTTGAGCTCTTCTGGTCCAACTATGAGCTGAGATACAACGAGCCCCAGTGGCGGTACTTTGCTGTGCAAGCAGTGTCCCGCCAGAGCGAACTCAAGAAAGTGACTGTTCTTACCCGTAATGAATCACTATCTTGCTTTGACATCATGACCTGGATGAATCGTTATGGAGAGGTAGTAGGATTACCCTAGAAAAATAGAGATGAGTATGGTATCTGGTCAGGGGCCTGAACCTTCATGGTGAAGTTGAGGCGTTCAGGTAACTCAGTCGCCCACATCCTTTCATCAGCCTTCCTGGGGGAGGATCGGATCCTGATCTTCTACCGGGGGCAGCCTAAGCTGTGTCACAGGTGGGGGTGTCGGCCATCTCGCTGCATCCTGTACAGGGCAGATTAGGTGTAACCTGTGTGGTGATGTCAGTCACCCGTACAGTCGTTGTCCTCTTTCCTGCGCTAAAGCAGGCTCAGCCTCAGCGGATGGAGGCCATGAGACTGAATCTGCTGGGGAGGGGACTAGCAGAGGGGGAGGAATGGAGGGGCCAGGGAAGAAAGACACAAAAAAGTTGCCTGCCCAGCTAAGGTGTCTAGAGAAGCGTCAAAAGGAGAGAGAGTGGGGGGAGTCTCGGGCTGCTGGGACAACCTCTGGCGCTATCCTGGAGACCACACCCGTCGCTGAGGCCCCAGGGGATGATGTACTGGATGAGGAGGTCAGGAGGATCAAGAGAGAGGAAGACTCCTCCCATTATGAGAATATGGATGAGGATAATTGGGCGTGGCCAGAGGAAAAGCGTAAGGTGTAAGATCTTCTCCCACTCTGACTAACGTACCCAAGGAAGGTGCAACCAAACCCCCTGCTAGTCGAACTCTCAAATCGATTCCTGGCCCTGGATGGAGCCTCTGCTGACGATAGAGGGGCTGAGGGTAAATGCCCAGAAGTGGCGGAGGCTGCAGGGGGTGCCGAGTCTCCACCTGGGGAGTCAGGGTCCTCAGGAGGGGAGACTGGCCCAGAGTCTGGAGAGGAGGATGAGGAGGCAGGTCCTGGATCTGCCCCTGAAGCATCAGAGGTGCGGGAGATGGACACCACAGTATGTCTAAAAAGGGGGTGTTCATTTCCCGAGGGTGGTGGTAAGATGGGTAAAAAGAAAGCCGTCTAACTCAATCACTCATGATGGCGGCACCCACTCCGTTGACGCTGGCGTCCATTAATGTCGCCAGCATTAAGTCTGATGCGGCTAGATTTGCGGCCTTTGATTTTCTCGGCCGTGTTGAAGCCGACATTTTATTTTTGCAGGAGACCAGGCTGCCAGATTTGGCGGCCGTGTTTAAAGCTAAGAGGGAATGGAGACATGAGCCCTCCTATTGGTCTCTTGCGGCCGAGCCGAGGACCGATCTCGTGTTGAGAACTGGCGCCCCATAGCGCTTCTCAATACGGACAGAAAGGTTTTGGCAAAGGTGCTGATTAATCGGCTGGTGCAATTTGCACCCCGGCTTCTTTCGGGGACCCAGCACTGCTCTGTTCCAGGCCGCAGTACATTTAGTGCTGTGCTTTGTGTCCGGGAGGCAGTGGAGCAGGGCAGGGCTGGTAACTGGAAGGGGTACTTGCTGTCCTTCCAGCAAGTTTTGGAACGTGACTTGGCGCTGCATCCATTGCACCTTATTTCTAGTCAGTCTAGTGATCAGGTACCACACGTGGAACTCACGGTGCTTAGTATTGACGCAGCGTAAAATCCTCCCGGTGGATGAGGTGGTTAGGAACATTCTGGGTGACCTGGTGAAGGTGCGCTCTCTGGAGTATGAGAGGCAGGGCACGGGGAAGGCCTCTCTCCTTTGGCGGGGGTTCTCCTTTAGTGTCCCTTAGTCTGTCATCTCCTCTCCTGGTGTTGGGCTGATGCTGCACAGTAGATTTTTGTTTTGTGTTCTGAGGTTATAGTGATGTGGGGCTTGCAGGTGCCAAACCTGGGCTTTATGTGGTTGGTTTATATGATTTTATTATGTTTTCATCATGTTGTAAATTCTCTATATATTGTATATATTGTATATAGTGTGGTTTGGGATATAGTGTTAGGTTGGGAGGGGGGTGATGGTGCTGGGATTTTTGAACTGATATTGGACACTGGTCTGGACTTCTTGTGATTGTTTAAAAATGTTTTTGAATGCGGGATGTGTGGGGTGGTCTGTTATTAGAGGGTGGAGGGTGTGTTCATGTTAATTTATGTTCATTTTATGGGTGTGATTTGTTTTCAATTGTTGGTTTATGATGAGGGTGGGAGATGTTGTGTTATTTAATTTAGATGTACCGTATATACTCGAGTATAAGCCGACCCGAGTATAAGCCGAGGCCCCTAATTTTAACACAAAATACAGGGAAAGCCTATTGACTCGAGTATAAGCCGAGGGTGGGAAATGCATTGGTCACAGCCTCCCCAGTATATAGCCAGCCAGCCCCTGCCCCAGTGTATATAGCCATCCAGCCCCTGCCCCAGTGTATATAGCCTGCCAGACCCTGCCCCAGTGTATATAGCCTGCTGCAGCTGGCGGACAGATCGCACAGAAGATATGCAGGGGTATTTATTTTTTTGACTTGAGTATAAGCCGAGTTTGGGTTTTTCAGCACATTTTTTGTGCTGAAAAACTAGGCTTATACTCGAGTATATAAGGTATGTTATGTTTTATGTTACAACAGGTGAGTTGTTGTAAATATTTTGTATTCATTGTATATAGTGTTTGGTTTGTGTTTTGTGTTATTGTTATGTTTTGTATATTTTTATAAAAGATCTACAGGGTGTACAGGGATTGTCAGACTCTTTCTTGTTTTTTTAAAGTGAAGATATTAATGTGAACATTCGTTTGCCGGCAGCAGCTTCAGAAATCTTTTATTTCACTTCTCCATATATTTTTTATTATTCTACTTTATTTGTTTTGCCACCTGTTTTTTCCCATTTTAAAGAAGATTGAAAACAGCCGATTTCTTCTTTTCCTTTTCTTCATTTATAACCATCTTCGTAACGAGATGGGAGGTAAAACAAATCAATGGACGTGTGAACTTTTCTACACTTTATTTTATCCCTGAAAGCCATAAATCAGTCCTAAAATGTAATTTTCTTGGGTTATTGCCAGTCCTGTCCCGCTAGATTTAGTTCCGAATAAATTGACAATTTGCATTACTTTGGCTGCGAGTTTTAAATTGAAAAAAAAAAGAATGTTAAAAGTGAAATTTCCTGAGAAATTATAAAGACAACACAAGTTTTACATATGAAGCCGGTCGGGCACTTACCATAACAACCGGGGACTGTTTCTTTTTTATTATTTTTACAATTCTTTTGTATTGATTTATCCCTTTTTCAAAGTGTGTCCACAAAAGCGACAAGAACACTCAGACCCATCCAGATTCAGCCTCAGGTCAGATCCAGAGCCCCAGCGCAAAACAAGTGCAACAAGTACTCCGAGAGATGCGACGCTGTTAACCATCTCCTTTCTTTTATTTAAAGGGCTCGTTCCATCAAGGACACTTATCCTTTTGAACCATCACAGGGGATCAGTGTCAGATCTCTGAAGGGTTCAACTAATGGGACCCCCAGTGATCAGGACAATGGGGGGCTGTGAGCGTCTCTGTGTATACTGGGTGACTGATGCACCAGTCTACATCTATGGCCAACATTGATCCCACTTCCAGGGTCTTGTTTACGATCAGGGGGGTAAATGGAGTTTTTCGGTGCCCCACCCTCCTGAATGTTGGGGTTCATAGTTTATACGGTTGAAAAAAGACACATGTCCATCAAGTTCAACCAAGGAAGGGAAGGTATTCGATGAGAAAGGGATTTAGGCGAAACATTTCCATCAATGTTTGATAGCCATCAGTTGTATAAGGGCATCTAGACCCTTCTTGAAGTTCTCATGAGTCCTTGCTGAGGAATCCCTTTAAAGAGTAACTATCATTTCCAATGATTTTTGATATTGTGTGCGCTTTTCCAAAAAACATATTCAAAAAATTCCCCTGAGGCTCCATGCACACGCACAGAATTTGCGGCCGCATACCTCTCCCCATGGCGCCCGGTCACGATGTGATGAGCATTTTGGAATATAAACCAGCACAGGTCACCGTCTTCTAGATGTTTAGTCCACGTGAATCACCGTTGCCTGCGATCTCCCTTCGTGCGCGGTAGATTTGCCCCCGGATGACGGAGTTGCCCATTATAGGTATTTTTTTTCAGTCTTTATTAAAAATGCAATAGACAAATGTAAAAACAGAGAAAACCTGAAAGTTTTGGGCTTATTCACAGCGCCCTTAATCATACCATGTGCATGTTATAAACACTAAAATCTTATATACTGCCCATCCACCAATCACAAGACCAGTGGATAGGGTCCAACTTGCTATGACCGAGAACCTTCATTATAAGTGTCACATACAACCGGATATTTCCAAGTATGTAAATAGATTCATTCTGTATCATTCATTAAATGTATTATTCTCATATCATTAATCCCTTAACCAAGGGAATCAAATTTGCTCCCAGACAAACCACAAACATATTCCAAACATTTAACGACATTGAAAATTATATTCAGACGACTTCAGAGCTTTGAAAGACTTACATCAGAATCTGCGGATTACCCTACGACCTGCAGACAGGGGGGGACGGTAGTGATGGACACTAGAGATGAGCGAGCACTAAAATGCTCGGGTGCTCGTTATTCGAGACAAACTTTTCCAGATGCTCGAGTGCTCGTCTCGATACGAGCCCCATTGAAGTCAATGGGACGACCCGAGCATTTTTCAAAGGGACCATGGTTCAGGAATAAAATGTGTTTATTTAATTGAAAAAGAATGCTCTTCTGGATAAGTATCCCACATTTATCAAACATCTGCAAGTCTATTCTTCCACTGCTTCCGCGCGTATAATATCTCCCACAATTGTTATAGATGTGAAGAACAGTGAAGAATAGAAAAAACAGTGAACAACGGGATCATTTCAGTGAAAAACACAGTGGAAAAAAGAATAGATTACGATGTTCGGCATAAAAAATTAACTACTGCTTCACTGTGTCGGAGAGAGAATACGTGTCCCGGGATCCGCTCCTCTTCTTCCACTGACAGGCTCCTTGCCCCGCAGTCCGTGCTGCCAGCGATTCCCGTCGATGTCTCCCCCGTCTGCCAGCGATGTCTCCCCCTGCTTGCCCGCGATGTCTCCCCCGTGCTGCCGCGATCTGTCTCCCCGCTCCCCTCCCCCCGTTGCTCCCGCAGTGTCCTCCCCCGTCTGCGCGCTTTCTCCCCGGCTGCCTGTCTCCCCCCGTCTGCCCGAGTTCCCCGTTCGCTCCCCCGTTGCTTCCCTCGATTGCTCCCGCTCTCCCCCGGTTTTCCTGCCGCAGTTGTCTCCCCTGCGTGCTGCCCGCGTTGTCTCCCCCGTTGCTGCCCGCATATGTCTCCGCCGCGTGCTGCCCAGCGATGGTCTCCCCCGTGCTGCCCGGATTGGTCCTCCCCGTGCTGCCAGCGCTGTTGCTGTCCTGCGCCCCCTGCTGCCCCATGTCTCTTCTCCCGGTGTCCCCCGTGCTGCCCGCGATGTCTCCCCCGTGCTGCCGCGCGAGTCTCCCCCGTGCTTCCCGCGATGTCTCCCCCGTGCTGCCCGCGATTGTCTCCCCGTCGCTGTGCCAGCGATTCCTCCCCTTGCGCCCGCGATGGTCCCTCCCCCTGCTGCCCGCGATGTCTCCCCCGTGCTGCCCGCGATGTCTCCCCCGTGCTGCCCGCGATGTCTCCCCCGTGCTGCCCGCGTTGTCTCCCCCGTGCTGCCCGCGTTGTCTTCCCCGTGCTGCCCGCGTTGTCTCCCCCGTGCTGCCCGCGTTGTCTCCCCCGTGCTGCCCGCGATGTCTCCCCCGTGCTGCCAGCGATGTCTCCCCCGTGCTGCCAGCGATGTCTCCCCCGTGCTGCCCGCGATGTCTCCCCCGTGCTGCCCGCGATGTCTCCCCCGTTCCACGTGTATCTTCCGACAAGTAAGCAGATGTGCCGAACATCTGTAATCTATTCTTCACTGTGTTTTTCACTTAAATGATCCTGTGGTCACTGTGTTCACTGTTTTTATTCTATTCTTCATTGTTCTTCACTGTGTTTGTTTAATTAAATGCTCGATCTCGAGCAGGGGAAATACTCGTCCGAGCAACGAGCCGTTTCGAGTACCTTAATACTCGAACGAGCATCAAGCTCGGACGAGTATACTCGCTCATCTCTAATGGACACTGCCAAACACCCAGGGGAGCGTCACAGACAATTACGAGACACAACCATGTATTCTAACTTACCAGAATAGGAGATCCGACAGACGTGTTTGCAGTTTATCTAAAACTATTCTCAGATGACCCATTCGATAAAGGAATCCCAAACAAGTCAGAACACAACTTCATAGTAAATAGAAATGACAGGGTACCAGTTTCTTATACCATTTCTATAATCCACATGGACTGTATTAACCCACCCGGGATAGGGATAGGTTCCCTAATTTTTAATCTCCCCTAATATATAGTTACAGCACATGTTCTCCTAGTTATAGTATTATTATTATTATCAATCACATTGATTATTAGCAACTTCAAATGTCTCTACTCTTTACACTTGTATCTGACATCAACAAGGGGTTACAAGTGGTTTCACATTATCTATCCCAAAATCTGGACATTTTATTATTTTAAAGAGCATAGACCTAATTTTAAAGCATAATTATTTTTCATTTAAAAATGATTTTTATCATCAAGAAATTGGTCCCGCCATGGGCACCACATTCACGCCTCGCCATGGCAATCTGTTTATGGCTTTTTTGGAAATGTAAACTCAATCTTTTCTTGGCGTGGTCTGGTGCTCTGGAGGTGGTACATAGATGATATTATAGTAATTTTGACATTGGAGAGACAAAGTCTAAATCAATTTATTTCATCTTTGAATCATAATGACAACAATCTGAAATTTACGCCATATGGATTGAGAAGGTAGAGTTCTTTGACTTAGAAACAACAAAATATTGGGGCAGATTTACTTACCCAGTCCATTCGCGATCCAGCGGCGCGTTCTCTGCGGTGGATTCGGGTCCGGCCGGGATTCACTAAGGCAGTTTCTCCGACATCCACCAGGTGGCGCTGCTGTGCTGAAGAGCATCGGAACGCACTGGAATACACCGGCTCGGGCTGAGTGAAGGTAAGTGCAAGCTCCGCGACACATTTTTTTAAAAAAATGCAGCGGTTTTTCCGAATCCGTCGGGTTACCGTTCGGCCACGCCCCCCATTTCCGTCGTGTGCATGCACAATCCGATCGTGTGAAATCGGCGCAAATCGGAAATATTCGGGTAACACGCCGGGAAAACGCGAATGACCCCCATTGTGTTCTACTTTCAAATAATCTACAGCTGAAAACCACTTCATACTACCAGGAAGCTGTCATCTACCAGGACGGCTTCTTAATGTTCCATATGGGGACAATAATTAGACCTTTGAATTCAGAACCAGAATTATCCAGAAGTAAAGGTAGAAGGGTTTGTTCACAGAAGTATTTTACAGGAAAAAGAGGACAAGTAAGACAGAGGTTAATATTATTCTACTGTTTCAATTAAAACATAAGAAAATAGAAGCGATTTTTGAAAAGTAAAAAGATAAAATACTATGAGCAGTTTCACCCCAAAGCCCCGCAGTGGTATAAACCAAAGCAATAAAATCGCCCCTAGGGCAACGAAATGGGGACAGAATAAATGTTGATATAATTGGGCTCATTTACTAAGGGTCCAGCGTCCGCACTTTAGTCGGATATTCCGACATTTCCACTCTGCGGCGCATTTATAAGAGGATTGTATCACACACGATCAGATTTTGCCACAATCACTCCGGCTTTCCTGCAATACAAATCGGGGGGAGGGCCGTCCATTGGACGATCTGACTGATTCAGATTTAAGCGCGGAATTTAACTTTTAAATTGTGTTGCAAGACATGCACTTACATGCACCGGGAAGAAGAAGGTGAACTCCTGTGGACCTGAGCGAGGAAGCGACACATGCAGGATATCGGGCGCAAAATATTAATGAATGTGTGGCAGACTTCATAATGACTTGTATAATGTTATACAAACAATAACATTAATTGGCGAATAGCCTTTTAAGTTAAAGTAAATGAGGTTGATGGTGCAGCCTTAGGCAGCGGCTTCAGCTCAGATTCGCCCCTCCAATCGTTTTTGACCCCAAATATCATCCTCACCCATCACATGACATCAGTGCTCTGCTATAAGAAGTCATGAAGATGAGTTGCACATGTATGGGACTTCTTAAGCCCGATCACTAATGTTACAACCAGAGGAGAGAGGGAAAGGATGAAGGACAAGGAGACCCTCAACAAGGATGGAAGGGGGAGACAGAGAGCCTGTGGGGGCTCCCACTGGTTTACAAGCAGCTCACCTGTAGTCCTGTCCATTCTGTTGGTGCATGTAGAGTCCTGTTGCTGGTCTGGTCCTAGGATAATGCACTAAAAAATGTGTTTACTAGTCACTCACCAAAGTCTGGTAGAATAAAAGCAAACACAACCATTTTGTAACACATTTCCCAACCTATGGATGGCCCCTATTCATATCAAATAAGATATAAATACAAACCATGATTTTATAAGGAATTGGAATGGATGTAGTATGGACTGGTCTATGGTCATGTGACCACACATTGTTTATAAATCCAAACAAGCCATTTTATAAAACGCGCCGCTAGATCGCGAATGGGCCGGGTAAGTAAATCTGCCCCATTGCCTTGTAGGAATAGCACATTTTCTGGGGATAGGAACTATGCATTTTTTAGCTAACAATAGTGTGGGCACAAGTTAGTATAGTGTATGAGGACTTGTCATTAGAAGTATTAGGGAAAATCAGGTGACAGTTTCCCTTCAAGCTCTGACCCTTAACTGTGACAAAATCGCAACATATTATGCAGATTTACTTACCTGGCAGATTTACTTACCCTGCGCATTCGCGATCTAGTGGCGCGTTCTCTGCGGTGGATTCGGGTCCGGCCGGGATTCACTAAAGTAGTTCCTCCGACGTCCACCAGGTGGCGCTGCTGCGCTGAAGTCTGCTGGAATGCCCTGAAATTCACCGGCCTATACCTGGTGAAGGTAAGTGCAAATTTCGTGACACATTTTTTTTTTAAAATGCGGCGGTTTTTCCTAATCCGTCGGGTTTTCATTCGGCCATGCCCCCCGATTTCTGTCGCGTGCATGCCGGCGCCGATGCGCCACAATCCGATCATGTGCGCCAAAATCCCGGGGCAATACAGGGAAAATCGTCGCAAATCAGAAATATTTGGGTAAAACGTCGGGAAAACGCGAATCGGGCCCTTAAGGGTTGTCCGAGTTTTGGAAAAAAGAGAAAAAATGGTCGGGACAGGGCTGCTTAAAAAAAATAAAGATTGTCTTCCTCCCGGGCCCTCCCCGTATCCAGGCGTGCTGTCCGCCATGTAAACAAACATGGCCGCCGGAGCAGCGCTGGATTCAGCTTCCGGCCGGCCGTGGCCGGGCACGCCTATCCGTCCCTATACACAGCATTGTGTATGGGGGCCGGAAGGTTGTCGGGTCCGGCCGGAACTGAGTCCAGCGCTGCTCCGGCGGCCATGTTTGTTTACATGGCGCCCGGACCGGAGTGACAGCAGCGCTGGATACGGGAGGGCACCGGGAGGTAAGTACATCTTTATTTTTTTTAAGCAGCCCTGTCCCGGCCACTTTTTTCTTTTTTTCAAAAACTCGGACAACCCCTTTAATAAATGACCCCCAATGTGTCTCCCGCCTCATTTCTGCTTCCCCCTTCCTCCTGCAGTGCAGAGGATGACTCCTCAGCCCAAGGGAAGAGGGACTTGCCAGGATACATGAGGCGAGAGACACACTGCCTCACATGAATAACACATGCCTTTGGGACATCCTGCTCCTTCAGACCGGGTGCCAGGCAGGCTTACATCACTTCATTTTCTGGGGATAGGAACTATGCATTTTTTAGCTAAAAACAGAGTGGGCACAGTTAGTAATATAACCTGTTATTAGGCTCATAAGTGAATCCGGTTCCCTTTAAGCTGTACATTGCAAATGGGGAATTCTGGATTTATGTATATTGCCATATGCAGATAACAGTTTTTTTTTCTCAATATGATGTAAATCGATTTAAATAATAACAATATAATAACCAATTAGGTTAAAAATGTAAATGACATTTTAAAAAATCAGCACTTCTTTTTGCAAAAGAAAAATAAATGAATAGAACAACAGAAATGGGTAACGCTGATGCAGAGGTGGAGAGAGGCAGGGGGCATAGGGGAGAGGGGTAGGGGGGCAGAGGGGAGAGGGACAGGGGGAGAGGAGCAGGAGGGAGAGGGACAGGGGGAGAGGAGCAGGAGGGAGAGGGACAGGGGGAGAGGAGCAGGAGGGAGAGGGGCAGAGGAGTGGAGGGGCAGGAGGGAGAGCGGCAGAGGAGTGGAGGGGCAGGAGGGAGAGGGGCAGAGGAGTGGAGGGGCAGTGGGGCCGGAGGGGAGAGAGGCAGGGGGGCAGATAGGCAGAGTGCCAGGGGGGAATGTCTTACTGTGAAAACAAAACAGAAACAAAAAGTTTTCCATGGATATTCATATTGGGAGGACTCCCCCGGTCTTCTCCTGCTGGCACAATTCCTTGTTAGTGCTGGATCAGCCCAGGGAGCCCCTGGAGAGCAGTCAGACCATTTCCTTTATTTAAAAATAAAAAAAAAAAGTAAAAAACATGTTAAAAAAAGGAAAGTTCTATTCCTCCAGTGTTTCATATCAGCAGAGACCCGGCAAGTTCCGTCAGGCTTTGAGAAAACCTAAAAGGCGAATCACCAGATGTTTGAGCTTCAAACAAAACATCACTGTCAGCGAGAAAAGTCGGATAAAGGAAAAGAAAAAGTAAAGTAAAAGAAAAGGAAAAAAAACTGACCCGATCTAATGACTGAAACCTCCAAAACCTCCACATCAATATTTCATAGGCGGTGGAGATTTTCTGCGCCTCCTCGCAGCCGCCCCTGCTCCGGTTTCATCTCTTCTTCACTCACTTGCTGCATTTTGCCGTCTTTGGCGTCGCCCCTTTAATGCCGGATCAGAAGCCGCCACAACAAATTCATTTACAGGTGAAAAACGGACTTAAAATTCCCCTCAATTCAGTCCCAATTATTTCCTTAATAACTCAATTAATTCGTATTTGCAAATATTCTGAATCCAGAAAGTTTTCTTACTTTGGATACAAATTTTTCCAAAGTGACCCAGGAGGAGGGTAATGAGAAGCAGAGGTAAGAGCTGCAGGTCTTGGGTGATGAGCAATTAAAGGGGTTTTACAGACTTGACGTATCCATAGGATTGGTAATCAATGTCAGAATGGTACAGAGTCATCACCCCCAATGGTACAGAGAGGATGTTTCATAGAGTAGACAGCGCCGTCCTCTGTGTAGTGGGCAGACCAGACTACTGCAAATCACCTCCCATTTATTTCATTAGGAGCAAAGCTGAAGTTACTTAGCTAAGCCACTATAAGGAGAATGGAGCTGTCTACAAAGAGGAGCTATTGCTGGGGGTCCTGAGGGATCCATCACACACTAATAAGACCAGTTTTAGGTATTGTACCTGGAGAGATGTGTTATAATAGCTCAAACTGTTGTGCTCTGTGCTCTCTGCAGCCAGCAGGACTGTGATATATGGATATTAATGCGAGAATTGTAGTGTGAGAATTGCAGTGTACTGGGGGCCTGCCCTCACACTGCTGTGCTCTGTGCTCTCTGCAGCCAGATTTAAGCATTTTTCCTGGATGGATGTGTAATCAGACCTTTGTGGATCTTGTAAGTAGAAGCAGGACTGTAAAAAAATTTATTGATATGACAGGATTACAGGCTACAATCCTGGAATATAAATACATCTATCACAGTTCTGCTGCTACTAATAACACACACAAAGGTCTTACATGTGGTATCTTATGTATTTCTCGGAATGGTTGCTATGGACCATCAAAATTCCCTTAGTGTTGGGGGTTCACCTTGCTGATCCCAATTCCACACTTTATGGAGGCCTGTGAGAAGTTCCCTGTATTTGGACAATGGGGCTCATTTACTAAGGGTCTGTATCGCGCATTTTCGTCGGGTTTCCCGAATATTTCCAATTTGCTCCGAATTGCCCCGGGATTTTGGCGCACATGATTGGATTGTGGCGCATCGGCGCCAGCTTTCACGCAACAGAAATCTGGGGCGTGGTTGTCGAAAAACCAGACAGATTCGGAAAAAACGCTGAATTTTTTAAAAAAATGGTGTCGCAAGACCAGCACTCACATACACCGAGACGAAGAAGGTGAACTCCGGTGGACTTCAGCGCAGCAGCAACACCTGCTGGATATCGGGTGCACGACCTTAGTGAATATCGGCAAGCTCCGAATCAACGTCGGAGAACGAGCCGCGGAATTGCGAATGGACCGGGTAAGTAAATGAGCCCCAATATCTTCTGCTTAGAAGGTCCCTTGAGAACAAGAATAACTTGTACCTCAGTAAAGTTTGGGCTTTTTTTTTACCGCTGATTTACTTTTCTTTTGCACCAGTTTTGTAACAATTTGTAACCTGATGGATAATAAGTCCTGAAGCTGCAGCGAAGCGGAACCTGACGGTGATTATTCACGTGCAATGTCACTACGAAGGTGACGTCTCCTTCCCCATAGTCTCAGCCAATGAATGGGTGGAATCTGATTGGAATTTAATATTCCATATTTGCCCGGTTTAACCCTCCCCTGACCAGGGCTACTCCTCCTGACTGATGCTTACAGCAGGAACTAAAAAAAGCAACATAAATAATGAAATTCTTCCAGTTCAATATAGAGAAAAAAAAGCAAAAAAATCTAGATTTACACCCCAAATCTGTGTGTAGTATAAGAGATAGATGGGCGCCCGGCAGGAGTCGTGACACGGCAGAGTTTTTCTTCATTACTAGGAGCAGCAGCCATCACTTGTAAGTAACTCATTCCTTATAGTCAGAGATATCGATTCCCAGGGAAAAGCCAAGAATCCGTGTCGATATCGTCCACGCAATGAGCTTCTCTTCTAGATGAGCAGGAAAATAAAGCACATTCTCCGCGTCGCCTCCTCTATTACTGCTTTTATCTCCTCTTCAAAATATTCCGCCAAATAGATTTTCCCTGTCGATGATGAACTTTTGGAAGGAGATCCGTCAATACGTCATTTAACTCAAGCTGTAAATTTGATAGTTTTCAAGTTCAAGCCCCGGAGGTAAGAAGCGGCCGATGTATCATCTCATTACTGAATGGGGTGAGATCAATGGTGTCCTAGAAACACAAGAGGATAACAATGTAATGTATACGGGATTTATGTGTCACTTAGTGTATTAACTAAACATTAGTGCGGCTAAATGGCGGAACTATTCTATCATCATTTACATGTATCTAATGGGTTACATCCGGTCATATACTCCAGAGTATGGGGAGGGGGAGGGCATCGCTCCCAGAGTCACCCTGCCTATGATGGGGTCTTGTTGTTATAATAACAATGGCCAAAGGGCTCAACCCCTCCCCCTGTAGGAACTCCTCCAGCCTGGATAAATTCCGGAAACTCGGATGAATTTCAACTTTTCAATGGGAGGTAAAAGGACACCGGTTCCAGTCCCATCAGACCCATCTGGACATCCATGAAACATGACCCACTTACTATGCTCCCATTGGGAGTCCTGCATAAACCCTCATTTAAGGCCTCCAGAATAGCCCGAAACACATTTGCCCATATCCCACAAATGTATCTGGCAGGGATGGCCGGTGGCTCAGTGGTTAGCATTACAGCCTTGCAGCAATGGGGACCTGGGTTCAAGTCCTGTGGTCAACATCTGCAAAGAGTTTGTATGTTCTCTCCGTGTTTGTGTGGGTTTCCTCCGGGTCCTCCAGTTTCCTCCCACACTCCAATACATACTGGTATGATGATTAGATTGTGAGCCCCATGGAGACAGGGACTGGTTTGGAAAACTCTGTGCAGCATTGTGGAATCTGTGTGCAGTATATAAGTAAAGGAATTATTATTATTATTATTATGGCCCTTAAATTCCATAACTAGCATATAAAGTTATTGGCCGTATACCCTTTGAAGTTCTGGAGAGAACTGTATGAAGACCTTGGTACCACAAGCTCTGCTCCAGGTGTGAGGTTAGACTTTGATGCTCGACCCTCTAAGATTTTACATCTTGGGGAGGGGGTTGTCCTATGTCTTGCACTGATGTACATACAAAGACCTGACATAAGTCCCTCTTGCAGGATATTCATCACACCAGCCATTGTTGGGGATCAGCAGCTTATATACCTCCACATTGTTTAATGTACAGTTCAGCAGACACCCCCTTCATCCCCTATTACTTTAGCCAGAGTTCAGGAGGACCCCCATATAAAGCAAACGGCATAACTTCCGCAGCGCCGGATCTCATGCGGCTTCCTCATGTCACCAGGTGGCTTCTTCCTGCACAGGACGCAGGTGCAGAGCGCACAGACATATCTCTGGAATCCATTGTATCTGTGGCTTAAAGACACACAACCAACCGATTTTTTTCTGACCACAAAAAAAATTTCTCCCCATTTTGTCTCTTTACATAAAAACCATAGAAAATAAAAGGATGAAAGACACAACTGCGGCTACAATGTAACTTTTTCGGCTTATGGAGTTCAGTTTTATTATCTCTTTTGCAGTAATAATCTTTATAAAGTTTCGAGTTCTTCCGCCCGGCATCACCTTGTCCTGTTCCATAAAATTAAAGGTGTGAAAGGTGAAGGCTCCGACTGTAATTGGAAAGTAAAGTATTTCCAGGCTGAAATTAATAACATAAGGATAGAATAATAAAAGCGGGAGGACATCTGCACCGGAGTCACCGAGACCATCCATCCCCCTCCATCTCTGCCGAAAAGCCGTCCCCAGGAGGAGATGTAACGTCTCCCATGGACCCCGGCGGCAATCTCCGACAGCTGCGCTTTATAAGACACTTCATTAAATGCAGATTCCGAGATCATTCCGAGGCCTTAACCCCTTCCCGCACCCTGACGTGATACTACGTCATAGGATGCGGGTCGTTCCCGCACCTTGACGTAGTATCACGTCATGGCGATCACCCGGGCTCAGAAGCTGAGCCCGGGCGATCGCCGCGGGATCCCGGCGGTACGCGGTAGCCGGGATCCCGCAGTAACAGCCAGGATCGCGACTATCGCGATCCCGGCTGTTTAACCCTATAGACGCCGCGGTCATTGTGACCGCAGCGTCTATAGTGAATCGCCGCGACGATCGGCACCCTCCGTGCATGGCACGGAGGTGCCGATCGTTGCCATGGCAACCCTGAAGCCCGATAAGGCCCCCAGGGTTGCCTTCACTAGAAGCCTGTTAGGATCGTGCTTACAGCACGATCCTAACAGTGCTGATATCAGCCTATGCAGAATGCATAGGCTGACTATGTAATATGCTGCAATACATTAGTATTGCAGTATATTACAATGAACAAGTGATCAAATGATCACTTGTTCATGTCCCACCCTGGGACAAAATAAAACAGTAAAAAAAAGTTAAAAAAAAAAAAGTGCAATTAAAAAAAATTATTAAAAAAGAATAAAAGTCCCTTGAAGTCCCATCCCATGCAATAATACAATAAAACATAAAAAAGTGAAAATCACAAAAAAAAACACAACATATTGGGCATCACAACGTCCGTTACAACCCGTACAATAGAATAAAATCGTCACTGAACCCGTACGGTGAACGGCGTAAAAAAAAACACAAAAAAACTTGCAAAAATTATGAAATTTTCACATCTGACCTCATAAAAAGCGCATAAAAAGTAATCAAAAAGTAAAATTTACCCCGACATGATACCAAGAATAAGTACAGCTTGTCCCGCAAAAAATAAGCTATAAACCAACTCTGTAAACCAAAAAATATAAATGTTCTGCCCATTGTTACACGGCAAGCAAAAACAAGCAAATTTCTCACAAAATTAGTTCTATATTCTGCAAAACAAGTTAACCATAAAAAAGCCATATAAATGGGGTATCGCTGTAATCGTGATGACCCGTAGAATAAATATAACACATTATTTTTATGGTATGGTGAACGTCCGGCGAAAAAAATGCTAAAAACCATAAACAAGAATTGATTTTTTTAACCACCACCAAGAAAGAGTTAATAAAATCTGATTATTGGCTATTGAGCCCCACCGTAAATGATGTCCCTGAAAAGTGGATTTCATCCACAAAAAAAATAATCCCCCATATGTCCAAATTACAAAAAAATAAACATTTTATATCCTGTACAATGTGACATGGCAGATCTGTTCTGAATGGCGCAGCTTCCCTTCTATGCCCGGCCGTGCGGCCGTACAGCAGTCACCACCACATATGGGGCATCCTTATACTCGGGAGAAATTGGGTATCAAACTTTGTGGAGTTTTTTGTCATTTAATACTTTGTGACGGTTTAATTTTTGGCCAAAATTAATATATTGTCTAAAAAAAATGACAGCTTGTAAATTAGACCTCCATTTTGTTTTAACCACTGTGAAGCATCTAAAGGGTTAACATACTTCTTAAAGTTGATTTTTTACACATTGAGGGGTGTAGTTTCTAAAATGGCGTGATACATGGGGTTTTACTGCTGTTTAGGCCTCTCAAAGTCACTTAGACCTGAGCATGAGCCTCTAAATAAGGGTTTTGGCGATTTTCATAAAAATGAGAAAAATTGCACCCAAAATTCTGAACCTCCTAACAACCTAGAAAAGAGAGAAGATGCATAAAACCCTGCGCCAATATAAAGCAGACATTCGGGAAATGTTAGTTATAAAGTTACTTGGGTGCTATGACTATCTGCCTGAAAAGCAGAAAATTTTGAACTTTGAAAATGAAAAATTTTCAGAAATTTTAGCCAAATTTCAATTTTATTCATAACTAAACACAAAAGATATCATCAAAATTTTTCTATTACTTTGAAGTACAATGTGTGACGGTAAAACAATCTCAAAATCCCCTGGATATGTTAAAGCGTCACAAAGTTATAACCACCTATAATGACACAGGGCAAATTTAAAAAATCAGGCCTGGTCCTGAAGGTCTAAAATGGCATAGACGCGAAGGGGTTAATAGTTTCCGTACTTTTAACATCTGTCCTTTCTACAGCCGACACAATGCGGGGCTGGTAATGGGGCGGCCATATTGTAACCGATTGAAGGCGGCAATGTGTCTCCTTCTGTTTTCTCCCCATTTAAAGTCACTTTGTTAAAGGCATAGAGTGAGGAGAGATTTAACCACAAGATTATTATTACCTCCACCAGCCTCCAAGATCTCCATAGTGGTGTCATTCTAGAATTACTGCTAGTGTAGCACGTATATTCATGTGTGCAGTGTAGTGGTTATATTTACTGTATGTTTGCAGTATAGTGGTTATATTTACTGTATGTGTGCAGTATAGCGGTTATATTCATGTGTGCAGTATAGTGGTTATATTTACTGTATGTTGCAGTATAGCGGTTATATTCATGTGTGCAGTATAGTGGTTATATTTACTGTATGTGTGCAGTATAGTGGTTATTTCATGTGTGCAGAGTAGTGGTTATATTACTGTATGTGTGCATTATAGTGGTTATATTCATGTGTGCAGTATAGTGTGTTATATTACTGTATGTGTGCATTATAGCGGTTTTATTCATGTGTGCATATAGTGGTTATATTTATACTGTATGTGTGCAGTATAGTGTTATATTCATGTGTGCAGTATAGTGGTTATATTTACTGTATGTGTGCAGTATAGTGGTTATATTCATGTGTGCAGTATAGTGGTTATATTTACTGTATGTGTGCAGTAATAATAGAAGTGTGTTAGGATTGCATTGTGTGCAGTATAGTGTTTGATATTTACTTATGTGTGCATGTATAGCGGTTATATCCATGTGTGCAGTATATGGTTATATTTACTGTATGGTGTGCAGTATAGTGGTTATATTTACTTAGTTGTGCAGTATAGCGTTATATTCATGTGTGCAGTATTGGTATATTTACTGTATGTGTGTCAGTATAGCGGTTATATTCATGTGTGCATTATATTGGTTATATTTACTGTATGTGGTCAGTATAGCGGTTATATTCATGTGTGAGTATAGTGGTTATATTACTGTATGTGTTGCAGTATATAGTGGTTATAGTTTACTGTATGTGTGCGTATAAGCGGTTATATTCATGTGTGCAGAGTATAGTGGTTATATTTACTGTATGTGTGCAGTATAGTGTTAATTTTCTGTATTGTGCTATAGCGGTATATATCATGTGTGCAGTATAGTGGTTATTATTACTGTATGTGTGCAGTTAGTGGTTAGTGATCATGGTGCAGTATTGGTTATATTTACTGTATGTGTGCAGTATAGCGGTTATATTCATGTGTGCAGTAGTGGTTATATTTACTGTATGTGTGCAGTATAGTGGTTATATCCATGTGTGCAGTATAGTGGTTATATTCATGTGTGCAGTATAGTGGTTATATTTACTGTATGTGTGCAGTATAGTGGTTATATCTTATGTGTGTGCAGTATAGTGGTTATATCATGTGTGCAGTAGTAGTATAGGTTCTATTTCTGTATGTGTGCAGTAATCGTGGTTTATTCCTCGTGTGCAGATATGTGGTTACTATTTCTACTGTATGTGTGCAGTATAGTGGTTATATTCATGTGTGCAGTATAGTGGTTATATTTACTGTATGTGTGGCAGTATAGCGTTTATATTCATGTGTGCAGTATAGTGGTTATATTTACTGTATGTGTGCATATAGCGGTTATATTCTGTGTGCAGTATAGTGGTTATATTTACTGTATGTGTGCAGTATAGCGGTTATATTCATGTGTGCAGTATAGTGGTTATATTTACTGTATGTGTGCATAGCGGTTATATGTACATTAGTGTGTTCAGTAAGGTTATTTCATGTGGTGCATTATAGTGGTTATATTACAGTAATTGTGCAGTATAGCGGTTATATTCATGTTGCAGTATAGTGGTTATATTTACTGTATGTGTGCAGTATAGCGGTTATATTCATGTGTGCAGTATAGTGGTTATATTTACTGTATGTGTGCAGTATAGTGGTTATATTTACTGTATGTGTGCAGTATAGCGGTTAATCATGTGTGGCATTAGTGTTTAGTTTCTGTATATGTGGCAGTATAGTGGTTATTTTCTGATGTTCAGTATATCAGGCGTTATATTCATGTGTGCAGTAGAGTGGTTATATTACTGTATTTGTGCAGTATAGCGGTATATTCATGTGTGCAGTATAGTGGTTATATTTACTGTATGGGTGCAGTATAGTGGTTATATTCATGTGTGCAGTATATTGGTTATATTTACTGTATTGTGCAGTATAGTGGTTATATTTACTGTATGTGTGCAGTATAGCGGTTATATTCATGTGTGCAGTATAGTGGTTATATTTACTGTATGTGTGCAGTATATGGTTATATCATGGGTTATATGGGTTATATCAGTGTCAGTTAGTGGTTATTTACTGTATGTGTGCGTATAGTGTTTTATTCATGTGTGCAGTTATAGTGTTATATTTACTGTATGTGCAGTATAGTGGTTTATATTCATGTGTGCAGTATAGTGGTTTTATTACTGTATGTGTAAGTATAGCGGTTATATCATGTGTGCAGTATAGTGGTTATATTTACTGTATGTGTGCAGTATAGCGGTTATATTCATGTGTGCAGTATAGTGGTTATATTTACTGTATGTGTGCAGTATAGTGGTTATATTCATGTGTGCCAGTATACGTGGTTATATTACTGTATGTGTGCAGTATAGCGGTTATATTCATGTGTGCAGTATAGTGTTTATATTTCTGTAGTGCAGTATGGTGTTATATGTCGTGTGTCATATGTGGTTATATTTACTGTATGTGTGCAGTATAGTGGTTATATTCATGTGTGCAGTATAGTGGTTATATTTACTGTATGTGTGCAGTATAGCGGTTATATTCATGTGTGCAGTATAGTGGTTATATTTACTGTATGTGTGCAGTATAGCGGTTATATTCATGTGTGCAGTATTGTGGTTATATTTACTAGTATGTGTGCAGTATAGTGTTATATTCATGTGTGCAGTATAGTGTTATATTCCTGTATGTGTCAGTATAGTGTTATATCAGTGGTGCAGTATAGTGGTTAATAATACATGTTGCATTAATGGGCATATTTACTGTATGTGTGCAGTATAGCGGTTATATTTACTGTATGTGTACAGTATAGCGGTTATATCCATGTGTGCAGTATAGTGGTTATATCCATGTGTACAGTATAGCGGTTATATTTACTGTATGTGTGCAGTATAGCGGTTATATTTACTGTATGTGTACAGTATAGCGGTTATATTGACCATATGTGTGCAGCATAGCAGCCATACATTTGCTGTTCTGTCTGTGGGATTTTGTTTACACTCATGTCTTTCCATGTGTCCATGGGTTTTGAAAAAAGATTTTTAACTAATAAACACTTCTCTTTCCTCTTCATACACTCTTTCAATGCGTTGCCTTGTATCAATTATTCTTCGTATCTGTATCAGTATCATGGGTAGAAGTAATATTTATGTGTGTACTTATGTGTGTACTATAAGTGTGTACAGTAGAGCAGTATTATTGATGTGTGATGTGTGGGTTGTGCTGAACTGTTACAATGTTGCATTTGCCTTTTGTTTGTATCCGGGGCTGTTTCCATTCACCTGAAGCAGCAGGGAACTTGGAGAGGGTTAATAATCCCAACTCAACATCAACCCTTCATCTTACAATGATATCTTACTGATATATAGCGTCAGCGCATTAGATACATGACACGGGGAGCGGGACTTGCATCCTCTGCCATCAGTCCTAGAGAACACTTAGCCTTCCGGATGACTGGAGTAATGGACCTTGGTGTCAGGTCCTATTGGTGATGCAATATCTGGTAGTAGCAGCTGCATGGAGCGGGGCCAGGTAGAGGATAGCTGCTGGTAATGGGACCCAGCGATGGTATATCACAGCGCAGCGCCACAACCATCATACAATATTCATCTTGCTTGACAGTAATTTGCGCTGCATTTCTGCCGCTTTTCAATATTTGATATTGTGTTTCCCGATGTAACTACAAGAAATATCATAAAAATGATTTCCGGCCCGGTGCGGGCTCCCTCTAAACGCCTCCATAAACTTCCTCGCCTCCCTCTCCATTCCAATAACGTCTATTTATTTGTTCCAGGAAAAAGCCTCCGGACTCTCTTTGTATTTATCAGGGGCTGAGCGGCCGGGTAATAAGGCGAAGCGTCCGGGGAGTCACAATTGCATCTGCGCCGGACGCTATTTCACCAGGAAAATACATTCTGCCCGTGGGAAGGTCCCGCGTGTCTAATAGCGGAGAATTCGCCATCCTATACGGTCCTGCCTGGTATGGAGGAGCTCGCAGCCGCCTAATGTCGTTTGTGCTTCTACTAAATCTATTTGGGTCGTTTGGGTTTTGTTCTAAAAATCCCCGGAAGGGAAACAACACAATTTTTTATTTTTGTATGAGAAGTGCAGAAGCAGTGGCTTCACCCGGGACCTGGACTATGGCGGCGCCTATAGATCTTCTACCCTACAAGGAGCCTCCAGTATAAATCGCTCTCCTACACGGTTACACTGTAATCAGTGGTTCTGTTCTGGTCCCTGTGGACTTGTCAATGTCCATTGGTCTAAGGTCTGGAATAACGTGGCAGGCAGCAGATACCAGGTAGATGAAGGCGATTCTGTCACATCCCTTTCCCTCTTATTTAGAGAAATACTTTATGTGCAGGGACCTAAAGAGACATAGAGAAGCCGCTCCCCTATATCAAACAGAACGAGGACAACAGTCCTGGAAAAGATACAATATACATACAAGGTCTAACAAAAAGGTCAGGACGGTGGAATATATTGAGAAATAAGCATTAGATTGAAAAATAAGAAATACAGGCGGTCCCCTACTTAAGGACACCTGACTTACAGACGAACCCTTGTTACAGACGGACCCCTCTGCCCACTGTGACCTCTGGTGAAGTCTCTGGCTGTTACTATAGTCCCAGAATGCAGTGATCAGCTGTAAGGTGTCTGTAATGAAGCTTTATGGATAATCCTTGGTCCCATTACAGCAAAAAAATTGTGAAACTCCAATCGTCACCAGGGCAAAAAATTTTGTCTTCAATTATAAAATATACAGTTTTGACTTAGAAATTCAACTTAAGAACAAACCTATGGAACTTGTCTTGTACATAACCCGGGGACCGCCAGTATGTGTCAAATATTTATGAATACTCCAACAATACCAAATTCGGCCCCCCCTATACCCAGCCAGTGGGGGCAACTTAAAAATCTTAAATTGGGAACTCCTATTTTTTATTGCAGATTCAGATTCCCCAGGAAAAATTCCATTTGACCTCTGTCCTTTGTAATTTTGGGGACAGATGGTGCAATAATCGATAAATACACATCAGATCCAAAATCTGAAAATAGACATAAAATATTTTACTAAAAACTATCCAATGAATGTCTGAGCTGGAGGCTGTACAATCAATTTATCCATTTGTTACTGAGGGCTACTGAATCAAATAATTTGGGCCATCCGAAAGATTCCCCACTTTTGGACAATTTTTTAGATGAGCACTTTTTGGCACCTTACACTCCTCTCCAGACGAGATGGGTGCAACTGGCCGCAACCAGTTTTATTAGTTTCTTTAAAATGGCAAAACAAAACAATACAAAAATAAAATCCTCGGCCGTCTGACCACTAACTATACAATACACTAGTTTTGTCACTACCAAGAAACTTTACCTACTGTACAGCTTCCCAACCACAGCATACAGCAATTGGCAACTCACATATAGGGGCAGATTTACTTACCCGGTCCATTCACGATCCAGCGGCGTGTTCTCTGCGGTGGATTCGGGTCCGGCCGGGATTTATTAAGGTAGTTCCTCCGCCGTCCACCAGGTGTCACTGCTGCGCTGAAGTTCCCAGGAACGCACTGGAATACACCGAGCCGGGCTGAGTGAAGGTAAGCGCAATTTTCGCGACACATTTTTTTTTTAAATGCAGCGCTTTTTCCGAATCTGTCAGGTTTTCGTTCGGCCACGCCCCCGCGATTTCCGTCGCGTGCATGCCAGCGCCGATGCGCCACAATCTGATCGCGTGTGCCAAAATCCCGGGGCAATTCAGGGAAAATCGGCGCAAATCGGAAATATTCTGTTAACACGTCGGGAAAATGTGAATCGGGCCCTTACTAAATTACCCCCATTGGGTTTTCCCAGGAGCAGAGAGAGCGGGTCCTCTTGTGCAGCTTCTGACTTTTTAAAGCAACATCTCAGAGCTGCTGGTAATGAGCCCCAATCACCTCAATCACCTGGAGTGGCTGAGCGGAGCAGGGACCAAGCCCAACTCTCCAAACTGCAGAAACCTAGGGGAAACATACACACCATTTAACACTTTCCCCCTGGTCCTGTCACAATATGTATGGGATGGAGCAGGGATGAATGAGATTTACACTGGTGCCTCCTCTCCTAGTAATATGTCACATTATTTTTTTAGTTTTTGGATTCTACATGCAGACATCAGGTGTGAAGAGAAACTATTTGAAAGTGTGAGGTCATAGAACCAGTCATGTTTCCTGCTCAGCATCTGAACAAGAGAATTTTGGGTATTGAAAGATGGAGTCAAGAGCTTGGAAGGGGCAATAGCAGCCGGGCCACTACTCTTCTACAAATCCAAGACCATTGTCTGTGATGGGGACAACTCAGATGAATCCCTCATTTGTCCTCCTCTCACCCCCCATCCTAATACTATGTACTGACCTTGGCTTTCTCCACTAGTGACACTGGTTTCTTGGTTTGGTTATGTTTGAAGTCTAATAGTTTGAAGTCCTGGTTATGACTTTGGCTCGTTCACTGCTTCTACTATTTGTTTGAACATCTATTTGCACTGAATATCTAGTATCTTCACATACAGGAGCAACCTGGGTCCTAAGTTGAACTTGACCTGACCATGATTCGTAGCTGCCAATCCTGTTCTCCTGGTTTCTCTGCTCTGGCTTATATTTTGGATTCTGGCTAGAGATGAGCGAGCACTAAAATGCTCGGGTACTCGTTGTTCGAGACAAACTTTTCCAGATGCTCGAGTGCTCGTCTCGAATAACGAGCCCCATTGAAGTCAATGGGAGACTCGAGCATTTTTCAAAGGGATCATGGTTCGGGAATAAAATGTGTTAATTATCAGATGTATGCAAACATCTGCAATCTATTCTTCACTGTTCCGCGCGTATATTATCTCCCGACAAGTTATCAGATGTGAAGAACAGTGAAGAATAGAATAAAAACAGTGAACACAAGATCATTTAAGTGAAAAACACAGTGAAAAACACAGTGAAGAATAGATTGCAGATGTTCGGCACATCTGCTTACTTGTCGGGAGATACGCTGTCCCGGGATCCGCTCCTCTTCTTCCACTGAAGTCTCCCCAATCTCTCTGTCTCTCTGCCCTTCCCAATGTCTCCGTACATGTCGCTGCCCCGGTGCCTCCGTGCGTGCCGGTGCCTCCGTGCGTGCCGCTGCCCTGGTGTCTCGGTGCCTGCCGCTGCCCGATGTCTCCGTGCCTGCCGCTGCCCGATGTCTCCGTGCCTGCCGCTGCCCGATGTCTCCGTGCCTGCCGCTGCCTGATGTCTCCGTGCCGGCCGCTGCCCGATGTCTCTGTGCTGCTCCCCGGTGTCTCTGTGCTGCTCCCTGGTGTCTCTGTCCTGCTCACCGTGTTCTTCAATGTAAGCAGATGTGCCGAACATCTGTAATCTATTCTTCACTGTGTTCTTCACTGTGTTTTTCACTTAAATGATCCTGTGTTCACTGTGTTCACTGTTTTTATTCTATTCTTCACTGTTCTTCACTGTGTTTTTTTAATTAAATGCTCGAACTCGAGCAGGGGAAATACTCGTCCGAGCAACGAGCCGTTTTGAGTACCTTAATACTCGAACGAGCATCAAGCTCGGACGAGTATACTCGCTCATCTCTAATTCTGGCTTATAAAGGTGTGTGACAGCATTGATCCTTCTGTGAGTCCTCCTTACCTGTCCATGAGTGCCCTACACTAGTGTCTTATGATCGCTGCCAGCAGCCCTTAGGCTACAAAGTGAGAAGGCAAAGGTTACATCTTTAGGTAACGCCCGGGCAATCAACCCCAAGTTGAACCAGTTTAATGGCAGAGTGAGTCCACATTGTTGCTGTGCTGATTGTAATTAATAAGCTATTTATTATTATTATTAATAATATTATTATTTACAGAGCTCCATTATCTCCATGGTGCTGTACAATCAATAATGGATTCACATATATTGCATTAAAGGGTTATTCCAACAAAGACAAGTTTATCAATTATACTCAGGATATCAAAATAACACATTCTCTAAATCACTGTTATTAACATAAATACAGCATTTCACAGATATAAGTCTAACCTCTCTCTATCAGTCCTGGTGTATGCAATTTTGGTTGTCCCAGGATACAACCATAAATCTTCTGACTATGGTCAGATTCTTCACATGAATAGCTTCTCTTATCTGCACACTGCTGTGCTCTCTGCCTCCTGTTCAGCTCAGACACAGGCACTTCCAGCCAACAAGCATCTGTGTGCAGAGACTTACTCTACAAACTACAGACAGATGCGTTCTTTATCCGGGAGGGAGGCAAATAGCAGAGCAGACTCTGTGCCTAGTGTAATTGTGTGTTGTATCCATCTCATGGATCACTGATCTGTCTGATGTCTCTTTTTCTATGTGTCAGATACTAGTAGAATGATCAGAAGCTTAATAAAAGTGTATATAAACCCTGGACCCTGATAATTTAAGCACATTGTCAGCTCACAGCATCTCATAGCGCAGAGAGATCACGAAGTGTCTGCTCAGAGAGTCCCCGCTCACACTGAGGAATATTACACCGACCATCGACCATAGGAGCTAAAACAGCAATAAAACGGAGTAACATTGTAAAGGAAGGAGTTAAAAATAATCTTTATTATGTAATCATCACCAGGGGGTTGAGATTTAAGAACTTTCTTTTATGAGCAAATCACTTTATGACAAGAACAAATGCAAGTACAAGACAATAAGAGGTCAGCAACAAGTGGAAGGAAGACCATGAGCCTTACAATCTCTATGAGAGGGAAATGAGGGAGCAGGGAGACAGGAGGTGAGGGAGCAGCAAACTGTGTGTTATAGAAGAAGGAGAATCAGAAAGGAGAAAGTATCTTGTATGTGTTTCTTTTTATTGGATATGTACAGGCGTCTTGGGTCCATCCTTGGACACTGACCTGGAGACCTGGGAGGTCACTCTATCTTTCTGCAAAGCTCGTAACTATAATATTCTTAGCCAATTAAAAAGTATCATGTGAATACAATCATTATCTGTATCTATTGGCATAAAAGTTTCCAGGAAAGTCCACAACAACCATCAGAATAACTTTCTGGAGCTCAGAAACAGCAGTCAGTGCATTGGAATGGAAAGAGCTTTTATCCGAGACAAAGTGTTCGGGAAATGTTCTGTGTGTGAGCTATGACCGAGATTGTTATTTGCTTAACCGCACTCATTTCATTGAAAATAGAACCAATTATATGACGCGTCTAGGACTTGCAAATATTCCATGAACCAGTGTCAAAGCCTCCATCCACCGGCTGCACGAGATATAGAATTCCATCCATGACCGCAGAGCGATGACCCCTCCAATAACTAGAATTTAAAGAGGTTAAAGGGGTCGTCCACTTTCAGCAAATATTTGATAGGATTTGTGTAAGGAAAAGTTATACAATTTTCCAATATACTTTCTGTACCAATTCCTTGCGGTTTTCTAGATCACTGCTTGCTGTCCTACTATAAAAGCTTCTATGTTTACTCCCAGTGGATATAATGGGGCACATTTACTTGCTAGTCCCTTGCACGATCATGGACTCCAGTGCGATTCACTAAGATTGTGCGCCCGATATCCTGCATGTGTCGCTTCCCCGCTCAGGTCCACCGGAGTTCACCTTCTTTTTCCTGGTGCATGTAAGTGTTTGGCCTGCGACACAAATTCAAAACGGAATATCTGACATTTGTGCAGTCCGCGGACCCTTAGTAAATGAGCCCCAATCTGTCCATGTGGTGTGATGCAGGTGCACAAGCTCTTATTACTGTGATAATAACGGTTTGTGCACATGCATGTCCATCACATCACATGCACAGATTTTTATCCACTGAAGGTAAACAAAGAAGCTTCCTGTAGAATGACAGCAAGCAGGGATATAGTTTACTGTAAGGAATTGATACAAAGTATATTGGAATATAGTATAACTTTTCCTTCTACAAATCATATCAAAGATTTGCCAAAAGTGGACAACCCCTTTAATTAATAATAATTTCTTTATTTGTATAGCGCACACAGATTACGCAGCGCTGCACAGAGTTTGCCAAATCAGTCTGTCCCCAATTGGGCTCACAATCTAATCAGCCTACCAGTATGTTTTGGAGTGTGGGAGGAAATCAACGAGAGAACATACATGCCGTATGTGCTGGCCGAGCCAAGTGCCATTGCTTCATATGTGACCTCTGAGACTAGAAATGACACAGTGGGGCAGATTTGCTTAACTGTCTGACGAAGTTCCCCAAAAGTGTATTGTACGCGATTCACAAAGATCGTGCGCCCGATATCCTGCAGGTGTCGCTTCCCTGCTCAGGTCCTCCGGAGTTCACCTTCTTCTTCCTGGTGCATGTAAGTGCTTTGTCTTGCGACACAATTTGAAAGTTAAATCCCGCGCTCAGGCTGAATCAGTCGGATTGTCCGACAGCACGCCCCCTGATTTGTGTTGCAAGGAAGCAGCGCAGCCGCGCCAAAATCCAATCGCATGCGACTCAATCCCAGCGCAGACCCTTTTAAACACCTGTCCGGGACATGCAATCCCCAAAAACGTTGTTTGTAAAAGGACCTCATACAGTAAACTTGAAAAAAAAATCTCTAAAAGAGCTGACTCAGCATATAAGCTAATATTAAGGCAAACCACCAAAGGGGATTCCAAAAAGGATTAGAAGGAAATTTTTCCTGTACTGTGAGGTAATGGACATCAGCCTTATAGTAACTTTTACCCCTCCGCTGGGTCCACGCTGTAGGGCTGTAGTTTGGTTTTGGTACACAGAAGATGTTTGCATTGGACCTGATCTACTACAAGAAGACAAATAGATACAGAAGCAGCAATCACAATGTAACAATCACTGGACACATCATCATATCAATACCGTACAAATATCATTCATAACATTCATTTAAAAAATTAGATAAATGAAATATTGATTTTCATGCTAACGTTTCCAGATCTGCGAACTTGTAGCAGCAGAAAGGAGCAGATTGATGTGTTATACATAAATTCAATAGAACTGATTGAAATCTTTGCTGTATAGGTCCATAAGAGTCCATAGTTATACAGGGTAGGTTGTAGTTTCCTGAGTAGGACCACCCACTTGACTCCTAAGCGTCCAAATCTCCAAAATTTCAATCAATATATTAAAATTCTATTGTAATCTTTGCTCAACAAAACTATAAATCAGTCTCCACTGCTCCTTCTGCTCTGTAACAGGCTGCTGGCGGCTGCAGTAACAGATTAATGGTGATTGTTCTCCTTTAAAGGAAACCGACCACTTTATAATGGCAGTTCTAACCCCCAAATACCGTGCGTGCGCCTAATTAGGAAGTGCTGAAGAGCCGGTGACATCACTGAGCTCTCGGAAATACTCGTGCCTGCGCAACTTTGCACGGCCAGCTTTGCACGTGAAGTTGCGCAAACGCGAGTGTGTCGGAGAGCTCAGTGATGTCACCGGCTCTCCGGCACC
Organism: Engystomops pustulosus; assembly: GCA_019512145.1. Classification (NCBI taxonomy): domain Eukaryota; kingdom Metazoa; phylum Chordata; class Amphibia; order Anura; family Leptodactylidae; genus Engystomops; species Engystomops pustulosus. Next base: position 90,910,765 of record CM033648.1, read on the forward strand.
TCCTAATCAGGCGCACGCACGGTTGCGGGCATGGTGCGCCGAGCCCGTATCATGGTGCACCAAAGCGTGCTTGGACTATAAAGTATAAAACAGTTTAAAAAGGAATCAGCAGTTTCTGGAATCAATGAAGATATGCTCCGGCACCACCGCACCCTGAGCTGGTGCAAGGTATTTGAGGGTTAGAACTGCCATTATAAAGTGGTCGGTTTCCTTTAAGGAAAGAGATATAATAAAATAATTGAGAATTATAAGAGTAACGAGCACTGGATTTCCATATTATACGATCATGGGGTGAATCCATTGTATGGAGAGATACCCACGGATACCTGGAGGAGACCACAACATTGTATCCTATGAGATGTCACCTGGAGACAATCATCTTTATCAGCGTTTCTCCACAATTCTTGACCCGCCACGTCCCGGCTCATTCAGCTTCAGCCTCACCTCCTCCTGCTTCCCCGGTGTTTTGCCAAATGGAAAATGAAAGAGATGATTATAACACAAGACTGAGGATAAAAGCCGACACTCGGGACAATAATAGAGTCTGGGCCGCGCCAATTAACCCATTTTGTACATTTCTTCCTACCCAACAGCAAAGCAACAAAAAGGCAGCACACGGCAGAGCCAGAGGAGACGCTGCCAAAATACAAGGGTTTGGCAGCCGACAGCAAGTGGATACACAGACCGAACCTGTCAGGCCTCTCATTCCAGCCTTTCTTCCTGGAACGGATCGCCATAATAGACTCTTATTCCAGCTCCACAGAACTGCATCTAAAAGCTCATTTCAATTTATCAAACAGCTGCGGCCAAGAGAACATTGTATGCAGAAAGCACAAAGCAATCAAATCACCTCCAAACCTCAAAGTGAAAATGTGATAAACAATATTTGTAAGGAACAAAGTTTACATTCTAATACATCTCACCCCGAAAAAATCTAGAGAGATCATCTGTTTACACCTTAGATGGATAGTTGGATACATAACTACTGTAATATTGCCCCCTATGTACAAGAATATAACTACTATCATACTGCCTCCTATGTACAGGAATATAACTACTATAATACTGCCCCCTATGTACAAGAATATAACTACTATAATACTGCCCCTATGTACAGGAATATAACTACTTAATACTCTAATCCTGCCCCCTATGTACAAGAATATACTACTATAAACTGCCCCTATGTACAGGAATATACTACTATAATACTTCCCCCCCTATTGTACAAGAATAACTACTATAATACTGCCCCCTATGTACAAGATAATAACTACTATAAACTGCCCCTGTACAAAATATACTACTATAATACTGCCCCCTATGTACAAGAATATAACTCTATAATACTGCCCCCTATGTACAAGAATATACCTACTATATAATACTGCCCCTATGTACAGAATATAACTACTATATACTGCCCCCTTTGTACAGAAGAATATAACTACTATAATACTGCCCCTATTACAGGATATAAACTATAATACTGCCCCTATGTACAGAATATAACTACTTATTTAAAAAATACCAGAACCCCTATGTAGAGAATATAACTCATATAATACTGCCCCTATGTACAAGAATAACTACTATAATATTGACCCCTTTGTACAAGAATATAACTACTATAATCCCCTATGTCCAGAATATCACTATAATACTGCCCTATGTACAAGAATATACTACTATAATACTGACTCCCCTATGTACAAGAATTAACTATATTACTGCCCCTATGTACAAGAATATACTACTATATACTGCCCTATGTACAAGATATAACTACTATAATACTTCCCCCTATGTACAAGCAATATAACTACTATAATATGCCCCTATGTACAAGAATAACTACTATAATATCTGCCCCCTGTGTACAAGAATATAACTACTATAATACTGCCCCTTGGTACAGAATATAACTACTATAATACTGCCCCTATGCACAAGAATATAACTACTATAATACTGCCCCCTATGTAAAGAATATAACTACTATAATACTGCCTCCTATGTCAAAATATAACTACTATATACTGCTCCTCGCCCCCTGTGTACAAGAATAACTACATAATATCTCCCCCTATGTACAAGAATATAACTATACTATAATAACGCCGCCCCTATGTACAGAACATAACACTATAATACTGCCATATGTACAAGAATAACTGCTATATACTGCCCATATGTAACAGATAATATACTGCTATAATACTGCCCCTATGTACAAAATATAACTACTATAATACTGCCCCCTATGTACAAGACTATAACTACTATAATGCTGCCCCCTATGTCAGAAATGAACTATAATACGCCCCTTGTACAGAATATAACTACTATAATACTCCCCCCTATGTACAAAGAAATAAGTAAAAAAAAAACTATAATCTGCCTCCTATGTACAAGAATAAACTTCTATAATACTGCCCCTATTACAAGATATAACTCATAATACTGCCTCCTATGTAACAAGATACACACTACTATAAAACTGCCCCCTATGTACAAGAAATAACTATTATAATACTGCCCCTATGTACAAGAATATAACTACTAAATACTGGCCCCTATGTACAAGATATAAAAACTACTATAATACTGCTCCTGTGTACAAATATAACTGCTATAATACGGCCCCCTATGTACAAGAAATATACTACTATAATACTGCCCCCTATGTAAAGGAATATAACTACATATAACTGCCCCCCTATGTACAAGATAAACTACATAATACTGCCCCTATGTACAGAATATAACTACTAAATACTACTGCCCCCATGTACAAGAAGATAATACTACTATAATACTGCCCCTATGTACAGACTATACTTACTATAATACTGCCCCCTATGTACAGGAACATAACTACTATAATACTGCCCCCTATGTACAAGAATATTACTACTATAATACTGCCCCCTATGTACAGGGATATAACTACTATAATACTGCCCCCTATCTTCATATTTTTTACAGGATATACAGACTATAATACTACTGGGCCTCCTATGGTAATGAATATAACTACTTTTATTTTAAAAAAAAATACCAGAAAAAAAAACCCCTATGTAGAGAATTAACTCTATAATACTGCCCCTATGTACAAGAATAGCATACTATAAAGCTTGCCCCTTAATGTACAGAATATAACTAACTATAAGACTTCCCCCTATGTACATGAATCATCACTATAATACTGCCCTATGTACAAGAATATACTACTATAATACTGACTGCCCCCCCCTATACAAGAATTAACTATATAATACTCGCCCCTTGTACAAGAATAATACTACTATAACTATCCTGCCCTATGTACAAGATATATACTACTATAATACTTCCCCCCTATGTACAACAAAATATAACTACTATAATACTCCTCCTATGTACAAGAATAACTACTATAATTACGCCCCCCTGTGTACAAGAATATAACTACTATAATACTGCCCCTTGGTACAAGAATATAACTACTATAATACTGCCTCCTATGCACAAGAATATAACAAACTACTATAATACTGCCCCCTATGTAAAGAATATAACTACTATAATACTGCCTCCTATGTCAAAAATAACTACTATATACTGCTCCTCGCCCCTGTGTACAAGAATAACTACTATTACTTGCCCCCTATGTACAGAATATAACTAACTATATACGCCCCCTATGTACAGAACATAACGACTATAATATGCCTATTACAGAATAACTGCTATATACTGCCCATATGTCAGATAATATACTGCTATAATACTGCCCCTATGTACAAATATACTACTATAATACTGCCCCCTATTACAAGATAATAACTACTATAATGCTGCCCCCTATGTCAGAATATAACTCTATAATACGCCCCCCTTGTACAGAATATAACTACTATAATACTCACCCCCTATGTACAAGAAATAATTAAAAAACTATAATCATGCCTCCTAGTACAAGAATAAACTTCTATAATACTGCCCCTATTTACAAGATATAACTCCTATAATACTGCCTCCTATGTAACAAGATAACTACTATAAAACTGCCCCCTATGTACAAGAATATAACTATATAATACTGCCCCTAGTACAAGAATATAACTACTTAAATACTGGCCCCTATGTACAAGAATATAAAAACTACTATATACTGCCTTGTACAAATATAACCTTAATACGTGCCCCCTATGTACAAGAAATATACTACTATAATACTGCCCCCTATGTACAGGAATATAACTACTATATAACTGCCCCCCTATGTACAAGAGTAACTACATAATACTGCCCCTATGTACAGAATATAACTCTAAATACATGCCCCCATGTACAAGAAATATACTACTATAATACTGCCCCTATGTACAGATATACTTACTATAATACTGCCCCCTATGTACAGATTATAACTACTATAATACTGCCCCCTATGTACAAGAATGTAACTACTATAATACTGCTCCCTATGTACAAGAATATAACTACTATAATACTGCCCCCTATGTACACATTAACTTATAATTGCTCCTATGTACAAGAATTACTACTATAATACTGCCCCCCTATTACAAGAATTACTACTATAATACTGCCCCCTATGTACAGGATATAACTACTATAATACTGCCCCCTATGTACAAGAATATTCTACTATATACTGCCCCCTATGTACAAGAATATAACTACTATAATACTGCTCCCTATAGTACAAGAATTACTACTATAATACTGCCCCCTATGTACAGAATATTACTACATAATACTGCCCCCTATGTACAGGGATATACAACACTAATACTGCCGCCCCCTATTACAAGAAATTACTACTATAATACTGCCTCCTATGTACAGAATATAACTACTATAATAAATACTGGCTCCCTATTTAAAAGAATATTACACTATAATACTGCCCCCCCTATGTACAAGAATATTACTACTATAATACTGCCCCCTATGTACGGGATATAACTACTATAATACTGCCCCCTATGTACAAGAATATACTACTATAATCTGTCATAATACTGCCCCTATGTACAAGAAATAACTACTATAATCCTGCCCCCTATGTACAAGAATATTACTAACTAAATACTACGGCCTCCTATGTACGATTAACCCTATAAACTATACTACAGCCCCCCTATGTACAACGAATATAACTACTATTATACTGCCTCCTACGTCAAGAATATAACTACTATAATACTGCTCCCTTTAGAATACTACTATAATACTGCCCCCTATGTCAAAAATATACTACTATAATACTGCGCCCCCTATGTACAGAATATACCTACTATAATACTGCCCCCTATGTACAAGAATTCCAATCTGCCCCTATGTACAATATACTACTATAATCTGCCCCTATGACATAATTCAATACATATTTTCATCTTACTGCAGTAACAAAGCCATTGACACCCTGCAAATTTAGATCTGGACCTCTAGGGGTGGGACATAGAATCATACATGTAACATATCATCCTGTGATACAATTGTATCGTCTTGAATAACTACTTACCTCCTCTGGACATGTCCGGCCCAGGTGAATGTAGGGAAGGCTCTTGTTATTCCTGTGTATTGCAGTTTTAGATGTGCTGTAAATTACTTCACTCAGTGGATTATACAGACATTTACAATTTACATAAATATCTTGAAATCACAGCTGTATGTATATTATGAGCTAGCAGAAGAATAGAACATGCGGCTCCTGGTATTTAGTGTAACATGATGTGAAGCTGACTGTGTGTCTTGTCTATGGACGGTGGGGGGGGGCAATATATGTGACCACTGCGTGTACACAGCAGGGTATAATAGTCACTATATAAATAACTAACAGTGACGTATATGTGACCAGAGGCGGGATGTAACTACTCGGCCCTACTCGATTGTTCGCCCCTCGCCCCCGCCGTTTCGTGTTTTATAATCACCATAAAAACTTCTTCATGTAGAAACCTGCGGACGGATGATTGTGCGTGCAGACGTTTTATCCCAGGAATCGATGTCTAATGAGAGAGGAACAAATCTGTGACATCAGAGAGAAAACAACACAAAACACAAGATCCAGTGCACGTCAAAGCACACAACATTCAGTTATCACACAGCATTAGGAGCACACAATACACACAACATTCACTGTACACATAACATTCAGGGCACACAATACACACAACATTCACTGTACACATAACATTCAGGGCACACACAATTACACACAACATCCAACATACACACAACATTACGTACACATAACTTCAGCACATACAATACACACACATTCAGGGCACCAATACACACATCATTTCAGGCAACAATACACACACTCGGGCACCATACACAACACACAACATTCGGGCACACATAACACACACACATTCAGGGCACACAATACACACAACATTCAGGGCACACAGTACACACAACATTCAGGGCACACAATACACACAAACATTCATGGCACAAATACACACAACTTCAACACATACAATACACACAACATTCAGCGCACACAATACACACAACATTCAGGGCACACAATACACACAACATTCACTGTACCATAACATTCAGGGCACACAATCACACAACATTCAGGGCATACAATACACACAACATTCACTGTACACATAACATTCAGCACATACAATACACACAACATTCAGGGCACACAATACACACATCATTCAGGGCATACAATACACACAACATTCAGCACATACAATACACATAACATTCAGGGCACACAATACACATACATTCACCATACAGTACAACACAACACTTCAGGCACACATCACTAACCATTCAGGCACAGACACAACATAACATTCAGGGCACACAATACACATAACATTCAGCACATACAATACACACAACATTCAGGCACACAATACACACCAACATTCAGGGCACACAATACACCAACATTCAGCGCACACAATACACACAACATTCAGCACACAATACACATAACATTCAGGCACACAATACACACAACATTCAGGCACACAGTACACACAACATTCAGGGCACACAATACACACAACATTCAGCACACATAACAACAACAGCACAACAATACACACAACATTCAGGGCACACAATACCACACAACATTCAGGCACACAGTACACACAACATTCAGGGCACACAATACACACAACATTCAGGCACATAATACACACAACATTCAGCACATACAATACACAACATTCAGCGCACACAATACACACAACATTCAGCACACAATACACATACAATCCAGGGGCCACACAATCTCACAACATTCGACACATACAACACACACTCATTCAGGGCACACATACACCAACATTCAGGGCACATCAATACACACAACATTCAGCACATACAATACACACAACATTCAGCACATACAATACACACACACATCAGCACACACAATACACACAACATTCAGCACACACAATACACACAACATTCAGCACTACATACACACAACATTCAGCACACACCTAACAAACATTCAGCACACACAATACACACAACATTGGCACATACAATACACACAACATTCAGCACACACAATACACACACATTCAGCACATATAATACAACACAACATTCAGCACATACAAGTACACACAACATTCAGGGAACACAATACACACAACATTCAGGGCACACAATACACACAACCAACATTCACGTACCCATAACTTCAGCAAAAAAAAGAATCAACACAACTTCAGCACACCCAATACACACAACTTCATGCACACAATACACCACCATTCAAGCACATACACACAACAGCAGTGCACACAATACATATAACATTTCAGTGCACCAAACACACAACATCAGTGCACACATACACAACATTCAGCAGACACAATACACACAACATTCAGCACTCACATTACACATAACATTCAGGGCACACAATACTCAATACCATCCACTGTACACATAACATTCAGTGAACACAATACACATAACACCCACTGTACACAATACAAACAACATACAGCAAACATAATACAAACAACATTCAGCAGACACAATACACATAACATCCACTCTACACAATACACATAACATCCACTCTACACAATACACATAACATTCAGTGCACACAATACACATATCATCCAATGTACACAATACACACTACTTCAGGTCACACATATACTTAAATCCACTGTACACAATACACACACATTCAGTGCACACAATGCACACAACATAGCAGACACAATACACAACCAACATTCAGCACTCACATTCAATACGGCCACTAACAATCTCATTACAATCACCGCTACACATAACATTCGTAACACAATACACATAACACACACGTACACAATACAAACCAACATACAGAACATAATACAATACAAATTCAGCAGCATCAAAGTGCACTCCACAATCACATAACATCCACTCTACACAATACAACTAACATTCGTGCACACAATAACAACACATAACACCACCACTGTACCATACAACAACATAACAGAAAACCTATTACAAACAACATTCACACCACAATAACTAACATTCATGCACAGCATAATCACTAACATCCACTCTAACAATACACATAACATTTAGCACACAGTAGCGATAACACAACAGTCCTGTACATAAACACATAACCTCCCTGTCACATACACATACACTCAGCGCACCCACTACAACTAACATCCACTGTACACAACCACAACATCAGTGCACACAATACACACACAACACATTCACTGTCCACAATACACACAATTCAAGTCACACAAGACACCAACATTATTGTTTAGTCTGTGTGGAGGCTGATTAATACTTCTTTCTTCTGCATCTGGATGTTTATTGTAATGAAGAGAGGACATTGTGTTTTCTTCTTTTTTTCCTATACTATACAGATTGCTGTAGACGTCTCAAAATCGTTTATAGATTGGCGCGATTACCGATAAGGAGTTGCTGAACTTCTAGTGGATGTTCGAGATGGGATGTTTGTTTTTCATCTGGACTTAGAGCAAACACTTTTACCCAGTACAAGCTACATTCACACGAATCTATGCCCCCGGGCCATAACCAGACGGGCATACTTTTCCCTGATGCATAGGAAAGTGGTGACCCTTCCCCTCCTCCATAGCGACACATGGTGCATGGCCCCATAACAACCGGACAGATAGGACAGTGTCCTTTTTTTCACCGTGTAGCCCAGAGCGATATCGCTGCCGCATGTGTGCTGGCAACCGTACGCTCCGTGCACCCATTGCCAGCCTATGGACATATATACATCCGCAAGCTAGCGGCATACACCACGTTTCCCCCCCCCCCCCCCCCCCCCCCACCCCCCTAAACAAACAACCGTCATGCCAATGTATCCTAGCTCTGTAGGTCACTGCTACCCGGCCATAAGGTTGTCTCTTCCTTTACACTGGGGATCATAATATTTACTATATTCATAATATAAATCTCATTATGGGGGAGCACGATTCAACAAAATCTCAATTCTAAGGAAGACTTGTAGAGCTTTCACTCTGCCGATGTGCAGAGGTTGGGAGCAGGGAGGATAGAGGGAACCCCTAAACTTAAAAAAACCACCTAAAATTTGAAGTAAGGTTACAATTGTAAAGTTATAATACATCTTTGAAAACAACCTGAATGATCTCCCGTATATTGTGCTGCTTTTTCTCCCCAGATTGATGGCATTTTCATTCTGAAGCTACTTGGTCAATAATCTTCCTCAGCAGCAAGGATTGGGCAGTTACATAAGCCTTTTGAAAACTTTTCTTTTTCAGGCAGACTTGTGCATTACAGTGCTGGGCAGAGCTACGGTGAGCAGCACATGACCTCCCCCTCTCCCTGCAGAGAGAGCAGGGAGTATAGCCCCTCCCTCCACAGTTACAGTCTGTCCACTTTCTTGGTACACACTTTATGACTGACAGAATTAGCATCCACAGCCATGGGAGACCACTACTGCCCCGGCTCAACACTGAGGACAGTAAAGAAGCTTCTGCACATTAAGTAAGGACAGTAATAGTCAAATTTCTACTTTTAATCACTGTTTATCATCATCCTGAATTTCCGCTCCTCTTACAAACTTTCATGATAATTCCCAAATGCTCACATCTCCCTGTCGTCCATTTTCTTTTATCCCTAATCATCAAACTTTTTGCAAGTTATCTCATGGTCAGTTCGTAAGAATCAGGCATCTTCAGACAACTTTGTCGTAAGTTGAAAAGAAGCCCACGAAAGATAGTGGAGTGGAGATAACCAGAGAACCAATTTCCCCCCCAAAAATTCCCATCACGGTGACACTCTTTGGTTTTATCCGAGTCATATTCCTGAAAGTTCATGATGGATACGTGCGGTGACGGATCAGCGGAGAGATCACACCCTGTCTGCTAACCCCTCCAGTGTCCACGGCAAAGCTCGACATGAGGCTCTGCTCACTGGGGTTGAACTGATGACAGGACCCATTGACGGCCTCCGCATACACTCGTCCTATAAAAATCTCATAAGATCCTGAATGAGGAGGCTTTCAGCTTTCTTATTCCACAAACTAATATCTCGCTAATCTCTCCTTACTTCTTTTTGGGAAAATAAATTGTTTTTTTGGTTTGGCCCGAGCTGCTCATGCCGCGCAACAAATGAGGAATTCTTATCACTTGTCGTCAGTGGCGGAATAGGAGTGGCTGGCCCCATAGCATATTGCTTCATGGGGCCCGCCCATTCCCCTTTAAAAAAATATATCAGAATTTTAGACACACATATTATGTACTCATATAACACTATACACTATACATTGAAATATCAACTCATCCAGTAACACATACGTATAGACAATCAGTTGCCACCATACTGTATATACATACAATTATATACTTTTAGTATGTATATGTACACTTATGTATACAGTATAAACAGCACCATATACATACTGGCGTTTACAACAGTACATCAGATTTAGACACATACATTTAGTATATATATAGCAATATACACATACGTATTCATGCACATACATACAGCGAAATGCTACTTCACGATACATACAGTAATGCACCAGTATATACAAACCCACACATTATAATATATATATTATATATAATATATACAACACCACACAAGCATATATATATATACACACACACAGGCAGATAGTATACAACACACACACGGCATATCTGTTATACACACAAGGCATATGTATACACACACAGGCATATATGTATACACACACAGGCATATATGATATATATATATATATATACCCAACACACACACCTATATTTATATTAAAATATACATATATACACACACCCAAGCATATATATATAATACACCCACACACAAGACAACTCCTATAATATATATATTATATATACCCAACACCGAGTTCACAACCCGCCATATATATATATATTATATAACACACACACACACAAGCATATATCTATATATATATATTATAGATATATATACAGCACCACACCAGCATATATATATATATACACACCACCCAGCATATATAATAAATTATATACACACACAACACACCATATATATAATATATAATACACACACACACAAGCATTTATAAATACACACACATCCACACGCATATATATATATATATATCTCTACAACCCACACACACAAGCAATATATATATATTACATATTATACAACACACACAAGCATATTATATTATATATATACACACACACACACAACGCATATTAGTTATATATATATATATATAATATATACACACACACCACAAGCATATACTTATATATATATACACACACACAAGCATATATATCTATATAACAACACACTCCCAAGCAGTATATATATACACACACACAAGCATATATATATATACACACACACAGCATATATATATACACACACACACAAGCATATATATATATACACACACACAAGCATATATATATATACACACACAACAACATATATATATAACACACACAACACGCATATATATGTATACACACACCAAACATATATATATATACACACACAAACACACAAGCATATATATATATACACACACACACAGCATATTATATATATACACACACACACACACACAAGCATATATATATACACACACACACAAGCATATTATATATATACACACAAGCATATTATATATATACACACACACATATTATATATATACACACAAGTATATATATATATACACACAAGTATATATATATACACACAAGTATATATATATATACACACAAGTATATATATATATATACACACAAGTATAATACATATTATATATATATACACACAAGTATATATATTATAATATATATTATATATATTATATATTATCACACACCAAGGCACATATATATTTATATATAATGCATTCAGATACATGTAAATAATGTACTTACTGTTTGATGTCCACATGGTGGCTGTGTGGGTCAGCAGGGGCAACAGGCCCGGTGTAAAGTGCGAGCCATCGTACGCGCTGTAAGTCCGGCCGGGGGGGCGGTTGGCCAAGGTACATGGGAGGTTAGTCCGAGCCGCAAGTGCGGTGGGCGGGCCTATACGGCGGCAGTGCGTGGGCGGTGGGCCTAACTTGCGGCAAGTGCGGTGGGCGAGTCGGCGGGTTGCCAGTGCGGTTCGGATTTGTGGTGGGGGCCGGGCCTATCGTTCGGCAAGTGGCGGTGGGCGGGTAAGACAGAGGGGCGGTCGGCAAGTGAGGTGGGCCCGGTTAGATGGCAAGTGAGGTGGGCGGGCATATAGCAAGTGAGGTGGGGTGTGGACTTCAAGTGGGTGGGCGGTCGATACAAGTGAGGTGCAGCTGAATTGCAATGAGGTGGCCGGGCGCTACAAGTTGGCTGGCAAGTGTGGGCGGGCAGTTCGGTGGGGCGTTTGTTGAGCGGCGGTAATGGAGGGAATTTCAGTGTTTGCCACGTATGGAGCTCAATCTGTTTTGGGAGGCAGGTAGGCTCTCAGGCACACTGCAGCTTGGCGACCACGGGCCCCTTAGACCTTACAGGCCCCGTACACCGCTACTACGGCTGCACGGCGGTATTAACGCCACTGCTTGTCGTGTTTGTTATTCAACAGCAGTTTTTCTGAAAACAAACCATTTCCTCCTGCTACGCACTGGAAGTACGCCTAAACTTCTCTTCGGGAACTTTAGCAATATGTGCCATTCAGACTAATGGTCCCGAAAGTTTATGAAGCTTCTGTGCGCACCAATCGTTACTTCCAGGGGACGCACCGACACGTCTACTACACTACTGCAACATTTTATTACATTCTCCTCAGTTGTTTGAATTGATGGAAGAATAAAAATAGAGAGAGAGGAAGGAGCCCGCTGCCCCTCACCCACTAAAGCAAAAGGAGCGGATGTTCACCAAAAATCCGCGGCCCCTGCATAAAACCAAAACCCTGACAATGGATATCATTGAGATAACATTTAATCACAAATTAATCGAACAAAAACCACATCAGCTCTGATCACGAGTTAACCTCAGAACACTCTATATCCGCCCTATACGTGTTTTGTGGTCTACCTGGATGACATCTTGGTATAAACCTCCAGAGACCTTGAATCCCACCAGACACATGCACGTCCAAGTTTTTTGGGTTGACTTTGTGCCAATCATCTCTAATGTATGCCAAACTTGAGAAATGCCAGTTTCACCAGCCAGCCTTCCATTCCTTGGTTATACTAATTTCCGACAGAAGGCCTTCACATGGATCCCACAAACCTGTCTGCTGTTCTTCGTGCCACGCCCAGAAGGCCTCCGATCCATAATACAAGTTCCTGTGGTTTTGCAATTATGATCGGGACGATTTTTTACCGACTTGCTATCCCTACCTGGTCTCCTACAGCTAAGAGGCCTTCTCCCAAGTTGAGTTCCGCTTTTGCTTTGGCTCCATCCTCTCGAGGCAACGTCGACAAACCTTTTCCTCTTCAGGGGTTTGGGGGGCAATGGCATCCTCAGTAGACTGGAACGGTGCTCTCCCAGAGAGGGCCCCGATCCGAACTTTCCCACATGTGGCCTTCCTTTCCAAGACCCTTTCCTTTTCCCCCCAGCTGAAAAGAATTATCGATGTAGACAAAGAAGCTGTGGCCACCAAGCGTGCTCTAGGAGAATTGCGTATCTTCTGGAAGTTGCTCTCTATCCCGTGAGTGTTACACTGACACAAAAACTTTTATACCCAGACAGCCCACGGCTCAATCCCAGGCAAGTCCTGCGGTGGGTCATCTTTTCCCGTTTCGCGACGACCTGTGCCCAAATCCATTTTTCATCTGGCTGACAGAATGTCAAGGCTGATGCCCGTCCCGTGCTTCGGATGTTGTTGGGGAGAGACCTAGCTCCTCGGCACATAATATCCTTCCAGACCAGTTGTTGTTGCAGCTCCATTGGATCTTCAGCAGCTACAAAAAAAAAAAACAAAAAAAAAAAAAAATTCCTTGCAAGACTATTTAGAACCTGCTTTTTTCTTTCCTCCAGAAGAGTATTTTATCTTTTTGGAAACACTTAGTGCCCTGTGGTTGGCACTCTGGGATGCAACGCGGCCATGGTCCCATCTCCCGCTACTACTGTGGGCCAGACCTGTTCAAGATTTCAAGGATTTTGTGGATCCTGCTCTTCCTGCGCGCCGCAACAAAAAAAAAAAAAAAAAAAAAGCCCCTCTCGTCTCAGACCGGCCTGACTGTTACTCGACTACTATGCCGTTGCCGATACCACCCAGTCGCCCGTGGTCCCATGTGCATGGACTTTGACCCCGATCTGCCCCGCAGTACTGTCCATCTGGGTGGTGACGGACCGTTTTCAGATGTCCCATTTTGTTCCCCTTCCCAGTCGTTAGTCTGCCCCACAGCTTATCGTCATTCTTCAACACATCTCCTGATTCTTGCATTGTCTTTTTACCGCTAACACCTCGTGTCGTGGAGAGTCCCGTTGCAGGTCAAACCGGGACTTTTCTCTGCATACCCCGTCGAATGATCAAGTGATAGGGTGACCCCATACATTGGGCTGCTATCCTCTGCCTGTCACTTTCTCATCAGCCCGTTCAGGACAACTTGGCTAACTACCACTACCATTTCATGTCTCCATCTACCCTCCAAATAGATTTTGACCTACCTCATGTCCCCATCTACCCTCCATGTAGATTGTGTTCTGATAACTAGTTTTTGTGTTTGTTCTTGTCCTAATGTAATGTATGTGAACCCCCTACGGCTTTTACAAGACACCATGGAATCAATGGTATCTATAAATAATAATAATAACAATAATGATAGTAACTATATAACATTCTGGGTTTGTGATACCATCGGCGGGATGTCAATGTTTTGTGATTGTTGCTTCCTTCTCTAGCTCCTGACGCTCTCTATTATTAAATGACCATAAAGAGATTCTTCCTATAGATGAATGAGCAGATGCTTTATCTCAGGAATCATTGTCAAATGAGGCGATGAGAGAGACCACACAATACACATAGCATTCAGGGCACACAATACACATAGCATTCAGCGCACACAATACACATAGCATTCAGCGCACACAATACACACAACATTCAGCACACACAATACACATAACATTCAGCGCATACATATACACACACTACATTCGCTCACACAAACACCAAACATTCAGCTCACAAATAACACAACAACATTCATTCAGCGCACATAACAACAAGCAATTGATTGAGCACACACAATACACACAAACATTCAGCCGACCAATACACACAATATTCAGCGCACACATAACACAGAACATTCAGGGCAACACAACACACGCATTGAGCGCATACAAATACACACAACATTCCGTCGCATACATACACACAACATTCAGCGATGCAATACACACAACATTCAGTTCACACAATCACACACATACATTCAGTACACACATATGCCCGACACACATTCAGTGACACATAATGCACACAACATTCATGGCACCCAAGAACACACAGCATTGAGCGCACACAATACCCAACATTCAGCGCACACGATACCCACAACCTTCAGCCCAACAATACACACAGCTTGAGCGCACACAATACACACAACATTCAGCACACACAATACACACAACATTCATGCCCACATAATCACACAGCATTGGAGCGCACATAATACACAAGCATTCATTGCCCAAATACACACTCTTCAGCGCACACATGTCCCAGGTCTCTGTGTACAGCTTTCTCCTCTTCCTGTTTAGGTTTCTGTATGGATCAGGAAGAGACGCAGGAGTAAAAAGTTCCTCTCTGTACCTAATGCTATACCGCCGGCAGAGAGATCACCTTGTTTTTTTCTTCCAATGGGGGCAGTCGAAGCGTAAATTTATTCCATTAATAATTAATGTCACCTCTTCATATTCCTCGCCCTCGTGGTTAATATTCATCATTTCTTTCTGTGCAGTCGGAGGATATCTGTACTGAGTAAACGCAGGTCAGGCACTTGACCGTGTATGAACGAATAATTAGTATTCAGGTCAGGTTGTAAATTTATCATTTCTGCCTGAAAAGGGCAACCAACCCGCAAGGAATTTACATATCGCGGCTGATACATTGTAGCTAGTGAAAACAGGTTCAGCAAAGTTTAACTGAACACTCAACTGGTTAGAATAGCAGAACAATCACCGGACCTATCCAAGGGATTGTTGCTGTGTCTTTGTCGGTGTATTTAAATTAATAAAACCGTTTTATCGTCCGCGGGGCCACATTTACTAGGTCCAAACTGCACCTTTCATTGGGTTTCCTATATTTCTCGTTTGCGCCTAATTGCCCTGCCCCAGTTTTTTTTGGCGCATCGGGGCGCCGATTTGCATGTTGACATAAATCAGCAGGGGGGGGCGTGGCCCGTTGAACACACGACGGATTCTACAAACTGGCGGAATTTTAAAAAAGAATTGTCGCAAGCAGCAACTTTACATGCCCAGGAAGAAGAAGGTGAACTCCGGCGGGATCTCTGCGTTCAGAAAGCGCACTGCAGGATCTTGGGCACACGATCTTAGTGAATCGTGTGGCCGGATCCGAATCCCATCCTCGGTGGAAAAACGCACAGTGGGATCGCGATGGGACCCCTGGAAAGTAAAATATCTTCTCCAAAGTGTCTTTCATCAACCAATATGTTACAGTGATCTGATTCTGGTATGTGCCATATTTGGTTGTCATTACTTTTGGTGAATAAAACTTTTTTTGGTCCCCAGTACATTCCTTAACCGAGACGTTGTAAACTTCCAGTTCAGGTAAGATTTCCTGGATATGCAAGATGAGACCTCATTGACCCCGCCAGGAGGTCAAAAGGTGAACTACCAACTCCCTCCCATTGTGGCCTATCCCATCGTCTATATATACCTGTAACGGTGAACCCTCTAGGAGCGCAAGGGCTCAGTGATCCAGAAGTAAGGTCAGGACATGGTACCACTGGCCATTCTGTCAGGGCTCAGAGGTTAGTGTACTGCCTCAGAAGTCCTTCTCACTCCTTTTAGCCTAAATGCTGGATCTCAAATTCCAGGACCCTAGATAACGGTTAGAGGACCTGAGACCACTGGAAATGGAATATAAATCTCCGAGGTAAGTCTGACTACATCCTTAAATTGTCTCACTCCAAGAACCAGGACAAGTAGAGGCCCTGGAACCCTGCCCCCCTATCAAGGAACCTCTGGTCTTTTTCTGCTGAAATCCTTCCATACGATGTTCCCAGAACTCAAAAGCAGGTCCCAAATTGAAGGCCATGTGCTTGCCTGAGCTATTGCTGTGAGGATCGTTAGAAGCGCCTCACCCCTCCCCTCCCCATAGACTGGAGGGTAACATAACAACCTTGGTCAAACCTCCATTCCTAAATTACATACCCATAA
Source organism: Engystomops pustulosus (assembly GCA_019512145.1). Classification (NCBI taxonomy): domain Eukaryota; kingdom Metazoa; phylum Chordata; class Amphibia; order Anura; family Leptodactylidae; genus Engystomops; species Engystomops pustulosus. Next base: position 90,928,668 of record CM033648.1, read on the forward strand.
CAAGATAACAGTAAACTTTAACAGCATATTTAAAAAACGACAGGGCTTTTTTTTCTTGGTAAAATTAGAATCACACTTCATTTGTTTTTTTTTACATGTTAACTCCATTATAGCCCACTTGGGATAGAATAACCACAATGTTTTTTGTTTTAGCTCTGGAAGCTCCATGTCCACTGAAACTCCTAACTCCCAAAAAACCCTTCCCAACCGGGGCAAACAGCAATCTCACATAATCCACCCTTCCGCCTGCTGTACTTGAAATTACTATAACGATCAAAGGAAAACATTACAAGAACATCACAACTCATAACAAAGGAAGGAGGACTGAGGGGTAGAGGCAGCATGAAGAAGAGGGAGGAGGAAGCCATGTAAAAACAATTTTAACATCATAAGTAAGCAACGGGGAAGGGTGAGAGTCCACTTTAAAGAACACACTTCTAGTAACATCAGTCTAAGGGTACCCCCTAGGCCAGTCCAGATGTATGGCACAGAAGCTGAGAGGGCTGTCAAGTCCCATATTCACAGGTGGGCACCCAGCTCTTCCTGTTGAGACTGTGACTTAGGTGTCATACGCCCCTCTTGGAGACTGTTTCAGAGCCACATCACACAGCCCCCATAACAGGTTAAGCATAACACAAAGGTTGGATTTAGCCCTAGCCAGGATTCATCCAAGCCATAGACTCATTTACAGTTCAGATTGGATTGATATGTAACTGTCCCAGAACTAACACTCCGCTGTCCCAGCTGCAAGCTCCCACTAGAGCATGCAGCTCTCTGTACAGCTCCATGCTGAAATTCGTTGGCCTAGTTCTTAATCCTTTCCATGCCCAGTTCCTTTTGCCCTGGTTTTGCTCCCTGGTTGTGACCCCTCCCACTTCTTTCTATAACCTTCTCTTGCCGCCAAAATTGATGCGAGTTTTGTGCGACGAGCACTGGCTTAAGACCTCCAAAATCAACCCAGTCATTACATATACAATGATAATCCATATTTATAGAATCTGCCGGGTAACAAACCTTGGGAGGTTCACTCAGTCGGGAATAAACATTTGATCCATTTAAAATTAACATTTTCTTTCTTTGAGATCTGAAATGTTACATTCTGTTATTTATTCCGTATGATTTTACACCATCTGGAGAGGTGAGGTCTCGCCTGTCTCTGCCTTAATTTCATCAGCCATATCATTTTTTTGGCAAGTTTCACACGTGGGTGTTTCTAAGCAACTTTTTTCTACAACCTCAGTTTTTGGATTAATTCCTAGATCTGAAGAATAATCTGCTAGAAAGTTTTACATGGACTCAAGCAGATTGCCAAAAACACTTTCGAATAAAAAAAATTTTCTTTTTGAAAAACTTCAGCTGGTTTGCATTAAAACGGGAGCGGAGCATGGGAGCTGCCCTTTAAGGCGGGAAGTTACTGGTCTGCCCCCACCTCCCCAGTACCAAGGCGACGGGATCTTATCTAAAATAAGGCCTCTGACCTGTCGATGCAGTGGGACCTCCTGGCATACTTTGAGTATTATTGTGGCTCCTGGGGACATGCACTGTGACTATTGGCTTACTGTAGGGCTGGTGCTTGGTGACTAAACTATATTGGCTACGTGGGGCTGGTTCGCTGGTGATTTTTGGCTACTGTGGACTGGTGCTGTGACTAGTGGCTACTGTGTAGGGGCATGTCACTACATTTGTGGTGGTCTGTCCTTGTTACCTCTACAATATGTTTGGATTCGGCTTGGGGTCCCTTATATTTATCTTTGATTCTATATATTGGTATAGAACTTCTTGGGAACATTTCTTGGTTATATATATTATATATGTGCTGTGTATAATGTCTAATGGATTATTACCACCACGTGTGATTACCCCATGGTACTGCATGTATATGGTAATAAAAATAATAACATTGTACATACAAAATATGGTGAAATGCACTAGAAATGCAAAATACTTAGGTAAATAATATTATTCAGTAGCCAACACATGATATCCAATCCATAACAATGACACAGAACAAGACTGTACACTTTTTATTTCATACAAGCAAACAGATAAAGCCATCTATCATTACCATAAAACCCAGAGCCAGTCACCAAGGTCCCACATACAATGAAAAGAAAAGGACAGTGTTCCTCAGGGGTTTAAAGAAGAATGAATTAAGCGTTAGTACCCAAATGAAAATCCTGAGAAAGAGAGGCACGGAGTAAAAAAGAAGAGGGCCAGCAGAGACTCCTAGAAATGCCCCTGTACTAAGCGGCCACTAAACTCACGCAACAAACAAGTCAAGTACAAGGTATAGGTAAAAAGCAAAGGGTTTCACTTGTGCGAAACTAGAGTTGTCCTACAGTCAGACTATCAGACAGCCCAAAAGCGCCCCCCCCCGTACAAGCAGAAATGTAGACAAGCATAGGTTTGTGGCAGTCACACAGGTTTCAGGATAACAATACGCAAGTTTAGAGCTAACAAACATCTGCCAGGCGCCGGATATTAGGGTTTGGTGGACAATGCAATGCTGGGTATGTAGGCTGGGTATGTATGGCTGGACCTGTATATTGGCATGTATGCTGGCTATGCTGGACATGTTATGGACATGTCTGCTGGGTGATGTAAATGCTGGGTATGAATGCTGGAACAGTATAGTGGACATTTGCTGGGTAGGCTGACATGTTATGCTGACATTATGCTGGGACTGTATTCTGGACATTAATGGCTGGCTATGGCTGGACATGTATGCTGGGTATGCTGGACATGTATCTGGCTATGCTGGACTGTAATCTCGGTCGCTGGACATGTATGCCTCGGGTTTCGGACATAATGCTCTGTAATTCTTGGACAATATGCTCGTATGCTGGACATGCTGGACTGTCTGCTGCTATGCTGGACAGTATGCTTCTGTATGCTTGGAATGTTCTGGGGCCCCCCCCCCCCCCTGAAATGGGCCCGCCTGGAACTGTATGCGGCTTAATGCTGGACATGTTTCTGGCTATGCTGACATATATGCTCGGTTTATAATGCTGGACAGTATGCTGGGATATGCTGGACATATATGCGTTGATGCTGGACATGTATGCTGGGCTATGCTTGAACATGTATAGTGGACATGTTGCGGGTCAGCTTGGACATGTATGCTTGGTTATGCTGGACATGTTAATGCTGGACATGTATGCTGGACATGTCTCTGGGTATGCTGGACCTAATATTCTCGGTATGCTGGACTGCTGGACATGTATGCTGGGTAATGCTGGACATGTATGCTGGGTATGTTGGACATGTAGCTGGCCTATGCTGACATGTAAAAAAAACAAAATTCTGGTATGCTGGAATGTCTACTGGCTATGCTGGACATGTTATGCTGGCTTATGCGGACATGTATGCTGGCTCTGCTGGACATGTATGCTGGCTATGCTGGACATGTAAATGCTGGACATGTATCTGACGCTGTATTCTGGCCATGTATGCTGGCTATGCTGGACGTTTATGCTGGGGATGCTGGACCATATTGCCGGTATGCTGGACATGTATCTGGGTATGCTGGACATTATGGCTGTGGTATGCTGGACTGTATGCTGGGTCTGCTGGACATATATGCCCTGGCTATGCTGGAACAAATATGCTCGGTATGCTGGACATGCTGGACATGTATGCTGGGTATGCTGACATGTATGTTGGCTAGCTGGACATGTAACTTCTGGACATGTATGCTGTCTTATGCTGGACATGTTAGGCTGGGTATGCTGGACATATATGCTCGGTAATGGCTGACATGCTGGACAGGTATGCCTGGGTAGCTGGACATGTATGCTTTGGCTATGCTGGACTGGTATGCTGGCTATGCGGGACAATATGCTTTGTATGCTGGAATATATGCTTGTATGCGGACATGTATGCTGGCTATGCTGGCATGTATATGACATGTATGCTGGGTTCGCTGACATGTATGCTGGTAGCTGACAATATAATGCTGGACATGTATGCTGGACATTTATCGGGTCTGCTGGAATAATGCTCGTATGCCTGGACATGCGGACACATGTATGCCTGGCTTGCTGGACATGTAATGCTGGTTATGCTGGACATTAGCTGGCCCTTTTTTTAACATTTGGGCCTGGGGGAGCATGTAATGCTGGGTTATGCTGGAACATGTAATGCTGCTATGCTGGACATGTATGCGGCTATGCTGGACATGTATGCTGGCTATGCTGGACATGTATGCTGGGTACTGTTGGACTGTATGCTTGGTATGTATGCTGGCTATGCTGGACATGTATGCTGTCTATGCTGACATTTGCTGGCTATGCTGGACATGTATCGGGGTATGCTGGACATGTATGCTGGCTATGCTGGGGACATGTATGCTGGCTTTGCTGGACATGTAATGTGCTGGCTATGCTGGACATGTATGCCGTTATGCTGGACATTATGCGGGTATGTTGACTGTATGGCTGGGTATGCTGGACATATATGTCGGTATGCTGGACATGTCTGCTTGGGTATGTTGGGACATGTATGCCTGGCTAGCTGGACATGTATGCTGGGTATGCTGGACACGTAGGCTGGCTATGGCTGGACACTGTATGCCTGGGTATGCGGGACTTTTATTCTGGCTATGCTGGACATTTATGCTGGTATGTTGGACATATTATACTGTATGTATGGCTGGGTATGCTGGACATGGATTCTGGCTATGCTGGACATGTAATGCTGGGTATGTTGGACATGTTGCTGGGTATGTATGCTGGCTATGCTGGACATGTATGCTGGCTATGCTGGACATGTATGCTGGCTATGCTGGACATGTATGCTGGACTATATAGTGGGTGGTGCAAGCGGACAGGCAGGGACAGCCCAGCAGGGAAACGCTCTACTCCTTGTCGCCCTCGCACTAAGGAGCTGAAGTAAGGGGCCTGACATGGTGCTGAATGTTAACCAGCAACGGTGACCGCGACAAGAGGCGGAACCCATCCCCAGCATTACAGTCCACACTGCACTGGTTCTGATAAACATGGTCCAATATCTCCTGCTCTTTACAACTAATCCTCCCTTCAAGTTTCTGTCTCAGAGTTGGACGTGGGCAGATTGATGAGACTGGTAACAAACGCTGATTCACATTGATCCGCGGGTCAAACTCATCCGTACAATTTACCGTCTCCTATAACGTAATTAATCAATGGACGAATCCCGGAGATGATCCGGACACTCACAGGCAGGACATTACATTCTGAGCTCAAAGTTTTTATGGGGGAGGAATTATTTTGGTGTCTGGTATTGGGTTAAATATAAAACCTAATACGTGTAAACTATGGGGGGGGGGGGGGTCATATACTAAAGGGGCTTATGGTAATATCCCTGGTGGTCTCCTAATTCTGTCTCTTGTATTTAAACAATTACTTTTAAAGGGTTTATGTATCTGTCTATTTACTGTAAAATGATTTGGATCAGTGGATTGGTTAATGTTGAGTCCCTTTCCGGAAACCGATGGATTAATGGTCACGCTCCATGTGGCTGGTGGTCTAGGGCAGTGAAAGGGTTAATAGTAGCAACTCCAATAGTTAAAAGTTGTGCCTGTGCATAGAAATTCACATCACTGATTACATTTCCAGTGCCATCTTCTGCATCCAGTGTTACCATATGTATACATGCATCTGCCCAAACTAGTAGATTACTAAGAATAACACCACCAGAGCCAAACCCAAATTATCCGGACTCCGGGGGATCCAAAGTAATTGTGCATTAATGCAGAAGCCGATCATTATGCAAAGTGAAAAAAAAAAAAGGAGAACCCCCTTTTTTTTTTAAAAAAAAAAATTTTCCCCGAAGTACAGAAATAGCTCAATATTATTTCTTACCACTCAAATATTTTCTTTGATTCCATTTAAAGAAGATATTATAAATAATAACGATGCAACATTTAATGCAATGAACATTTTAATGAATCTAAACATTAAAGTAAATAAACAAATGGGTTTTTTCCAATAAAAAGTTACTATTTTTTTTTGAACATTTAAAAAACACAGAGGGGGTCATTTACTAAGGGCCCGATTCGCGTTTTCCGACGTGTTACCACGATATTTCCGTTTTGCGCCGATTGTACCTAAATTGCCCCGGGTTTTTGGCTCACGCTTCGGAATTTGGCGCATCCGCCGCATTCGCTGCGACGGAACTCGGGGGGCGTGGCCGAAACGAAAACCGACTATTCGGTAAAACCGCCGCATTTAAAAAAAAAAATTGTGTCCAAAATTTCACTCACCTCACCTTGGTAGGCCGGTTATTTCGAGGCCTTCCAGCAAGCGGACTTCACGCAGCGCGCCACCTGGTGGAACTCGTAGGAACTGCATGATGAATCCCGGCCAGAACCCTATCCAGCACGCAGAGAACGCCCGCTGAATCGCGAACGGACCGGGTAATTAATGTGCCCCAGAAATGTATATTGGAAAATAAATAATGTAACAATGTTTTGGCCTCTCTTGTTGATTCCAGCTCCGGAGAATGCTACTGATCATGAACATTAACTGAAAACTGAATAAATAATCCTGGAAAATGAATCGGACCGGACGATTTTGTCTGATGTACAAGGATTGAATTATCTAAAAATGAAAATGAAAAATAAAAATAATAAAGGGCTAAATATATAACTAAACTTCTCTCTGAGTTTTTCGGCCTCGTCGTTGTGACCGCACTAGCCCCCATAACCTTGACAGGGGGTCGCTGGTAAGGAAAGGCGCCTCATGGGAGCGATTGTCGGTAAAAAGAAGAGACGACTTCCATCAGCACGTTCATACACCTGAGCCTCCCATATTTCACAGCTCTCGAGCGGCTGTAGTGGGCTCTGCATGGATCTCCTATAAATGATATGATGGAGTGCTCACGCTGTGACCTCCCAGGGCCTCCGCCCTCTGTTGGCCGTCTGCCGCTGACGCGCCTCGCCGCGTGTGAAAAAATGAAAAAAAAAAAAAAAGGGATTTGGCCTCATTGTGCACTTGCTTTGTGGTTTATGACTGCGTTTACCTACAATGCGATGCTGCGCGTTGTCCTTATATATCTCTTCTTTGCTCGAAGAGAGCTTCATTGAAGACACGGAGGTTTAACCGTTAAATCAGATATCCGGCATCATCTATAAGTCGCTTCCAGTGTAAGGAGCTCATTAAGGAAGATTCCTCCTCCCAAAAATAAGTAAGAAAAGTTTCTCACTTTTTTACTTCCATTACTAAATTATTTCATTGGGAAGATTTACTTACTCGGGTCCCTTTGCGATTCCCGTGGTACGTTGGTTCTGACGAGGATTCGGGTCTGCCGCGATTTCACTAAGGTCGTGCATCCAATTTCCTTCATGTGTTCCGCTTCCTCCCCGCTGAGGTCCCGCCGGAGTTCACCTTCTTCTATCTTCCCTGGGTTGCATGTGAATGCTGACCTTGTGAAACAATTTTGTTTTTAATCCACTGTTTGTCCGAATCATTGGTTGTCCGATGGCCACGCTCCCCCCGATTTCTTCACATGCGCGGGACCGCTGCGTCACAATTCGATCGCGTGTTGCCAAAAACCCAGGGCAATTCGCTGCAAAAAGGAATTTTCTGGGAAAACCGACAGAATCGCGGAACCGTGGGGCCCTGAGTAAATGAGCCCCATTATCCTGCTTTCGTAATGGTGATATTCCTTTATATTTGAGACTATAAACCTATTTAGTTAATTGTTAGACGTAATTAAGGAATCTGTTATCTGTATATTCTGCATATGACGCCATCTTGTCTGTGTGTTGTAATATTGTGGGGATGTACTTTACCCGCTCCCCCCGTGTTTTGTATGACGTGGATTCGGATCTGCCATGATTCACTAAGATCCGTGCATCCGATATCCTTCCTGTGTCACTGCTCTGCTGCGCCGAGTCCCGGAATTCACCTTCTCTTCCCGTTGCATGTAAGTGCTGATCTGTGACACATTTTATGGGTCAATTCCGTGTTGTCCTAATATCCGTCGGGTTGTCCGACTGCCACGCCACACCCCTCCCCCTCTATTTCTTCTGTGAAAGCCGGCGCCATGCGCCAAAAATCCGATCACATGTACCAAAATCCTGGGCAATTTGGCGCAAAATGAAAGGTTTGGGAAACCCGACAAAGTATGGCGCCGTTTTGACCCCTTAATAAATAATCCCCAGTCATGAACCTCCATTAAATACAATATCCAGGTGAATATATCACTTGGCTTCCCATTGGCCTTGTATATTGTTAGAATAAACAGACACCACCCCCCCATATGGAGGTTTTGGGATGTGGGAGTTTAGTAGACGTATGAAATCCAATGGCTGCATTGAAGATTGAGTGGCCAAGGGCTTTGGGAAAATGGATATCTATTCTGGAAAGTCAGGTCCAGATGTCCGTATTATGTCAGTTTGATTTCCAATAACATAAAATGAACTATGTCAAGCTTGTGACCATGTGCAATGATGTTTCCAATATGTTTTATGTGTGATTATATAACTTTCTCATGTTACCACCCAATCATTTTAATGTACAACCGTGAACCCTCCTAGATTGAAAGGGTATAAATTAAAGATCACATAGGTCCAGATCAGATGTCCGTGGATTACACAATATCTTGGTTGTGTCTTTTTTGTTATCGGCCGATGCATTTATTTCATTAAGTACCCTCTGCTGATGAGTGACGACTGACAGTGCACTACTGACGGTTTTGGCCTATACCATGAGCTGACCGCCTGGTGCGGACTGATGAACGTTGTAACAAACCTGTGTTTTCACCCCCCCCCCCCCCCCCCCCCCCCCCCCCGCCCCCACCCCCCCCCCATTTTGAACATGTTTTTTTCATCACTGTGATTAATTATGATCAGCAGGGTGAGGCCACCTATAACATGCACTTTGTGCCGGAGGTATTCGGGATAAGGCAAGGTTGAAAGACACCGTGCTTTTTTAGTCCGTTTTTGGGCGTTTGTATTTTAGTGCGTTTTCAGATCGGTAAAAACGCAATGCGTTAAGAAACCTTTGATGCTGTTTCAATTTAAGATAAATGTTTCAAACCTGTCCAATAACGGATGCGTTTTCAAAAAATGCAATGCGGTTTTGACGGACGCTTAAACACGGGCCAAAAACGCGTTCAAAACGCCACATTGCCATCCACCACTAAACTGTTAAGAATGATAGAGAAGACTGCATCCATTTCTCCTATCTCTCCTCCTTCTCTTACCCAAGAAATCAAACGTCTACTAATGTTCAAACTGTGCACCTACTTTCCACATCCAAATTTGAGCATCAATACCTAAACTGTGGTCACATGATGCGTCTTTCGGTGCATTGTACTTGTGTTGCATGCGCGGACGCACCCTCCCTGGGACCCTCCACATAGACACAACTTAGTGATTATAATCCAACCTAACTATAAGCTGTTTCCACATTAACAGGAAAGTCAATACAAAGGGATTTCAAAAATAACCATAAAACTACATGAGGGTGACCTATGCGGAGAGACCCCACTCACCTGAAACCTCCTTTAGTGACCCTCTCTGCCATGGCTACAATTATTTCATCAGTGCAGATTAGTGGCCCCCTGATAGTTTCCATCAGTGCGATAGGGCCCACCTGTCATCATCACCCCCTATAGTTCCATCCGTGCAGATAGGCCCCCCTGTATTTTCCTCAGTGCAGTAGGGGCCCCCGGTATTACCATCAGTGCAGATAGGGGCCCGCCCTGTATTACCATCAGTGCAGATAGGTCCGCCCTTTAAGTTACATCAGTGCGGATAGGGGCCCCTGTATTTCCCATCAGTGCATATGGGGCCCCCTGTAGTTTACCATCAATGCAGATAGGGTGCCCCCCTGTAGTTTACCATCAGTGCAGTTTAGGGGCCCCCTTAGTTTCCATCAATGCATATAGGGCCCCCTTCATCATCACCCCCTTAGTTTCCATCAGGCAGATAGGGGACCCCTGTTTTTAAAAAAATTTTACATGTATGCTGGGTATGCTGGACATGTATGCTGGGTATGCTGGACATGTATGCTGGGTATGCTGGACATGTATGCTGGACATGTATGCTGGACATGTATGCTGGGTATGCTGGACATATATGCTCGGTATGCTGGACATGCTGGACATGTATGCTGGCTATGCTGGACATGTATGCTCGGTATGCTGGACATGTATGCTGGGTATGTTGGACATGTATGCTGGGTATGCTGGACATATATGCTCGGTATGCTGGACATGTATGCTGGGTATGTTGGACATGTATGCTGGCTATGCTGGACATGTATGCTGGGTATGCTGGACATGTATGCTGGCTATGCTGGACATGTATGCTGGGTATGCTGGACATGTATGCTGGCTATGCTGGACATGTATGCTGGGTATGTTGGACATGTATGCTGGGTATGTATGCTGGGTATGCTGGACATGTATGCTGGCTATGCTGGACATGTATGCTGGGTATGTTGGACATGTATGCTGGGTATGTATGCTGGCTATGCTGGACATGTATGCTGGCTATGCTGGACATGGCTTTCTCCGACTTCCATCCCTCATTGGTTTGAGGTCTCCATTGCCGCGCTCGCATGTGCTGTCTCTGCCTTCCTTAACTCATTGGGTGGGGTCTTCATTGCTAAGCTCTCTTGTGCTGTCTCTGCCTTTCATCTCTCATTGGTTGGGGTCACCATTGCCGGGAACGACTGTGCTGTCTCCGCCTTCCATTACTTATTGTTTGGGGTCCCCATTGCCGGACTCTCCTGTGCTTTTTCTGCCTTCCATCTCTTATTGGTTGCGTCTCCATTGCCAGGCTCTCCTGTGCTGTCTCCGCCTTCCATCCCTCATTGGTTGGGATCTCTATTGCCGGGCTCTCCTGTGCATTCTCCTACTTCCATCCCTTATTGGTTTGAGGTCTCCATTGCCGGGCTCGCCTGTGCTGTCTCCGCCTTCCTTAACTCATTGGGTAGGGTCTTCATTGCTAAGCTCGCCTGTGCAGTCTCTGCCTTCCATCCCTTATTGGTTGGGGTGTTCATTGCCGGGCTCTCCTGCACTGTCTCTGCCTTCCATCTCTCATCAGTTGGGGTCTCCATTGCCGGAATCTCCTGTGCTGTCTCTGCCTTCCATCTCTCATTGGCAACAAGAAAAAATTGGTTGGCAAAAATGAGTCAACGCGGAGCGCTAATAGTAGTATTTTGCCCAATATTTTGAAAATATACCAGTAAAAGATGCCAATTAATTAAATCAAATAGCTAATTTATTAGAACTTAAAAGATATATAAACTAGAATTGTACCAGTTGAATGGTCCAAATAACGCGTTTCGGATCGCAGACCCTTTATCAAATTCAGGACACAAATAAATAAATACATACAGAGAAATACAGAGGTATTTATAGTAAAGTGTAGAACATTTATTTACAATCAGAGGCTGTGGTGAAGTGAAGAAATGGAGCCAAAAAGGAAATTGGCGCGCCATCGGCAATTGGCGGCATGCGCAGTCCCGAAAATGATGCCGTAGACACCGGAAACGCCGGAAGTGTCTTCCGGCGGAGAACGCGACTATCGGCCGTCATAGAAACGGAGTATGCGCGTTAAGACTTACAGTTCCATAGTGACAGGAACAAAAACTAGAAGGAATCATGCAGTCCCGACTGAGATTGACGGGCTGATACGTTGTAAATAGCAACATGAGAATAATGATAATATTAATAGGGAGTATTAATGGGAATAAAAATATATATATATATAAATATAAATAAATAAATATCGGCATAAAAGTATAAGGATAGTGGGGGCATGATAGGTAAAAATTGCTAATAAGAATAAATAAATAAATAAGAAATGGGGATAGGGTACATAATGGATTATATCATAAATTATATCGTAGCTTGCAGCCACTTTGTATTTAAATGATCTTATATTTTAGCTCAAGATAATATAAAGATGAAGATAAGGTATATAGGGGTAGGGTACCTGGTGGCTTTGTATTGTAGCAGAGTTAGGTGTATAGAACTTGATACAATATCACATAACAATACATAAATAGATAGCAAACTGTAAAAAAAAATATATATATATCTGTAGAGAATAACTTGGTAGGGACGTACATATGAGATAAATTAATGTATTTATTATTACATATTAGTTGCTAAAATACAAGTGCACATAATTAAAAGAGGGGAGAGCAGGAAGGTACAGCAGAAAGAACTAAAGAGACACTCAAGGCTTGGAGTTAAATAGGGGTATATTAAGAGTCATATCTAAAAAACGTTTTCCAAGCTTTCGTTGAGCCCAGCAGGTGTCAAACATTGTAGTTTAAAAATCCAGTACATTTCTCTTCTTTTTAGATAGTTGAATCTCTGTGGTGTGTTAGGTTTAATGTGTTCAATAGGAGTTATCTTAAAATCTTTCATATTGCAACTGTGATGGGTGGCCGCGTGTCGTGAGACGCTGTGCAGAGCAAAGCCTTGTTCTATATTCTGTCTATGCTTGTCCAGTCTTTCTCTCAAAGGTTGGATTGTGCGTCCTATATATTGGAGTTTGCACCTGCATTCGATTAGATATATAATGTATTTGGAACTGTAATTTAAAAAGTTTTTTATGGGAAACACTTCTTTAGTGACAGTGGAAGTAAAGTTCATTTGTCTGTGTGTTATTGACATTTACACCTATTGGGGGTCATTTACTAAGGGCCCGATTCGCGTTTTCCCGACGTGTTACCCGAATATTTCCGTTTTGCGCCGATTGTACCTGAATTGCCCCGGGTTTTTGGCGCACGCGATCGGAATTTGGCGCATCGGCGCCGGCATGCGCGCGACGGAAATCGGGGGGCGTGGCCGAACGAAAACCCGACGTATTCGGAAAAACCGCCGCATTTAAAAAAAAAATTGTGTCGCGAAAATTTCACTCACCTTCATCCTGGGTAGGCCGGTGTATTTCGAGGCATTCCAGCGGACTTCAGCGCAGCAGCGCCACCTGGTGGACGGCGGAGGAACTGCATTGATGAATCCCGGCCAGACCCGAATCCAGCGCAGAGAACGCGCCGCTGGATCGCGAACGGACCGGGTAAGTAAATGTGCCCCAGAATGTATATTAGTAAATAAATAATGTAACAATGTTTGGCCTCTCCTTGTGATTCCATCTTCCGGAGATGCTACAGATTCATGAACATTAAACAATGAAAACTGAAATAAATAATAATGGAAAATGAATCGGACGATTTTGTCTGATGTACAAGGATTGAATTATATAAAAAATGAAAAGGAAAAAATAAAAGAATAATAAAGGGATAAATATATAACGTAAAACTTCTTCTGAGTTTTTCGGCCTCTCGTTGTGACCGCACTGAGGCCCCGATAACCTTGACAGGGGGTCGCTGGTAGGAGAAGGCGCCTCATGGAGCGATGTAAGGTAAGAAGACGACTTCCAGCACGTTCCATACACCTGAGCCTCCCATATTTCAGCTCTCGGAGCGGCTGTAGGGGGCTCTGCATGGAGCCCTATAAATGAGATGATGGAGTGCTCACGCTGGGACCTCCCAGGGCCTCCGCCTGCTGTATGAGCCATCTGCCGCTGACGGCGCCTCCGCGTGTGAATGAAGGATTTGGCCTCATTGTGCACTTTGCTTTGTGGGTTTATGACTTGCGTTTACCTACAATGCGATGCTGCGCGTCTGTCCTTATATATCTTCTGTGCTCGAAGAAGAAGCTTCATTGGAAGACACGAGGGTTAACCGTTAAATCAGAATATACGGCATCATCTATAAGTCGCTTCCAGTGTAAGGAGCTCATTAAGGAAAGATTCCTCCTCATAGTAAGAAAAGTTCTCACTTTTTACTTCCATTACTAAATTATTTCAATGGGGAAGATTTACTTACTCGGTCCTGTTGCGATTCCCGTGGTACGTTGTCTGACGAGGATTCGGGTCTGCCGCGATTCACTAAGGTCGTGCATCCAATTTCCTTCATGTGTCGCTTCCCCCGCTGAGGTCCGCCGGAGTTCACCTTCTTCTTCCTGGTGCATGTGAATGCTGATCTTGTGACACAATTTTGTTTTTAAATTCCACGGTTTGTCCGAATCAGTTGGGTTGTCCGATGGCCACGCTCCCCGATTTCTGTCACATGCAAGCCGGGACCGATGCGTCACAATTCGATCGCGTGTGCCAAAAACCCAGGGCAATTCGCTGCAAAAAGGAAATATTCGGGAAAACCGACAGAATCGCGGACCGTGGGCCCTTAGTAAATGAGCCCCATTATCTCTGCTTGCTGTAAATGGTGATATTCTTTATATTTTGAGACTATAAACCTATTTAGTTAATTGTTAACGTAATTAGGAATCTAGTTATCTGTATATTCTGTATATGACGCCATCTTGTCTGTGTGTTGTATATTGTGGGGATTTACTTACCCGCTCCCCCCTTGTGTTGTATGACGTGGATTCGGATCTGCCAGGATTCACTAAGATCCGTGCATCCGATATCCTTCCTGTGTCACTGCTGCGCCGAGGTCCACCGGAATTCACCTTCTTCTTCCCGGTGCATGTAAGTGCTGATCTTGTGACACAATTTAGTTTTCAAATTCCGTGGTTTGTCCTAATCCGTCGGGTTGTCCGACTGCCACGCCACCCCTCCCCCTCTATTTCTGTCGCGTGAAAGCCGGCGCCAATGCGCCAAAATCCGATCACATGTGCCAAAATCCTGGGGCAATTTGGCGCAAAATGGAAATGTTTGGGAAACCCGACAAAAGTGCGCCGTTTGGACCCTTAGTAAATGAGCCCCAGTATGAACTTCTCCATTAAATAACAATATGCAGGTGAATTATATAACTTGGCTTCCATTGGCCTTGTATAATTGTTAGAAATAAACAGACACCATGGAGGTTTTGGGATGTGGGAGTTTAGTAGACAGTATGAAATACAATGGCTGACATTGAGAGATTGATGTGGCCAAGGGCTTTTTGGAAATGGATAATCTATTCTGGTAAAGTCAGGATCCAGATGGTCCGTATTTATGTCCAGTTTGATTTCCAATAACAATAAAATGAACTATGTCAAGGCGTGTGACACATGTGGCAATGATGTTTCCAATATGTTATTATGTGTGATTATATAACTTTCTCATGTTACCACCCAAAATCATTTATGTACCAACCGTGAACCCTCCTAGATTGAAAGGGTATAAAATAAAGATACACAGAGGTCCAGATCAGATGTCCGTGGATACAACAATATCTTGGTTGTGTCTTTGTTATCGGCCGATGCATTTATTTCATTAATTACCCTCTGCCTGATGATTGAACTACTGTAACAGTGAAATACTGACGGTTTGGCCTAGACAATGAGCTGAACCGCCTGGTGCTGGACTGATACGTTGTAACAAACTGGGTCCAGTTTGAACATGTTTTTTCATCACATGTGATTAATTTATGATCAGCAGGTGAGGCCACCTCTATAACAGTGCAGATGTGTGGCCTGGAGTATTCGGGATAAGGCTAAGGGTGAAGACACACGTGGCGTTTTTAGTCCGTTTTTGGGCCGTTTTTAGTTAGTGCGTTTTCAGATCGTTAAAAACGCATGCGTTAAAGAAACCGTTTGATCTGTTTCAATTAAGATAATTGGTCAAACCTGTCAAAAACGGATGCGTTTTCAAAAAATGCATGCGGTTTTTGACGGACTGCTTAAAAACGGGCCAAAAACGCGTTCAAAACGCCACATGTGCCATCACCCTAAGCTGTAAAGAAATGATGGAGAAGACTGCACCCATGTCTCCTATCTCTCCTCCTTCTCTTACCCAAGAATCAAACGTCTACTAATGTTCAAACTGTTGCACCTACTTTCCACATCCCAAATTTGAGCATCAATACCTAAGACTGTGGTCACATGATGCGTCTTCGGTGCATTTGTAATTGTGTTGCATGCGCTGAGCGCACCCTCCCTGGGACCCTCCACATAGACACAACTTAGTGATATATAATCCAACATAACTATAAGCTGTTTACACATTACAGGAAAGTCATACAAGGGATTTAAAAAAATAACCATAAAACCTACAATGAGGGTGACCCTATGCGGAGACTCCACTCACCTGGTAAAACTCCTTAGTGACCCCTCTGCCATGGCTACAATTATTTCATCAGTGCAGATAGGGGCCCCCTGTAGTTTCCATCAGTGCAGATAGGGGCCCCCTGTCCTGTAGTTACCATCAGTGCAGATAGGGGCCCCCTGTAGTTACCATCGGTTCAGATAGGGGCCCCTGTCATCATCCCCCCCTGTAGCTGCTATCAGTGCAGATAGGGGCCCCTTTCCCTTATCAGCCCCTGTAGTACTAACAATCCCAGGACCCCCTCATCCTCCATAACATTACATCTCGTCCAATTCTCCTCTTTTGGATATTTTGATTCACGTTTCATCTTTTCCCTCTCCTATAGTAAATATTTCATTCTCTCCGGATCAGAGCGGAGACTTTGTATCCATGCGGCTCCTGTTTGATATTCCTTTGTCTTCAGCTTCTCTCTCATTATATACCCACAGGTGTCAGAATATATTTAATGGTATGAAATCTCCTGTGTTGTATCTGCGAGCAACGAAACACCCGGCACCTGCGAATAAGTGTCAGGGGGGAGGGGCAGATCTTCTACTTTTATTCTCTATGGTATCAATGTAACGATTCCTATACCTTCTATCACTATGATAACTGTAACTGCTGAGGGTCCGCTCCTCTGTCGCAGCCTCTCGCTGGATGTTATATGATGGCCTCATCTACAGTAGAAGACATTGGGGGGAAGATGGGGCTTATGTCCTGGTTACTACATTATGAGGTCACTTCTACATTGTGCTCCGGGGCCCCATCACCTATATCCACAGCACAGATATATATATATATATACACACGTGTCCTCTGAGATTTGCTCTCCGGCGCTGTGAACGTCTTTACTTAATGATGTCCTGTCCGACTGATGTCTCTTCCTTACACGATGGCGGCATAAAGCGCGATGGCACATTGTGACTATAAGGTGTCGCTTTACTGCTGCTGTGAAAGATCAAATGATCCTGATGAGGATAAAATGTTTTCCTTTTTCTATATAGATGTATCATCCCCTACACATACAGGGGCAAATTTATTAAGGTTCCCCGGACGTAGTTTCCCCCGACTTTCCGACATTTTCAGGGATTGCGCGGCTGTGACAGGTATGTAACAGGAGATTGTGTCGCACGCGATTATTTTTATAGCACAGCTGTGCCGCTTTCATGCGACAGAAATGGGGGGGGGGCATGCAGATCCAACTGACTTGGACTAAACGCGGGAATTACATTTCAAATTGTGGCAATTCAGGTACAAATCGGCGCAAATCGGAAATATTCGGGTAACACGTCGGGAAAACGCGAATTGGGCCCTTAGTAAATGACCCCTAATGTGTTTAAATCCAGAACAACTAGATAGGTAGGAAGAGTACCCCTTGCATTACAGGGGAGATTGGACAAACACTAATATTGAGATTAAAATGAAATCTTTATTGGTGAAGAATGCAAACATATAAAAATATACAAGTGACAGCAAGCTGGCAATGGTGTATGGATACAAATTGTGTACAAGCAAGTGAAATGGTACAGATACAAAAACGGGACTACCCGGACAAGATGGAGGGTGAATGGTATACACTGTATATGCAGCTGGAGATAGGCCTAAGGTGTATGCTACACCAAAAGTGTTTTGTCTATGGACCAATCTATTGGCAACCAAATATTAATACCCAAGAAAGGGACAAATTGTATATTATGAGAGAAGTAGACAAACAGGTGAATAGCCAGCTCCTACCAGATTAGAGAAGGTAATGGTGCTCCACCGTCCGGGATATACCGCGTCCCCGACGCGTGTTTCGGCTCGCGCTGAGCCTTCGTCTTCGATCCCCCAGACTACCCATGATTCATCTCCAGTATCTGCCCCCTGTATTATACATAAAGTCATGGCCAAAAGTGAGAATGACACAAATCTTATATTGTTACATGATGTGTTGCCCTCGGGTTTGTCAGATGTTTTTATCACATACAGAGATACAAGTGCAATCATATTATGGGGAACAGAAGCTTTTATTGTCAGTGAGAAGGAGTTACTGCAGCGAGTCAGTATCTGCAGTGTTATCCCTTCTTCTTCAGGACCTCTGCAATTCTCCCCGGCAGCTCTCAATCACCTTCTGGACCAGATCCTGACTGATAGCCGTCCATTCCTGCACAGTCACTGCTGTGTTGTGTCACAATTTGTTGGTTTCTGTTTGTCCCCCGTCTCTTAATGATTGACCACAAGTTCTCAATGGGATTCAGATCTGGGGAGTTTCCAGGTCATGGACCCAAAGGGGGGCAGATTTACTTACCCGGTCCGTACGCGATCCAGCGGCGCGTTCTCTGCGGTGGATTCGGGTCCGGCCGGGATTCATTAAGGTAGTTCCTCCGACGTCCACCAGGTGGCGCTGCTGCACTGAAGAGCATCGGAACGCACTCAAATACACCGGCCTATCCTGGATGAAGGAAAGTGTAAGCTCTGCGACACTTTCGGCGTGTTTTCCGAATCCGTCGGGTTTTCATAGGCCACGCCCCCTGATTTCCGTCGCGTGCATGCCAGCGCCGATGCGCCAAAATCCGATCACGTGCGCCAAAAACTCGGGGCAATACAGGGAAAATCGCCGCATATCGGAAATATTCGGGTAACACGTCGGGAAAACGCGAATCGAGCCCTTAGTAAATGACCCCCAAAATCTCTCCTGAGCCATTTAGTTCTCCCCTTTGCTTTATGGCGAGGTGCTCCATCATGCTAGAAAAGGCATTGTTCATCACCTACTGCTCTTGGAGGGTTGGGAGAAGTTGGTCTTGGAGGACATTCTAGTCCCATTCTTTATTCATGGATGTGTTTTTAGGTAAGACTGTGAGAGAGCCAATTCCCTTGGCTGAGAAGCCGCCCCACACATGAATGGCTGCAGGAGGCTTTACAGGTGGCATGAGACAAGACTGGTGGTATCGCTCACCTTGTCTTCTCCCAACAAGCTGTTTCCCAGATGTTCCAAACAATCAGAAAGGGGATTCATCAGAGACAATGACTTTCCCCCAGTCCTCAGCAGTCACTCCCTGTACCTTCTGCAGAATATCAGTCTGTCCCTGATGTTTTTCTGGAGAGAAGTGGCTTCTTTGCTGCCCTCCTGACACCAGGCCTTGCTCCAAGAGTCTCCGCAGTGTCACAGTGCGTGCAGATGCCTCACACCTGCCTGCTGCCATTCCTGAGCAAGCTCTGCACTGCTGGGAGCCCCATCCGCAAGCAGAAACACTTGTAAGAGACGGTCCTGGCGCTTGCTGGTCCTTCTTGGAAGCCTGGAGCCTTTTTGGCAGCAATGAATCCTCTCTCCTTGAATTCCTTGATGATGCGATAGATTGGAGACTGAGGTGCAATCTTTCCAGCTGTGATACTCTTCCCTGTTAGGCCAGTTTTGTGCAGTGCAATGATGACTGCACGTGTTTCTTTAGAGATAACCATGGTTAACAGAAGAGAAACAATGATGCCAAGCACCAGCCTCCTTGTAAAGTGACAGATTGATCTCCAGCCCTGTCCTCATCAGCCCCCGCACCTGTGTTACTGGAGACATCACTGACACCATGGCAGCTGCCCCTTTTAAGGCGCCTGCAATGAAGTTGAAATGTGTTTTGGGGGGAAAAGATCATTTTTCATGCAAATATTGACTTTGCAATTCATTGCTGTTAAGCTGATCCCTCTTTATCACATTCTGGAGTATATGCAAATTGCCATTTGAACCTGATGCAGTAGTCGCTGTAAAAATTAACATTTGTATCATTCTCAAAACTTTTGGCCATGACTGTATCATCTATAGTAATAGTGATACATGATAGATCTCTGGTATCTGATCCCTGTATTATATATATTATCTATAGTAATAGTGATACATGATAGATCTCCGGTATCTGATCCCTGTATTATGTATATTATCTATAGTAATAGTGATACATGATAGATCTCCGGCATCTGATCCCTGTATTATATATATTATCTATAGTAATAGTGATACATGATAGATCTCCGGCATCTGATCCCTGTATTATATATATTATCTATAGTGATAGTGATACATGATAGATCTCCGGTATCTGATCCCTGTATTATATATATTATCTATAGTGATAGTGATACATGATAGATCTCCGGCATCTGATCCCTGTATTATATATATTATCTATAGTAATAGTGATACATGATAGATCTCCGGCATCTGATCCCTGTATTATATATATTATCTATATTAATAGTGATACATGATAGATCTCCGGCATCTGATCCCTGTATTATATATATTATCTATAGTAATAGTGATACATGATAGATCTCCGGCATCTGATCCCTGTATTATATATATTATCTATAGTAATAGTGATACATGATAGATCTCTAGTTGCATAAGAAAACACTTTTTGTGTATCAGACATTTTTTTTGTTCTATAACTAAAGTGTGAAACTCTGGGGAGATGGAGGCCTGTAATGCAGAGGACGGACACCTCGGATCTTCTGCTTCTTCTCCAGGGAACATCTATGATGCCAGCAGTTTGTAGTTATCTGGGTCCTGCCAGGGATATGGGGGATGCATGGGGTGGCTGAGGCTATACATAGACATCAATGCTAGAGGTCTGGTGGTCCCATAGGAATTTCAATCCTTGAGAAAGTATATTGGACACATCTTCCCCTCTCCCCTTATGACATTTAGTCCCGGGGGTCACACGTTTTGTAGCTCGCAGATATTATAAAGGAGACCTCAATCCATTGAATATAAATTCTGACACCTGTGGGTTTATAATGAGAAAGAAGCTGAAGACAAAGGAATATCAAAGAGGAGCCGGAGTCGGATGGATACAAAGTCTCCGCTCTGATCCCGCGGCCGCAGTCAGATGTCACGGAACATTCCGGGGAGATTACAATTATCAGCAAAAACACGAAGCGTAACGCCGGTGGGACACAAAAGTAGCGGCTTCTACAGGCTCATTCTCCAAAGGTTGGGCCCTGCTCTGAATTATTCTATTTTCTCCGATATCAATAAGAGTTCGGGAGCCATAATTCAGCGCTGACATTTATTGTATGGGCCGGAATATAGAGGAATGTATTAAATCCTTGGCTCCACAGACAACACATCTGTGAGCCGCGATGTCAGACTCTGCTGCCGGAGACGTTCTGCTTGATCATTCCCAAAAATTAAAAAAAGTTTCCATTTAGTATTTTATTTATTTAACAGCTTTAAAGTCAACTTTTAGGAATGTCCCCTTAAAGGGGTTGTCCCAGATTATTGATAGATGGGTCAGAAATTGAAACAGAAAGCAGACAGCGCCATTCTCTGTCAAGTGGCTAAACAAAGTCATTGCAGCTTAGCAGACGGGCTACAGATACCCGGTCAGACCACTATACAGAAGGACAGTAACACTTGTGTGGGCACTTCAATGCAGCTAAATGGAGAGCAGAGAGTCATGTGAAGGTATAATAAGGGAAAACACAAAGAAGCACATCCACAAAAACAGCAAAGAGAAATCTTTATTAAAAGGGAACCTGTCAGATAAACTAACACACACTAAAAATATCTTAGAAAGCTGCTATTATACAGCAATACAACTATCCCTATATTGTACCTTCCCATGTCTGTAAAGTTCCACAGATTGTTCATAAAGTTGTCTTGGCATCTATGCATATTCATCTTCTTCTAGATCAGCCGCTCCTCCAGCTTCCTGATTAAGATGGCCTGCTTACTCGTCAGCCAAGTGAACTCGGCTCTGCAACATCATTTACTCCTGCCTCTGAAATGAGGGAGCCATTGTGTGACTGACTCATTGGGGAGTAATTAGCTTCTCATTTACCCCTCCCTTGGGAATTCTCTTCAGCAAGTCACACAGTCAGTATCTCTCATTCCTGAGGGATAGGGGAACAAGCATGGAGGCATTTTACAGGCATGGGGGGGGGGCACAATATTGGGATAGTTGTACGGCAGTACAATTGCAGTATTCAAAGATATATTTAGTTAGTGTGGGTTAGTTTATCTGACATGTTCCCTTTAAAGGTTCATGTTGTTTGCAGATGTAGATCCCTGAAAAGGGAAATGAGCTAAAAAGAAGTGAAAACAAAGAAGGCAAGGAAGGTGATCCAAGAGGGGACAGCCCTGGCCACAAACATGACAATATTACAAAATTAAATTAATTTATGCACCAATAATAAACCCAAGAAGCAATGGCCGTCCCGTGTAACTTACCGGATGGACCGGAGGATGTAAGACCATGTGACCTGAGCCTAAATGGTCGCTACCATCATATAGATTCATCCTATGAAACACGTTTAAATGGTGGGATTGCTCTTCCCCTTCATCTGCATCTCCCTTTTACATGGTAGTTTTTTTGTAAAGTCTTGACAAGACACAAGAACCTTCTTTCGGTAATAATCATATTTCCCATTATTTACTATAGATTTGATTCTAATGGACATCCCTGACAATATCCGATCCCAGAGTCACGGAGGACAATGATATATGTCACCGGGTGGAGAAGATCAGGGAAGAAGATCATTAGTGGAGACCCCTGACCGCGGTTTCTATCTGGTTCCAGCGCTGGATTAATTTGTCTGTGCAATCAATTCCTGACCTGACGGATAGCGGAAACGCCTGGGATCGATCCTCATACTCAGTGCATTATACTTTATATAACTGTCCATAATATTGGGAGAGAAGGCGACATAACTAATAACTCTCATCATCAGCAGCGCACATCTTCCTTATCCTGTTATCCCTCCGTCCTGATCCAATCCCAAGACTTCATTAATGTCAAAGGTTTCACCAAGCCGGATAATTCGTCCCAGGAAAACACGGATTATCACATCTTCCGATCAGTAATCAGCAGGGGCTGCGTACCCGAGACGAGAGGAGCCTGGTGGAAACTACTGGGGAGCATAGAACCATTAGTTATGAGAACAGTGAGGAATGGGCCGAGGATTCCCGCGATGATGGATGAGCCGTTTCCCCTGCAATGAGGAGACTTTAAATTTAATTCACCCTGGACAAGCGAAGTTTCTGTACAGGGACACTAAATAAATCTTCTGTGGGATTTGTAGCCAGACGCGGCCTCGGCGCTCATTCTGTACATCGGGAATACGGAAAGGCCGCAGTCATAGTCTTACTTTTTGATACAAAGTACAGAGAAAGATATTTCTTTAAAAGGAAACTAGAAAAACATCAACTTTCTGAAAAAAAAGAAACTTTATAAATTCTTCTCTTTTTGTTACATTGTCTGATAAATGTTAGTTCCCAATCCTATGGGTGAGGGGGGGGGGGGGTGGACAGGTTATTCCTTGACCCTGTGGATGTCTCTGTGACGTTGGAGTATTCTGGGGATTGTTGATGATGTTACATTAAAGGATGAGGATATATAATAATTGTTGGCTGTACATATAAGTGACCCTTTTGTTATGCAGTTGCAGAAAATCTAGAATTTACATCTTGTGGTGAAATCCAAGATGGTGCTGTGATAGTTGGCTGCCCATAAGCCTGCTCCAGCATCTTTACCCTTTACCCCCTATTTTGCTGCATATTCTCCCTCAGTTTTTTCCCAGGCTTTTGTCGGTTCCTTGTGGTTTCCTGGCCTCACCTGTGATCCGGAATAGGCCTGGAGTTCCTGCAGCTGGACCATGGAGAATAGGGGCCACATCGGAGAACTGTGTATCTGTGCCCTTGCTCCCATAGGTGCCAGATCCCACCATAAGAGCCTATTCAGGGACTGTGGTGCGTCTACCACACTTTATCTAGTGGAGGCCTTCTGACCACTGACCAGCGATCCATCAACACAGCCGACATCCCAGGAACACATCAATCTGCTCACACATGGTGAGAACAACAGCCGTCAACCACACATCAGAAAGTCTGAAGCTAGAAATACTCAAGGAATCAAGGTTCCAGAACCCACACAGGTATTTAACAGGTGCCTGCCCTTGGATTGTGTCACACGCGACAGAAATCAGGGGTTGTGCTGTTGGATGATCCGACTGATTTGGACTAAGCGCTGGATTTAACTTTCAAATTATGTCGCAAGACCAAGCACTTACATGCACCAGCAAGAAGAAGGTGAACTCCAGTGGACCTGAGCGGGGAAGCAACACATGCAGGATATCGGGCGCACGATCTTAGTGAATCGCTGCACAGTGCATTATCGTCGGACAATGCACTTTCTGTAAACTCCAGCGGCCGGGTATAATGAGCCCCAATGTATCCAAACCACTGAACACCTGGTCATTGAAGACTGGTACCAGAACTATTCACCCGCATAAAGCCCCCCATGGGTTTGTATCCTCTGCTTTTTTTGTGTCCTTGTTCCAGTGATGTGGTGTTCACTAACGAGTCGGCTCTTCTATATGAGCAATGGGAGGTGGCTCCCTGTATTGAGCCAATGGCTCACTTAAGCCCACCCACAAGGGGCTCATCACGTCTCCTTTAACCTGATAAAATTGAGTTGAAATTAGTGTGCATTGGGGTGAGTGGCTGGAGATGTAATAGGGAGCCGTTCAGGAGCCAGAAGAGAGAGCGGAGCCTAATGATTTAGCTCACAAAGAAGAGATGCACTCTCCATCACTACCTTCTTTTCTTTTTATGTAACTTGTAACTATGTGTCCCCCTTATACTGTGACCAAATTCTTCTGGGTAACATTTCAGATTTTAATTTGCTCACAGGTTTTGGTGTGGCCAATTGATTGGTTAACGTAAACCACAGATTTTACACCTCATATTCATTAATGTTATTTGCTATACTCAATGCACATGGAAAGGTCCTACAGTAGATGATCCTGGTGGATGAAATCTATGGCTGCTCCCCTGTCACTCTGAGCTTCTTATAACTGAGCAGATTGGGCTATCACTTAGCCAAGTTCACATCATTGTCTATCACCACCAAACCTTAGCCTCCTGTCCTTCTCTCTGTGTCCTAGACTTCAGATCCACTGCTCACTGCAGGAGAAAGAAGGAGCAAAAATATGGAACAGAGAAGCTGCTTTACATAATGAAGTATAAGATGGGTTTAGTTAGTATCATAACCAAAGATTTGTTTCCAAGGTTAAGTTACACATCAAGACAATCACAAGGGAGCCCTGGCTCTGAGAAATACTGTAAAATGAATTCACTGTTCTGAAAAATATAATTATTGTTTAAAACATTTTTTAAATTCTCTGTATAAAGATTAATTAATGCTCCATAAAAGTCTTAAAAAACATGAGCCTTCACTTTTTTCGTAAGGATCGTGATGGAGGTAGCGCCCCCCGCAGCTCACATAGTGGATATGTTAAATGTTCATTTCCCTCCTCTTCAGGGTCTCGCTAATAGACTGCAAGTAGCATCCGGCACCGGTTACAGGGTCGGGCAGGTAATACCCACAGGTGAGAGCGGGGCAGGATCCTGGATACTCAGCCATGAATTATGCAGGTCATAAATTCCTTCATTTACAGCCGCCCAGACAGAGCTGCGAGGCGGAGGAGACTCTCCATATTAGTCAGAACATTATCATTAGCCGCTAATTCTTCCTGTGTCAGAAATCTGATGGAAAGTATGAAAAATAGAGCGAGACGCCAAAAATGGTCATTAATGTGGATAATATGAGCCCTGCACCTTGTATTCTCTGTTACATTGTGTCCTGTACCTTGTAGTATCCGCAGAGCCTCTGTTACCTTGTGTGCTGCACCTTGTAGTATCCGCAGAGCCTCTGTTACATTGTGTCCTGTACCTTGTAGTATCCGCAGAGCCTCTGTTACCTTGTGTCGTGCACCTTGTAGTATCCGCAGAGCCTCTGTTACATTGTGTCCTGTACCTTGTAGTATCCGCAGAGCCTCTGTTACCTTGTGTGCTGCACCTTGTAGTATCTGCAGAGCTTCTGTTACATTGGGGGTCATTTACTAAGGGCCCGTTTCGCGACGTCAGAGGTACTACCTTAGTGAATCCCGGCTGGACCCGAATCCACCGCAGAGAATGCGCCGCTGGATCGCGAATGGGCCGGGTAAGTTAATCTGCCCCATTGTGTTCTGCACTTTGTAGTATCTGCCGAGCCTCTGTTACATTGTGTTCTGCACCTTGTAGTATCTGAAGAGCCTCTGTTACATTGTGTGCTTCACCTTGTAGTATCCGCAGAGCCTCTGTTACCTTGTGTACTCCAGGAAAGCTTCGCTTCAGCTCTGGATACAGTAAAAAGCTTGCAAATATTTTGTGAATATTGTGATCCTGAATTTATTGCATTTTATTTGACTTTTTAATTTATATAAAAATTCATCACCACCATAAATGGCGCTGGCGGAAAAAAAGAGCTTAAATTCCCCCCCTCCCGTATATTATCTCGCCCTCCCCACCCGTTCTCGTAAATCCTGTTTACCTGGCGGGTAAATGTAAGTGATGTAGGAGACGCCGTTTTACGACCTATTATTTTACCTTCATTGTATTTTGAATATTTCACGACGGCGTGTCACCGCTCCGCACGCGCTGCGCTCGGATTTACAGCGGCGCCACCAGCGTTTAGCAGCTTGAAATGTGCGGCTCTTAATTTCCCGCTTCTCCCATATCGGAGCGGATGATTTAGACGCAGGTCGTCCGGCGCTCTGTGCTGCGCTGTCAGGTGAGATCCGCTCGCTGTGCGCCATTGTTGAAGATAAATGTCTCCGTATTTAAATGTGTTTCCTCAATTTAAAGCTCCATATTTACTGGTATTTGCGGCGCGGCAGGTAATTGCCCCCAATATTTATTTCTGCATTTATTTTCCAGTCTGTGAAACAGTAAAACACCACAAGTTTCTGTCGTAGGTTTATTCATGAAGCAAAAACTCCAAAGAGAAGACGGATGAGACCAGGGACCCACAGAAACAGACCTGGACCGAATCTGGTGCCAACTCCTCGCTCCGGGCTGACGCCATCTTGTTGGTGGTGTAGTACAATAGTGATGTGTCGAGCAGGCACAAAGAGCGATGCCTCACTTAACCCCGCCCCCAACCGGCTCACCACGTCCCCAATAAACCCTATAGAAAGGGGTTAAAAGTGGAGGTGTGGGGTGAATGACTGGCCTGTGGCTCCCTATTATATATTTAATAGGAAGCCGTTCAAGAACCAGAGCCGGCTCTTCTTAGTGAGCGGAATGCCTACAATACTAGAATATAAATCCATATTTCACACTCCTGCTGCTACTAAAAACAAAGGTCTGATTACACATCTGCAACATCCCCCACCGGGGCCTAGCCCTTGAGGTGAGGCCTGGTGACAGCCGGGGCCCGCGGTACCGGAGTGGCTGGCGGTTGCGGCCTAAGCACGCTATTGTCACGGTGCTTGGTACGGGGGAACCGGAGGGCTGTCCTACACTCTCCTCGAGCGATGGCGCAGGCTGGGCATTCTCGACACCAGGCTTCAATGTCGGACTTCATGTTGACCCAGAAGAATCGCCTTCGGAGGGTGGCTTCAGTCTTCTGAGCGCCAAAGTGTCCAGACCGGTCATGGTACATTTCCAGTACTATCTTGGCGTCCCTCCTGGGAATCACAACCTGGTATAGCCGGTCATAAGTGATAGGATCCAGAGTTCTTCTCTTTAGCAGACCCTGGTGCATGCTCAGAGTCTTTCTCTGGCGCCACAATTGAGACAGTTCTCCATCAGCTCTTCTGCGCCGCGTATTCGCAAACCCTACCTCGCCATTGCATCGGCGAGGGTGTTGCACATCTCTCCAGGGACAATAACTAACGCTGGCTGCAAAGAGCTGAGAGCACAGCAGTGTGAGGACACACCCCCAGTGCACTTGAAACTACAAGCCTGGAATGTAAACCCATATTTCACAGTCCTGCTGCTGCTAAGAACAAAAACAAAGGTCTCTCCAGGGACAATACATAACACTGTCTGCAGTGGAAATTTGTTGCCCCTGACTGGCACATTGGGGCACATTGACTTACCCGTCCGGAGGAGTTCACCTAAAGTGCATTGTCCGTGTATAATGCCCATTCACTAAGATCGTGCGCCCGATATCCTGCATGTGTCACCGGTCCGCCGGAGTTCACCTTCTTCTTCCTGGTGCATGTAAGGCTTGCAACACAATTTGAAAGTTAAATCCCGCACTCAGTTCGAATCAGTCGGATCAACCGAGGGCACCGCCCCCTGATTTGTGTCACATAGAAGCAGATCGCGTGTGACACAATCCCAGCGCAAACACTGTTAAATACCTGTCCAAGCTGTGCAATCCCCAAAAAAGGTGCACAGTCCGACGAAAGTGTAGTGCGGCACCCTTAGTAAATGAGCCCCATTATGTGGGGTCCCGCCCATTCACATTACTACTATATTCTACTACACTATAGCACAAACATATGTTTATAATTATGATCTTTATAACTATAAATTTATAACTATACTTTTCCTTAAAAAAAGCGTGATTCTTTGGGTATCTGCAGTGATTTTGTGATTTTTGTGTTGTAAAGGTTGATTTTTCGCAGGAATAAGTGACTTGTCAATAATTTGTTGCAGATGAAAGATCTGCGATCGTAAGTCAATTCTGCAGCTGATTTTCATCCACAATGGGACTCATTTACTAAGGGTCCACGAACCGCAATTCAGGTCTCCCACATATTTCCTTTTTGCGCACGCGATTGGATTGTGGCTCATCGGCGCTGGCTTGCATGCGACAGAAATCGGGGGGCGTGGACGTTGGACAACCCGATGGATTCGGAAAAACCACGAAATTTAAAAACAAAATTGTGTCGCAAGATCAAGCACTCACATGCACCTGGAAGAAGAAGGTGAACTCCGGCGGACCTCAGCGGGGAAGCAACACATGAAGGAAATTGGATGCACGACCTTAGTGAATCGCGGCAGACCCAAATCCTCGTCAAACAACGCAAAACGGGGACCGCAACAAGACCGGGTTAGTAAATCTGCCCCAATGGGGTTCATTTACTAAGGGCCCGATTCGCGTTTTCCCGACGTGTTACCCGAATATTTCCTATTTGCGCCGATTGTACCTGAATTGCCCCGGGATTTTGGCGCATGTGATCAGATTGTGGCGCATCGGCACCGGCATGCACGCGATGGAAATCAGGGGGCGTGGCCGAACGAAAACCCGACGGATTCGGAAAAACCGCCGCATTTAAAAAAGGAAATTGTGTTGCGGAGCTTGCACTTACCTTTATCCAGGATAGGATCGTGAACTTCAGTGCATTTCAGGGAACTTCAGCACAGCAGCGCCACCTGGTGGACGTCGGAGGAACTGCCTTGATGAATCCCAGCCGGACCCGAATCCAGCACAGAGAACGCGCTGCTGGATCGCGAACGGACCGGGTAAGTAAATCTGCCCCAATGTGTTTATGGGATTCTCCTATGTCCCACACTACAGGGATACTGGAGTTTGCTGTGGATTGCAATGTGGAAATGCTCTGACTCCAGGCCCCTCTCCTGCCCGGCCCGTGACTGTAGTCACAGTAAGCCCCCCACCCCCTGGTCACACCTGCTGACAGGTTCCCCTTAAGACTCCAATGCTCCGTCTTTAAATCACCTGCACATTTCATCTTTATGTCTGAGATGTTTTCCCCTGATACATTATAATAATATGTCTATATCTTACGCTGTTATTACTCTTATTGGTAAGTTCCAGCTTCTCCCAGTTGCAGTTTGAGTCCATACAATAAAAATCTCCGTCCCTTTAACATCTCATCTAGAAGCTTCTTAGTCGTCATTTTTGCAGAATTCTGGGTCTTCTGATCACATTTATCTCGCATATGAATCTAATCTTTCTGTTATGGCTTCACTTTATATCTACTGTATTAGTATGGATTTTCTGCCTGGCGCCCGCTGCCTGCTCCCGGGGGATTGGACTCATCTCCTTGTTAAAGTGTTTTCACGCAAGCCCAGCAGTTTTCAGGAGCAGGACGTGTCATCCATGGAGCCGGAGCAACAGATGATTAGTTGTAGAACTTTGGTGGGAATTATCTGTGATGAGAAAGCATCATAGTGTCCATATCTGGCGGATGATCGATGGCCCGGTGTACGGGAGCTGTGCCACCTGCAGATGCCACTCAGATTGCTGGTGATAGAGCCTTCTGCATATTGTCTCTCCGGATGCTCTCAGGTTTAGGGATCACCAGTCTAGGACCCCCAAAGCCAATGGATGGTGGCATCAGGGCTGCGTTTCTAAGTCAGCCCCCCCCTTACATCAACCACCCATCATCCACTGCATCCTAGATGCCATCAAGGTCACTCAGATCATTGGAGAAGGGCTGCGGAGCAGTCAATGCAGGCAAAACAGAGCTCAGCAGTGTGAGGACATAGCCCCAGTGCTTAAGCTGAAGACCTGGCTCTTGGAGATATATAGCAGTCATTCTACATAGAGTTGAGGCTGTGAAGCAGCTGAATACAGAGAACTAAGAGTTCTGCAGTGTGAGGAACCGACTATGACTTCACGTAGAGAAGCCATCAACCGATCATAACTGCCTCCTAGATAGCTGGAATATCAAAATTTAATGAGCAACATGGGAGCAGAACTGGATTTCAACACAGTGCCCAAATATCTTAGCACTAGAAGGTGCTAGAGAGTCAAGAGAATTTAGATTACTATATCCCATCAAAATACTATACATCACAAATGTAGGTTCTAGGCATCATCCTCAGATGTCTGCCTCCTACAGCTACTCAGATGTCTAGCTACTACCCCTCCTCAGGTATCCACCTCCTCAGATGTCCACCTCCTACTCCTCCTCAGATGTCCACCTCCTACTCCTCCTCAGATGTCCACCTCCAAGGGGGCTGCGGAGGTCATGAAAGGGGGCTATGAGGACTTGAAAGGAAGCTATGAGGATATGAAAGGGGCTATGAGGATATGAAAGGGGGCTATGAGGATATGAAAGGGGGCTATGAGGATATGAAAGGGGGCTATGAGGATATGAAAGGGGGCTGTGGAGATATGAAAGGGGGCTGCGGAGGTCATGAAAGGGGGCTATGAGGACTTGAAAGGGGGCTATGAGGACATTACAGGGAGTTGCAAAGGACATTACAGGGGGCATTTTTGGTGGCAAACAGCTGCCATAGGAGTCCCCGGTATGGTGAGCACACTTTTGCGCCACCGTGCCATCGCTGGAAAAAAGATCTTTCTGAAAAGAACAGTCTGGCTGCACGACTTCATATGGAGAGGGGAGGAGTAAGGAACATAAGAACATAAGATTTCTGTGTGGTAAACTCCCCAGGGGTGACCAGTGGCTGAAGAGGAGACGTGGTGATGCCGGGCCTAATGGAGAAGATCGAGAAACAACTACACGTCACCTTGTGATAGATGTAATAGGTAGGGATTTCTCCTGTGTTATCTGTAGCTGTTAGGTACAGTTGTTATAGGCACAACCTGTTAGGGTTGGGCAACACAGAAGACAGGGGATAGTGTGCCCTGAGCTTGCCCCAACCTCTGTCCCTTCCTATAGCCCCCCCATGCTAAACCGTGGGGCGACTACTTGAAGACTCGAAATACACTGGATAAGTGTGGGAAGGGAAACACAAACAGACTGACAAACATAAAACACAAAAGAATGGTAAACTAGTCGGAATCACAACGAGAGGGTACGTCAATATCAAAGTCAGAAGGCAAAACGTCAATGTCAAAAACTAGCCGAGGTCACAATGATTCAGATACAGATACAGATACAGAGCGAGTCACACCTAATGCAGCGAGCGAGTGCTGAAGGGTTTTCAAACACTGGCACAGGTGACTAGTGAAGCTGCAATTTATGCAGCCAGAGCTCCACCTCCAGAACCTGATAGTAGCTGGACAGCTTCTGGGAATTAACCCCTCATGGTGTAGAACAACCAGGCATCATGCAGAGGTACCACAAGTCCCAGCAGTTCTGAACTCCTAGACAGCGCAAGATCTTAGCAGCCGCTGCCCGGGACGAGAGGTGGAGTTTGCGTGGGGGTCGGAGAACGCTGCTGGCACCAGCAGAAGAACCAGAAGTCCCAGCATTCTCCCTAGCGACCCTGACACAACCACACATGAAGGGGGCTATGTACAAGATACATTACTGAAAATTTGGTACAAATGCATTGGGGCCCGTGCCCCGGATCTTTTGCTACCCTAGCAACGCCCCTGCGCATATCTCTTTTCTTGATCTCTGACAGAAGATGAGAGTCACTTAGTGTCTATAGATCTTTTTTCGCAAGCCTTTTTCAGGCAACACTGTACTTTTTGCCACCAGCCATCATCCTGCTCATGTCATATCTAATCTCCCCAAAGGAGAGTTTATTCGAGCTAAGCGCACTTGCTCCACACAAACCATCCAGCACTGCTGGAGTCCTGGGGAGGTGAGTGGAACAGCAGGAGCAGCGGAGAGGGGCAGGGGTGCGCGTGACCCGGTTGATGCGTCGCAGGAGCACCCGTGACATTAGCCCATTATTATTCCCACCATTTGTCAGCCCTCTAGTCCTTACTAGCCTCAATTTACAGCCATTTTGGGAGTTAAAATCTGGGTCCCTATTCACTTCAAAGGGGTTTGTGTACAGCTCAAAGTTTACCTTGATGTCTGGGGCCCGAACCAAATATTGTTGTGAAATTCAGATGAACTCATCAAACCGGAATTTTGTCCAATGAACTCATATCTAGTCACAACCATTGTAACAACTGTAATCACCCCAATACCACTATAGAAGAGTGATGAGGTAATAGACGGTGAACCAATAGCTCACCCTGAGGAATATATAAGATATACTTTTAGATAGGAAAGATTCAGGAAAGTCATTTAATTCATATTGGTAATGAATACATGTCCTATGTCATTCATTTAGTATTCAGGTCTGTGTTGAAGAAAAAGCACAAAGTTGCTTGATTGACTGAAGAAGCAGCCAATTAAGCCTCATCCTGCCCCTGAACAACAACAGGCATGTCCTAGGTATGTACAGTAGAAATGGCTGTGAAACGTCTGTTATTGGCTGGGTTGGACATTTGAAAGTGTGGTTACTGGACAGTGAAAATTGTGCAAACAAAAACCTAATGCAGAACACCTGTTATCAGTGAAAATTTCGTAAATTTCGAAGCTTTCGTACCTAGTTCAGAAAAGTTTAGTCCCTGGTCCTATTGTGAGCACACTTTATCCACAATATTTAAAAAAAATACTTATCCAAATGTACTTTAAATTGAACCCACTCCAACATAAATCCAAACCCAGGAAAAAGAGTGCATTTGGTCCATACACATTAATCCACTTCGATCCTTAAAGCAATCTGCTTTATCAATAATTAGAGATGAGTGAATGGATTCATTTAGAATTTCAGGAAAACTTGGATTCATCAAAAAACCGAAGTTTACAGCGATTTGTGGGAATGAATTTCGAATTGAAAATAGAAATTTTTTTTTTACCCCCTTTAGTGTCCCTCACTGTATGGTGGTAGTGTTCCTCACTGTGTGGCGGTAGTGTCCCTCACTGAATGGCGGTAGTGTTCCTCACTGTATGGCGGTAGTATACCTCACTGTATGGGGGTAATATCCCTCACTGTATGGCGGTAGTATTCCTCACTGTATGGCTGTATACTACACTGTATGGAGTTAATATTCCTCACTGTATGGTGGTAGTGCTCCTCACTGTATGGCGGTAGTGCTCCTCACTGAATGGCGGTAGTGTTCCTTACTGTATGGCTGTAGTGTTTCTCACTGTATGGGGGTAGTGTCCCTCACTGTATGGGGGTAATATCCCTCGCTGAATGGTGGTAGTGTTTCTCACTGTAGTGGGGTAGTGTCCCTCACGGTATGGAGGTAGTGTTCCTCACTGTATGGCGGTAGTGTTCCTCACTGAATGGGGGTAGTGTTCCTCATTGTATGGCGGTAGTATCCCTCACTGTATGGGGGTAATATCCCGCACTGTATGGAGTTAATATTCCTCACTGTATGGTGGTAGTGTCCCTCACTGTATGGCAGTAGTGCTCCTCACTGTATGGCAGTAGTGTTCCTCACTGTATGGCAGTAGTGTTCCTCACTGTATGGGGGTAGTGTCCCTCACTGTATGGGGGTAGTGTCCACCCACATGGGAGAACTTCTTAGTGGAAGATCTTACTGGAGGAGCTTAGACTGAGACACAGAATGGAGAGAGAACAGGACCAGATATGTACAGAGGAGGGAACCTGGGAAGGAGGACATGACGCTGGTGCCAGGGACCCCCAGGATGGTGAGTACTGATGGACTTATCAGTCATTACTTCCTAGATCTGATTTCTCTTCTGTTTCCCTTCCTGCGATTATCCTTTCCCATGATGTGTCCATGAACCTGATCAGTGGTAACGTAGTCAGGACATTGAGCTGTGGGAGAGGAGGCAGTAATCGCCATACATGTGCAGTACATGTCCTGATAGTGTGTAATGTATGAGGTTATGTGTATCCATGTGCATATGTACAAGTCATGGATCTAAAAATGTGTATACATAAACTCTTGCACAACACATTCTACTGCGCTATTTCATATTCATGAAAAATATTGAGCTTTGTATTTTTGCCTGGGATTAGGGTTAGTTGTACATGGCAGCATTATTCACCTGTACCACGTATAGCAGTTGTATCTGTGTGTACAGCTAGTTGGCTCTGGTGTCTGGGATGTTTGTGGTGTGTTGCATTTTTGCGGTGTCTGTGCTCAAGGCCTCCATGGACATTATCTGAATCCATCATTTTTAGCAGCTTAAAGTGTAACCTTAATTTCACAAATATTTCCTATAGGTGCAGAGGTATAGGGGTGCAGGGATGTAGAGGTATAGGGGTGCAGGAATGTAGAGGTATAGGGGTGCAGGGATGTAGAGGTATAGGGGTGCAGGGATGTAGAGATATAGGGGTGCAGGGATGTAGAGGTATATGGGGATTAGAGTAATAGAGCGTGTGAGGATGTAGAATATGTGTTCAGGGATGGAGAGGATCGGGGTCAGGATAGTAGAGGTATAGGCGGGTGCAGGGCTGTAGAGGATAGGGGGTTGCAGGTAAGTATGTGAGTAGTTAGCGGGTATGCGCAGGGTGTAAGTAAGGGGTGCAGGGATGTAGAGGTATAGAGGTGTATAGGGGTGCAGGGGCGTAGAGGGCTAGGGTACAGGATGTAGAGGTTAGGGGATGGCAGGGATGTGAGTATTGGTGCAGGGATGTAGAGGTAGTAGGGGGGTGCGGGATGTAGAGGTATAGGGGTTGCCAGGATGTAGAGGTAGGGGGTCAGGCACGTAAGGTATAGGGGTGCAGGGACGTAGAGTCGGTGGACAGTGTAGGACGAGTGTCAGGGAGTAGAGGTACTGGAGTAGCAGGGACGTAGAGGTTCTGGGTAGGATAGAGGTACTGGGTGAGGTAGTGAGTACTGGGTGGGCAGGAACGTAGTGTTATGGGTGAGGATTTAGAGATAGGGGTGCGAGGAGATGTGAGTATAGGCATGCGTAATTATGGTGCTGCGGGTGAAGGGATTAGAGTTTAGTCTGTAAAATCGCTGATGTTGTGTGTTATTTGTAAATGCCTCAATGCGGTGTGTATTGTGTGCCCTGAATGTTATTGTGTATTGTGTGCGCTGAATATTGTGTGTATTGTGTCGCTGAATGTTGTGTGTATTGTGGTGTGTCAATGCTGTGTGTATTATGTGCGCTGAATGTTGGTGTATTGTGTGCGCTGAAATGTTGTGTGATTGTGTGGCGTCTGATTTGTGTGTGTTTATGTGTCTAGTGTTATGGTGGATTTGTGGCTGAATGGTGTGGTATTGTGTCGCTGAATGCTATGTTGTATTGTGTGCGCTGAATGCTATGTGTATTGTGTGCCTGAAGCTAGTGTATGTGTGTCTCTCTCTCGCCTCATTTGAGACAATGATCCTGAGATAAAGCATCTGCTCATCATCTATAGGAAGAATCTCTTTATGGTCATTTATAATAGAGAGCGTCAGGAGCGAGAAGCAACAATCACCACAACATTGACAATCCCGCCGCTGGTATCCACAAACCACATACATTTATTCTATTTACTACACTTTTGTTATAGTTATTTATTTATAGAGTACCATTAATTCCCATGGTGCTGTAACAGCCGTGAGGGGTTCACATACATTACATTAGACAGAGCAAACCACAAAAACTTTATCAGAACACATCTACATGAGGGTAGATTGTGACTGAGGTAGGTCAAATCTATTTGGAGGTAAGTAGACATAAATGGTAGTGGTATTAGCCAATTTGTCCTGACGGGCCTGAGACTAGTGACGGAGGTAGCAGCCCAATGTCTGGTTCCACCCTCTCCACTTGATCATTAGACGGGTTGTAATGCAGAGAAAAGTCAAGGTTGACCTACAACTGGACTCCTCTCGATCGACACGATGTGTAGCGGAAGACCATGCAGCCGGAAGATGTGTCTGAAGAATAGACTGATAAGCTGTGTAGCTAAACCTGGAAGGGGAACAAATGGGACACTTTCTTTGAAAACCGGTCCGTCACCACCCAGATGACAGTACTGCCGAGGCAGATCGGTGACAAAGTCCATTGCCACATGGGACCACGGGCGACTGGGTATCGGCAACGGCAGTAACAGTCCGGCCGGTTTGAGACGAGAGGCTTTGTTGCGGGCGCAGGAAGAGCAGGATCCCACAAACTCCTGAACATCTTTGAACAGGTCTGGCCACCAGTAGTAGCGGGAGATGAGGACCATGGTGCGTTGCATCCCAGAGTGCCCAACCACACGAGAATATGTTCCAAAAAGATAAATTCTCTTCTGGAGAGCAGGTCTACATATTTTCTTGCAAGGATGTAGCTGCTGAAGATCCCTGGAGCTGCAACAACAAGCCTGGTCTGAGATATTATGTGCCGAGAGCTAGTTCCTCTCCAACACATCCGAACACACGGGACAGGGCATCAGCCTTGACATTCTTGTCAGCCAGATGAAAATGGATTTGCAGGTCGAAACGGGAAAAGATGACCTACGCGGCTTGCCTGGGATTGAGCGCTGGTGCTGTCTGAGTATATTAACAGTTTTTGTGGTCATGTGTAAACACTTCACAGGATAGAGACACTTCCAGAGATACTGCCATTCTCCCTAGAGCAAGCTTGGTGGCCCAACAGCTCTTGTCTCCAATCGAATAATTCTTTCAGCTGGGGAAAGGTCTTGGAAAAGAAGCCACATGTGAAGTTCGGCTCTGTGGCCCTCTCTGGGAGAGCACCGCTCCAGCTCCTACGAGGAGCATCTCCACCTGAAGATGAAAAGGTTTTTTCGTATCGTGCCTAGAGAGGACTGGACCAAGCAAAGCGACTTCAACTTGGAGAGGCCTCTTCAGCTGTAGGAACCGGCACGTGATTGGCACGTCGGTAAACTGTCGATAATATTTGCAAACCCCAGGAACTTGTATATGGCTCGGAGGCCTTCTGGCGTGGCTACTGAAAACACAGACGTTTTGTGGGATCCATCTGAAGGCCTCTGTCGGAAATTATGTAACCAAGGAATGGAAGGCTTGTCTGGTGAAACTGGCATTTCTCCAGTTTGGCATAGAGATGATTGGCACAAAGTCAACCAAAAACTTGACGTGCATGTTCCGGTGGGATTCAAGGTCTGGAGGTATACCAGATGTCATCCAGGTGACCACAAAACACGTAGAGGGGGATATAGAGTGTTTTTCTGCTACTTGTGATCCGAGCTGATGGGTTTTTTTGTTCTATTAATTGTGATTAAATGTTGATACTCCATGGTTCCATGTTCAGGGTTTGGTTTATTGCAGGAGCCGCGGATTTTGTGAACATGCCGCGCCTTTTGCTTTAATTGGGTGAGGGGCACGGCTCTTCCTCTCTCTCTATTTTTTTTCTCCATCAATTCAAAACACTGAGGAAATGTAAAAATGTTGCCTATGTTGTAGGACGTGTGCGGTGGCGTCCTGGAAGATAACGAGTGCGCACAGAAGCTCATACAACTTTCGGGCATATTTAGATCGGAATGGCACCAATTCTGCTCCATTTCCGCCGAAGTTCTGAAGTTACCTCCAGGTCGCAAGGAAATGGATGTTATCAAAAAATGCTGCCGATAACAAACACGACAAGCGGTGGCGTAACTACCACGCCGTAGCAGCCGTACGGTGCTACGGGGCCTTAAGGTTAAGGGGCCCCGGGTCGCCCAGGCTGCATGTGCCGTGAGCCGCCTACTGCCTACACCAAACAGAGAGACTCCCATACGCTGGCAACACGAACTTCCCTCCCTACACCCGTCCCGCAACAAACCCCCCACCCGAACGGCCGCCCGCCCACACTTGCCAGCCACTTGTCGTTGCCCCCCACCTCACTGCCATCCCGCCTGCCCAACCTCACTTGCTATCTTGCCCCCCCCCTCACTTGCCGTCCACGCCGCCCACCTCACTTGCTTACTGCCCGCCCACCTCATCACATGCCAACAACCGCCACCTCACTCTGCCCGCGTCCCTCCGTCTTTACCCCCCAACCGCACTTGCGCGAACTGTAGGCCGCCCACCACACTTCCCGAACCGCACTTGCCACCCTCCAGACTCGCCCACGCAGCACTTGCCGCAAGTTAGGCCCTCCCACCGCACTTGCCGCCGGTTAGGCCCCCCACCGCACTTGCGGCTCGACTACCCTCCCACTGTACTTGCCAACCGCCCCCCTGCCGGACTTACACGCGTACGATGGCTCGCACGTAACACCGGCCTGCTGACCCACACACCCACCATGCGGGACATCAAAAAAGTAAGTACCATAGTATTACAGACTGAATGCATTATATACCTATTATAGGCTGTGTGGTGTGGAATATATATATATATATATCTCTATATATAATATATATATATTATATACTTGTTGTATATATATATGTGT
Source organism: Engystomops pustulosus (assembly GCA_019512145.1). Lineage (NCBI taxonomy): Eukaryota > Metazoa > Chordata > Amphibia > Anura > Leptodactylidae > Engystomops > Engystomops pustulosus. The sequence goes on from CM033648.1 coordinate 90,967,468, forward strand.
ATATATATATACTGGGTTATATATATATATATCCTTGTGGTATATATATACTTGTGTGCTGAATTATATTATACTAGACTTGTGTGTCATTATATAGTATCTGTGTGTATATATAACATGCTATGTTGTGTTGTATATATATTGCTGTGTGTGTATATATAACATGCTTGTTGTGTGTTATATATATATGCTTGTGGTGTGTGTATAGTATATATATAGCTGGTGTGTGTGTATATATTATATATTTGTTTGTGTATATATATAATTGCTTGTGTGTGTGTATATATATAATATGCTTGTGTGTGTGTATATAATGTTGTGTTAGTTATATATATATCTTGTGTGTGTGTATAATTGATATGCTTGTGTGTGTGTGTATATATATATGTGCTTGTGTGTGATAGTTGTTTTATTATTTATATGATTTGCTTGTGGTGTGTAGCTATATATGCTTTGTGTGTGTATTATATTAGTATATGCTGTGGTGTGTGTATATATATATTATATACTTGGTGTGTGTGTGTATAGATATGATATTATATATAATATATATAAGCGTGGTGTGTGTGTGTATATATATATATATTGATTGTGTGTGTATATATGTAATATAATATATATTAGCTTGTGTGTGTGTGTAATATATATATATATATATATCGTGGTGTGTGTGTTTTATATATGCTTGTGTGTGTTGTATATATATATATATATTATGCGGTGTGTGTGGTGTTATATATAAATATATATATGCGTGTGGTGTGTAGTATATATCATATATATGCTTGTGTGTGTGTGTATATATATATATATCTGGTGGATAATATATATATGATATATATATATGCTTGTGTGTGTGTGTGTATAGTATTATAATTATAATATGCGTGTGTGTATATATAATTATATATATCCTGGTGTGTGTGTGTGTATATCTATATATACTGCTTTGTGGTGTGTATCTATGTGATATATATATATATATAGCGTGTGGTGTGTTTATATATATTATATATAACATATATGCCTGTGTGTGTATACATCTATGCTGTGTGCTGTATACCGGTATATCTGCCTGTAGTGTGTACAATACATCCGTGGCTGTTGTGGTGCTATTATATACTGTTGTGTGTGTATATATATGATTTTTTTATTCTCATCATATATATATAATATATTAATAGGCTGTGTGTTTGTTGGTATATACTAGTGCATGTCTGTATGATAGTAATGTATGATTGCTGTATGTATTTGCATGCTATAACGATGTGTAATATGCCTATATAATACTAAATGAATGTTCTAAATGCTGTATGTACTGGTTTGTAACGTCAGCAGTATGTTAATGGTGTGTTTAGACTGTATACTAAGTGTACATATCTCAATACTAAATATAAGGTATGTATTACTATACAGTATGTGTGCTCAAATTTGATTTGTCTATACGGATGGTGTGTACTGGTTGCAGTTGTTATCTTCAATGTAATAGTGTATATTGTAATATATGAGTCAGAAATATGTTCTGTGTCTAAATTTGCATACTATCTTTTAAAGGGGACATGGGGGGCCCCATGAAGAAATATGTTCGCTATGGGGGGCCGCATCCATTCTCCTAGTTACGCGCACTGAGACGACAGTGTATAATAATCCTCTGGTGGTCCCTGCAACTGAGCAGCCTCTGGGCCCAAAAAAACACATATTTTTTCCCAAAAGACATTAAGGAATTAGCCGAGATATCAGTTTGTGGACTAAGAAAGCTGACAAAGCCCTCTCATTCGGATCTCTATGAATTTATATGGACGCCGGTATGCGGAGGCCTGTCACATGGGTCCTGTCATCAGGTCAACCCCAGTGAGCAGAGCCTCAGTCTGAGACCGCCTGTGCGTGCATGGGAGGGTTAAGACAGCCGTGATCTCTACCGCTGTCCCTCACCGACGTATCCATCAGAACTTCTGCATGGAATATGACTCGGATTATAACCAGAGATCTGTCACCGGATGTATGTTCTTGGTTATCTCCACTCCCTATCTGTTTCCGTGGGCTTTCAAACTTACGACAAGGTTGCTGAGACGCCTGACTTCCGGCTGACCATGAGAAAACTGCAAAAGTTGTTTATGATTAGGATAAAAGTAAAATGGAGCTTACGCAGATGTGAGACACTTGGAAACTCTATCTTTGAAATGTAAGAGGAGCGAAATTCAGATGATGATAACAGATAAAATAGAACAACTTTGCCTATTACTTCATTACTTGATGGCAGCAGCTTCAGTTAATGTCCTCAGTGTAGCCGGCAGTAGTGTCTCCCCATGGCTGTGCTGCACTAATTCTGTCAGTTCATTAAAGTGTTACCAAGATAGTGGACACTTGTAATACTGCTGGAGGGAGGGGCTATCGCTCCCTTGCCTCTCTGCAGGGGAAAGGGTAGGTCATCGTGATCTGCTCACCGTATCTCTGCAGTCACTGTACATCACACGTCTGCTGCAAAGAAAGTTTTCAAAAGGTTCATGTAAACTGCCCACTTCCTCGGTGCTGAGGAAATTATGACAATAGCTTCAGAACTGAAAATGCATCAATCTGGGAAAAGCAGCACAATTATACGGATAACATTGCATTTGTTTTCAAAGACTGTATTATAATTACATGTGATAACTGGTACAAAATTTTAGGTGGTTTTTAAGTTTATGGGGTTCCCTTATCATCCCTGCTCCCACCGCTCTGCCATCTGCAGTAGTGAAATTCTACAAGTGCCTACCTAGAATTTGATGATTTTGTGCATCGTGGCTCCCCCACGTAATCGAGTTATTATTATTAGGATATTAGGAACTCTATGATCCCCAGTAAAGGAAGAGACGCAACCACTTAGTGCGGGTGAGCAAGTAGGACCTACAGCACTCGGCTACTTGGCATACGTTTAGGGGGAACTGTGATATGCCCGCTTACTTGCTGCTGTACATAAGTTCCCATACGGCTGGCAATGGTGCACGGAGCGGTACGGTGGCAAGCACCATGCGGCAGCAGTACCTCTGTCACCGTGAAAAACAAAGGACATGTCTCTATCTGTTCCCGGTGTTATGCGCATGGACCACCCACACATGTATCGCTATGGAGAGGGGAAGGGTCCCCACTCCGCTCAGCACAGGGACAACTTATGCCCGTCTGTTTTGCGGGGGCAGATACGGTGAATTACCTTGTACTGGTAAAGTGTTCTCTAATTTGCAAGATGAAAAACAAACATCAGCTAGAAACATCAACTAGAAGTTCACAGCACTCCTTATCGGTCATCGCACCAATCATAAGTTTTGAGACGTCGCCACAATCTTTAAGTAATCGGAAGACACTAATGTCCTCTCTTCCATCTAACAATAACCATCAGATGCCAGAAAGAAGTATTACTCCTGCTCCACACAGAACTAAACAATAATTTGTGTGTCTTGTGTGACTGATTTGTGTTGATTGTGGACAGTGAATGTTGTGTGTATTGTGTGCACTGACATGTTGTGTGTATTGACTGTGGATGTTATGTGTATTGGGTTTGCCTGATTGTATGTGTATGTACAGTGATGTTATTGTTGTAGACTGATGTTGTGTGTCTCGTGTGTGCTAATGTATGTGTACTGTGTAGATGGATTTTAGGTGTATTGTGCACTGGAATGTATGTTCATGTGTGTGCTGATGTTGTTTGATTAATGTTTTCTGTATGTTGTTTGATTGTGGTACAGTGGGGTTATTTGTATTGTTGCTAAATGTTATGTGTTATTGTGTAGAGTGTATGTTCTGTGTATTGTTGCACTGATGTTGTTGGCATTATGATTTTTCGTATTTGTTTGTATTGTTGTACAGTGTGTTAATTGTATTGTGGTGCTACATGTGTAGTGTATGTGATGAGTGGATGTTTGTGATTGTTTGCACTGAATGTTGTTGATTATGTTTGCTGTCTGTTGTTTTTTATTTTGTACAGTGGATTTAAGTCTATTGTGTACAGTGGATGTTTTTTTATGTGTGATTGGTTACATTGGATGATATGTGTATTGTTGCACTGAATGTTTATGGGTATTGTGTAGAGTGGATTTATGTATGTTGTAGAGTGGATGTTAATGTGTATTTGTTGTCTGCTGAATTTGTTTGGATTATGTTTGCTGTATGTTTGTTTTGTACTGTGTAACCGTGGGTGTTATATGTATTGTGTGTCACTGAATGTTATGGTGTAATAGATGGTAGTGAGTATTGTTACCCGAATGTTATGTTGTAATGTGGTGCTGAATGTTGGTGTATTGTGGGTCTGCTGATGTTGTGGTGGTATTGTGTGCACTGAATGTTGTGTGTATGGTGTGCACTGGTATTTACTAATGTATTGTGTGCACTGAATTGTTTGTGTGTATGGCTGTGCGCTGATGTTGTGTGTATTGGTGGCACTTAATGTTGTGTGTAATTGTGTGTCTGAATTTGTGTGTGTTATGTTGCTGAATGTTATGTTGTACATGAATGTTGTGGTATTGTGTGCCTGAATGGGTGTGTGATTGTTGTGTTCCCTGAATGTTGGTGTTTTTGTATGTGCTGATGTTGTGTTATTATATGTGCTGAATTTTTTGTGTGTATGTGTGTGCTGAATGTTTTGTGTATTTGTGTGCAAATGTTGTGGATGTTGTTTGCTGAATGTTGTGTGTATTGTGTGTGCCGATAGTTTGTGTGTATTGTATGTTCTGAATGTTGTGGTGTATTATATGTGCTGAAGTTGGTTGTATTGTGTGGCTGAGATGTTGCTTTAATTGTCATGTGCTGATGTTTTTGTGTAATTGTATGTGCTGAATGTTGTGTTAAGTGTTGCCCGAATGGTGTTGGGTATTGTGTGCCCTTATGTTTGTGTGTATTGTAGTGCTGAATGTTGGGTGTATTGTCTTCCCTGATGTATTTATGTGTGCTGAATGTTTTGTGTATTGTGTGCGCTGAATGTTTTGGTGTATTGTATGTGCTGAATGTGGTGTGTATTATGTGACCCTGAAATTTGGTGTGTATTGTGTTCCCTGAATGTTTGTGTTATGGTGTGCCCTGAATGTTGTGTGTATTTGTGCTGCGCTGAATGTTGTGTGTATGGTATGTGCTCGAATGTTGTTGTATGATGTGCCCTGAATGTTGTGTGTAATTGTTGCCCTGATTTTTTGTGTAACTGTGTGCCCTGATGTTTGTGTGTATTGTGTGCCCTAATGTTATGTGTATTGTGTGCCTGAATTTGTGTGTATTGTGTGCGCTGAATGTTTGGTGTATTGTGTGGCCCTGAATGTTTGGGTATTGTGTGCCCACCGGAATTTGTGTGGTTTGTATGTCTGAATGTGTGTGTATTGGGTGCCCGAATGGTTATGTGTATTGTAATGTTGCTGCAGTGTTATGTGTATTGTTGTGCGCCCTGAAATGTTGTGTGTATTGTTATGTGCGACTGTTATTGTATGTTTGGCCCCTGAATGTTATGTGTATATGGGGGGCTCTAATGTTGTGTGTCTGTGTGCGCTGAATGTTGTGTATGTTGCCCTGAAGTGTGTGTAATTTGGTGCCCTGAATTTGTGTGTATTGTATGTGCTGAATGTTTGTGTGCCGTGAATGTTGTGTGTATTGTATGCCCTGAATGTTGTGTGTATTGTGTGCCCTGAATGTTATGTGTACAGTGAATGTTGTGTGTATTGTGTGCCCTGAATGTTTTGGTGTATTGTGGCGCTTAATGTTTGTGTGTATTTATTGGCTGAATGTTGTTTGTATTATTTGCCTGAATGTTGTTGTATTGTGTGCCCTTAATGTGTGTGTACTGTGTGCCCTGGAATTTTGTTGGATTGTGGCCCTGAGTTTGTGTGGTTCGTGTGGTCCGGAAGTTGTGTGTATTGTGGCCCTGAAAGGTTGTGTGTATTGTATGCCCTGAAGTTGTGTATGTTTGCCCTGAATGTTTGTGTATTGTATGTCTGAACTTTTATGTGTCACAGTGAATGTTGTGTGTATTTATGCCCGAATGTTGTGTGTATTGTGTGCCCTGAATGTTATGTGTACAGTGAATGTTGTGTGTATTGTGTGCCCTGAATGTTATGTGTACAGTGAATGTTGTGTGTATTGTGTGCTCCTATGCTGTGTGATAACTGAATGTTGTGTGCTTTGAGTGCACTGGATTGTGTTTGTGTTGTTTCTCTCTGATGTCACAGATTTGTTCCTCTCTCTCATTAGACATCGATTCCTGGATAAAACGTCTGCACGCACAATCAATCCGTCCGCAGGGTTTCTATCTACATGAGAAGCTTTTTTGGTGATTTTAATACACGAAACTGGCGGGAGCGAGGGGTCTCCAAGCGAGTAGGGCCAATTCTTTACATCCGCCTCTGGTCCATATACTCACTGGTAGTTATTTAATATAGTGACTATTTATAACCCTGCTGTGACACCATGGTCACATATATTGCCCCCCCCCACCGTCCTAGACAAGACACACAAGTCAGCTTCACATCATGTTACACTAATATAACCCAACAATACACACAACATTCAGCGCATGCAATACACACAACATTCAGTGCACACAATACACACAACATTCAGTACACACATAATGCACACAACATTCAGTGCACACATAATGCACACAACATTCAGGGCACACAATACACACAGCATTGAGCGCACACAATACACACAACATTCAGCGCACACGATACACACAACATTCAGCACACAATACACACAGCATTGAGCGCACACAATACACACAACTTTCAGCACACACAATACACACAACATTCAGTGCACACATAATGCACACAGCATTGAGCGCACATAATACACATAGCATTCATTGCACACAATACACACAGCATTCAGCGCACACAATGTCCCAGGGCTCTGTGTACAGCTTCTCTCTTCATTGTTCAGTTCTGTATGGAGCAGGAAGGAGACGCAGGAGTAAAAGTTCTCTCTGTACCTGATGCTTATCGCAGGCAGGAGAGATCACATTTGTTTTTCTTCCAATGGGGGCAGCGAAGCGGAAAAATATTCCATTAATAATTAATGTCACCTCTTCAGATTCCTGCCCTCGGGGTTAATTCATCATTTCTTTCGGTGCAGTCGGAGGATATCTGTACTGAGTGAAACAGCAGGTCAGGCACTTGACCGTGTATGAAAGAATAATTAGTATTCAGGGTGTAAAATTAGCATTTCTGCTGAAAGGCAGAGCCAACACGCAAGGAATTTACATATCAGCGGCTGATACATTGTATCTAGTGAAAACAGGTGCAGCAAAGTTTAACTTGACACTCAACTGGTTAAATAGCAGAACAATCACCGGACTATTCCAAGGATTGTGCTGTGTCTTTGTCGGTGTATTTAACCGTTTTATAGTCGACGGGGCACATTTACTAAGGGTCCAAACGGCACACTTTCATTGGGTTTCCTGAATATTTCTCTTTTGCGCCTAATTGCCCCAGTTTTTTGGCGCATCGGCGCCGGTTTGCATGTGACAGAAATCAGGGGGGGCGTGGCCGTTGAACAACACGACGGATTCTGACAAACTGCGGAATTTAAAAAAGGAAATGTGTCGCAAGATCAGCACTTACATGCACCAGGAAGAGGAAGGTGAACTCCGGCGGATCTCGGCGCAGAAGCGACACATGCAGGATCTTGGGCACACGATCTTAGTGAATCGTGCCGGATCCGAATCCTCGTTGGAAAACGCACAGTGGGATCGCGATGGGACCGGGAAAGTAAATCTGCCCCAAAGTGTCTTTCATAACCAATAATGTTACAGTGATCTGATTCGGGTATGTGCCATATTTGTCATTACATTTTGGTGAATAACTTTTTATGGTCCCAGTAAATTGCCTTAAACCGAGACTTGTAAACTTCCAGTTCAGGGAAGATTTCCTGGAGATGCAGAGATGAGGACCTCATTGACCACGGCCAGGGAGGTCAAAGGTGAACTACCTCCCATTGTGGCCGAATCCATCATCTATATACCTGGAAAGGTGAACCCTCTAGGAGAGAAAGGGCTCCAGTGATCCAGAAAGGAAGGTCAGGACATGGTACCACTGGCCATTCTGCAGGGCTCAGAGGTAGGTGGACTTCCTCCAGAAGTCCTTCTCACTCCTTTGTAGCCTAAAATAGCTGGATCTCAAATTCCAGGACCCTAGATAACGGGATGAGGACCTGATACCACTGGAAATGGATATAAATCTCCGAGAGGTAGTCTGACTACATCCTGAAATTGTCTCACTCCAAAGACCAGGAAAAGTAGAGGACCCTGGAACCACTGCCCGTATCAAAGGAACCTGGGCTTTTCTGCTGAATCTTCCATACTGATGTTCCCAGAACTCAGAAGCAGGTGCCCAAATTGAAGGCCATGTGCTTGCCTGAGCTATGGCTGGGAGGAGGCGTTAGAGCTCCTCACCCCTCCCCTCCCCATAGACTGGAGGGTAACATAACACCTTGTGTAAACCCTCCATTACATAAATTACCCATAACACAGATAACAGTAAACTTTAGCAGCATATATTAAAAAACGACAGAGGCTTTTTTTCTGGGTAGAAATTAGATCACAACTTCATTTGTTTTTTTTTTACATGTTAACCCATTATATCCCACTTGGGATAGAATAACACAATTTTAGCTCTGGAAGCTCCATGTCCAGCTGAACTCCCAACCGAGCAAACAGCATCTCACATCTTCCACCCTTCCGCCTGCTGTGACTTGAAATTAACTATAAAATACAAAGGAAAAACATTACAATAACATCACAACTCAATAACAAAGGAAGGAGGGACTGAGGGAGAGGCAGCATGAAGAAGAGGGGAGGAGGAGCCATGTAAAAACACATTTTAACATCATAAGGTAAGCAACAGGGGAAGGGTGAGAGTCCATCTTAAAGAACACACTTCTAGTAACATCAGTCTAAGGGTACCCCCCTAGGCAGTCAGATGTATGGCACAGAAAGCTGAGTAGGGCTGTCAAGTCCCATATTCACATGGTGGGCACCCAGCTCTTCCTGGTGAGACTGTGACTAGGTGTCATAGCCCTCTGTGGAGACTGTTATCAGGCCACATCACAGCCCCATAACAGGTTAAGCATAACAACAAAGGTTGGATTTAGCCCTAGCAGGGAGTCATTCCCAAGCCAATGGACTCATTTACAGTTCAGATTGGATTGATATGTACTGTCAGAACCTACACACTCCGCTGTCCCAGGCTGCAGCTCTACCAACTGAGCTATGCAGCTCTCTGGACAGCTCCAGTGCTGATCGTTGGCCTAGTTCTTAATCCTTCCAGTTCCCAGTTCCTGTTTCCCTGGTTTTGCTCCTGGTTGTACCCCCTTCTTTCTAACCTCTTCTTGCCGCCAAAATTGATGCTGATGTTTTGTGCTACGAGCACTGGCTAAGACTCCAAAATCAGACCCAGATCATTACATATACAATGATATCCAATATTTTATAGAATCTGCCGGGTAACAAACCTTGGGAGGTTCACTCATGTCTAGAAGAAACATTTGATCCATTTAAGAATTAACATTTTCTTCTTTGAGATAAATGAATTGTTACATTCTGTTATTTATTCCCGTAGGATTTTACACCATCTGGAGGAGGTGAGGTCTCGCCTGTCTCTGCCTAATTCAGCAGCCATATCATTTTTGGCCAAGTTCACACTTTGGGTTTTTTAAGCAACTTTTTTCTACAAGCCTCAGGTTTTTGGATTAATTCCTAGATTTGAAGAATAAGCTGCTAGAAAGTTTACATGGACTCAAGACAGATTTGCCAAAAACACTTTCGAAGAGAAAAAAATTTTCTTTTGAAAAAACTCTAGCTGGTTTCATTAAACCTGGGAGCAGAGCATGGGAGCTGCCCTGTAAGGCGGGAAGTTACTGGTCTGCCCCCAACTCCCCAGTACAGGCGACGGGATCTTATCTAAATAGGCCTCTGACCTGTGATGCAGTGGACCTCCTGGCTACTTTGAGTATTATTGTGGCTCCTGGGGACATGCACTGTGACTATTGGCTACTGTGGGGCTGGTGCTGTGACTATTGGCTACTGTGGGGCTGGTTCTGTGACTTTTGGCTACTGTGGAGCTGGTGCTGTGACTATTGGCTACTGTGTAGGGGCAATGTCACTACATTTGTGGTGGTCTGTCCTGTGGTTACCTCTACAATATGTGTGTATTCGGCTTGGGGTCTTTATATTTATCTTTGATTCTATATATGGTATAAACTTATTGGTAACATTTCTGGGTATATATATATATATATTGCTGTGTATAATGTCTAATGGATTATTACCACCACGTGTTATTACCACATGGTTACTGCATGTATATGGTAATAAAAATAATAACATTGTACATACAAAATAATGGAGAAATGCACTAAGAAATGCAAAATAATTAGGTAAATAATATTATTCAGTAGCCAACACATTATATCCAATCCATAACAATGACACAGAACAAGACTGTACACTTTTATTTCATACAATGCAAACAGATAGAAGCCATCTATCAAGTACCATAAAACCAGAGCCAGTCACAAAGGTCCACATACAAGTGATAAAGAAATAGGGACAGTGTCCTCAGGTAGAAGAAATAATGAATAGTTATTACCAAAGTGAAAAAGTCCTGAGAAAGAGGCACGGAGGAAAAAAGAAGAGGCACAGAGACTCCTAGAAATGCTCCTGTACTATGCGCCACTAAACTCCCTGCAAACAAACAAGTCAAGTACAAGGTATAGGTAAAAAGCAAAGGGTTTCACTTGTGCGAAAACTAGGAGTTAGTCCCTACAGTCAGGACTATCAGACAGGCAGCGTACAAGCAGAAATGTAGACAAGCAGAGGGTTGTGGCAGGCAGCACAGGTTCAGGATACAATACAGCAAGTTTAGAGCTAACGAACAATCTTGCTCAGGCGCGGATATTAGGGTTTGGTGGACATGCATGCTGGGTATGTATGCTGGGTATGTATGCTGGACATGTATAGTGGACATGTATGCTGGCTATGCTGGACATGTATAGTGGACATGTATGCTGGGTATGTATGCTGGGTATGTATGCTGGACATGTATAGTGGACATGTATGCTGGGTATGCTGGACATGTATGCTGGACATGTATGCTGGACATGTATTCTGGACATGTATGCTGGCTATGCTGGACATGTATGCTGGGTATGCTGGACATGTATGCTGGCTATGCTGGACATGTATGCTGGCTATCAAAGCACATACCTTCCCTATATATCCTTACGGTCTACACCCCCTGCACCCTTTACCTCTACATCCCTGCACCCCTGATACTCTACATGCCTCACCCCTATACCTCTACATACCTGCATCCCAGCTACCCCTCGACCTTACCTCTACATCCCTCCCCCTGTCACCTCTCATCCCTGCACCACTTAGACCTCTACAATCCCTGCACCCCTATACCCTCGTACATCCCGCACCCTATAACCTCTACACCCCTGCACCCTTTACCTCTCCATCCTGCACCCCTATACCTCTACATCCCTGCCCCCTATACCTCTACATCACCTGCCCCCCTAAACCTCTACAAAATCCCTGCACCCTTCTACCTATAACATCCCTGCACCCCTATACCTCTACATCCTGCACCACCCCTATACCTCTACACCCTGCACCCCCTATACTCTCTACATCCCTGCACCCCTATAACCTCTACATCCTGCACCCTATACCTCTACATCCCTGCACCCCTATACCTCTAAATCTCCCCCTATACCTCGACATCCCATCCACCCCTATACCTCTACATCCTGCACCCCTATACCTCTAATCCTCACCCCTTACCTCTACAATCCCTGCACCCCTATACTCTACATCCTGCCCCCTTACTCTACATCCGGCACCCCTATACCTCTACATCCCTGCAGCACCCCTATACCTCTACATCCCTGCACCCCTATACCTCTACCCCTCAACCCTACCCTATCCCTGCACCCTACATATCCCCTATACCTCTACATCCCTACACCCCTATACCTCTACATCCCTGCACCCTATACCTCTCAATCCCACCTCTATACTCTACATCCCTACCTATACTCCCCATCACCCTGCACCCTATCACTACATCCTGCTACCCCTACACTACTACACTGCACCCCTATACCTCTACATCCCCTGCACCCCTATACTCTACTCCCTGCACCCCTATCCTCTACATCCCTGCACCCCTATACCTCTACATCCTGCACTTATACTCTACCTCCCTGCACCCCATCTCTACATCCTGCACCCCTATACCTCTACATCCCTGCACCCTATACCTCTACAACCCTGCACCCCTATACCTCTACAACCCTGCACCCCTATACCTCTACATCCCTGCACCCTATACCTCTCCTCACCCTACCTCAACCTCTGCACCCTATAACCTCTGCAACCTAGAGAAATATTTGTAAATAAGGTTACACTTTAAGCTGCTAAAAATGATGGATTCAGATATTGTCCATGGAGGCCTTGAGCCCAGACACCGCAAAAATGCCAACACCACACACAAACACCAGACACCCAGAGCCAACTAGCTTACCAACAGTAAACTGCTATACGTGGTACAGGTGAATAATGCTGACATGTACAACTAACCCTAATCCCGGCAAAATACAGACTAATATTTTTCATGAATATGAAATAGCGCAGTAGAATATGTTGTGTTGTACAAGAGTTTTGTATACACATTTTTAGATCCATGACTTGTACAACAGGGCTTTGCTAGGGTCGCAAAAGATCAGGGGCACGGGCCCCAATGCATATGTACCACTGGTCACCCCTGGGGAGTTTACCAAACAGACATCTTATTGTGTTCTGCATGAGCAAAGTTCCTTTTATCCACTGTCCTATCACAGTATAAAAGTAAGATATAAAGCCTGAATTATAATTATAATATAATAAGGGTTTTAAATTGAAATCAGATCTGTGCTTAGAGTTTACACAGGAGAGAAGTTTTGTTTTTGTGCTCAAAATGTGGCAAATATATGACACTAAATTCACAGCTGATTAGACTTGAGAGATGAAATAGAAATGGTATAAAATATTAATATCATCAGAGATTTGATCCAATTTGACCCTATTGTCCCCAGCAGATAACGTCACCTCCGGCTCAGAGAAACATCTGATATGTCCTGATATTATAGCTGATGATTCAAGCTCAGCCACGGTAGTGTCAAATTGGATCAAATCTCTGATGATATTAATATTTTATACCATTTCTTTTCACTCTCAAGTCTAATCAGCTGTGAATTCATGGTCATATATTTGCCAATTTTGAGCACAAAAACAAACTTCTCTCCTGTGTAAACTCTAAGCACAATCTGAATTTCAATTTAAACCCTTATTATTTAATTATAATTCAGGCTTTATATCTTACTTTTATACTGTGATAGGACAGTGATAAAGGAACTTTGCTCATGCAGAACACAAAGCAGAACTATACCTTCCCTATCCGTCTAACACCCGCACCCTTATCCTCTACTCCCTCACCCCTATACCTCTACATGCCTGCCCCCCATATCCTATTGTCCCCAGCAGATAACGTCACCTCCGGCTCAGAGGAACATCTGATATGTCCTGATATTATAGCTGATGATTCAAGCTCAGCCCTTCACAACAATGATCTATCATCGGATTCTGTTACATTGGGCATCGGTTCTGAGAGATCACAGACTAATAGACATAAAAGAACTCACCAACGAGATGAACGTCCAAGAAGTCACCCCAGGGAGAAGCCGTTTTCATGTTTAGAATGTGGAAAAGATTTTAATCACAAATCACGCCTTGTTATACACGAGAGAACTCACACAGGAGAGGAACCATTTTCATGTTCACAATGTAGCAAAGGTTTTAATCACAAATCACATCTTGTTGTGCATGAGAGAACTCACACAGGGGAGAAGCCATTTCCATGCCCCGAATGTGGCAAATGTTTTATTCGGAAATCAGTTCTTATCGAACACGAGCGAATCCACACAGGGGTAAAGCCGTTTTCCTGCACAGAATGTGGTAAATGTTTTATTCAGAAATCAGCTCTTATTACACATAGGAGAATTCACACGGGGGGGAAGCCATTTTCATGTTCTGAATGTGGCAAATGTTTTTCTCTAAATGGGGTGCTCAAAATACATAAGAGAATTCACACAGGGGAGAAAACATTTTTGTGTTCTGAGTGTGGCAAAAGTTTTAATAATAAAGCAGATCTTGTTAAACATGAGAGAATTCACACAGGGGAGAAGCCATTTTCATGCTCACAATGTGGCAAATGTTTTATTCAGAAATCGGGTCTTATTGAACATAAGAAAATCCACACAGGTAAGTGGCGCTAGAACCAAGATATATAACAAAAGATGAAGGACAGACTGGCTTCTCATTAAATGTCAAGGGAATTAGTTGGCAGGCGAGCAAACAGGTTACAAAAAATTGAAGTTTGAATCATGACCTTAGCTGGACAGTGCTTGACCACCCAGCTAATACTTAAAATGGCTTCTGTTGGTTCTTTTCTCCAAGATGCCACCATAAGAAATATATCATTAACATATCAACCATCCAAAATTATCTGTTTATGTCCTTAATCATTTAAATAGCAAATAGAGCAAAAACTGCCTGTAGAGTGGAACAGAATTAACTCTCAAATCTTATTTATTACAAAACTAGGCCCATGAAAAATAACCAAAAAGAGCCTTACACTAGATCTGTGCAATTACAGACTTAGGTAACTCCTCTGGGGAAAGTGTGCCAGTCATATACATTGAACTTGGGTAAGAGGGATAATGTGTCACCTCACTAATACCCTGATTATGTTGCAGTGCTAGTTGAATTGGAGACTGGTCACACGCTTCCATATATCAGCCCATTGGAGGACCTACTAAAGTGCTAGAACGAGCAGTAGGAAGGATTCCCTTCAATTGTATCTCTTGGCTCATGTTCCTATACATAAAACCCTTAAGTGGCGTGTTACAATATTCTCATGCACAGCAGTACACCTAACGCGTTTCCCTCTATTGGTAACGTAGCATTCATCAGAGGTGTGAAGTGATTATATAGAAGCACCTGAGCCACAGCGCTCCATATCGCACCGCGATACTATGACCCTCTTGTATTTGTCAATGCGTTATGCTGTCAGGTTAGTGGTGTTAGCAAGTTAGTGCATCAGTTCAGAGCCGGGATGCTGTATAATTTAGACCCTATCAACTGGCTCATAGTTATTACACATAACACTCGCTAATATCTAGACAGATGCTGGCTCTAGTTGGGCCGCGCTTCTAGCATGCACGAGCGGCTATTTATAGCCTAAGCTCCGCCCACCAAAAGAGGGCTTGACCAATGCGCTTCACTTAGCCCACTATCAATACTCTATGTACTAGTGACGAATCGGAGATGTCACCAAAGTAGGAGCGCCCCGATCCACCAGTCACCAGAGTCGTGGTGAAGTCTCCACCCACCTGAATACAGGCCAATCCCCATTCCATAGCGTAGGCACCCGGATACCAACTTTTCTTAGAGACGTTTACATTGCAGACCTGGATGGTAAGTATCTACTTTACCACCAGTGAAAACACACAATTAGGCTTTTTTTTAACCAGGAAAGTGAATTCTGGATGAAGACAAATCGAAGCAAGGACACCATAATAAAAATAAATCTAATACCAAAAAGGATGATGCACCACTCTAATGTAATGCCCTCAGTGTCATAAACCATCACCTGACTGATAAGGAAGTGGGACCAACACCCTTCATTTACATGGGGGAGCTTTTTGAGACAAGAAGGGGCAGACCAAGGTTGATAAGAGACGCAAGCAGGACTCACATGGGGAACTTCTTGGTGGAAGATCTTACTGGAGGAGCTTAGACTAAGAGACTGAGACACCAGAATGGAGAGAGAGCAGGTCCAGATATGTGCGGAGAGGGAGTCTGGAAGGAGGACATGACGCTGGTGCCGACCCCCCAGAATGTGAGTACTGACAGCCTTTATTGTTTTTGTGAAATATTTCTCCTCTGTCCCATTATTTCTATATCCACTACCACAAATGTTTCCAAGACCACCTGGTACATATTGGATGTGAATATCTGTTATATCCATTGTATATGAACCAGTAATTTTCATAATAAGGATGTGACATTGCAGAATATGTGTGTGGAAGTGACGCGCCAATCAAGATGTGGCCTTTAAATTTCGAGTGGTGGCGCAGCCAGGAAGGGAGAGGTCTGGAGAGGTAAGTGCGGCGTGGATGGGGCAGTGCCATGGAGAGGGGCACTGTAATGCCGCAATCTGTGACATGGATCGCAAGGCCACTTGTGACAGTACCCTTTCCCCTCGGCCTCCCCCTCTTCTTGGTCCCAAGAAACCTCTGGAGGAGACTTTGACCCAAAATATTCTCTTCAGGCTCCCAGGATCTCTACTCAGGCCTAACCCCTTCCAGTCTACAAGGAAGAACCGCCTAACTCTCACCCCTTCATGTCCAACACCTCCTTGACTTCATAGACATCAGTAGAGTAAGCCTCAGAAGAGGAGAATGTTTTGAGAAGCGGTTCAAACGGCTGGCTTCAGGAGAGAGACATGGACACCGGGTTGATGTTGCTTGATACCTACAAGGAACCAAGGAACCGGGGACCAAGCTTGTAGCTAGGTATCTTAGCGGAGTATCTGGGATAATTACACCTTGTCACCCAGAGAAGAACAGGAGTGAGCTCGATGCTTCTTATCAGCCTGGTTTCTGATGGCCACGCTCCTTAATTGGACAAGTCGAAAAAGTGAAAAAACTGTCTAAAGTC
Organism: Engystomops pustulosus; assembly: GCA_019512145.1. NCBI lineage: Eukaryota > Metazoa > Chordata > Amphibia > Anura > Leptodactylidae > Engystomops > Engystomops pustulosus. The sequence continues at coordinate 90,984,248 of CM033648.1, forward strand.
TTATAAATGTGGCGCAAGGCTTATAGACATTTTTTTGGTCACAAAAACCACCAGAATTGTTGGTGCAAGTGGGTTTATAAAATCCCATCTTGTTCAGCATGAGAGAATTCACAAAGGGGAGAAGCGGTTTGTGTTTCATGTGACAAATGGTTAATGTTAGATAGTCTTTAACGGAGTGGTTTTTTTTCGCTCATTTCTCGCTCTCCACCTTCAAAAATCCATAGCTTTTTCATTTTTCGTGTACTGAGCTGTTTGAGGACTGATTTTCTGTGAAACAAATGTACTTCTCTGTGGCATTATTTATGATTCCATGGCAAGCAACTAGGAAACTGGAAAAAAATTCCAGATGTGGAAAAGTTGGGCAACAAAAGTGTTTCAGTCCTTTCTTGTGGGCTCAGTTTTTACAACTTTTACGTTACGCTCTCTGCTTTATTCTTTGCTTTGGTACTATCACAGAGATACCAAATTTACATATGTAGTATGCCTTTTAATACATTTTGAAATATGTAACCAGACGTGTATGAAAAAGAAAAAAAATTCTCCATCTTCTGACGAATAACTTTTTCAACATTTGGTGTACAGAGCTGTGTGAGGTGTCATTTTGTTGCCCCTGTCATATGGTATGGTAGAAACCCTCTCCTCTAGGTGTGAGGATAACCCCTGTAATGGTGATGGTAGAATCATGCTCCTCCTCTAAGGTGTAGAGGATGCCCCTGTCTATGGTGATGTTAGCACCCCTCTCCTCTAGGTGTAGAGGATGCCCCCTGTCTATGGTGATGGTACAACCCCTCTCCTCTAGGTTTATTTCAGGGGTGAATGACCACGGCCCGTGACCCCAAGTTCTGCCGCTTGCCCTGCTGTCTGTAGTTATATTCTTGTACATAGGGGAGTATTATAGTAGCTATATTCTTGTACACAGGGGGCAGTATTTATAGTATTTATATTCCTGTACATAGGGGCAGTATTTAGTATATTCTTGTACATAGAGGGCCGTAATTATAGTAGTTACATTCTTGTACAGGGGGGCAGTATTATAGTAGTTTATTCTTGTACATAGGGGCAGTATTATATATGTTTATATTTCTTGTACATAGGGGCAGTATTATAGTAGTATATCCTGTAAACATAGGGGCAGTATTATGAGTAGTTATATTTCTTGTCATAGGGGGCAGTATTATAGTATTTACATCCTGTACATAGGGGCGTATTATAGTAGTTATATTCTGTACTAATAGGGCATAAATTATAGTAGTTATATATCCTGTACATAGGGGCAGTATATAGTAGTAATATTCTGTACAAGGGGCATGTATTATAGTAGTTATATTCTTGTACATAGGGGCAGTATTATAGTAGTTATATCCTGTACATAGGGGGCGTATTTAGTAGTTATATTCTGTACATAGGGGGCAAGTATTAGGTAGTTATATCTACCTGTACATAGGGGCAGTATTATAGTAGTTAATCCTGTACATAGGGTGCAGTACTATAGTAGTCTATCTTGTACATAGGGGGCAGTAATTATAGTAGTATATTCTTGTACATAGGGGGCAGTATTATAGTAGTTATATCTTGTACATAGGGGGCAGTATTATATTATGTTATATTCTGGTACATAGGGGGCAGTATGCCCTGCTGCATAGGTTCAGACAATTTCCTATTATTATGGTCTTGTTTGGTTGCACTGTACTGCCTATTCTCCAACATCTGAAGTTAATCTCCTTAAAGGTCTGTAGTTTCATGATTCTTTGCCATGTTCTTTGAATCCTTGGCACCACATTTGCTATTCCCAGTCCCTGTGGATTTTATGGAATCTAAATATTAAACATACAACATTATCTATCAGAGAAGACAAACGTAGAGAAAAATAGGAAAAAAATGTCTCACATATCCTTATCAGACCCAGAACCTTACTTTGAGATATTGGAGGCTGTTTGAGTGCCCACGTGTTGCTGCTGGCTTGTTTGTCCACACCCATGACTAAGGGCTTTGAAGCAAGCTGAAACGCGTAGGTGGATTAACCTACATGTCACTTTTCCTGCACTCTTTTTATGTAAGAAGATAAGTTTTTGAAGTTTTATGGGATGTGCCACGTATACTCTCTTTTACTTGGCTTACTATCAGAGAGACAAGTCATGTAGTATCCAGGGTGTATTCCACCGGGCCCAGTGATTGGTCTATTTTAGGTGTTTTAATACAGCGTTGCAGCTGTTTTTGGGTTACGCAGCTGAGTTTATATAGGAAAATACATTATTTTTCATATCATCGGTCAGGGGATTTTCGTTTATTTGAAACGCAACATTGATAGATTGACCCTTTCCTTACTCCCTCCACCACAATCCAAGTTATTTTTAAATTACTCCACCATGACCCCAGGTATTTCTCATCTCACTTCTCCACATACCCAGGTTTTTATTTGTGTTTAGTTTTCTTTTTTTTATATATTCATTAGATAATTTGGTATATTTTTTACTTTACTTTGTTTCTGCCTTTCTTGTTGTTTATTAGAATCAACAAGAAAACAATATGTCTGTTTATCATAGTATTTATTTAACTTAATTATAAAAAGTATCCGTTGTTTTATGTGAAGCAAAATTTCAAACCACTAGTTTAGGAGGATTTAATGTTTAAAAAGTTTAGACATCTAAATATTCCTTTATTTTTGGACAGCATATGTAATCCTGAAATATTGAGATGACAAGAACTAATATTTGATGATATTACTTGATCAACACTGGCATTTGGTTATAAAATTCCCAAATATATTTTCATTGCTTTTTTTTTTTCTTTAATTTAAAACGTGATAATGCTATTTTAGATAATGTAACTTGGGAAAGGAGCTCACGGCTTTTGGTTTTTTTGCCACTGTTTAAGAGTAAAAGATAACAAATATATGGAAGAATTAAAAAATTCATACAGAATTAAAACCTTTACAATTATGTTGAATTAAAACTTTGGCAATGCAATTAAGTATTTACTGACTGTTCATATAGTGACAAAAAGCAGCAAATGTTGCCATAAAAAGTTTATTATTCGCCACCGATACTGATTTTTTTTTACGGTTAAATTACTAAAAAAGATTTAAAAATGCAAAAGATCTCAAAATTTAATGGACAAAAATACACTTTATTGTATGTATTCCTTCTGCTCCATGAAGCCATTTCCAGGACAGGCAGTCACATGGTCATCGGAGACCCCTTGCTGCATGGTTTTGCATTCCCTATGTTCAGGATGTGGATCAGTATGGAATCACACAGGACATTTGGCCGAGTAACGATTTGCAAATTAAGTTATCTAGTTTCATCAGAAAGACACATCCTGGTCTCCTTCTTTGGTGGGAGGAGGTGATATAACCAAACAAAGGAGAACAATCAGTGTCATAAACATGAGTCTGGCTGATAAGGAAGTAGCACCAACACCCTTCATTTACATGGGAGAGATTGTTGAGACAAGAGTGGCAGACCAAGGGGTATAAGAGACCCAAGCAGGACTCACTTTAGGAGAACTTCTTGGTGGAAGATCTTACTGGAGGAGCTTACGCTAAGAGACTGAGACACGAATGGAGAGAGAGCAGGTCCAGATATTGCGGTGGAGGAGCCTGGGAAGGAGGACATGACGCTGGTGCCAGGGACCCCCAGAATGGTAAGTACTGACAGCCTTCGATACTTTGTAGAACTGATCCTTCTTCTGACCTCTTCTTTGGATGTTGGATGTGAATATCTGTTATCTCCATTGTATATGACCAGTAATCTCATAAATTAAGGTTTGTATATCTGCAGAATATGTTGTGTCCTTGAATGTGTAACTTGTATCTATGCTATAATGCATATAGATGTGTAGTGGTACAAGTAAGGATTGTAAACATATATATTTGTATTTCTGTTCTGTACACATATACTTATTAAAATGTTGTATCGCATGACATATTCCACTATTCTATGTCCATATTAACAAAGGATTTGAGCTGGTTTGGCGCAATATTCATTGTACTTTTTTGTATGTCCGCATGCCCAGGGGCATAGCGTTTTTCACGTGTGTTTCAGACAGAAAACCGCAATTGGGAATGAGCACCATGGCCACATTTATATGCAGTCTGCACCAGAATTCTAGCATAACTTCACTAAAAACACTGCAACAGTGATCACAGAACTTAGGAAGTGCTTCCATCGGGATTGTGCCGCGGCTGCACTGTTCAAGGCGACACAATGCTGTGCACGAGAAGGGCGTTCCACATTTATTACACCCTGGCCCACCACTTTATGTCACACAGTTTCGCAGTTATGTAGAGGTTAGTAAACTTGAGGCTTAGCAGTGCAAGTATTGGGGTTGCAGGATGTAGATGGTTAGGAATGAAGCGACATAGAACCATAGAGTGCAGAAATGTAGGGGTACAGTCATTACAGTGTAGGGGTGCAAAGATTTAGATACATTGAAATATAAACTCAAATACAGGCAGTCCTGGGCTACGTACAAGATTGGTTCTGTAGTTTTCTAGAATTGAATTGTATGTAAGTCGGAACTATATAGTTTATAATGTACCCCCAGCCAAATCTTTTTGGTCTCTTTGACAATTGGATTTTTAAAATGTTTGATTGCAGACACCTGTGAAACTGTTACAGCTGTTTATTGTAGCCTAAGGCTAACGTACAGGAAATTACCAACAGTCGAGTGTTCTTAAGTAGGGGGACCGCCTGTATGTAACAAAAGGGGTCTTCATCTTTAGGCTGGACATTTGTCCTGTCTTTTTTTTCCTGTTTTGGACTGTGTTGATTTTGTCTTAGAGGGTGATTATCAACAAGCTGAGTTTTTGTGACTAGAGTTGCACAAAAATAAATTCTTCTGCCAACTTTGTTAGCTCTTGGTGCAAATATGCAAATGCACCCATAAGTATGAAAGATAAGAGCAAATAAACATAAAACCCTGAGATAAATGACCCCCAACATGACATATGCTTTTACTCTGAAATCTGAGTTTTACTGAGAATTCACACAGGAGAAGATGTTTCCTAGAATGTGATGCAGAAATCAAAATGGTTTGACATGAAACAATTAGCAATTTATGCAGAAATGTTATAAATTTTATTTCATTACAGATTTTATTAACTTGTTATCATTTTAACATCTTGTTCCTTGCAGATAGATAAACTGGAGCTCAAGGAACATCTGACATCTTCAAATATTACAGCTGATGATTGGGGATCACACAAATACCATGTATAGAACACACAGCAGAAGGATTTACCCTCAGACCTTCATTGCCAACAATCTACAATTGATCACTATTACATTCTGTCCTATCATTCTGATTATCACAGATGAACAGTCAGAAAGAAGCCCCACAGAGCAGCCGACATCTAACAGTGCACCCAGGAAACATTTTCATGTTCTGAACATGGGAAAAATGTTTACTGTTAATTGGAATCTCACACAATCAGAACATTCACTCGAGGGAGCACGCCTTTTTCATGTTACAGAAAATGGAAAATGTTTTATTGAACGAAAAACCTTGTTCAAACTGAGAGAAATCACACAGGAGAAACGTTTTCCATGTTCAGAATGTGGAAAATTTTTTAATCGGAAAACACCCTTATTCATCACGAGAGAAACGTCACACAGAGCCGTATTCATGTACAGAATGTGGGAAATGTTTTACATGGAAATCACATCTCAACAGACATCAAAGAATCCACACAGGACAGAAAGCATGTTAACGTTCAGAAAGTGATAAGTGTTTATATAATGAGAAATAAAAGAAACCACACGGGGAGAAGTCATGTTATTTTTTTTTTATCAAAATTTGTAAATGATTTATAAAGAATTATATGAAATGTATCAACCAATAAACTACAGGCAGTCCCCGGGTTACATACAAGATAGGGACTGTAGGTTTGTTCTTAAGTTGAATTTGTATGTAAGTCGGAACTGTATACTTTATCATTGTAACCCCCAGCCAAATTTTTTTTTGGTCTCTGTGACAATTGAATTTTAAAAATGTTGGATTTTCATTAGAACCTGGATTCATAATAAAGCTTCATTATAGACACCAATGTTAATTCCTATAGCTGTTTATTGTAGCCTAAGGATAAAGTACAGTAAATTGGCAACATCCAGAGGTCCGTTTGTAACTAGGGGTCGTATGTAAGTCAGGTGTTCTTAGGTAGGGGACCGCCTGTACACATGAAAAAAGTTGGAGGACTTCGACAATCGTAATACATATACAGAGAAGCAGAGAAAAATGTAGATAAAGGAACCACCTGAATTTTTACCTAAGTAACAAAGAACATTGGAGGGAATTTTTTATTGGCTTTCTACCCGTTTTTGGCAGATTTTTTTTAGCCATATTTATGAGGTATCGCCGCCACAATATTGTTCCTCTTCACAATCCTCATGCCTTTTGTTTGGTACCTGAATTTGGGCGCAACTTGTGAACCCAACGCGTTTCCTGTGCTTCTAGGTTCCCAACACTTTTTTAGCCACATTTTTTAGCATCCAATTAGACAAGCTAAAAGCTGTTGACCAGGTTCTATTTCACCTACATAAATGTGGAGCAAGTTCAGAACCTTTTCGGTTGTGTGCCAAGTCATTCAGCTCCTGTGCCAAAATCTAACATCCCAATCTAAAAATTGGACAATTTGTGCTCCGGAATACCAGACCTTTCACCGCTATGAATGAATGCCCCCATTGATTATATCAGTGAAGTTTATGTAAAAAGAAGCCAAACTTATTCAAATAGGCCCATACACTCTTCTTGTATTCAGCACCACATAGTGTGAGGATGGACTCTGCGTGTTATGGAAATCCATTCCCGGATTTGCTCCTCAGCCCTCCCCAACATCTCCACACACTTGTGACGTCCCACCGGTTTTTAATCTACAAATTCACTTGCCTTTATTTTTGACATTTTTAGGTTCTAATTGATCAGAGACGTGGCCATTTATGATCCCCGGTTAAGGGGGCTGTTCCTCAACATGTGGGAGCCATATTGTATTCAGAATATCACCCTAGTCCATGTGTCTCCAGTAGATGTTACTTGTGGGTTAAGGTTACTCTCTGGGCAATATCACACTATAGGATAACGCCGAGGTGAGGTCCATAAGAACACACAAATATCATAAAGGTCCTGGCACCTCTAACTCCTAATACTAGGTTAAATATCAAGTACCTCAATATCATTGTCCCACAACCACAGTAGAAACTCTCTTGCCACAAGTATCTCTCCCTTATCAAGGTTCTTCTCCTGGTGTAACCACTTGAGGCCATTTGTCCCACATGGGAGTTGTTTGCAGGAGCTATCTTGGGTAGCGTGAGGTAAGTCGTGGTTTTAAAGAAACTATATAGGATATTGTTAGAGATTTTTATCTGGGTCTCAGACCCCCCATTGCATGGTGACTTTCAAATTAAATCTTTCATGGCTCCTGGTACCAGGAGGAGAGAACAAACCCAAGACGCAACACGGTCTTTAGCTGCACCCAATCACACTCTTTATTTCAAAAAAACCACGTCATATATCAAAACAGAAAAAGCAGAATTGGGGGGGGGGGGGGGTGTGAAGAAAGAGTTAAGAATACTGTAATGCTATTGGCCATAATGAATTTACCAGCACATTCTCAGAAAAGGTTGATAGGCCTTGTTCACAGACATGTTTATACTAATTCCCTGAGGAGAAGGAGATAAGCTGGCGCTAGAACCAAGATATATAACAAAAGATGAAGGACAGACTGGCTTCTCATTAATGTCAAGGAATTAGTTGGCAGGCACAAACAGGTTACAAAAAAATAAGTTTGAATCATGACCTTAGCTGGACAGTGCTTGACCCCCAGCTAATACTTAAAATGGCTTCTGTTGGTTCTCTTGCTCCAAGATGGCCACCATAAGAAATATATCATTAACAATATCAACCATCCAAAATTATCTGTTTATGTCCCTTAATCTTTAAATAGCAAATAGAGCAAAAACTGCCTGTAGAGTGGAACATTAAAACCTCAAATCTTTAATTATTACAAAAACTAGGCCCATGAAAATAAACCAAAAAGAGCCTTACACTAGATCTGTGCAATTACAGACTTAGGTACTCCTCGGGGAAAGTGTGCCAGTCATATACATATGAACTTGGGTAGAGAGTAATGTGTCACCTCACTAATTACCCTGATTATGTTTGCAGTGCTATGAATTGGAGACTGGTCACACGCTTCCATATATCAGCCCATTGGAGGACCTACTAAGTGCTAGAAACAGCCAGTAGAAGGATTCCCTTCAATTGTATCTCTTGGCAGTTCCTATACATAAAACCCTTAAAATGTGGCTTGTTACATAATTCTCATGGCACAGCAGTACACCTAACGCGTTTCCCTGCTATTGGTAAGCGTAGCAGTTCATCAAGGTGTGAAGTGGATTATATAGAGCATCTGAGCCACAGCGCTCCATATCGCACCGCTGATACTATGACCCTCTTGTATTTGTCAATGCGTTATGCTGTCAAGGTTAGTGGTGTTAGCAAGTTAGTGCATCAGTTCAGAGCCGGGATGCTGTATATTTAGAGCCCATCTACTGGCTCTAGTTATTAACACTAAACACTCGCTATATATCTAGACAGGATGCTGGCTCTAGTTGGGCCGCGCATCTAGCATCACGAGCGCTATTTATAGCCTAAGCTCCGCCACCAAAAGAGGGCTTGACCAATGCGGCTTCACTAGCCACTATCAATACTCTATGTACTAGTGACGAATCGAGATGTCACCAAAGTAGGAGCGCCCGATCCACCAGTCACCAAGTCGTGGTGAAGTCTCCACCCACCTGAATACAGGCCAATCCCCCTTCCATAGCGTAGGACCCGGATACCAACTGTTGCTTAGAGACGTTTACATTGCAGACCTGGATGGTAGTAATCTACTTTACACCAGTGAAAACACACAATAGGCTTTTTATTAAACCAGGAAATGGAATTCTGGATGAAGACAAAATCGAAGCAAGGACACCCATAATAAAAATAAATCAGTATACCAAAGGATGATGCACCCATATCTAATGTAATGCCCTCAGTGTCATAAACCATCAGCCGACTGATAAGAAGTGGGACCACACCCTTCATTTACATGGGGGAGCTTTTTGAGACAAAAGGGGCAGACCAAGGTGATAAGAGACGCAAGCAGACTCACATGGACTTCTTGGTGGAAGATCTTACGTGAGGAGCTTAGACTAAGAGACTGAGACACAGAATGGAGAGAAGCAGGTCCAGAAATGTGCGAGAGGGATGCTGGGAAGAGGAGACATGACGCTGGTGCCGGGACCCCCAGAATGGTGAGTACTGACAGCCTTTATTGTTTTTGTGAATGATTTCTCCTCTGTCCCATTATTTCTATATCCACTACACACAAATGTTTCCAAGAACCTGGTACATTATGTTGGATTGAATATCTGTTAATCCAGTGTATATGAACCAGTAATTTCCATAATAAAGATGTGTACATGGGCAGAATATGGTGTGTGGAAGTGACAGCGCCAATCAAAGATGCTGCTCTTTTAATCTTCGAGTGGTGGTGCACGGCCAGGAAGGGAGAGGTCATGGAGGGTAAGTGCGGGCCATGGATGGGGCAGTGCCATGGAGAGGGGCACCTGTTATGCCGCAATCTGTGACATGGATCGCAAGGGCACTTGTGACAGTACCCTTTCCCCTCGCGCCTCCCCCTCTTCTTGGTCCCAAGAAACCTCTGGAGGAGACTTTGACCCAAATATTCTCTTCAGGCTCCCAGGATCTCTACTCAGGCCTCAACCCCTTCCAGTCTACAAGGAAGAACCGCCTAACTCTCACCCCTTCATGTCAAACACCTCCTGACTTCATAGACATCAGTAGAGTAAGCCTCAGGAAGAGGAGAAATGTTTTGAGAAGCGGTTCAAGACGGCTGGCTTCAGGAGAGAGACATGGAAACCGGGTTGATGTGCTTGATTACCTCAAGAACCAAGGAACCGGGGACCAAGCTTGTAGCTAGGTATCTTAGCGGACGTATCTGGAGGATAATAACCTTGTCACCCAGAGAGAAGACTTGGGTCTCTTATAGCCCTTGGTCTGCCCCTCTGGGAGATGTCCCACCCTAATGGTGAGAGAACTTCCTCCCATGTAAATGAAGGGCGTCGGTGCCACTTCCTAATCAGCCGGGCCCAGCACTTGTGACGCCCTCATTGTTCTCCTTTGTTATGGGTTTATCATCCCCTCCTCAGACAACTGTGAGCAGGATGTGTCTTTTCTTAGGTGCAGGGACGTAGAGGTATAGGGGTGCAGGGACGTAGAGGTACTGGAGTGCAGGGACGTAGAGGTACTGGAGTGCAGGGACGTAGAGGTACTGGGGTAAAGGGACGTAGAGGTACTGGGGTGAAGGGATGTAGAGGTACTGGGGTGCAGGGACGTAGTGGTATAGGGGTGCAGGGATTTAGAGGTATAGGGGTGCGAGGATGTGGAGGTATAGGCATGCAGGGATGTAGAGGTGTAGGGGTGCAGGGATGTAGAGGTATAGGCGGGCAGGGATGTAGAAGAATAGGGGTGCAGGGATGTAGAGGTATAGGGGTGCAGGGATGTAGATGTATAGGGGTGCAAGAGTGTAGTGGTATATGGGTGCAGGGGTGTAGAGGTATAGGGGTGCAGGGGTGTAGAGGTATAGGGGTGCAGGGATGTAGAGGTATAGAATATAGTTCTGCTTTGTGTTCTGCATCCACTGTCCTATAGTATAAAAGTAAGATATGAAGCCCGATTCATAATATATTAAGGGTTTTACATTGAAATCAGATCTGTGCTTAGAGTTCACACAAAAGAGAAGATGTTTTTGTGCTCAAAATGTGGCAAATATATGACACGGAAATCACAGCTGATTAGACTTGAGAGATGAAATAGAAATGATATAAAATATTAATATAATCAGAGATTTGATCCTCTCAATTATCATTGACACTATTGTCCCCAGCAGATAACGTCACCTCCAGCTCAGAGGAACATCTGATATGTCCTGATATTATAGCTGATGATTCAAGCTCAGCTCTTCACAACAATGATCTATCATCGGATTCTGTTACATTGGGCATCGGTTCTGAGAAATCACAGACTAATAGACATAAAAGAACTCACCAACGAGGAGATGAACGTCCAAGAAGTCCCCCCAGGGAGAAGCCGTTTTCATGTTTAGAATGTGGAAAAGATTTTAATCACAAATCACGCCTTGTTATACATGAGAGAACTCACACAGGAGAGGAACCATTTTCATGTTCACAATGTGGCAAAGGTTTTAATCACAAATCACATCTTGTTGTGCATGAGAGAACTCACACGGGGGAGAAGCCATTTTCATGCCCCGAATGTGGCAAATGTTTTATTCAGAAATCAGTTCTTGTCGAACACGAGCGAATCCACACAGGGGTAAAGCCGTTTTCCTGCACAGAATGTGGTAAATGTTTTATTCAGAAATCAGCTCTTATCACACATGGGAGAATTCACACAGGGGAGAAGCCATTTTCATGTTCTGAATGTGGCAAATGTTTTTCTCTTAATGGGGTGCTCAAAATACATAAGAGAATTCACATAGGGGAGAAAACATTTTTGTGTTCTGAATGTGGCAAAAGTTTTAATAATAAAGCAGATCTTGTTAAACATGAGAGAATTCACACAGGGGAGAAGTCATTTTCATGCTCACAATGTGGCAAATGTTTTATTCAGAAATCGGGTCTTATTGAACATAAGAAAATCCACACAGGGGAGAAGCCGTATTCATGTACAGAATGTGGGAAATGTTTTACATGGAAATCACATCTCAACAGACATCAAAGAATCCACACAGGCCAGAAAGCATGTTAACGTTCAGAAAGTGATAAGTGTTTATATAATGAGATATAAAAGAAACCACACGGGGAGAAGTTATGTTCATTTTTTTATCAACATTTGTAAATGATTTATAAAAAATTATATGAAATGTATCAACCAATAAACTACAGGCAGTCCCCGGGTTACATACAAGATAGGGTCTGTAGGTTTGTTCTTAAGTTGAATTTGTATGTAAGTCGGAACTGTATACTTAATAATTGTAACCCCAGCCAAATTTTATTTGGCCTCTGTGACAATTGGATTTTAAAAATGTTGGATTTTCATTAGAACCAGGAGTAAAAATAAATCTTCATTACAGACGCCTGTGATAACTGTTACAGCTGATTATTGCAGCCTAGGACTAAAGTACAGTAAATTACCAACATCCAGAGGTCCGTTTGTAACTAGGGGTCGTCTGTAAGTCAGGTGTTCTTAAGTAGGGGACCGCCTGTACACATTAAAAAAGTTGGAGGACTTTGACAATCATAAAACATATACAGAAAAGCAGAGAAAAATGTAGATAAAGGAACCACCTGAATTTTTACCTAAGTAACAAAGAACGTTGGAGGGAATTTTTTATTGGCTTTCTACCCGTTTTTGGCAGATTTTTTTAGCCATATTTATGAGGTATCGCGGCCACAATATTGTTCCTCTTCACGATCCTCATGCCTTTTGTTTGGTAGCTGAATTTGGCCGCAACCTATGAACCCAACACGTTTCCTGTGCTTCTAGGTTCCCAACACTTTTTTAGGCACATTTTTTAGCGTCCAATTAGACAAGCTAAAAGCTGTTGACCAGGTCCTATTTCACCTACATAAATGTGGAGCAAGTTCAGACCCTTTTCGGTTGTGTGCCAAGTCATTCAGCCGCTGTGCCAAAATCTAACATCCCAATCCAAAAAATCGGACAATTTGCGCTCCGGAATACCAGACCTTTCACCACTGTGAATGAATGCCCCCATTGTATTCTATCAGTGAAGTTTATGTAAAAAGAAGCCAAACTTGTTGAAATAGGCCCATAGACTCTTCTTGTATTCAGCGCCACATAGTGTGAGGATGGACTCTGCTTGTTATGCAAATCCATTCCCGGTTTTGCTCCTCAGCCCTCCCCAACATCTCCACACACTTGTGACGTCCCACCGGTTTTTAATCTGCAAATTCACCTGCCTTTATATTTGACATTTTTAGGTTCTAATTGATCAGAGACATGGCCATTTATGATCCCTGGTTAAGGGGGCTGTTCCTCAACATGTGGGAGCCATATTGTATTGGTTCAGAATATTACCTTAGTCCATGTGTCTCCAGTCGATGTTACTTGTGGGTTAAGGTTTCTCTCTGGGCAATATCACACTATAGGATAACAGCAAGGTGATGTCCATAAGAACACACAAATATCATAAAGGTCCTGGCACCTCTAACTCCTAATATCAGGTCAAATATCAAGTACCTCAATATCATTGTCCCACAACCACAGTAGAAACTCTCTTGCCACAAGTATCTCTCCCTTATCAAGATTCTTCTGCTGGTGTAACCACCTGTAGGCCATTTGTCCCACATGGGAGTTGTTTGCAGGAGCTGTCTTGGGTAGCGTGAGGTAAGTCATGGTTTTAAAGAGACGCCATAGATTAAGTCAAAAATTATATAGGATATTGTTAGAGATTTTGTATTGTTAGAGGGGCGTGAAGAAGGAGATAAGAATACTGTAATGCTATTGGCCATAATGAATTTACCAGCACATTCTCGGAAAATGTTAATAGGCCTTGTTCACAGACATGTTTATACTAATTTCCCTGAGGAGTAGGAGATAATCTGGCGCTAGAACCAAGATATATAACAAAAGATGAAGGACAGACTGGCTTCTCATTAAATGTCAAGGCAATTAGTTGGCAGGCGAGCAACCAGGTTACAAAAAAAATGAAGTTTGAATCATGACCTTAGCTGGACAGTGCTTGACCCCCGGCTAATACTTAAAATGGCTTCTGTTTGGTTCTCTTGCTCCAAGATGGCCACCATAGAGGAATATATCATTAACAATATCAACCATCCAAAATTGTCCCTTAATCATTTAAATAGCAAATAAAGCAAAACCTGCCTGTAGAGAGGAACATTAAAATCTCAAATCTTTATTTATTACACTACTAAAAACTAGGCCCATGAAAAATAACCAAAAAGAGCCTTACACTAGATCTGTGCAATTACAGACTTAGGTAACTCCTCTGGGGAAAGTGTGCCAGTCATAAACATATGTACATGGGTAAGAGGGATAATGTGTCACCTCACTTATTACCCTGATTATGTTGCGATATGGGGGGCAGGCATGTAGAGGTATAGGGGTGAGGGAGTAGAGATAAGGGTGCGGGGTGTTAGACGGATAGGGAAGGTATAGTTCTGCTTTGTGTTCTGCATGAGCAAAGTTCCTTTATCACTGTCCTATCACAGTATAAAAGTAAGATATAAAGCCTGAATTATAATTAAATAATAAGGGTTTAAATTGAAATTCAGATTGTGCTTAGAGTTTACACAGGAGAGAAGTTTGTTTTTGTGCTCAAAAGTTGGCAAATATATGACCATGAATTCACAGCTGATTAGACTTGAGAGTGAAAAGAAATGGTATAAAATATTAATATCATCAGAGATTTGATCCAATTTGACACTACCGTCCCAGCAGATAACGTCACCTCCGGCTCAGAGGAACATCTGATATGTCCTGATATATAGCTGATGATTCAGCTCAGCCCTCACAATGATCTATCATCGGATTCTGGTACATTGGGCATCGGTTCTGAGAGATCACAGACTAATAGACATAAAAGAAACTCACCAACGAGATGAACGTCCAAGAAGTCACCCCAGGGAGAAGCGTTTTCATGTTTGAATGTGGAAAAGATTAATCACAAATCACGCCTTGTTATACATGAGAGAACTCACAAGGAGAGGAACCATTTTCATGTTCACATGTGGCAAAGGTTTTAATCACAAAATCACTCTTGTTGTGCAGAGAGAACTCACACAGGGGAGAAGCCATTTCCATGCCCCGAATGTGGCAAATGTTTTATTCGGAAATCAGTTCTTATCGAACACGAGCGAATCCACACAGGGGTAAAGCCGTTTTCCTGCACAGAATGTGGTAAATGTTTTTTTCAGAAATCAGCTCTTATTACACATAGGAGAATTCACACAGGGGAGAAGCCATTTCATGTTCTGAATGTGGCAATGTTTTTCTCTAAATGGGGTGCTCAAATACATAAGAGAATTCACACACGGGAGAAAAACATTTTTGTTTGAGTGTGGCAAAGTTTTAATAATAAAGAGATCTTGTTAACATGAGAGAATTCACACAGGGGAGAAGCCATTTTCATGCTCACAAGTGGCAAATGTTTTATTCAGAAATCGGGTCTTATTGAACATAAGAAAATCCACACAGGGAGAAGCCGTATTCATGTACAGAATGTGGGAAATGTTTTACATGGAAATCACATCTCAACAGACATCAAAGAATCCACACAGGAGAAAGCATGTTAACGTTCAGAAGTGATAAGTGTTTATAAATGAGATATAAAAGAAACACACAGGGGAGAAGTCATGTTATTTTTTTTTTATCAACATTTGTAAATGATTTATAAAGAATTATATGAATGTATCAACAATAAACTACAGGCAGTCCCCGGGTACATACAAGATAGGGACTGTAGGTTTGTTCTTAAGTTGAATTTGTATGTAAGTCGGAACTGTATACTTATCATTGTAACCCCCAGCCAAATTTTTTTTGGTCTCTGGACAATTGAATTTTAAAAATGTTGGATTCATTAGAACCTGGATTCATAATAAGCTTCATTAGACACCATGTTAATTCCTATAGCTGTTTATTGTAGCCTAAGGATAAAGTACAGTAAATTGGCAACATCCAGAGGTCCGTTGTAACTAGGGGTCGTATGTAAGTCAGGTGTTCTTAGGTAGGGGAACGCCTGTACACATGAAAAAAGTTGGAGGACTTCGACAATCGTAATACATATACAGAGAAGCAGAGAAAAATGTAGATAAAGGAACCACCTGATTTTACCTAAGTAACAAAGAACATTGGAGGGAATTTTATTGGCTTCTTACCCGTTTTGGCAGATTTTTTAGCATATTTAGAGGTATGCCGCCACAATATTGTTCCTCTCACAATCCTCATGCCTTTGTTTGGTACCTGAATTGGGCGCAAATTGTGAACCCAACGCTTTCCTGGGCTTCTAGGTTCCCAACACTTTTTAGCCACATTTTTTAGCATCCAATAGACAAGTAAAAGTGTTGACCAGGTTCAACCTACAAAATGTGGAGCAAGTTCAGAACCTTTTCGGTTGTGGGCCAAGTCATCAGCTCCTGTGCCAAAATCTAACATCCCAATCTAAAAATTGGACAATTGTGCTCGGAATACCAGACTTTCACCGCTATGAATGAATGCCCCCATTGTTTCTATCAGTGAAGTTTATGTAAAAGAAGCCAAACTTATTCAAATAGGCATATCTTCTTGTATTCAGCACCACATAGTGTGAGGATGGACTCTGGTGTTAGGAAATCCATTCCCGGATTTGCTCCTCAGCCTCCCCAACATCTCCACACACTGTGACGTCCCACCGGTTTTTAATCTACAAATTCACTTGCCTTTATTTTGACATTTTAGGTTCTAATTGATCAGAGACGTGGCCATTTATGATCCCGGTTAAGGGGGCTGTTTCTAACATGTGGGAGCCATATTGTATTCAGAATCACCCTAGTCCATGGTGTCTCCAGTAGAGTTACTTTGTGGTTAAGGTTCTTCTGGGCAATATCACACTATAGGATAACACGAGGTGAGGTCCATAGAACAAACAAATATCATAAAGTCCTGGCACCTCTAACTCCTAATACTAGGTTAAATATCAAGTACCTCAATTCATTGTCCCACACCACAGTAGGAAACTCTCTTGCCACAAGTATCTCTCCCTTATCAAGGTTCTTCTCCTGGTGTAACCACTTGAGGCCATTTGTCCCACATGGGAGTTGTTTGCAGGAGCTATCTTGGGTAGCGTGAGGTAAGTCGTGGTTTTAAAGAAACTATATAGGATATTGTTAGAGATTTTTATCTGGGTCTCAGACCCCCCATTGCATGGTGACTTTCAAATTAAATCTTTCATGGCTCCTGGTACCAGGAGGAGAGAACAAACCCAAGACGCAGACACGGTCTTTAGCTGCACCCAAATCACACTCTTTATTTCAAAAACCACAGTCATATATCAAAACAGAAAAAGCAGAATTGGGGGGGGGGATGTGTGTGTGAAGAAGAAGTTAAGAATACTGTAATGCTATTGGCCATAATGAATTTACCAGCACATTCTCAGAAAAGGTTGATTGGCCTTGTTCACAGACATGTTTATACTAATTTCCCTGAGGAGAAGGAGATAAGCTGGCGCTAGAACCAAGATATATAACAAAAGATGAAGGACAGACTGGCTTCTCATTAAATGTCAAGGGAATTAGTTGGCAGGCGAGCAAACAGGTTACAAAAAAATGAAGTTTGAATCATGACCTTAGCTGGACAGTGCTTGACCCCCAGCTAATACTTAAAATGGCTTCTGTTTGGTTCTCTTTCTCCAAGATGGCCACCATAGAGAAGTATATCATTAACAATATCAACCATCCAAAATTATCTGTTTATGTCCCTTAATCATTTAAATAGCAAATAGAGCAAAAACTGCCTGTAGAGTGGAACATTAAAATCTCAAATCTTTATTTATTACAAAAACTAGGCCCATGAAAAATAACCAAAAAGAGCCTTACACTAGATCTGTGCAATTACAGACTTAGGTAACTCCTCTGGGGAAAGTGTGCCAGTCATATACATATGAACTTGGGTAAGAGGGATAATGTGTCACCTCACTAATTACCCTGATTATGTTGCAGTGCTAGTTGAATTGGAGACTGGTCACATATCAGCCATATATCAGCCCATTGGAGGACCTACTAAAGTGCTAGAACGGAGCCAGTAGGAAGGATTCCCTTCAATTGTATCTCTTGGCTCATGTTCCTATACATAAAACCCATAAAAGTGGCGTGTTACAATATTCTCATGGCACAGCAGTACACCTAACGCGTTTCCCTGCTATTGGTAAGCTTAGCAGTTCATCAGAGGCGTGAAGTGGATTATATAGAAGCACCTGAGCCACAGCGTTCCATATCGCACCGATACTATGACCCTCTTGTATTTGTCAATGCGTTATGCTGTCAAGGTTAGTGGTGTTAGCAAGTTAGTGCATCAGTTCAGAGCCGGGATGCTGTATAAATTTAGACCCTATCTAACTGGCTCATAGTTATTACACATAACACTCGCTAAGTATCTAGACAGGATGCTGGCTCTAGTTGGGCCGCGCATCTAGCATGCACGAGCGGCTATTTATAGCCTAAGCTCCGCCCACCAAAAGAGGGCTTGACCAATGCGGCTTCACTCAGCCACCATCAATACTCTATGTACTAGTGACGAATCGGAGATGTCACCAAAGTAGGAGCGCCCCGATCCACCAGTCACCAGAGTCGTGGTGAAGTCTGCACCCACCTGAATACAGGCCAATCCCCCATTCCATAGCGTAGGCACCCGGATACCAACTGTTGCTTAGAGACGTTTACATTGCAGACCTGGATGGTAAGTATCTACTTTACACCAGTGAAAACACACAATTAGGCTTTTTATTAAACCAGGAAAGTGAGTTCTGGATGAAGACAAAATCGAAGCAAGGACACCATAATAAAAATAAATCAGTATACCAAAAAGGATGATGCACCCATATCTAATGTAATGCCCTCAGTGTCATAAACCATCAGCCTGACTGATAAGAAAGTGGGACCAACACCCTTCATTTACATGGGGGAGCTTTTTGAGACAAGAGGGGGCAGACCAAGGTGTATAAGAGACGCAAGCAGGACTCACATGGGTGAACTTCTTGGTGGAAGATCTTACTGGAGGAGCTTAGACTAAGAGACTGAGACACAGAATGGAGAGAGAGCAGGTCCAGATATGTGCGGAGGAGGGAGTCTGGGAAGGAGGACATGACGCTGGTGCCAGGGACCCCCCAGAATGGTGAGTACTGACAGCCTTTATTGTTTTTGTGAAATGATTTCTCCTCTGTCCCATTATTTCTATATCCACTACCACAAAATGTTTCCAAGAACCTGGTACATATATTGGATGTGAATATCTGTTATATCCAGTGTATATGAACCAGTAATTTCCATAAATAAAGGATGTGTACATGTGCAGAATATGTGTGTGGAAGTGACAGCGCCAATCAAAGATGCTGTGGCTCTTTAAATCTTCGAGTGGTGGTGCACGGCCAGGAAGGGAGAGGTCATGGAGAGGTAAGTGCGGGCCAGTGGATGGGGCAGTGCCATGGAGAGGGGCACTGTTATGCCCGCAATCTGTGACATGGATCGCAAGGGCACTTGTGACAGTACCCTTTCCCCCTTCGGCCTCCCCCTCTTCTTGGTCCCAAGAAACCTCTGGAGGAGACTTTGACCCAAAATATTCTCTTCAGGCTCCCAGGATCTCTACTCAGGCCTCAACCCCTTCCAGTCTACAAGGAAGAACCGCCTAACTCTCACCCCTTCATGTCCAACACCTCCTTGACTTCATAGACATCAGTAGAGTAAGCCTCAGGAAGAGGAGAATGTTTTGAGAAGCGGTTCAAGACGGCTGGCTTCAGGAGAGAGACATGGACACCGGGTTGATGTGCTTGATTACCTCAAAGGAACCAAGGAACCGGGGACCAAGCTTGTAGCTAGGTATCTTTAGCGGACGTATCTGGAGGATAATTACACCTTGTCACCCAGAGAGAAGACAGGAGGAGCTCGATGCTTCTTATCAGCCTGGTTTCTGATGGCCACGCCTCCTTAATTGGACAAGTCGAAAAAGTGTTAAAAAACTGTCTAAAAGCCTTGATAAATGTGGCGCAAGGCATTATAGACAGTGTTTTTGGCACAAAACCACCAGAATTGTGGTGCAAGTGGGTTTATAAATCCCATCTTGTTCAGCATGAGAGAATTCACAAAGGGGAGAAGCGGTTTGTGTTTACAATGTGACAAATGGTTAATGGTTAGATAGTCTTTAACGGAGTGTTTTTTCGCTCATTTCTCGCTCTCCGCCTTCAAAAATCCATAGCTTTTTCATTTTTTCGTGTACTGAGCTGTTTGAGGACTGATTTTCTGTGAAACAAATTTTACTTCTCTGTGGCATTATTTATTATTCCATGGCAAGCAATAGGAAACTGGAAAAAAATTCCAGATGTGGAAAAGTTGGGCAACAAAAAGTGTTTCAGTCACTTTCTTGTGGGCTCAGTTTTTACGACTTTTACGTTACGCTCCTCTGCTTTATTCTTTGCTTTGGTACTATCACAGAGATACCAAATTTACATAGGTATTATTGCCTTTTAATACATTTTGAAATATTAAACAGACGTGTATGAAAAAGAAAAAACATTTCTCCATCTTCTGAAGCGAATAACTTTTTCCCAATTTGGTGTACAGAGCTGTGTGAGGTGTCATTTTTTGCCCCCTGTCTATGGTAATGGTAGAAACTCCTCTCCTCTAGGTGTAGAGGATAACCCCTGTATATGGTGATGGTAGATCATCCTCTCCTCTAGGTGTAGAGGATGCCCCTGTCTATTGTGTTGGTATAACTGCCTCTCCTTTAGGTGTAGCGGATCCCCTCTGTCTATGGTGATGGTAGAACCTCCTCTCCTCTAGGTGTAGAGGATGCCCCCTGTCTATGGTGATGGTAGAACCTCCTCTCCTCTAGGTGTAAAGGATGCCCCCTGTCTATGGTGATGGTACAACCCCCTCTCCTCTAGGTGTAGTTCAGAGGTGAATGACCCACGGCCCGTAGACCCCCAAGTTGCTGCCCTTGCCCTGCTGTCTGTAGTTATATTCTTGTACATAGGGGCAGTATTATAGTAGCTATATTCTTGTACACAGGGGGCAGTATTATAGTAGTTATATTCCTGTACATAGGGGGCAGTATTATAGTATATTCTTGTACATAGGGGCAGTATTATAGTAGTTAATTCTTGTACAGGGGGGCAGTATTATAGTAGTTATATTCTTGTACATAGGAGGCAGTATTATAGTAGTTATATTCTTGTACATAGGGGCAGTATTATAGTAGTTATATTCCTGTACATAGGGGGCAGTATTATAGTAGTTATATTCTGTCATAGGGGGCAGTATTATAGTATTTATGCCTGTACATAGGGGCAGTATTATAGTAGTTATATTCTGTTACATAGGGGGCAGTATTATAGTAGTTATATTCCTTGTACATAGGGGCAGTATATAGTAGTATATTCTGTACAATAGGGGCATTATTATAGTAGTTATATTCTTGTACATAGGGGCAGTATTATAGTAGTTATATTCCTGTACATAGGGGCAGGTATTTAGTAGTTATATTCTGTACATAGGGGGCAGTATTAGGTAGTTATTACCTGTACATAGGGGGCAGTATTATAGTAGTTAATCCTGTACATAGGGTGCAGTACTATAGTAGTCTATCTTGTACATAGGGGGCAGATTATAGTAGTATTTCTTGTACTAGGGGGCAGTATTATAGTAGTTATATTCTTGTACATAGGGGGCAGTATTATAGTAGTTATATTCTGGTACATAGGGGGCAGTATGCACCTGCTGCATAGGTTCAGACAATTTCCATCATTATTATGGTCTTGTTTGTGCACTGTACTGCCCTATTCTCCAACATCTGAAGTTAATCTCTTAAGTCTGTAGTTTCCTGATTTCTTTGACCATTTCTTTGAATCTTGGCACCACATTTGCTATGCCCTAGTCCTGTGGAATTTTATGGAATCTAAATATTAAAATCACAACATATCTATCAGAGAAGACAAACGTAGAGAAAAATAGGAAAAAATGTCTCACATATCCTTATCGCCAGAAACTACTTTGAGGATATGGAGGCTTGTTTGGAGTGCCCACGTGTTGCTGCTGGCTTGTTTGTCCACACCATGACTAAGGCTTGAAGCAAGCTGAAACGCGTAGGTGGATTACCTACATGTCACTTTTCCTGCACTCTTTTTATGTAAGAAGAATAAGTTTTGAAGTTTTATGGGATGTGCCACGTATACTCTCTTTACTTGGCTTACTATCAGAGAGACAAGTCATGTAGTATCCAGGGTGTATTCCACGGGCCCAGTGATTGGTCTATTTTAGGTGTTTTAATACAGCGTTGCAGCTGTTTTTGGGTTACAGCAGCTGAGTTTATATAGGAAAATACATTATTTTTCATATCATCGGTCAGGGGATTTTCGTTTTTTGAAACGCAACATTGAATAGATTGACCCTTTCCTTACTCCCTCCACCACAATCCCAAGTTATTTTTAAATTACTCACACCATGACCCCAGGTTATTTCTATCTCACTCTCACATTACCCAAGGTTTTTATTTGGTTTTAGTTTCTTTTTTTTATATATTCATTAGATAATTTGGTATATTTTTTACTTTACTTTGTTTCTGCCTTTCTTTGTTGTTTATAGAATCAACAAGTAAAACAATATGTCTGTATTATCATAGTATTTATTTAACTTAATTATAAAAGTATCCGATTAGTTTATGTGAAGCAAAATTTCAAAACCATAGTTTAAGGAGGATTTATGTTTAAAAGTTTAGACATCTAAATATTCCTTTATTTTGGACACATATGTAATCCTGAAATATTGAGATGACAAGAACTTAGATATTTGATGATGATTACTTTGATCAGACACTGGCATTTGGTTATAAAATTCCCAAATATATTTTCATTGCTTTTTTTTTTCTTTATTTAAAACGTTGATAAGGCTATTTTAGATAATGTAAACTTGGGAAAGGAGCTCACGGCTTTGGTTTTTTTGCCACTGTTTAAGAGTAAAAGATGTAACAAATATATGGAAGAATTAAAAAATTTCATACAGAAATTAAAACCTTTACAATTATGTTGAATTAAAACTTTGGCAATGCAATATAAGTATTTACTTGACTGTTCATATAGTGACAAAAAAGCAGCAAATGTTGCCATTAAAAAGTTTATTATTCGCCACCGATACTGATTTTTTTTTACGGTTAAATTACTAAAAAGATTTAAAAATGCAAAAAGATCTCAAAATTTTAATGGACAAAAATAACACTTATTGTATGATATTCTTCTGCTCCATGAAGCCATTTCCAGGACAGGGCAGTCACATGGTCATGGAGACCCCTTGTCTGCATGGATTTGCATTCCCTATTGTTCAGGATGTGGAATCAGTAGGAATCACACAGGGACATTTGGCCGAGTAAGATTTGCAAATTAAGTTATCTAGTTTCATCAGAAAGACACATCCTGGTCTCCTTTCTTTGGTGGGAGGGAGTGATAAACCATAACAAAGGAGAACATCAGTGTCATAAACAATGAGTCTGGCTGATAAGGAGTAGCACAACACCTTCATTTACATGGGAGAGATTGTTGAGACAAGAGTGGCAGACCAAGGGGTATAAGAGACCCAAGCAGGACTCACTTTAGGAGAACTTCTTGGTGGAAGATCTTACTGGAGGAGCTTATAAGAGACTGAGACACAGAATGGAGAGAGAGCAGGTCCAGATATGCGGTGGAGGAGCCTGGGAAGGAGGACATGACGCTGGTGCCAGGACCCCCAGAATGGTAAGTACTGACAGCCTTCGATACTTTGTAGAACTGATCCTTCTTCTGACCTCTTCTTTGGATGTTGGATGTGAATATCTGTTATCTCCATGTATATGAGCCAGTAATTCCATAAATTAAGGATTTGTATATCTGCAGAATATGTGTGTCCTTAGAATGTGTAACTTGTATCTATCTATAATGCATATAGATGTGTAGTGTACAAGTAAGGATTTAAACATATATATTTGTATTTCTTTCTGTACACATATACTTATTACAATGTTGTATGCATGACATATTCCACTATTCTATCCATATTAACAAAGGATTTGAGCTGGTTTGGCGCATTATCATTGACTTTTTTGGTATGTCCCAATGCCCAGGGGCATAGCCGTTTGCACGTGTGTTTCAGACAGAAAACCGCAATTGGGAATGAGCACCATGGCACATTTATTATGCAGTCTGCACCAGAATTCTAGCATAACTTCACATAAAAACATCTGCAACAGTGATTGCACATGACTTAGGAAGTGCTTCCATCGGGATTGTGCCGCGGCTGCACTGTTCAAGTTGCGACACAATGCTGTGCACGAGAAGAGGCGTTCCATTGTATTACACCTGGCCACCACATTTATGTCACAAGTTTCGCAGTTATGTAGAGGTTAGTAAACTTGAGGCTTAGCAGTGCAAGTATGGGGTTGCAGGAATGTAGATGGTTAGGAATGAAGCGACATAGAACCATAGAGGTGCAGAAATGAAGGGGTCAGTCATATACAGTTGTAGGGGTGCAAAGATGTAGATACATTGAAATATAAAGCTCAAATACAGGCAGTCCTGGGGCTACGTACAAGATTGGTTCTGTAGGTTTTTTCTAAATTGAATTTGTATGTAAGTCGGAACTATATAGTTTATAATGGTACCCCCCAGCCAAATCTTTTTGGTCTCTTGACAATTGGATTTTTAAAATGTTTGATTGCAGACACCTGTGATAACTGTTAACAGCTGTTTATTGTAGCCTAAGGCTAACGTACAGGAAATTACCAACAGTCGAGTGTTCTTAAGTAGGGGACCGCCTGTATGTAACAAAAGGGGTCATTCATCTTTAGGCTGGACATTTGTCTGTCTTTTTTTCCTGGTTTTGGACTTGTTTGATTTGTCTTAGAGGGTGATATATCAACAAGCTGAGTTTTTGTGACTAGAGTTGCACAAAAAAAAATTCTTCTGCGAACTTTGTTAGCTCTTGGTGCAAATATGCAATGCACCCATAAATGAAAGATAAGAGCAAATAAACATAAAACCCTGAGATAAATGACCCCCAACATGACATATGCTTTACTCTGAAATCTGAGTTTTACTGAGAATTCACACGGAGAGAAGATGTTTCCAGAATGTGATGCAGAAATCAGAAATGGTTTGACATGAAACAATTTAGGCAATTTATGCAGAAATGTTATAAATTTTATTTCATTACAGATTTTATTAACTTGTTATCATTTAACATCTTGTTCCTTGCAGATGACGATAACTGGAGCTCAAGGAACATCTGACTCTTCAAATATTACAGCTGATGATTGGGGATCACACAAATACATGTATAGAACACAACAGCAGAAGGATTTACCCTCAGACCTTCATTGCAAACATCTACATCTGATCCTATTACATTCTGTCCTATCATTCTGATTTATCACAGATGAACAGTCAGAAAGAAGCCCCACAGAGCAGCCGATCATCTAACAGATGCACACCAGGAAACATTTTCATGTTCTGAACATGGGAAAAATGTTACTGTTAATTGGAATCTCACACAATCAGAACATTCACTCAGGGAGCCAGCCTTTTCATGTTCAGAAAATGGAAAATGTTTTATTGAACGAAAAACTTGTTCAACATGAGAGAAATCACACAGGGAGAAACCGTTTTCTGTTCAGATGTGGAAAATTTTTATCGGAAAACACACCTATTCATCACGAGAGAACCACACAGGGGAGAAGCCGTTTTCATGTTCAGAATGTGGACAATGTTTTTATTAAGAAATCAAATCTTGTGATACATGAAAGAGTTCATACAGGGAGAAGCCGTTTCATGTTCAAATGTGGAAAATGTTTTACACTCATAAATCAAGTCTTGTTAAGCATGAGAGAATTCACACAGGGGAGAAAAACCGTTTTCATGTTCAGATGTGGAAAATTTTTGCTGATAAATCAAGTCTTGTTCACATGAGAGAATTCACACAGGGAGAAACCTTTTCATGTTCAGAATGTGGAAAACGTTTTAATTGGGAAACAAATCTTGTCACATGAGAGAATTCACACAGAGAGAAGTCATTTTCATGTTCGATGGAAAAATGTTTTACTCTAAATTAGTCTTTTCGCATGAGAGAATTCACACAGGGAAAACCGTTTTCATGTTCAGAATGTGGCAAATTTACTCAAAAAACAGTCTTGTTCAGCATGAGAGAATCACACAGGGGAGAAACCGTTTCATGTAGAATGTAAAATGTTTTATAAAACAAAGACCTTGTGCATGAGAGATTTCACACAGGGGAGAAACCGTTTTCATGTTCAGAATGTAAAAATGTTTATCAGAAATAAATCTTGTGCATGCGAAGAATTCACACAGGGGAGAACCGTTTTCATGTTCGAATGTGCAAAATGTTTTACAAAAACAACTTCTTGTTCAGCTGAGAGAATTCAACACAGGGAGAAACCGTTTTCATGTTCAGAATGTAAAAAATGGTTTATCCAAAAACCTTGTATACATGAGAGAATTCACACGGGAGAACCGTTTTCATGTTCAGAATGTGGAAAAATTTTCTATATCAAAAGTCTTGTTCGCATGAGAGAATTCACACAGGGGAGAAACCTTTTCATGTTCAGAATGTGGCAAAAGTTTTAAAAACCATCTTGTTCAGCATGAGAGAATTCACACAGAGAGAAGTCATTTTCATGTTAGAATGTGGAAAATGTTTTACTCAAATAGTCTTGTTCACATGAGGAATTCACACAGGGAGGAAAGCCGTTTTCATGTGCAGAATGTGGCAAATGTTTTCTCAAAACACCGTTGTATGCATGAGAGAATCACACAGGGAGAACCGTTTTCATGTTTAGAATGTGAAAATGTTTTAGTAAATCAATCTTGTTCACATGAGAGAATTACACAGGGGAGAAACCATTTTCAAGTCTTTAAGTTGTTAGATATGTAACGACTTTTGTCTATGTCTTGTTATTATATATACTCATCCTCTTCTCCATCTACTAAATAACGATTGCTTAAGACATCTTGGCCTGTAGGAGACGTTCCACAGGACACACATAAATGTTTGTAAATAGAGACCCCGGAAGATCAGGATGTGGAATCTGGTTCTTGATTTGAAATGTAATACTTGACATTGATAATGATGTGCCAAGGATTTGTTGGGGGAGCGTTATTCTATTCTGGTGAATGACGATCCGGATGGTCTGTATTTATGTCCAGTTTATGGTCCAATAACATAAATGAACAATGAATTCCTACGACAAATTTGCCAAATACATCAATGATGTTTTCAATAATTATTAGTGTGTTTTATTTGTTATCTCTATTTATGTCCACATTTCCGCAACTAACTCTTGAACCCTCCTTGTATTGAAAGGGCAAAAAATAAGAGCACAGAGGTCTCAGCTAGTTCTCCGTGTCTACAACATATTCAGGGTGTCATGTATCGGACTGACACATTAATTTATTTAATTACTCTCTGCCTGATAATTGAACTACCTGACACCTCCATCGTCCAACACAGGAACAAGCTCCAAAGCTTAAAACAGAGGTTCCCCCCTGATGGCACTTCTCCCTGATGGTCAATTTACTTTGAGGGTGGCAGGATAAATGAGAGAAACATGGTTATTTATGCTGCCACATTAGTTTGGTGTTTGGTCGCAAAAATAGCGTTGTTTTTTAATATCGCTTGTTGATCCTCTTGTGGCTAATTTGTGAGGTGTCTTGCCATAATATTGGGTGTTTTTTCCACATTACAACTTGTTTTTTTATGGCCACTGGGATTCAGAGACTCGTTTTTGTGTGCAATTTTGTGGAAAATGAAAGCAGCTATAATGATTCTAGGGAGGGTAAATAGATGCACATGTATTCAAAAAATGGATGTATGGTTTTAATTGTGCATTCAAAGGCTTTCATCAAAATGCATCTTCAGCTGCATAACGATAAGTTTTGATACATACAGTTCGTACTGAACAGATGAAACGTCACTAACAAAGATAATGCGGGCAGATTTACTTACCCGGCCCATTCGCGATCCAGCGGCGCGTTACCTGCGGTGGATTGCGGTCCGGCCGGATTCACTAAGGTAGTTCCTCCGACGTCCCACCAGTGGCGGCTGCTGCGCTGAAGTTTCCCCGGAATGCACTGAAGTACACCGGCTATCCTAGTGAAGGTAAGCGCGAGTCTCGCAACACTTTTTTTTAAATCCGTCGGTTTTCGTTCGGCCACGCCCCCTGATTTCCGTCTGCATCGGCGCCGATGCGCACAATCTGATCGTTGCCGCCAAAATCCCGGGCAATTCAGGGGAATCGGCGCAAATCGAAATATTCGGGTAACACGTCGGGAAAACGCAAATCGGGCCCTTAGTAAATGACCCCCATAGAGTTATAGGTTGCAGAAATGTAGAGGTACAGGACCTTGAGGTTGTGTAAGCGTTTGCAAGGTATTAGGTTGTAGGAATGCAGGAACAGTGGTAAGGGGAAATAGGGGGCAGAGATATAGAGGTTGTAGTTACAGAAATGTAGGGGGTGCAAAGATGTAGATGAAATGAAATATAAAGCTTAAATAGTACAGAATGGGGGTCATTCTCTTAGTCGAACATTTTTCTGTTTTCTCTGCTTTGGAATTGTTTGATTTTCTTAGAGGGTGATATCAGGCAGCTGAGTACTTTTTTCTGAGTCTTTAGATTATATCGATGCTAGACTGAAAAAATTCTGTTGCTGTGATGTTCGCTAAGCGATTGGAGTGGCTTATTTGGTCAAAAATGCAAATGCACCAAACAAGTTGCAAATATAGGAGAAAAAAAATAAAGTTAAATTACCCAATGTGTTTCACTCTGAAAGTTTACAAGATGTTTTACCGAGATCCACACAGTTAGAGAAGCTGTTTGGTGCTTCAGAATTGATGCTGAAATCAGAAATGTTTGAAATAAAACATGAATGTAGAAATTTTATAAATATTTTATATCTTTACAGATTTCATAAACTTTTTTGTTACCTACCCTATTATTCCATTCCAGGAGATGACGTTAGCCGGAGCTTCAGCGGAAATCTGATACTCTTAGATATAAGCTGATGATTGTAGGATCACACAAAACATTAAAGAAAACAACAGCAGAAGGTATTTACACTCAGACATTCCTTTTATCACTCTATCATCTGATCCTGTAGTTCTATTCCTGTACATAGGGGCAGTATTATAGTAGTTATATTCCTGTACATAGGGGGCAGTATTATAGTAGTAGAGAAAAAAGGAAACGGAAAGGGGGAATGGGGAGAGGAAATAGGGAAAAGAGGGCCAGAGGGGGGGAGATGGAGACCTGCGGGGTCCTTTGCTCGCCACTTCCATCAGGGTCCTGGGATCTCTTCACCCTCCTAGATTCCTTGGGCTCTCTCCTACTGCCCGGGCCCTTTTCTCTCTGACCCTGCCATATGGTCACGGGCTACTGTTACCTGTCAACAAGGGTCTCGGGAAAGCTCTTCACCCTGCCAAGTGCCCTTGGGCTCGTAACCTGCCAAAAATGTTCCTGGGCTCTCCAATCATGCAACCCTCCTGAGGGTCCCTGTTTGCTCTTCCTCTGCAGGATGTCCCCTGGTTCTCTAAACGCCCTGCCATATTTGTCCTTTTTCTTCAAAGCGACTCTTCCATAGGTCGCCTTGTTTGCCTTCCTAACCGGCTTCGCAAACATTTTCCTTTGTGCTACGAGAAAGTTCCGTGGGGCCGCTTGGCCCGTAAGTTTTAATGCACCAGTTGGGTTGATTCTGCTTTCCCTCCCTTCCCATCTTTTACGGCGCTTTTTGCTCTGCACCCTGCCAGAGGGTCCTGTGGGAACTCTGCACATCTGCGCAGAATGGCGACCGTGTGGTCTCTGCACTCGTGCCAAGCCCTGGGGCTCCTCTAAACAATACCTCCATATGGTGCGGGGTCTCTGTCCCCTGCCATATGGTCTAAAACCCTCGGGACTCATGCAAACCCTGACCAAGGCCCCCCATGGAGAAGCCTGTACCGGCTGCCAGGGTCCTGGGGCTCCTGCACCCTGCCGCCAGAGTAAGTCCAGTGGGGCTCGCACCCGTTCCGAGTGTACCGTTGTCTCTGCAACATTCTGCCAGATGGCCCTGGTTGCTCATGCAACACAAACCCCTTCCTAGGGTACCTTGGGCTGCTCATCAAACAATCTGCAAGAGGAGCCCTGGGTCTCTTGCACCCGCTAGGTTCACTAGGCTCGTGACACGCCTACCAGGAAGTCACCTGGGGAACTCTGCACCACTCCAGAGGGTCCATGGGCTCGGTGCAAACTTGCCAGAGGGTCCTGGGGCTCCTGCCCCTTGTCCAGAGGGCCCGGGGCTCTGCACACCTGTGGGTAGCCAGAGGGGTCCCTGGAGGCTCTGCACCCTTGTCACCAGAAAACTGTCAATGTAATGTTGGTTTTTTTTTTATAATCCCTCACAGTGGGTACCATATCCTGGTTTCTAGACAAAAATAATACATTTGTTTATTTTGAGGGTCCTGGGGCTCTGCACCCTGCCAAAAGGGTCCATGGTCTCTGCACTCGTGCCAAAGGGCCTGGGTCTGACTCTACACCCGCCGAGGGTCCTGGGGCTCTGTACCACTGCCATAGTCTCGGCGACCTGCACCACTAGCCAAACGGCCCTGGGCTTGTAACCCCTGCCAGAGGGTCTGGTGGCACGTCTGCAAACCCTGGAACCATAGGGTCCTGGGGCTCTGCACTCCGCAGAGGGGACCCTGTGGCTCTGACAAAGACTGACAACCCTTTCCAGGGGTCCTGGGGGCCTCATGCACTAGGCGTGCCAGAGGGCCCTTTGGTCATCTGCCCCCTGCCCAGAGTGATCCTGGATTCTCTGCAAACCCTGCCATAGGGGTCCTGGGGCTCATGCCAATTCACTCTGCCAGAGGGCACCTGGGGCGCATGCTCGCACACCGCCGAAATGGTCCGTGGTCTGTCTGCACTCTGGCCAGAGGGCCCTGTGGCAATACTTGCACTCTGCCAAAGGGCCCTGGGCTTCTCTAACCGCTGCCCGAGAAGATCCTGAGGGCTCTGTACTCCTGGCCATAGGGTCATCCGGGAACTCTGAGATACACCCCTTCCAAAGGGCCCCCCGGGGGCCTGTAAAACCCATGCAACTAGGTTCCGATGTGGCAAAATCTGACCCTGCCAGAGTGGCCCTTGGTCTACTGCCCCCTGGTGCCACAGAGTGAAAATGCCCTGGAACTCTGCACATCAGTGCCAGAGGGGCCGGGGCTGCTGCACCCATGCAGAGGGGTCCTGGGACTCTCACTCTGCAGAGGGCCCTGAGGGCTCATTCAACGCAAGCAGCGCCGTTAGGCCATAGGGTCCTAGGGCTCTGCAAAACCCTACAAAACAGGGGGGCCCTGAGGGCTCTGTCAAAACCGCTGCCAGAGGTTCCCTGGGGCTCTGCACCTTGCCCGATGGAGTTCCCTGGGGCTCTGCAACCTAGCCATAGAGCCCCTGGGAGCTCTGCACCCTGCGAGGGTCCCTGGGGGCTCGCAGCCCTTTCCCCCTTTCATGTAATGTTGTTTTTTTTTATATACTCCCCATCCCAGAATGTTCTGTCTGTTTCTAGACAAAAATACATATATGTTTATTTTGAAAACTCTGTACAACACCGTCTTTGTAGTTTAGCTGTCTTTCTATCCCGATGGCATCCCCTCAACCTACCTCACCAAGACTTCCCATGGGTTTTTAAATTGAAGATTAATAAAAGTTATGTTTTAGAAGGATCACCCTCAAAATCAAAGGCCCCTCAAGTCAACCTAAATTAAAGGTCGCCTTTAAGTGTATTAAAACTAAAAACTGGAGTGAGGTGCATGTTTTGATAACCCCTAAATCCGGCCCAGAATATATACGAATACTGTACAACCTAAAAGTCAAAACAATTACTTAAATTAAAAACTCACAAAAAATAAATGGGTTCCACACAAACATCCATTTATCTGCTCTCAAAAATAATATTGAGAACTAATGGGATTTATTGAAATGCAACATATCCAGTATATCACACACGCAAAAAACGGAGAGGCGGCTGGAGAAGGTGGTCCGCCCACAAAATTACACAGAGACAAGTCTTAATTTTAAAAGGGTATGTTAAAGGGGTTTTCTTGTTAAGGGGACCACATGCTTATCCACTTTTAAACTGAGTTAGTATGGAGTCCTCATTGATGGACCCATCGAAAAACCAAAAAAAAAAGAAAAGAAGAAACCCAACCAAGCTCCTGATAACATGGGTACAATGTTAAACCCCCCGCAATGAGCGGATCCAGAACTGATCAAGGACAAAAAACAAGTGACATAATATCCCCCCCCCGGAGGCCCCATTCCTCTCTATGGAGCTGACGGATATTGGCCGAAATCGCCGAGTAACAGAAGCCGATCTCCATCATCTCCATAGATGTGAAAGGGGGCCAGCCCAGAGATCCACTATACTCTACAAACAGACCACCCTTTAATTTGAACAATTGAGAGATAAGAAATGAGAAAATCAAATCCAGAAATAACGCAATTGGGTATAAAAAATGTATTTGCATTCTGTACTGAAGAAACAAGTATTTGACTCCATACCCACACCTTAAGAGTTCGCTCCAAAAATAACAGACCCTTTTGCGAAAATATAAGATGAAATACATGGGAAAAAAAAAAAACAAAGGGCATGGGGGAGGAAGGAAGAAAGGGAAGAAGAAAAAAAAAGAGGGGGGAAAAAAGGGGCCGAGTTCGGCATACCGGGAAAGACCCACAGATAACCCACCCCACCTATAATTCCTGACCAACCACCTAGCTCCAAATAAAAAATGACACATTTTATTAGTTGGAAAGAGTGAATGGGTCACAAAAAGCTTTATTTCAAAATGTATGTCAAATCTGAAAACACAGAAACATTTGTTAACAATAATAATAAAATACATGCAACATAAAAATTGAAGGCAAGTTCTTTGGCAACAACCTACTTTGGCCATAGGAAAAAACGTAACCAAAAACCAACCGTTTTTAGCCTCTGGTCCTCAATAACCATAACAAATGCACGTCAGCTCAGACGAGAAAACCACACCCCCAGCTCCACTTTAGCCGCGCAACCATCAACTAGCAAAATGGCGAAAACTAAAATGTGGCCCTAGACCAACCAACTCGGAGACAATGTAAACGCACACATTCCTACACCTGAATTACCGATACAGCCGAAAAGGGGAAAAAGACGGCGACCAACCTCCAAAACTCACATACAAGAAACCTCACCGATTAACTGATACTATCGTGGTCTATCCTTTTTCGTAACCACACTTTAAGATTACCACGGCTTTTGCCAGAAACCCGCCACCAAGGGGAAGGGGATTAGTACAAAACATGCCTCCTCACTACCCTAACCCGTAAAAGACCCTTACAAGCATCTTTGATTCCTGAACTTAGATCCCGACTACCCCGAAAACACACATGTGTTCCCTAAACAAAACAAACTAAGGGAGGGGTGGTGTGGGACAATTTTCTTCTGGGCCAGAATGATATAACCAACCCTTGCCTTAAAACCAAACTAGCCTAAAATAACCCTCCTCAACACATCCACGCCACCATTTTAATTCCCCCTATCCCTAACGACCTGGTTATCTCCTCCCCCAATCGAAGTCACCTGGCACAAACCCATGTATTGTATGTCCCCCTCCCTTAAGGCCAAGACCTGTCATGCCAGCTCAATAGAAAACGGGCCCAGCTTGCGCAGCTCCGCATACTCCCACAATGACTCGTGGGGGACCTCCGGTTGATCCCCAATGAAGGCAAGGTGAAGAGACAGCTAAAACTAAAACCGGGTATGACTGATGTGCGCTGGGACCAAACAGTCCATGAAAGAAGTTAGACTGCTTTCTCCCTAGTTTGGCTTCTAAATAAAATCTCACCTAGTGTGGATCCTCCCCGAGTGCGGCGATACTTCTTCTGTTAAAAAAGCTGCTAAAATGAAAGTTAGCATTTTTGATGACATTCTAACTATAATTTTTTGTTTTAACCAACCTCATGTTCACATTTTCGTAGTCTTTTCTATAAAATATTTAAGAACCTTAAATTGTTGTTCAGCTGGTGTGAAATTCTCTGGTGTTGACAGAAAATTTTCTTTTCACAGAAAGCAAATTTACAACCACAATAACTGGAACACCCAAAAAGTGGTATATCTCGAGCCGTGGTGCAATTCTAATGTGTGCAGCAAGATTATGATTTGTGAGCTGAAACATTAATCCACATTCATAAACAGAAAGCTGGCTTCTCCCCTTGTGTGGGAGTTCTCTTGATGTATTTAAACAAAGTTCAAGTCCTTAGTAATAAGACATTTCCCAAACAATTCCTCTGAACATGAAAAAAACAAAGGCTATCTCAAACAACTGTGATTAATTGATTTTATGCGATTTTCCACAAGATTTTTCTTTATATGAGAAACATTTAACCACATATGACACATGAAAAGGCTTCTTCTCGGCTCATATCCGGTGGAATTCTCTGATGTTTCACAGGTTCTAGCTTTAACCCTAAAACTTATACCACATTCGGGACAATGAAAATGGCCTCGAAAAACAAAACTCCACCCTAGTGGAATGTCATCTCTGATGGTTTACAAGTGGTTCTGCTTTAGGCGCCCTAAAAAACGTTTACCACATTCGGGACAGAAAAGAAAAAAAAAGGCCATGAAATGGACTCTCCCCTGGAATGTGAAATTCATCTGATGGATAACAAGACTTAGATTTCGAAATGAAAGATTTTCCAACATTCCATAGACATGAAAATGCTTCTCTCGAAACCGTGAAAATGAAAATCTCTGATGGTATTACAATTCAGCTTTCATTCATTTCAATCCTCAAAACATTTATCAAAACATTCTGAACACAAAATGGCTTCTTCTCTCAAACCCGGTGAAATATCTCTGATGGCTTACAAAGTTCTGCTTTAGTAGTAAACATTGAGTCACAATTCTGAACCCTAAAAACACATGGCTCTCTCCACCCTTGTGAATTCTCTGATGGCTTACAGTTCCTGCTTTATTAGGAAAACATTTATCACATCTGACATGAAAATGGCTTCTTTCTTCTCAACCCTGTGTGGAGATTCTATAGGTGAGAAACGATAAGATCTGCTTTAACGTTGTCAAAACATCTCTGCCACAAATCAGAGCATGAAAAAATGTCTTCTTGGCTTCCCCCCAATGTGTGAAATTCTCAATGGTGACTATAAAGATCTTTATAATTTCTCTGTCGAAAACCTAAGTTGCCACATCTTAAGCATGAAATAATACGGCAATTCTGTCTCCCCAAAACCAAGTGTGAATTCTCTCATGTTTTTCGCAAGATCTCATTTTCTCTGTAAAACCCTTTTTCCACAATTCTAAAAACAAATAGTATGGCACCTTCTCTCCCGTGTCTAATTCTCTGATGTCTAATAAGTATGATGTAAAAATAAGACCTGAACCATTTACACGATTCAGAGCATGAAAATGGCTTCTAATCTCCCCTGTGTGATAATCTCTGGTTTCTAATAACGATATCTTTTGTTATCTGAACACCCTATCGCCACATTCTGAACAATGAGATATGGTTCTCATCCAATCCTGTGTGAATCTCTCCTGTTCTATAAGAATAATATTGAAAAACCTGAAACCTTTGACACATTATGACGACATGAAAATGTACTTCTTCCACGCGAAACGCTCTTAGTGTGGGTCCGTCATACCTCAATTTGGCGTGCTGTCAGTTATTCAATTCCTCTTAGTCCCTGGATTATCAATAACAACGAAGCCCATGGACATAAGGATCAGAATGATGGGTCTTGCTGGGTAAGGTCGAGGGTAAATACCGTTTTTTTCTGGCGGCCATGTTATATGTATCTTGTGTAATCATCACATCATAAATGCTGTGATAATCTTTAGACATACCAAGATGTTTCCATCTGTGCTGGCTGGTACGATGGCATTGCTGGCACGTGCATAACAGGATCAGTGATTAATTAAACGGTCATAAATCTCTCTCGCTCTAGAGAGGAAAGAGTTCAAGATTTGTAGAAGTAAATAGAAAAAGTGAAAAACACTAAAGTTTTAACAATGTAAGAAAGAAATAAAAAATAAATAACTAAAAATTAAGCCCTGAAAGATGTACAAAGAGACAACTTTTCCATAACAACAACTTAATAAAGATAATAAAAAACACAAACAAACAAAACCCCAGACCACCTATTTGGTATCGACTAACATAATCCGTGACAAATCTGGATAATAAACTGAATAGTTATTGGGAACACGAACGCACAGATGACACCCGTAAAAACACTCCAAAAACTTTACCAACGAAAAAGATATAATTTTTAATTATAAACCGTTAAAATGCTCTAAAAAAGTGATAAAAAACGATTATGCACTCTAAAAATAGACAACTAAAAAGAACAAAGCTTCTGCGCAAAAAAAATTAAGCTCTTAACTAATATTTTGTCAACCTGAAAAATTAAAAATAATGAATGAAAATATAAAAAGACGGTGAGGCTAAAATTAACAATATTATAATTCGCCAAATGACTATTTTAATTCAGTAAAAATGGGGTAAAATAACGAAATTATATATAATTACAAAGGTATTTTT
This sequence comes from Engystomops pustulosus, assembly GCA_019512145.1. NCBI lineage: Eukaryota > Metazoa > Chordata > Amphibia > Anura > Leptodactylidae > Engystomops > Engystomops pustulosus. Next base: position 91,020,657 of record CM033648.1, read on the forward strand.
TGTGAGCGACCCTAAGAATAAAAAATAATATAACCTTTTTAATTATGAGTAATGGAAATAACCGCCGCCAAATCAAGGGGTCCAACCAATCCCAAACAACCAGCCCCCCCCCAAAAAAACATATTCCTAAACATAGATGATTTTCATGTTCCCGCCTAAATAACCTCCAACCAACAAAGAGTTAATAAAAACCCCCACCATCAGCTATAGTGCCCCAAAATCATGTATCAGAAAAGTGCATCATCATGTGTCAAATTAAGAAGTAAGCCACCTATACTGTCCACTTACAAAAAAATAAAAAAAAATTATATCAACGTACAAGTGTGACATGTTAATCTGCTTCCTCCCCCTCATTCTAAGCACCGGGAGAGAGGAAAACGATGCGCCAACTGACAGCCTTGTCACAAACAAAACAGACACCCCCCGGAGCATCTGGGGCATCACACTAACATCGGAAAGAAACAATTGGGGTATCAAACTTTGTATTATGAAATTTATCCATTGCAAGCGAATTAATTTTCCACCCCGAAAATGAGTGTACAGGGGTAAACCGAAAGATGCGTTCCCGCTACTTAAGAACACCAAAGAAGGGAACAAGGGGGGCAGGGCCCCCAATCTTGTCAACAAAACGGGAATCCCTATTACAACACAAACAGTACCTCTGGATTTTGGTAAATGTTCCTGTACTTTTATCCATTTACAATAATCACTGTACCAGTATCAAGGCTTCTGTAAAAATGGGCTTTATTAGTAATGATCCTGGTTTCTTATGAACACCCACAGTATGTTATAAAAATTCAGATTGTCACAGAGACCAAAAAAGTTCTGGCTGGGATTACAACTGATAAAAGTATACAGTATCAACGAAGCATCACATAACAATTCAACTTAAGGAACAACCTACAGACCCTATCACTGATAATCTAACCCGGGGACCCGTGCCTGTTACTGAAACTGCGAAAAAATATTAAATTTGTAGACCGCACCCTCCATTTTGTTTAACACCTCTAAAAAGCACCTAAAGGGTTAAACAACTTCTTAAAAGAAGTGCTCTTTCATACGTTGAAGGGGTTTATTTTCATAAATGGGGATAATTTACGAGTCTCGTATATATTTAAAAGAGCCTCTCACGAGTCAATTAGAAGTTAGCAGGGGGTCCCTCATAACATTGAGGTTTTGGTGAGTTTCCAAAAAATTGAAAAAAATTGCCCCAAAAATTTGAACGCTAAACATAACATTTTAGTAAAATATGTGGAAAAAATCTTAGCAATACCATCCACATAAAAGGCAGACATTGTGGAGAATGTACGATATAGAGTTATATATGGGTGCTAGGGACTAACTGGACATCTAAAAGTAGAGAATTTAAACTAAAATTGCACATAAAAAGAGTTTTTTTTTTTCCAAATTTTTGCCGATTTTCGTTTTTATTTCATAACTGAAGAACACAAAAGATTGTCATCCAAACTAATAATTAGAAGTACATGTGTCACGAGAAAACAATCTCAAAATCCACGACATCTCTAGCGTTCCAAAGCATAGTAACCACTAAATATAGATGACACAGACCTTTTAAGGTCCGCTTAACCTAAACCCCTATCCCTCAATACAATCCCTGCAGCGGCCCTAATAAACCTCTACATGCCTCACCCCTATCCCCTCTACCAATCCTGAGCAGCCCCTATATACCGTCTACAAGATCCTAAGCACCGCCAATATACCTCTACATCCAGCACCTGGCATACAACTCTACTCCCTGCGCCCTACAACTCTCATACATCCCTTCACCTCTACTCCGCAACCTGCACCCCTATACCTCAATACCCCTCACCATGCTATCCTCTACATCCCTGCACCGCGGCTATCCTCTACAGCCCTGCAAACCCCTATACCTCTACATCCATGCAACCCCTATACCAATCGTACAAACCCCTGCACCCCTATACCTCTACAAAATCCCTGCACCACGCTAGACAACTCTACAACAAAACTGCAAACCGGACACCTATACCTAACTACACGACCCCTGGCACCTCTATAACACCGCTACATCCCTGCACACTCTACAAAAATCCCTTCGCCCTATACATCAGCAAATCCCTGCCACCACCTAAATACCTCTACATCCCCTGCAAACACCCTATACCTCACATCCCTGCGCCCCTAACCTCTAACAATCCCGTGCGCACCCTATAACCTTACATTCCTGCACCTGCATCCACACACTTTTATTCCCTATAGTAATATCAGGTAACAAAATTTACAATATCTGACAACAATCATATTATAAACAATGGGCGCCCATAACGCCATGACAACAAACAATCACTAATCCAGGATATCTAGGACACATTGTAGGGAGGAAGAGAAAAGAGGCCAAGAGAAAGTAAGAACATAAGAAGGAAATCAGTTCTAGAAAATATATGACTGATAAGTCACAGAATAACATTACTCACTCCTGGCAGGATCCCTGGCACAACGAACAGGTCATGATCCTCCTCCCAGGCTCCCCTACCAACCCCTCCCCCTCCTCCCCTCCTCCTAAGCCTCCGCCTCATATTTATGCCATCAACACCTTGGGGATCAATCTTCTCCTCAGATGGCACTTGCATCCAGGAATTCAAAAACTTATGCTCTGGAAATAAATATGGACAATCAACAGCTCATAGTAAAATAATTTCCCTCCAGAGAATACATTAATTTTGGTGAAGAATAAGAATTTCTAAAGAAAAAGCCCTGGTATAAGAACATCTACAACAAACCACCATATCCGAAGGGTCCTCTATATAAATACATAGTATACTGCTCCTGGTCCTCAGGGAATCTCGGTCGACAGACTCCTCACAAAGGTTAACTTCCTCCAAGAAGTTTTCTCCTCATGAATAGTCCTCATTGGGTCTCATATATAGCCCTTGGGTCTGCCCTCTGGGAGATGTCCCCCAAACTAATTGTGAAGAATCTCAAAATTCCCCCATGTAAATGAGGGCAGCGTCGGTGCCACTTACCTATCACAGCCCGGGGCCCAGCACTTGTGATTCCTCATTGTTACACACTTTGTTAATGGTTTTTAAGTCAATCCCCTCCTCATACACTGTGAGCACAGGATGTTTCTTTCTCATGGAAGCTCAATAACTTCATTTACAAACAATGTTTAACTACTACAGGCCGAATGTCTCTAGTGTAACTCCCATCCTCCACTTAGAGATGTGTAAAGGGATGGTATTAGTATGTGTCTCATTGCCACCATTGTTAACTAGGCCTTGTCCATTGTTCTGTGAGATATCGGTCACATCTTACACTTGATGATAATGAATCTAATAAAAATATCTGTATTTATACATCCCCACCACCTACTCACTTGAATTGCCATATTAGTCCTCTAAGAATTACCACCCCCGCAGATCAGATATCATTGTGTCTTGCCATTTTTGGTGAATCACTTTGGATTGTGCACGGTGTTGTTAATGAAAGTGTTTGGCCATTTTTTTTTTGTGTTGCGGGCTGTAAGATGTAACTGTGTACCTTTCACATAGCGAGCGCCGTCGCTACCTGATAAATGGAACCCGGTGCGCGTCGCATGAATTATCTGCCAACCTTCACCGGAAATGAAAACTGCCCGGGGCAGATACACCACTTTTATATTCTGGTCATGTTATCATCTTTTCCCCAGTGGATGAATGTTGCACCCTGTTTTCGACCCGCTCAAATATCTTAGAAGGACTTTGTTTTGTGTTTTATTAAGCTCTAGATGTCTTCAATTCATTCCAGTTTTGGGTTCACTCTCAGATAAATGAACTTTTCACCGAGTTCTGAACCACAAGATGTCGCCAATATTCAAAGAGAACCATCAATATGTTACCCCCACGTGTATAATGTGATCTGCCCATAAACTCCTCTTTTCACCCATCTCCCTCTATTAATTCTGGACCTATAGATAAGATTTTTGTGTGGGATCTTTCCAATCTCCGTAAATGCAGCAAACATGTCGTGTCCCGGCATCATCATCTACTTGTTGTGTTACTCAAACATCTCTAATCAGCCGCGTTATTCGCTGGCCATTTCCCATAACCCCAATAACTTTATACATCAACAGAAGTAACATACAACCCTCACAGATCTTACGCCTAAAACTACAGAGACCCCCCACATAACATCATGGTGACTATATATGTAATCAACAAATACAACCAGGAACACCACCACACAGCGCGGTCCTCCTCTCCGCCTCTCCTGGGACCCAGTAAGTGGACACCACCAAACCAAAATCCCATGAAATGTGGAAACTAACTCCGGCTTTCCTGATATTCAGTTAAAAGCACAAAACTGATTTGACCTGGTTACCAATGAACTCATTCCACAAGGAATAGCCAGAGCTGTCAGCAGGGGGGAGGGGGGAGGGAGCCTCGTTCTCTCGCCTCCATGACAATTTATTCGTAGAAGGATACATAGGAACTGGTTCATGTTAGAGAAGGAAATATTCTGCACTGGAGGAGATAGTTGGGCCTGGGCAATTCCTTCCTAAAATATCCTCCTGGTCTGGGTTATTCCATACAAAGAGTTTCCATGGCCCAGCAACTGGGATTTTATGTCCTGGATTGTGGAACTCTTTTAATGGAATAAGGGATTAAAAAAAAATGAAATAAAAATAAAATCTATAGTAATTATCACAAAGTATAGTCGTACCTAGGAATCCCTCTACTTACTCATGTGCCTTGTAATGATGACGCTCATTTTCTCCCAACAACTTTTATTAATAATTTGCCTTCAATCTCTGATGAGATGAGATGCGGAGATGGAATTTTACACACGGGATGTTCCCAACCATAATCCTGTCAAGGACAGAGTCTTCTAACTGGAATGAAATAAGACTTTATAGTATGATCTTTCCCAGTAAGTCACATGCATGGAGGGATTTGCATTCCTATTGTTCAGATGTAATCAGTAGGGCATTCACCGGAGACATTAAGTCCTATCAATACTTGTAAATGGCGATATTTAGCTCCTCGGGAAGTCCCTGGCCGCATTGTTTGGGGAAAAGGGAAGATAACCCATAACAAAGGAGACAAACTCAGGGCATTGCAAGCAAACCCTCGGGCCGATGCAAAATTGGCGAGTAGTGCTTGCGAATACGTCCCACCTGCCTGTAAATCCCATTACCCAACATGGTTCTAATAGGACATAGGGATATTGCAGTGGTTAATCCTGCCTGGCAAGGCATGATTTAAGTATATGTAATTTCTATTATCCAATATATGTGTTGCATCTGTCTCTGTGCACTGAGGGTAATTGGAGGAGAGGCCACCCACCTGACCAAAGGGGGTAATAAAACCCCCTACCTGGAATGTTCTAGAGGAGAAAGAGAGAAAATCTCTCTCAGGAGAGATACCGTTCCTAGTCGGCCCTCTGGGTCTGTAGGAACACAAGCAGAGAGTAGTTAGCTGAGCAGCGCTCAAGACTCTAGCATAACCAGAACCAGTTGCAGGAAAGAGTCCTGCCCCTGCCTAAAGGTGGAGCTAGACTAGAGGTAGTGTAGTGAGGAAAAGGGGTATCATTCTACCGTTCAAGTGTGATCCTTAAGATATCCGACCTAGCTGAAGCTCCCTCTAAGGACACATCAGCGCCTCCCAAGCCTGCCCTATAATCCAGCTGGTGAAATACTCCGTGGGCTCCCTCCAAATACCTCTCCAGTACTCCACCTGTTAAAGAAAGACACGTTTTTTTCTGCAGTTCCTGCGTTTGCAATAAAAGACTGTGTTGTTTTTTCTTCAACTTCTTTCTCCTGTACTGGTCCTGCTACTACCTACCAACCATCATCACCGGCACCGCTGTCCTCACCCATAAGACTCACAATTCGGGACATTTAAGGGATTGCCCCAGGGGATCCGCTATAGCAAAGCAAGGAGCAAGCCGCTCCCTCATCTTATTCTTGCCAACACACCCTGCTGTAAGACCTCCAGGCTGTAGGACAGCCCTCCGGTTCCCCCGGTACCATCACCGTACAATAAGCTGCTTAGGGTCCACCAACCGCCACCACTCCGGTAACCCCGCGGCCCCCGCTGGGTCACAGGCCTCACCTCACGGGCTATGCCCCGGTGGGGGATGTTGCAAGTGGCGTCACAACATGAATTGATACTTCTGTGCCTTAATTACGGCATTAAGCCTGTGCTGCCTAACCCTGCTGTGCGGCCATCCGGTTTAGGACCCAAGGACTTTGTGTGTTTCTGGAATGACCTGTGTTATAATACTGCTGCCACGTGCGGTCGAAGCGCTCGCCGCAACTCCAGAGGTTTATCCTGTGCAAGAACGTACCATCTCTGCTACAAATCCGGCGCTGCCCGCGCGCCGAAAAGATTTTTACCTCATAACTGTGGCGAGCAAATAATCAGCCCGCCAAAACCTTCACACACTGGCGGAAACCCAGATGAACGCATCAAGCTCCACCCCCCCGTCATCGAAGCGCGCGAAACCCCCCGCCTCTGTGGGCAGGAAATTAGAGCCCCGCCACGCTCTTGGCGGGAGGACTGGACTCCTCCTACTGGCTCGAGGCGGACTTCCTGTGCCTGGCCTCATAGAAGCGCCAGACTGTAGTGGACCTTTGAGACAAGCGAGGACACGCCATGTGGGGTCCTCCGCCTCTCCCATCCTGTGGAGCGTCCGGTAGTTTTCGAGGTCCTAGAGACTAGGGTGTGTCTCTGCGCGCCTGTCCCGAAGAAAACCCTCCCCCCTCCGCTGGACAATAATCCGGCTGCACCGAGATTGACTCCGGTCCTTCTTCCCCAGGACAATGTTACCAACGGGTGATGCAGTACCCAATCCACCCGGGCGGATGCCTCTCCCTATCCGCGCTACCATCCCGGTACCACCGCGCGGGTTCCACTTGGGAGGCGCCACGTGGAGGCCCCCGACTCCTACTGAGCCAACGCCGGGGCCTAGTGTTTGGCCGCTCCACCTGCTCGAGGCCTACTACTCCTTCCCACGCGGCCTGCTAGCCCCGCTTAGTGGTTTCCTGTCCCTCCGTGGTTCCTGCTTCCTGTTTCCGGCCCTCCTGTCGCCCAAGGAGATCCGACCTGAACCGGAGCCCACGAGCCCCAGCACCGAAACCTCCGCTCCTCCCGGCCGAGGTGAGGCCGCCCAGCTAACGGCGACTAAACCGCGATACGCTGTCTGCTTACCGCGACGCCGGAGAGAAGGAGGCCCCCAGCGGTATATGGCCGGTCGAAAGGAAATGGGAAGAAATAAACAGACAGGGGAAGCTAGTGAAAAGCTGGGAAAGTAGAAAAAAGAGGTTGCGAATCGCTCCCTCTGTTATTCTTTTTTTCTCCCTCCCTCGTCCGCCGCCTCCTGTGAGCCCCCTCTCCCTTTTGCCTTAATTCTTCTCGCCAGGCGGAAGGGCTATGGCGTCTCCACCCAGGGACTACGTACGGGAAGTATTTATTACCCCGCCGGTCCGTCAGAGACCCATGATCTGGGCGGGAGAGCATTCAACAACCTTAACCGGGAGAGTGCATCGAGTTCCTCCCTGCCGAAGGAACAATCGAGGACTGGGCGGCTGGGTGATCCGGATCCCCGCCCCCGATTCCGCCGATGACCGTTACTTCCCCCCGCAGGTACGACTGGTAATGAAGGATACAGTGGCCCGAGTCTCCCCGAACACCTCTTCCCTCCTCGCTGCAATCCCCGGCGTTGTAGCCACGTGAATGCCCCATCCACCCAAAGTAATTGTGAGTACGGGTCCCATTGCTATCCATGGGCCCGTGCATGATCCAGGGCGCCACCCCCCCAACTGACTCCCCCCTGCCTGGAGCATTGGCCAGGTCCCGCTGCGCTGCTGTGGGGAGAAGACATCCCGGCTTGACGCTTGTCCGGAGGTTCATCTAGGCCCCCTCATCTCCCCGTGTCGGTTATCAATGGGTGATGACCCGCCCCGAAAGAACCGGTAGCTGGAAGGAGAGCCGCAGGCGCTGCGCTGGACCTCCGTTTAATTTTTTCCTGGACGCCCTCTGTGGTCCCTGGCTCCATGTTGATCCCGCCGGCTGGAACAGCCGACAACCCCGGGCTCCACCGGCTCCTCCCCCTGAAGGTCCTGAGGATGTTGCTGCACCTTGCAGAACCACTGCTGCCAACCCTGGTGGTCCCCAGCCGGCACTACTCCCGCTGAGTATGGCCACAGGATTCCCTGCAGACTGGATCCTGCCTTTGCTGAACCCAGCGATACTGCTCATCCCTGAAGGCTGTAGCCCCTCGCAGGTACTTTGTCCATTGTAAATATATGGTGTATTTATCTCCATTTACCAAATAGCCAGAGACTTTCCTTAGACGCTTACCCTTATTTTCTCATCAAGAGACATTCCTTGAACTGATTATTGGGTCATGTGCTATGATTACACCCTTTCCTCTGCCACAGCAGGGATTTTTTCTCAAGGACTCTGTCCCTCTCCCCAAATAGAGGAGACTCCTTTGCTTCCCAGTGCACTTTTCCCCCACATCAAGGGCTGTACCCAGAATATGTGCTTTGTCCACTAGAACCTTCTGTGAGACTTTTGCAGATACTCCAGGGAAAAGGGGGTAAAGGGGTTTTTGGCTATTCCTATTGACTTATTATTCTGCACTTAATGCCTTCCTTTTAGGTACGGATATTATGCATGCACTTTTATGCCTTCCTTTTCAGGAAAGAGACATTTGATCCTGCCTAACCCACCCCCCCTTAGTAGCCTATCTACTTCTGTAACGTTTGGTAAACGTTTTCAGATGTGTAACCCATTGGCTTCCTAGCCAATGTGAATTTTTTCAACCTGTTTTGCAACACTGTCATATCTGCCAGTAGTCTGCATTAACCCTTTTATAGGCTTTTCAGTTTGTAGTGTGGCTGTGTCCGGAACCGTCCTTTTGTGTAAACCACTGACCGCTACCTGATCCTCAACTGAGGTTTGCACCTGGGGTAGTCCGTAAACAACTGGCGGGTCTTTAGGGGACCGGGGTGTTTACACGATAGCACCTGGATGCCACTCATCATGGGTAGGTTGTCAGTCAGGAGGTACTTGTGTCGCATATGCTAACGCAATGCCGATAGACACCATATAATTGCCCGCCAGGAAGACCGTTGATCAACAAAATATAACAGGCCTTGGTGCAGGAGTGATTACAGGACATGACACCACACCTTTCCTACTGTGACAGTTCGGTTTAAATGGCGTCAGCGACCACTGTCATAAAGCTATGTTTTGTCTTAGTCCGACACCAACCCAGGTGCCTGTCTCCCAGCATGGCGGTTTGTCCCTACACCTCACATATCCTGCACTTCCCAGAAGTGCCTTTAGCCCCTCTGTAGCCCTCTGTTCCCCAAACCATCTTAGTCGAGCCGCGGGCGGCTTCTTTCATTGCCGCCCCCGGGGTATGCAAACACCCTCGCCGATGCAATGGCGAGGTAAGTGGCTTTGCCTATACGACGTTCCCACCTGCAGGTAATCCCCATACACACATGGTTCTAAGAGGACATAGGGATATTGCTGTTTAATCCTGCCTGGCAAGGCCGATGTTAATATGTGATTGTAAATTTCTATTATCCAACTATATGTGGTCCTCCTGTCTCTGTGCACTGAGGGTAATTGGAGGATCAGCCACCACCTTACCAAAGGGGGTAATAAACCCCCTAGCCTGGAATGTTCTAGAGGAGAAAGAAGAAATTCTCTCAGGAGAGAGAACCCGGCCTAGTCAGGCGCCCTGGGTCTGTAGGACACAAGCAGAGAGTAGTTAGCTTAGTGCAGCAGCTCATAGACGTCTATCATACCATACCATTGCAGGACGAGCCTAGCCCCTGCCTGATGGAAGCTAAGACTAGAGGTAGTGTAGTTGAGGAAAAGGGTATCCATTCCTACCTTCAAGGGTGATACCTGAAGAGATCAGGAACCGAGCTGAAGCCTCCTCTAAGTACACAGCTGCCTCCAAGCCTGCCCTATACCTCCGGTGGGGGAATACATCCTGTGGGCTCCTCAAATACCTCTCCATACTCCACCTGTTAAGACACGTTTTCTGCCTGTTCCTGCCGGTTGCAATAAACGACTGTAAGTTGTTTGCTTCAACCTGTCTCCTCTGGTCCCTGCTACTTAACCAACTACCATCATCACGCACCTGTCCACAATCACCCAGAGACTAACACTCGGGACATTAAGGGGTTTCCCCAGGGATATGCCCGCTATAGCAGATGCGACAGTGCCGCTCCCTCTCTTTTCTTGCCAACCCACCCTGCTGGAACCTGCCAGCTTGTAGACACCCTCCGTTCCCCCCCGTACCAACACCGTGACAATAGCGTGCTTATGCCGCGCAACCACCGCCAAGCCACTCCCGGACCCTGCGGGCCCCGGCTGTCCACCAGGCCTCACCTCAGGGCTAGGCCCCGGTGGGGGGATGTTGCGCATGATAGTGCTCGCCTGGCTGATACACACGTCAACCGACACCTTCATTTACATGGGGGGAAGATCTTTCATCATTAGGTACGGTATCTCCAAGAGGGGCAGAAACCACGGGCTATAAGAGACCAGGCAGGACCCACATGAGGAGAACTCTTAGAGTGGAAGATCTTACTGGAGGAGCTTCTACGAGAGACTGAGACACAGAAGGAGAGAGAACGTACCGAATGTGCAGGTAGGAGCCTGGGAAGGAGGACATGACGCTGGGGGCCGGGGACCCCCCATAAATGGTGAGAACTGATGGCCTTATCATCATTAACTTCCTAGATCTGATTTCTCTTCAAACTGTTTCCTCCCTCCTTCTGCAATTATCCTTTTTCCCATAAGGTGTCCAAGAAACGATCTGTGATAACTTAGTCAGGGGGGAGAGATGCATTATCTCCATACATTGTTGCAGTGTATATGGATGCCGTACATGTCCTGATAGTGTGTATGTATGAGGTTATGTGTATCCCATGCTATGTACAAGCAGGGGCGTCGCTAGGCAAAGGCAACGGGCCCCGGATCTTTTGACCTGTGCCCCGAATGTCAACTGTGGCAGGGGTTTCCCCATCTCATCACTATCTACATCTCATGACGTAGATAGCGATGAGCACTGTATTGGGTGAAGGAGCCTTCAGCTCCATTCAACCACTGCAGAGAGCAGGGAGACCGCTGACCCAGCCGCGTCTCCAGCTTCTAGCAGCTCACTACAGCTGCCGGGAGCAGGAGACGCCGGGTGATGACGTCACCGCACCACAGTCCTGCAGTCCAGCCGGAGGGAAGACACGGGTGAGTGTCTGAGGGGGGGGGGAATTACTTGTGGCTGGAGGCTATGAGGAGATGGAGAGGGGGAAGGGGGGGCTGGGGGGAACTTTTTGGAGTCTGTTAATAACATTAAGGAGACTGTGGGGACTACTACAGGGGGTTATGAGGACATGGGGGGCTGTGGTCAACATTACAGGGTACTGTTGTGGGCATGAAAGGAGGCTATGCGGACATGAAAGGGGGCTATGAGGACATGAAAGGGGCTATGAGGACAAGAAAGGAGGCTATGAGGACAAGAAAGGGGCTATGAGGACAAGAAAGGGGGCTATGAGGACTTTGACAGGGAGTATGAGTGACATAAGATGACGGCTCTGAGGACATGAAGTGGGGCTATGATTACATGAAAGGGGGCTATGAGGACATGAAAGGGGGCTATGAGGACAAGAAAGGGGGCTATGAGGACATGAAAGGGGGCTATGAGGACATGAAAGGGGGCTATGAGGACATGAAAGGGGGCTATTAGGACATGAAAGGAGGCTATGAGGACAAGAAAGGAGGCTATGAGGACAAGAAGGGGGCTATGAGGACTTGACAGGGGGGCTATGAGGACATGAAAGGAGACTATGAGGACTTGAAAGGAGGCTATGAGGACATGAAAGGAGCTATGAGGACATGAAAGGGGGCTATGAGGACATGGAGAGTGGGGAAGGGGGCATGGAAAAGGGGCCTTTGAGTGTTAATACTAAGGAGGGCTGGATGGGACACTAGCAGGGGGCTATGAGGACATGGGACAGGAGGCCTTGAGGACAAATTCAGCGGTCGTGGTTGGGACAGAAAGGGGCTATGAGGACATGAAAGGGGGCTATGAGAACGAAGAAAGGGGCAGTGAGGACAATGAAAGGGGGCTCGTGAGACTGAAGAGGAGGGCTATGAGGACATGAAAGGAGGCTATGAGGACATGAAAGGGGGGTATGAGGACAGAAAGGGAGCGAGGGTAGGCTTGAGAATGGGGACAAGGAAATGAGAGAGAATATGAGGCAATGAAGGTGGGCTATGAGGACATGAAAGGGTGGTTTGAGGAACATGAAAAGGGGGCTATGAGGAACAGTGAAGGGGGCTACTGAGGACATGAAAGGGGGTATGAGGAATGAAAGGGGGTGGCGCATGAAAGCGAGGATCGTGAAGAGCTAGGGGACAGGAGGGTATGGGACATGAAAGGGGGCAATGAGGACAAGAAAGGGGGCTATAGGACTTGAAAGGGCTATAAATGAAAGGAGGCTAGAGTGGGCGAGGACATGAATAGAGGCTGTGGGGCGAGGACATGAAAGGGGGCTATGAGGACATGGAAGGGGGCTATGAGGACATGAAAGGAGGCTGCGGAGCACATGAAAGGAGGCTAATGAGGACATGAAGGGGGCTATGAGGACATGAAAGGGGGCTATGAGGACATGAAAGGAGGCTGCGGAGGACCAGACGGAGGCCTGCGGAGACATGCAAGAGGGGCTGCGGAGGACAGTGAAGGGGGTATCCTATGAGGTATGAAGGGGCTGCAGAGGACCTTTTGGGGGCAGAGGACATTAAGGGGTTGCAAGGACATTACAGGGGCATTTTTGGATGAATACACGCTGCATAGGAGTCCCCGGCTGATGGTGAGCACCACCTTTGCGCCACCGTTTGCCATTGCTGGAAAAAGATGTCTTCGTGGAAAGTACAGTCTGGCGCACGACTTCATCAGTGGAGGGGGAGGTAAGGAACATTAAAACATAGATGTTGTTTAGGTAAACTCCCACGGGGTGACCAGTGGTAACATCATGCATGGGGCCGTGCCCCTGATCTTTTTGACGACCCTAGCAACGCCCCGTTGTACAAGTCATGGTCTAAAAATGTGTATACATAAACTCGTATCCAACACAACATATTCTACTGCGCTATTTCATATTCATGAAAAATATGAGCTCTGTATTTGCCTGGGATTAGGGTTAGTTGTACATGGTCAGCATTATTCCCTGTATACCACGTTATAGCAGGTTTATCTGTGTGTACAGCTAGTTGGCTCTGGTGTCTGGGATGTTTGTGTGTGTTGCATTTTTGCGGTGTCTGTGCTCAAGGCCCTCCATGGACATTATCTGAATCCATCATTTTTAGCAGCTTTAAAGTGTAACCTTAATTTCACAAATATTTCCTAGAGGTTGCAGAGTTTAGGGGGCCGGGATGTAAGGTATAGGGGTGGCAGGGATGTAGAGGTATAGGGGTGCAGGGATGTAGAAAGGAATAGGGGTGGCAGGTATGTATAGGTATAGGAGTGGTGCAGGGATGTAAAGGAATAGGGTTGCAGGATGTAAGTCTAGGGGTGCAGGGATGAGAGGTATAGGTGGTGCAGGGATGTAGAGTTAGGGGCGCAGGGATGTAAGGATAGGGTGCAGGGATGTAGAGGTATAGGGGGTGCAGGGATGTAGAGGTATAGGGGTGCAGGGATGTAGAGGAATAGGGGTGCAGGATGTAGATGTAGGGTCAGGGATGTGAGGTATAGGGGTGCAGGGATGTAGAGGATAGGGTGCATGGATGTAGAGGTAATAGGGGTGGCAGATGTAGCGGTATAGGGGTGCAGGGATTAAGGATAGGGGTGCGGATGTAAGGTTGTGAGGGTATAGGGGGGTGCAGGGATGTAGATGTATGCGGTGCAGGGATGTAGAGGAATAGGGGTGCAGGGATGTAGAGGTATAGGGGTCAGGGATGTAGAGGTATAGGGGTGCAGATGTAGATGTGTATGGGTGCAGGGATGTAGATATAGGGGTGCAGGGGTGTAGAGGTATAGAGGTGCAGGGATGTAGAGGTATAGGTGCAGGATGAGTATAGGGTGCAGGATGTAGAGAGTATAGGGGTGTAGGATGTAGAGGTAGAGGGGTGCATGATGTAGAGGTATAGGGTGGCAGGATGTAGGTATAGGGGTGCAGGGAGGGTGTATAGGGTGGTAGGGTGTAGGGATGTAGAGGTATAGGGGTGCAGGGATGTAGAGGTAGGGGTGCAGGGTGATGTAGAGGTATAGGTGGTTGCAGGGTATGTAGAGGTATAGGGGTGCAGGGATGTAGAGGTATGCAGGGGTGTGCAGGGATGTAGAGTTATGGGTGCAGGGATGTGAGGTATGGGGGTAGGGATGTAGAGGTAGGGGGCAGATGTGAGGTATAGGGGTGCAGGATGTAGAGGTATAGGGTGCAGATGTAGAGGTATAGGGGCAGGGATGTATAGGTTCAGGGTGCAGGTTAGTAGAGGTTAGGGGTGCAGGTATGTAGAGGTTAATGGGGTGCAGGATGTAGAGGTTAAGGTGCAGGGATGTAGAGGTATAGGGGTGCAGGGATCAGAGGTATAGGGTGGCGGGATGTAGAGTATAGGGGTCATGGGGTGTAGAAGGTATAGGGGTGCAGGGATGTAGAGGTAAGGGTGTAGAAGGCATGTGAGGTATAGGTGCAGGGATGTAGAGGTATAAGGGTGCAGTGGTGTAGACGTATAGGGAAGGTATAGTTCTGCTTTGTGTTCTGCATGAGCAAAGTTCCTTTATCCTTGTCCTATCACAGTATAAAAGTAAGATATAAAGCCTGAATAAATTTTAATTCTAATATAAAGGTTTTAGATTGTGCTTAAGTTTACACAGGAGAGAATTTTTTGTTTTGTGCTCAAAATGTGGCAAATATTGACACTGAATTCACAGCTGATTGACTTGAGAGATGAAATAGAAATGGTATAAAATATTAATATCATCAGAGATTTGATCCAATTTGACACTATGTCCCCAGCAGATAACGTCACCTCCGCTCAGAGGAACATCTGATATGTCCTGATATTATAGTGATGATTCAAGCTCAGCCCTTCACAATGATCTATCATCGGTTCTGGTACATTGGCATCGGTTCTGAGAGATCACAGACTAATAGACATAAAAGAACTCACCAACGAGATGAACGTCCAAGAAGTCACCCCAGGGAGAAGCCTTTTCATGTTTAGAATGTGGAAAAGATTTTAATCACAAATCACGCTTGTTTACATGAGAGAAACTCACAGGAAGGAACCATTTTCATGTTCACATGTGGCAAAGGTTTTATCAGCAAATCACATCGTGTTGTGCAGAGAGAACTCACACAGGGGAGAAGCCATTTCCATGCCCGAATGTGGCAAATTTTTTATTCGAAATCAGTTCTTATCGAACACGAGCGAATCCACACGGGGTAAAGCCTTTTCCTGCACAGAATGTGTAAAGTTTTTATCAGAAATCAGCCTTATTACACATAGGAGAATTCACACAGGGGAGAAGCCATTTTCATGTTCTGAATGTGGCCAAATGTTTTTCTCTAATGGGGTGCTCAAAATACATAGAGAATTCACACAGGGAAAACATTTTGTGTTTCTGAGTGTGGCAAAAGTTTTAATAATAAAGCAAATCTGTTTAAACATGAGAGAATCACACGGGAGAAGCCATTTTCATGCTCACAAGTGGCAATGTTTTATTCAAAAATCGGTCGTTGAACATAAAAATCCACACAGGGGAGAAGCCGTATTCATGTACAATGTGGGAAATGTTTTACATGGACATCACATCTCACAGACATCAAAGAATCCACACGGCCAGAAAGCATGTTAACGTTCGAAAGTGTAAGTGTTTATATATGAGATATAAAAGAAACACACGGGAGAAAGTCATGTTCATTTTTTTTATCAACATTTGTAAATGATTTATAAGAATATATGAAATGTATCAACCAAGAAACTACAGGCAGTCCCCGGGTTACTACAAAGATAGGGACTGTAGGTTTGTTCTTAAGTTGAATTTGTATGTAAGTCGGAACTGTATACTTATCATTGTAACCCCCAGCCAAATTTTTTTTTTGGTCTCTGTGACATTGAATTTAAAATGTTGGATTTTCATTAGAACCTGGATTCATAATAAAGCTTCATTGTAACACCAGTGTAACTGTTACAGCTGTTTATTGTACCTAGGATAAAGTACAGTAAATTGGCAAACATCCAGAGGTCCGTTTGTAACTAGGGGTCGTTGTAAGTCAGGTGTTCTTAGGTAGGGGACCGCCTGTACACATGAAAAAAGTTGGAGGACTTCGACAATCGTAAATACATATACAGAGAAGCAGAGAAAATGTAGATAAAGGACACCACTGAATTTTACCTAAGTAACAAAGAACTTTGGAGGGAATTTTTTTTATTCTTGGCTTTCTACCCGTTTTTGCAGATTTTTTTTAAGCCATATTTATGAGTTATCGCCGCCCAATATTGTCCTCTTCACAATCCTCATCCTTTTGTTTGGTACCTGAATTTGGGCGCAACTTGTGAACCCAACGCGTTTCCTGTGCTTCTAGTTCCCAACCTTTTTTAGCACATTTTTTAGCGTCCAATTAGACAAGCTAAAAGCTGTTGACCAGTTCTATTCACCTCATAATGTGGAGCAAGTTGACCTTTTCGGTTGTGTGCCAATTATTCAGCTCCTGTGCCAAAATCTAACATCCCAATCTAAAAATGGACAATTTGTGCTCCGGAATCCACCGACTTTCACCGCTATGAATGAATGCCCCATTGTATTCTATCAGTGAAGTTTATGTAAAAAGAGCCAAACTTATTCAAATAGGCCCATACCTCTTCTTGTATTCAGCACCACATAGTGAGGATGGACTCTCGCGTGTTATGGAAATCCATTCCCGGATTTGCTCCTCAGCCCCTCCCCAACATCTCACACACTTGTGACGTCCCCCCGGTTTTTAATCTACAAATTCACTGCCTTATTTTTGACATTTTTAGGTTCTAATTGATCAGAGACTGGCCATTTATGATCCCTGGTTAAGGGGGCTGTTCCTCAACATGTGAGCCATATTGTATTCAGAATATCACCCTAGTCCATGTGTCTCCAGTAGATGTTACTTGTGGGTTAGGTTTCTCTCTGGGCAATATCACACTATAGGATACGCCGAGGTGAGTGTCCATAAGAACCACACAATATCATAAAGGTCCTGGCACCTTTAACTCCTAATACTAGGTAAATATCAAGTACCTCAATATCATTGTCCCACAACCACAGTAGAAACTCTCTTGCCACAAGTATCTCTCCCTTATCAAGGTTCTTCTCCTGGTGTAACCACTTGAGGCCATTTTGTCCCACATGGGAGTTGTTTGCAGGAGCTATCTTGGGTACGTGAGGTAAGTCATGGTTTTAAAGAACTATATAGTATATTGTTAGAGATTTTTATCTGGGTCTCAGACCCCCCATTGCTGGTGACTTTCAAATTAATCTTTCATGCTCCTGGTACCAGGAGGAGAGAACAAACCAAGACGCAGAACACGGTCTTTAGCTGCACCCAAATCACACTCTTTATTTCAAAAACCACAGTCATATATCAAAACACGAAAAAGCAGAATTGGGGGGGGGGGGTGTGTGAAGAAGAAGTTAAGAATACTGTATTCTATGGCCAATGAATTACCAGCACATTCTCAGAAAAGGTTGATGCCTTGTTCACAGACTGTTTATACTAATTTCCCTGAGGAGAAGGAGATAAGCTGGCGCTAGAACCAAGATATATAACAAAAGATGAAGGACAGACTGGCTTCTCATTAAATGTCAAGGGAATTAGTGGCAGGCGAGCAAACAGGTTACAAAAAATGAAGTTTGAATCATGACCTTAGCTGGACAGTGCTTGACCACCC
This sequence comes from Engystomops pustulosus, assembly GCA_019512145.1. Lineage (NCBI taxonomy): Eukaryota > Metazoa > Chordata > Amphibia > Anura > Leptodactylidae > Engystomops > Engystomops pustulosus. The sequence continues at coordinate 91,038,569 of CM033648.1, forward strand.
CCAGCTAATACTTAAAATGGCTTCTGTTTGGTTCTTTTCTCCAGATGCCACCATAAGAAATATATCATTAACATATCAACCATCCAAAATTATCTGTTTATGTCCTTAATCATTTAAATAGCAATAGAGCAAAACTGCCTGTAGAGTACGAACACACTTAAACTCTCAAATCTTATTATTACAAAAACTAGGCCATGAAAAATAACCAAAAAGAGCCTTACACTAGATCTGTGCAATTACAGACTTAGGTAACTCCTCTGGGGAAAGTGTGCCAGTCATATACATATGAACTTGGGTAAGAGGGATAATGTGTCACCTCACTAATACCCTGATTATGTTGCAGTGCTAGTGAATTGGAGACTGGTCACACGCTTCCATATATCAGCCCATTGGAGGACCTACTAAAGTGCTAGAACGGAGCCAGTAGGAAGGATTCCTTCAATTGTATCTCTTGGCTCATGTTCCTATACATAAAACCCTTAAGTGGCGTGTTACAATATTCTCATGCACAGCAGTACACCTAACGCGTTTCCCTGCTATTGGTAATCTAGCAGTTCATCAGAGGTGTGAAGTGATTATATAGAAGCACCTGAGCCACAGCGTCCATATCGCACGCTGATACTATGACCCTCTTGTATTTGTCAATGCGTTATGCTGTCAAGGTTAGTGGTGTTAGCAAGTTAGTGCATCATTCAGAGCCGGGATGCTGTATAATTTAGACCCTATCAACTGGCTCATAGTTATTACACATAACACTCGCTAAGTATCTAGACAGGATGCTGGCTCTAGTTGGGCCGCGCATCTAGCATGCACGAGCGGCTATTTATAGCCTAAGCTCCGCCCACCAAAAGAGGGCTTGACCAATGCGGCTTCACTCAGCCCACTATCAATACTCTATGTACTAGTGACGAATCGGAGATGTCACCAAGTAGGAGCGCCCGATCCACCAGTCACCAGAGTCGTGGTGAAGTCTCCACCCACCTGAATACAGGCCAATCCCCATTCCATAGCGTAGGCACCCGGATACCAACTGTTTCTTAGAGAGTTTACATTGCAGACCTGGATGGTAAGTATCTACTTTACACCAGTGAAAACACACAATTAGGCTTTTTTAACCCAGAAAGTGAATTCTGGATGAAGACAAATCGAAGCAAGGACACCATAATAAAAATAATCTAATACCAAAAAGGATGATGCACCCATCTAATGTAATGCCCTCAGTGTCATAAACCATCAGCCTGACTGATGGAGTGGGACCAACACCCTTCATTTACATGGGGGAGCTTTTTGAGACAAGAGGGGCAGACCAAGGTGTATAAGAGACGCAAGCAGGACTCACATGGGTGAACTTCTTGGTGGAAATCTTACTGGAGGAGCTTAGACTAAGAGACTGAGACACAGAATGGAGAGAGAGCAGGTCCAGATATGTGCGGAGAGGGAGTCTGGAAGGAGGACATGACGCTGGTGCCGACCCCCAGAATGGTGAGTACTGACAGCCTTTATTGTTTTTGTGAAATGATTTCTCCTCTGTCCCATTATTTCTATATCCACTACCACAAATGTTTCCAAGAAAACCTGGTACATATTGGATGTGAATATCTGTTATATCCAGTGTATATGAACCAGTAATTTCATAATAAAGGATGTGTACATGTGCAGAATATGTGTGGGTGGAAGTGACGCGCCAATCAAAGATGTTGGCTCTTTAAATCTTCGAGTGGTGGCGGCACGGCCAGGAAGGGAGAGGTCATGGAGAGGTAAGTGCGGCCAGTGGATGGGGCAGTGCCATGGAGAGGGGCACTGTTATGCCCGCAATCTGTGACATGGATCGCAAGGCACTTGTGACAGTACCCTTTCCCCCTCGGCCTCCCCCTCTTCTTGGTCCCAAGAAACCTCTGGAGGAGACTTTGACCCAAAATATTCTCTTCAGGCTCCCAGGATCTCTACTCAGGCCTCAACCCCTTCCAGTCTACAAGGAAGAACCGCCTAACTCTCACCCCTTCATGTCCAACACCTCCTTGACTTCATAGACATCAGTAGAGTAAGCCTCAGGAAGAGGAGAATGTTTTGAGAAGCGGTTCAAGACGGCTGGCTTCAGGAGAGAGACATGGACACCGGGTTGATGTGCTTGATTACCTCAAGGAACCAAGGAACGCGGGGACCAAGCTTGTAGCTAGGTATCTTAGCGGACGTATCTGGGATAATTACACCTTGTCACCCAGAGAGAAGACAGGAGAGCTCGATGCTTCTTATCAGCCTGGTTTCTGATGGCCACGCTCCTTAATTGGACAAGTCGAAAAAGTGCAAAAAACTGTCTAAAGCCTTGATAAATGTGGGCGCAAGGCTTTTAGACAGTTTTTTGGCACAAAACCACCAGAATTGTGGTGCAAGTGGGTTTATAAATCCCATCTTGTTCAGCATGAGAGAATTCACACAGGGGAGAAGCGGTTTGTGTTTACATGTGACAAATGGTTAATGTTAGATAGTCTTTAACGGAGTGTTTTTTTCGCTCATTTCTCGCTCTCCACCTTCAAAAATCCATAGCTTTTTCATTTTTTCGTGTACTGAGCTGTTTGAGGACTGATTTTCTGTGAAACAAATTTACTTCTCTGTGGCATTATTTATATTCCATGGCAAGCAATAGGAAACTGGAAAAAAATTCCAGATGTGGAAAAGTTGGGCAACAAAAAGTGTTTCAGTCACTTTCTTGTGGGCTCAGTTTTTACAACTTTACGTTACGCTCCTCTGCTTTATTCTTTGCTTTGGTACTATCACAGAGATACCAAATTTACATAGGTATATGCCTTTTAATACATTTTGAAATATAACCAGACGTGTATGAAAAAGAAAAAAAATTCTCCATCTTCTGACGAATAACTTTTTCAACATTTGGTGTACAGAGCTGTGTGAGGTGTCATTTTTTGCCCCCTGTCAATGGTAATGGTAGAAACTCCTCTCCTCTAGGTGTAGAGGATAACCCCTGTAATGGTGATGGTAGAATCATGCTCCTCCTCTAGGTGTAGAGGATCCCCTGTCTATGGTGATGTAGACCTCCTCTCCTCTAGGTGTAGAGGATGCCCCCTGTCTATGGTGATGGTACAACCCCTCTCCTCTAGGTTAGTTTCAGGGGTGAATGACCCACGGCCGTAGACCCCAAGTTGCTGCCCTTGCCCTGCTGTCTGTAGTTATATTCTTGTACATAGGGGCAGTATTATAGTAGCTATATTCTTGTACACAGGGGGCAGTATTTATAGTATTTATATTCCTGTACATAGGGGGCAGTATTTAGTATATTCTTGTACTAGAGGGCCGTAGGGGGCAGTATTATAGTAGTTATATTCTTGTACATAGGGGATAGTATTATAGTAGTTATATTCCTGTACATAGGGGGCAGTATTATAGCAGTTATATTATTGTACATAGGGGGCAGTATTATAGTAGTTATATCCCTGTACATAGGGGGGCAGTATTATAGTAGTTATATTCCTGTACATAGGGGGGCAGTATTATAGTAGTTATATTCTTGTACATAGGGGGCAGTATTATAGTAGTTATATTCCCTGTATCAGGGGGCCGTATTATAGTCTATATTATTCAGCGTTGACTGTATTTGCATGGGAGATAAGTTGTTTATTGCTGTTACATTAGGCCAGTTATAAGTTATATTCTGTACCTAGGGGAGGCAGTATTATAGTATGTATATTCTTGTACCTATAGAGGCAAGGACGAGAGAGGAGGTAATACCGGAAGACCTAGGGAGAGCAGTATAAAAGATATCGAGAATAGGGTTGCAGTTGATAGTGTCTACCTAATTTGGGCTAGGAATCGGGGGAGTCAGGTTAGTAGTAGATCTGTACAAGGGGGCAGTATTATAGTAGTTATATTACTGTACATAGGGGACAGTACTATAGTAGTTATATTCTGGTACAATAGGGGGCAGTATGCACCTGCTGCATAGGTTCAGACAATTCCATCATTATTATGGTCTTTTTGTGCACTGTACTGCCCTATTCTCCAACATCTGAAGTTAATCTCTTTAAGGTCTGTAGTTTCCTGATTGCTTTTGACCATTTCTTTGAATCTTGGCACCCACTTTGCTATGCCCTAGTCCTGTGGAATTTTATGGAATCTTAAATATTAAACATATCACCCCTTTTTTTTTTTTTTTTTTTTTTTTTTTTACTAATTTCCCTGAGGAGAAGGAGATATCTGGCGCTAGAACCAAGATATATAACAAAAGATGAAGGACAGACTGGCTTCTCATTAAATGTCAAGGAATTAGTTGGCAGGCGAGCAACAAAGGTTACAAAAAAAATGAAGTTTGATCATGACCTTAGCTGGACAGTGCTTGACCCCCAGCTAATACTTAAAATGGCTTCTGTTGGTCTCTTGCTCCAAGATGGCCACCATAGAGGAATATATCATTAACAAATCAACCATCCAAAATTATCTGTTTATGTCCCTTAATCATTTAAATAGCAATAGAGCAAAAACTGCCTGTAGAGTGGAACATTAAAATCTCAAATCTTTATTTATTACAAAACTAGGGCCTGAAAAATAACCAAAAAGAGCCTTACACTAGATCTGTTGCAATTACAGGCTAGGTAACTCCTCTGGGGAAAGTGTGCCAGTCATATACATATGAACTTGGGTAAGAGGGATAATGTGTCACCTCACTTATTACCCTGATTATGTTGCAGTGCTAGTTGATTGGAGACTGGTCACACGCTTCCATATCAGCCCATTGGGGACCTCTAAAGTGCTAGAACGGAGCCAGTAGAGGAGGATTCCCTTCTGTTCTCTTGGCTCATGTTCCTATACATAAAACCCTTAAGTGGCGTGTACAATATTCTCATGCACAGCAGTACACCCAAGCGTTTCCCTGCTATTGGTTAGCGTTAGCAGTTCATCAGAGGGTGAAAGTGGATTATATAGAAGACCTGAGCCACAGCGCTCATATCGCACGCTGATACTATGACCCTCTTGTATTGTCAATGCGTTATGTGTCAAGGTTAGTGGTTGTAGCAAGTTAGTGATCAGTTCAGAGCCGGGATGCTGTATAATTTAGACCCTATCTAACTGGCTCATAGTTATTACACATAACACTCGCTAAGTATCTAGACAGGATGCTGGCTCTAGTTGGGCCGCGCATCTAGCAGCACGAGGGCTATTATAGCCTAAGCTCGCCCACCAAAAGAGGGTTGACAATGCGGCTTCACTCAGCCACCATCAATACTCTATGTACTAGTGACGAATCGGAGATGTCACCAAGTAGGAGCGCCCGTCCACCAGTCACCAGAGTCGTGGTGAAGTCTCCACCCACCTGAATACAGGCCAATCCCCATTCCATAGCGTAGGCACGGATACCAAACTGTTGCTTAGAGACGTTTACATTGAGACCTGGATGGTAAGATCTACTTTACACCAGTGAAAACACACAATTAGGCTTTTTATTTAAACCAGGAAAGTGAATTCTGGATGAAGACAAAATCGAAGCAAGGACACCATAATAAAAATTATTATAATTATCGATAATATTTTATAAGTATTATAGTAGTTATATTCCTGTACATAGGGGCAGTCAGTATTATAGTAGTTATTCTTGTACATAGGGGGCATATAGTAGTATGTATTTATAGTAGTTATATTCTGTACATAGGGGCAGTATTATAGTAGTTATATCCTGTACATAGGGAGCAGAGAAGAGTATTCGTTAATCTTAATAAGCAGTTTAATTTTTATTATATCTTGTACATAGGAGAGCAGGATTATAGTAGTTATATTCCTGTACATAGGGGCAGTATGTAGTAGTTATATTCCTGTAACTAGGGGCAGTATTATAGTAGTTATATTCCTGTACATAGGGGGCAGTATTATAGTAGTTATATTATCGTGACAATAGGGGGCAGTATTAGAGTAGTTATATTCCTTGGTCCAGATAGGGGCAGTATTATAGTAGTTATATTCCTGTACATAGGGGGCAGTATTATAGTAGTTATATTCCTGTACATAGGGGACAGTACTATAGTAGTTATATTCTGGTACATAGGGGGCAGTATTATAGTAGTTATATTCCTGTACATAGGGTGCAGTATTATAGTAGTTATATTCTTGTACATATGGGGCAGTATTATTGTAGTTATATTCTTGTACATAGGGGGCAGTATTATAGTAGTTATATTCCTGTACATAGGGGACAGTACTATAGTAGTTATATTCTGGTACATAGGGGGCAGTATGCACCTGCTGCATAGGTTCAGACAATTTCCATCATTATTATGGTCTTGTTTGCTCACTGTACTGCCCTATTCTCCAACATCTGAAGTTAATCTCTTTAAGGTCTGTAGTTTCCTGATTGCCTTTTGACCATTTCTTTGAATCTTGGCACCACATTTGCTATGCCCTAGTCCTGTGGAATTTTATGGAATCTTAAATATTAAAATCACAACATATCTATCAGAGAAGACAAACGTAGAGAAAAATAGGAAAAAATGTCTCACATATCCTTATATCCAGAAACTTACTTTGAGGATAGTGGAGGCTTGTTTGGAGTGCCCACGTGTTGCTGGCTTTTTTGTCCACACCATGACTAAGGCTTGAGAGCAAGCTGAAACGCGTAGGTGGATTACCTACATGTCACTTTTCCTGCACTCTTTTTAATGTAAGAAGAATAAAGTTTTGAAGTTTTATGGGATGTGCCACGTATACTCTCTTTTACTTGGCTTACTATCAGAGAAGACTAGTCATGTAGTATCCAGGGTGTATTCCACCGGGGCCCAGTGATTGGTCTATTTTAGGTGTTTTAATACAGCGTTGCAGCTGTTTTTGGGTTAAGCAGCTGAGTTTAATAGCAAAATTACATTATTTTTCATATCATCGGTCAGGGGATTTTCGTTTATTTGAAACGCAACATTGAATAGATTGACCCTTTCCTTATCTCCCTCCACCACAATCCCAAGTTATTTTTAAATTACTCCACCATGACCCCAGGTTATTTCTTATCTCACTCCATCATTACCCAAGGTTTTTATTTGTGTTTAGTTTCTTTTTATTTATATATTCATTAGATAATTTGGTATATTTTTTACTTTACTTTTGTTTCTGCCTTTCTTTGTTGTTTATAGAATCAACAAAGTAAAACAATATGTCTGTATTATCATAGTATTTATTTAACTTAATTATAAAAAGTATCCGATTAGTTTATGTGAAGCAAAATTTCAAAACCATAGTTTAAGGAGGATTTTATGTTTAAAAAGTTTAGACATCTAAATATTTCTTTTATTTTTGGACATCATATGTAATCCTGAAATATTGAGATGACAAAGAACTTAGATATTTGATGATGATTACTGTGATCAGACACTGGCATTTGGTTATAAAATTCCCAAATATATTTTTCATTGCATTTTTTTTTACTTTTTATTTAAAAACGTTGATAAAGGCTTATTTTAGATAATGTAAACTTGGGAAAGGAGCTCACGGCTTTGGCTTTTTTGCCACTGTTTAAGAGTAAAAGATGTAACAAGTATATGGAAGAATTAAAAAATTTCATACAGAAATTAAAACCTTTACAATTATGTTGAAGTAAAACTTTGGCAATGCTGATTATAGTATTTACTTGACTGTATCATATAGTGACAAAAAAGCAGCAAATGTTGCCATTAAAAAGTTTATTATTCGCCACCGATACTGATTTTTTTTTTACGGTTAAATTACTAAAAAGATTTAAAAAATGCAAAAAGATCTCAAAATTTGAATGGACAAAAATAACATTTCATTGTATGATATTCTTCTGCTCCATGAAGCCATTTCCAGGACAGGGCAGTCACATGGTCATTGGAGACGCCTTGTCTGCATGGATTTGCATTCCCTATTGTTCAGGATGTGGAATTAGTAGGGAATCACACAGGGACATTTGGCCTAGTAAAGATTTGCAAATGAAGTTATCTAGTTTCATCAGAAAGACACATCCTGGTCTCCTTTCTTTGGTGGGAGAGAGTGATAAACCCATAACAAAGGAGAACAATCAGAGTGTCATAAACAATGAGTCTGGCTGATAAGGAAGTAGCACCAACACCCTTCATTTACATGGGGGAGGTTGTTGAGACAAGAGTGGGCAGACCAAGGGGTATAAGAGACCCAAGCAGGACTCACTTTAGGAGAACTTCTTGGTGGAAGATCTTACTGGAGGAGCTTAGACTGAGAGACTGAGACACAGAATGGAGAGAGAGCAGGTCCAGATATGTGCGGTGGAGGGAGCCTGGGAAGGAGGACATGACGCTGGTGCCAGGGACCCCCAGAATGGTAAGTACTGACAGCCTTCGATACTTTGTAGAACTGATCCTTCTTCTGACCTCTTCTTTGGATGTTGGATGTGAATATCTGTTATCTCCAGTGTATATGAGCCAGTAATATCCATAAATTAAGGATTTGTATATCTGCAGAATATGTGTGTCCTTGGAATGTGTAACTTGTATCTATGCTATAATGTATATAGATGTGTAGTGTACAAGTAATGGATGTAAACATATATGTTTGTATTTCTGTATGTAAACATATACTTATTACAATGTTGTATAGCATGACATATTCCACTATTCTATTCCATATTAACAAAGGATTTGAGCTGGTTTGGCAGCATTATTCATTGCACTTTTTTGGTATGTCCCAATGCACCCAGGGGCATAGCCGTTTGCACGTGTGTTTCAGACGGTAAACACACAATTGGGAATGAGCACCATGGGCCTCATTTATTATGCAGTCTGCACCAGAATTCTAGCATAAACTTCACATAAAAACATCTGCAAAGTGATTGCACATGAACTTAGGAAGTGCTTCCATCGGGATTGTGCCGCGGCTGCACTGTTCAAGCTGCGACACAATGCTGTGCACAGAAAGAGGCGTTCCAATGTGTATTCACACTGGCCACCACATTTATGTCACAAGTTTCGCAGTTATGTAGAGGTATAGTAAACTTGAGGCTTAGCAGTGCAAGTATGGGGTTGCAGGAATGTAGATGGTTAGGAATGAAGCGACATAGAACCATAGAGGTGCAGAAATGTAGGGGTACAGTCATGTACAGGTGTAGGGGTGCAAAGATGTAGATACATTGAAATATAAAGCTTCAAATACAGGCAGTCCTGGGGCTACGTACAAGATTGGTTCTGTAGGTTTTTTCTTAAGTTGAATTTGTATGTAAGTCGGAACTATATAGTTTATAATGGTAACCCCCAGCCAAATTCTTTTTGGTCTCTTTGACAATTGGATTTTTAAAATGTTTGATTGCAGACACCTGTGATAACTGTTACAGCTGTTTATTGTAGCCTAAGGCTAACGTACAGGAAATTACCAACAGTCGAGTGTTCTTAAGTAGGGGACCGCCTGTATGTACAAAATAGGGGTCATTCATCTTTAGGCTGGACATTTGTCTGTCTTTTTTTTCCTGGTTTTGGACTTGTTTGATTTGTCTTAGAGGGTGATATATCAACAAGCTGAGTTTTTGTGACTAGAGTTGCACAAAAATTTAAATTCTTCTGCAACTTTGTTAGGCTCTTGGTGCAAATATGCAAATGCACCCAATAAGATGAAAGATAAGAGCAAATAAACATAAAACCCTGAGATAAATGACCCCCAACATGACATATGCTTTACTCTGAAATCTGAGTTTTACTGAGAATTCACACAGGAGAGAAGATGTTTCCAGAATGTGATGCAGAAATCAGAAATGGTTTGACATGAAACAATTTAGCAATTTATGCAGAAATGTTATAAATATTTATTTCATTACAGATTTTATTAACTTTGTTATCATTTAACATCTTGTTCCTTGCAGATGACGATAACTGGAGCTCAGAGGAACATCTGACATCTTCAAATATTACAGCTGATGATTGTGGGATCACACAAGATACATGTATAGAACACAACAGCAGAACGGATTTACCCTCAGACCTTCATTGCAACAATCTATCATCTGATCCTATTACATTCTGTCCTATCTATTCTGATTTATCACAGATGAACAGTCAAGAAAGAAGCCACCACAGATCAGCCGAGCATCTAACAGATGCAACCAGGAAAACATTTTCATGTTCTGAACATGGGAAAAATGTTACTGTTAATTGGAATCTCACACATCAGAACATTCACTCAGGGGAGCAGCCTTTTTCATGTTCAGAAAATGGAAAATGTTTTATTGAACGAAAAAATCTTGTTCAACATGAGAGAAATCACACAGGGGAGAAACCGTTTTCATGTTCAGAATGTGGAAAATATTTGAATCGGAAAACACACCTTATTCATCACGAGAGAACTCACACAGGGGAGAAGCCGTTTTCATGTTCAGAATGTGGCAAATGTTTTATTAAGAAATCAAATCTTGTGATACATGAAAGAGTTCATACAGGGGAGAAGCCGTTTTCATGTTCAAAATGTGGAAAATGTTTTACTCATAAATCAAGTCTTGTTAAGCATGAGAGAATTCACACAGGGGAGAAACCGTTTCATGTTCAGAATGTGGAAAATATTTTGCTGATAAATCAAGTCTTGTTCAGCATGAGAGAATCACACAGGGGAGAAACCGTTTTCATGTTCAGAATGTGGAAAACGTTTTAATTGGAAAACAAATCTTGTTCAGCATGAGAGAATTCACACAGGAGAGAAGTCATTTTCATGTTCAGAATGTGGAAAATGTTTTACTCATAAATTAAGTCTTGTCAGCATGAGAGAATTCACACAGGGGAGAAACCGTTTCATGTGCAGAATGTGGCAATGTTTCTCAAAAAACAAGTTTGTTCAGCATGAGAGAATTCACACAGGGGAGAAAACCGTTTTCATGTTCAGAATGTGGAAAATGTTTATATGCTAAAAACACGTCTTGTTCAAGCTGAGAGAATTCACACAGGGGAGGAATCCGTTTCATGTTTAGAATGTGAAAAAATGTTTTTAGTCAGAAATCAGACCTTGTCAAACATGAGAGAATTCACACAGGGGAGAAACGTTTTCATGTTCAGAATGTGGCAAATGTTTCTATAAGAAACAATCTTGTATCATGAAAGGAGTTCATACAGGGAGAGAAGCCGTTTTCAGTTCAAGAATGTGAAAAATGTTTTATCATAAATCAAGTCTGTTAACATGAGAGATATCACACAGGGAGAAACCGTTTTCATGTTCAGAATGGAAAAGTATTTTTTCATAAAACAACTTGTTGCTTAGACTAGAGAGAATTCACACAGGGGAGAAACCGTTTTCATGTTCAGAATGAGGAAAGTTTTAATTGGAAAACAAATCTTGTTCAGCATGAGAGAATCACACAGGGAGAAGCCTTTTCATGTTCAGAATGTGGAAAAATGTTTTACTCATAAATTAAGTCTTGTTCAGCATGAGAGAATTCACACAGGGGAGAAAACCGTTTTCATGTTGCAGAATGTGGCAAATGTTTTTCTCAAAAAACAAGTCTGTTCAGAGAGAGAAATTCACACAGGGGAGGAAATGTTTTCAGAATGTGGAAATGTTTTAATAAAACAAATCTTGTTCACATGAGAGAATTCACACAGGGGAGAAACCTTTTCAAGTCTTTAAGTGTTTGATATGAACGCCATTTTGTCTATGTTGTATTTATATATACTCATCTCTTCTTCCACTAAATAACAGGATTGCTTAAGACATCTTGGCCTGTAGGAGACGTTCACACGGACACACATAAATGTTTGTAAATAGAGACCCCGGAAGCTCAGGATGTGGGAATCTGGTTGTTAATTTGAAATGTAATACTTGACATTGATAAATGGATGTGGCCAAGGATTTGTTTGGGGGAGGTATTTCTATTCTGGTGAATGACGATCCGATGGTCTGTATTTATGTCCAGTTTATGGGTCCAATAACAATAAATGAACAATGAATTCCTACGACAAGATGTTGCCAATACATCAATGATGTTTTCAATAATTATTATGTGTGATTTTATTTGTTATCTCTAATTTTATGGACATTTCCGCACTAACCTTGAACCCTCCTTGTACTGAAAGGGCATAAAAAAAGACGACAGAGGTCTCGCTAGTCTCCGTGGCTACAACATATTTCAGTTGTGTCAATGTTATCGGACGACACAATTATTTATTTAATTACTCTCTGCCTGATAATTGAAATCTCTGACACCTCCATATCCAACACAGGAACAAGCCCAAAGCTTAAAACAGAGGTCCCCCCTGATGGACACTTCTCTCCTGATGGTCAATTTACTTTGAGGGTTGGCAGGATAAATGAGAGAAACATGGTTATTATGCTGCACAGCTAGTTGGTGTTTGTCGCAAAAATAGCTTGTGTTTTTATATCCTTGTTGATCCTTGTGGCTAATTTGTGAGTGTCTTGCCATAATATTGGTGTTTTTTCAAGCACTTACAACTTGTTTTTTTATGGCCACTTGGGATTCAGAGACTCGTTCTTGGGTGCAATTTTTGGTGGAAAATGAAAGCAGCTATAAGTCGTCTAGGGGGGTAATAAATTGCAAATGTATTCAAAAAATGGATGTATGGTTTTAAATGTGTGCATTCAAAGGCTTAGATCAAAATGCATCTCAGCTGCCATAACGATAAATTTGATATACAGTTTCGTAACTGAACAGATGAAAGTCACTAACAAAGATAATGGGGGCGATTTTACTTACCCGGCCCATTCGCGATCCAGCGGCGCGTTCTCTGCGGTGGATTCGGGTCGGCCGGGATTCACTAAGGTAGTTCCTACAGGTCCACCAGGTGGCGCTGCTGCGCTGAAGTTCCCCGGAATGCAACTGAAGTACACCGGCTATCCTGTGAAGGTAAGCGCGAGTCCGCAACACTTTTTTTTAAATCCGTGGGTTTTCGTTCGCCACGCCCCCTGATTTCCGTCTGCATGCGGCGCCGATGCGCCACAATCTGATCGTTGCGCGCAAAATCCGGGGCAATTCAGGGAAATCGGCGCAAATCGGAAATATCGGGTAACACGTCGGGAAAACGCAAATCGGGCCCTTAGTAAATGACCCCCATAGAGTTATAGGGTTGCAGAAATGTAGAGGTACAGGAACCTTGAGGTGTGCGGTGCAAGTATTAGGTTGTAGGAATGCAGGAACAGTGGTAAGGGGAAATAGGGGGCGGAGATATAGAGGTGTAGAGGACAGAAATGTAGGGGTGCAAAGAGGTAGATGAAATAAATATAAAGCTTAAATATGTACAGAATGGGGTCATCATCTTTAGTCGACATTTTTTCTGTTTTCTTCTGCTTTGGAATTGTTTGATTTATCTTAGAGGGTGATATCAGCAGCTGTTTTGTGACTTTTTTCGGAGTCTTTAGATATATCAGATGCTAGATGAAAAAATTCTGTTGCTGTGATGTTCGCTAAGCGATTGGAGTGGCTTTTTGTGCAAAAATGCAAATGCACCAAACAAGTTGCAAATATAGGAGAAATAAAAATAAAGTTAAATTACCCATGTGTTTCACTCTGAAAGTTTACAAGATGTTTTACCGAGAATCCACACAGTAGAGAAGCTGTTTTGTGTGTTTCAGAATGTGATGGTCATTGAAATAAAACAATGTAGAAATTTTATAAATATTATATCTTTACAGATTTCATAAACTTTTTTGTTACCTACCCTATTATTCCCAGGAGATGACGTTAGCCGGAGCTACAGGAAATCTGATATCTTCAGATATTAGCTGATGAGTGGGATCACACAAACATTATAGAACACAACAGCAGAATATTTACCCTCAGACATTCCTTTAATCAATCTATCATCTGATCCTATTCATGGGCCTCTTATCTGATACATCACAGACTATGGTCAAAAAAAAGCCACCACAGAGCAGCCGAGCGATTAGAGCTGCACCAGGAAGACATTTTCATGTTCTGAATGTGACAAATGTTTTACTCATAAATGGATTCCTCACACATCAGAAAATTCACACAGGGGGAAGAAGCCGTTCCATGCTCAGAATGTGGCAAATGTTATTAAGAAATCAGATCTTTGAAACATCTAAGATTCATACAGCAGAGAAGCCGTTTTCATGTGTTATATTGTGAGAAATATTTTAGTCTAAATCAAGTCTTGTTGAACACGAGAGAATCAAACAGGGGAGAAGCGTTTGTGTTAACAATGTGACAAATGTTTACAATGAAATCCCATCTCTAAACACGTCTCTCACACAGGAAAAGAGCAGCTTAATGATAAGAAGGTGACAAACATTTACTTTGATGAAAAACTTTTTATATGAGAGGAGCCACAAGGGAGAAGTCTTGTTGTTATTGAACATCTGCATTTGTAATTGAGTTGATGTGGTTGTATGAGATGCAAAACCAATAAACTTCAGATTGGATAGAGAACTTCTATATATACACAAATAGAATAAGAGAGAAAATGTGGAAGGAGCTCGGATAAAGGATCAGCTGATGTTTCTATCATATACAGGTGTTGATAAATTTCCCCCTGTATAACTAAAAACTATTGGTGAACTAAATATATGGGAGCCCCTTGACGGATCTCAGCCCCATAGAGGTCTATAGCACGCCTACACCACACCATGTGAACTGGGCGGCTGCTTCACATGATATAAGAATGTGCCCATATAATGGCATGCTTTCCATGGAGCGCACACCCCTCCGCATAATACAGTGCATAAGGCCTATGGACCAATGCACACAAACATAATGGGACCGATATCCAGCCAAAATTTTATCAGTCCCCGTAGATGTCTATTGCAAACAGTCACATTGGGGTCAGGCATACGTTGAATCACCGCACGTGACGGCAAAGAATGTCCTTATTCTGCTGTATTCGGTGCCAGTCCTGCTCTTCTCTATTGAGAGGGGTCTGCTCACCCATCTTCTCTCCAGCAGGCGACCGAATGTTTCCATGCTATGCTGCACATACTAACATAAAAAATGATACCCTCATCTGTCAGAAGCAGAAGTTACTATTTAGGACATGCATCTTTTTTGATTGTTATTTATAGACACAATTTAGGTTTCATCCTTACTATTAACCTTCAATGACCACTGTATCAGGTTTTACAGTGTCAGAGGAAGTTTGCAGGACATCAGGGTCCTGCTGGTTATGTTATCACCAGCCAGTCCGCACCAACCCCAGGAATGGAAAAGCTTCAATCCTGAGTATTTAACCCCCTTTGAAACCGTAGTCAAACTGGCTGACAGTGCCTTAGCAGGTGCAGCTAAGGGATAATACAGGTGTACAAGGGATATAAATCGATTCCATGGAGGTCTGCCCTGGCATTGACAAGGGTGAAAATTGCAGTAAAAATCCACAGCATTCTGTATAAATGTGCACACAATAGGGAATGGCTATAGAGATTACAATGCTAGAATGCAAAATAATGAAATTAAAAAAAATAAAATCACCCCAATTTAGCTTAGAACTGAATAAACATAATATACAGTAAAAAATCACCAGCAGGCATCAGTTTAGGTATCACAGTCGATAGAGAAGAGCGAGACACAAATGCTCGGGTACTCGTTATTCGAGACGAACTTTTCCCGATGCTCGAGTGTCGTCTCGAATAACGAGCATTGAAGTCAATGGGAGACTCGAGCATTTCAAGGGGACCAAGGCTCTGCACACAGGGAAGCTTGGCCAAACACCTGGAAGACTCACGTCAGAAAGGATGGAAACAACACGGAAATGGACAGGAAACAGCAGGGGCAGCATGACATGGATCCTCTGAGGCTGCTAATCGCACCATTATGCCAAATATGAGGCAACAGCCTGGCCATGACGAGTGACCGAATGAGGCTAGATAGCATCTAACAATGCAATAATGACCCTGACACTATAGGGGACGGCATGCAGAGGCAGCGGCCAGCAGTGGCAGGCTAGAGAGGTCATGGCGACATACCCTAAATGGACTCAGGTTGGTCACCAAAGGAGGTGAACAGATTTCCTTATGTAACAACACAGGTTGAAGGTATATTTAGTCGAAACACAGCAGGTGTGGCCGACATAGTGACAAGTTCATAACGTATCTGGTGAAACACCCGAAAAATGACCTGACACAGCCTTTTGTAAGGGGAGCATGTGGGCAGCCATGGAGACGACTTCCAGATTAAGACGGACAGATGGGGCATAATATTGCGCTGCTGATTGCACTCAGGTTCCAGATGGCGGCGAGATGGGCCGGGTTCCACTATGTATCTGTGAAACACCTGAAATTTGCCTGAACAGCGTTTGATAAGGGAGATGTATGGAGGCAGTGAACTAGTAGTAGATTAAGGTGCTGCAGTTAAAACTATGTTAGTGGATCTTGAGATGGAGCTGCGCTCCGCTGCCAGGCGAGCTTTCGCCAATCCAAGCCCTGTCTCTAGGCTACCCAAAACAGCACGTCTAAGAACCTTTTGTAAAGATCAAGTGTAGTAGCGTTCTATAAGTTTGGGATATGAGCGGGTGAGAGGAAGTAAACAGATGCGCAAGAAGGCTGAAATAATATCCGTAAATGGTAAAAGTTTGCAGTATATTTTGTGCAGTACACAGCAGGGTGGCGAACAAGTAACAAGTTTGATGTGGAATGCCCTGTATAGCTCTTGGGCGGTGTGCCTTTTATCGCTACGTCAGCAGTTTGAGCAACGCCTGCTGGCGCTTAGCGACGGCACTGCGTCGTGCCTAGAGCTACCGACTGATGGCGCCATGCCCAGGATGGTAATTCGGAGGAGGAGGAGGTGGGAGGAAGGTGGGCAGGGGAGGAGGTATAGGTAGGCCTTTGGACGTGACCAAGGTAGGCCCGCCGCAATCCTCGGCGTCGGCAGTATATGACCAGGCCCCAGGTCAGACTCGGTCCAGCCTACCAAGTTAAGTGTAGTGCGTTCGTTATAAGTTGGGATTATGGCGGGTGAGGGGAATGTAAACAGATGCGCAAGAAGCGCTAGAAATATTCCGTAAATGGTTAAAAGTTTGCAGTATATTTGTGGATTACACAGCAGTGTAATCAACAGATGCGCAAGAAGCGCTGAAATAATGATCGGTTAATCAATACAAAGTTTGCCAGTAATTAGTGATAACACGAGCAGGGGGTGGCGACACAAGTAAACAACTTGATGTGGAATCCATGACAGCACCCAAATTTCTGCCTGACCACCTCGTTTGATAAGGGACGAAGTATGGGCAGCTATATGGCACGCTTTTGGATGGTAGGCAATGGAGACAACGTGTGGAGGCATGCTATGGAAGGACAAAATTTAATTTGGATAGTGCCTGTATGTGCAGTCCAAAAAATTTTCAAAACCAGAGGAGCAGGTAGGTGGCCCTTACCATAAAAAATGGAATAGATTGAGTGCACTGTAGTGGAAGTCCAAAAAAGTTATTTCAAACCAGAGGAGCAGGTAGGGTGGCCCTCACAGAAAATGAAATAGATTGAGTGTTCGTATGTGGCAGTCCAAAATAAGTTTTCAAACCAGAGGAGCAGGTAGTGGGCCCCAGAAAGGAAATTGAATAGATTGGTGCCTGTATGTGGCCGTCCCAAAAATTGTTTAAACACAGAGGGACCGGGTAGGTGCCCTCCAGAAAAGTTAAATGCATAAAGTAATACGCTAGAGCCAGTGGGCCCTTGTCAAAAATAGCCAATTGTCCTATGCTTATTGTACCAAAAGCGGAGGAGAAGGAGGGAAAATGAGGAGGAGGAGTGCATAAATTATCAGGTTGAGCTCTCTCAGGTTCTTCTCCAAGAAGGTTCCTCATGTGAGTCCTGGCTTGGTCTCTTCTAGCCCTTGGTCTGCCTCTGGGAGATGTCCCACCCTAATGGTGAGAGACTTCCTCCCATGTAAGAATGGAAGGGCGTCGGATCGCCAAGCGCGCTTCATACTTTTTTTTTTTTTTTTTAATATTCAGCCGGGGCTACAGCGACGTGTTGACGCACACACTGTCACCAGGGGTTATTCTCCTTTGTATGTGTTTATCATCCCTCCTCAGACAACTGTGAGAGTATGTGTCTTCTCATGGAGCTCAATAACTCATTTACAAGTGTTCTAGGCCGAATGTCTCTGTGTGATTCCATCCTCCACCTAGAGAATGTGTATAAGGGATGGTTATTGTTGTCTCTTCCCCTGGTTCTGTAGGCCTTTCCCATGTTCTGTGAGAGTATCGGTCAATATTACAACTTTGATGATTAAATCTTATATCTGATATGTATTACATCACCACAGCCTCAGCGTACATATTGTCCTCTAATCACAATTACCCCCAGATCAGATTCATTGTGTCTGTCCAGTTTTTCTATCTTGGGAGCGTTGACGTGTATGTATGAAGTGTTTGCGCCATTTTGTGTTGCGGATGGTAAGATTGGAACTGCTGTAACTTTCCATAGCAGCGCCGATTGCCCTGAATAAATGAACAGGGTGAACGCGTTGCTGTGACTAACTTATCCGGCAAACCTGACAGGAAGAGGAAAACTGCAACAGGGCAGATGACACCACTTGTATATATTGGGTCAATGTTATCATCTTATTCCCACAGTTGATGAATGTTGCCAATTTTCTCTGACCTCAGAATATATTGTAGAAGGACATTGGTATTGTGTATATTACGGCTCGAGAGTTCTTCTTTCATGTCCAGATTTTGGGTACCACTTTCAGACAATTATACTTTTCGAGTCGAATGAACCGACAAGATGGTGCCAAATGATGTCAAAGATACCAGAATAGTGTTACCACGGTAATTAATGTGATCTGCCCTAATCATCATTGTATCAAACCCCATCTCCAACCTAGGATTCTGGACCGATAAGATAAAGTCTTTTGTGTGGGATCTTGTTCAGATCTGCACCGTAGATGCAGCAAACGATGTATGGTCTCTGCATCATACTAATCTCCTTGTTGTGTTCTCAAACAGTTCTATCAGCCGTTATTCGCTGCCATTTCCCATAAGCCCCAATAACTTATCATCACAGACGTAACATACAAGCCTTCACAGATTCTTCAGCTAAAAATACATGACACATAACATAAAATGTCACTATATACTGTATCAAACAAATACACAGAGAAAACAAACACACAGCGCGGCCTCCTCTTCATGCCTCTCATGGGGACCCAGTAATGGGACACCACACCAAAAATCCCATAGAAATGAGGAACTCCGGATTAGAATATTCAGTTAAAAGCACAAAAAATGATTTGACTGGTTACAAGTCAACTAATCCACAAGAATAGCAGAGCGTCAGCGTTTTAGGGAGCACTCGTTCTTCGCCCCATGACATGTTGTTCAGAATGTGGAAAATATTTTGCTGATAAATCAAGTCTTGTTCAGCATGAGAGAATTCACACAGGGGAGAAACCGTTTTCATGTTCAGAATGTGGAAAACGTTTTAATTGGAAAACAAATCTTGTTCAGCATGAGAGAATTCACACAGGAGAGAAGTCATTTTCATGTTCAGAATGGGGAAAAGTTTTACTCATAAATAAGTCTTGTCAGCATGAGAGAATTCACACAGGGGAGAAACCGTTTTCATGTGCAGAATGGGCAAAGTTTTCTCAAAAAACAAGTCTTGTTCAGCATGAGAGAATTCACACAGGGGAGAACCGTTTTCATGTGCAGAATGTGCAAATGTTTTATCAAAACACGTCTGTTCAGCCTGAGAGAATTCACACAGGGGAGGAAACCGTTTTTTTCTTTTAGAATGTAAAAAATGTTTTAGTCAGAAATCAGACCTTGATGAAACATGAGAGAATTCACACAGGGGAGAAACCGTTTTCATGTTCAGAATGTGGCAAATGTTTTACTCAAAAAACACGTCTTGTTCAGCATGAGAGAATTCACACAGGGGAGAAGCCGTTTTCATGTTTAGAATGTAAAAAATGTTTTAGTCAGAAATCAGACCTTGTGAAACATGAGAGAATTCACACAGGGGGAAGACCGTTTTCTGTTCAGAAATGTGGCAAATGTTTTATAAGAAATCAAATCTTGTGATACATGAAAGAGTTCATACAGGGGAGAAGCCGTTTTCATGTTCAAAATGTGGAAAATGTTTTACTCATAAATCAAGTCTTGTTAAGCATGAGAGAATTCACACAGGGGATAAACCGTTTTCATGTTCAGAATGTGGAAAATATTTTGCTGATAAATCAAGTCTTGTTCAGCATGAGAGAATTCACACAGGGGAGAAGCCGTTTTCATGTTCAGAATGTGGCAAATGTTTTACTCAAAAAACAAGTCTTGTTCAGCATGAGAGAATTCACACAGGGGAGAAACCGTTTTCATGTTTAGAATGTAAAAAATGTTTTAGTCAGAAATCAGACCTTGTGAAACATGAGAGAATTCACACAGGGGAGAAGCCGTTTTCATGTTCAGAATGTGGCAAATGTTTTACTAAAAAAACAAGTCTTGTTGTACATGAGAGAACTCACACAGGGGAGAAACCGTTTTCATGTTTAGAATGTGAAAAATGTTTTAGTAAGAAATCAAATCTTGTTCAGCATGAGAGAATTCACACAGGGGAGAAACCATTTTCAAGTCTTTAAGTGTTAAGATATGTAACGCCATTTTGTCTGTGTCTTGTAATTTATATATACTCATCCTCTTCTCCACTAAATAACAGGATTGCTTAAGACATCTTGGCCTGTAGGAGACGTTCCACAGGACACACATAAATGTTTGTAAATAGAGACCCCGGAAGCTCAGGATGTGGGAATCTGGTTCTTGATTTGAAATGTGATACTTGACATTGATAAATGGATGTGGCCAAGGATTTGTTGTGGGAGTGGTCATTCTATTCTGGTGAATGACGATCCAGATGGTCTGTATTTATGTCCAGTTTATGGGTCCAATAACAATAAATGAACAATGAATTCCTACGACAAGATGTTGCCAAATACATCAATGATGTTTTCAATATATTATTATGTGTGATTTTATTTGTTATTTCTAATTTTATGTAACATTTCCGCACTAACCTTGAACCCTCCTTGTACTGAAAGGACATAAAATAATGATGCACAGAGGTCTCGCTAGTTCTCCGTGGCTACAACATATTTCGGTTGTTTCAATGTTATCGGACGACACAATTATTTATTTAATTACTCTCTGCCTGATAATTGAACTTCTCTGACACCTCCATCGTCCAACACAGGAACAAGCTCCAAAGCTTAAAACAGAGGTTCCCCCCTGATGGACACTTCTCTCCTGATGATCAATTTACTTTGAGGGTTGGCAGGATAAATGGTTATTTTTGCTGCACAGCTAGTTTGGTGTTTAGTCGCAAAAATAGCTGTGTTTTTTATATCCTTGTTGATCCTCTTGTGGCTAATTTGTGAGGTGTCTTTGCCATAATATTGGTGTTTTTCCGACACTTACAACTTGTTATTTTTTTGGCCACTTGTGATTCAGAGACTTGTTTTGGGCGCAATATTTGTTGGAAAATGAGAGCAGCTAAAAGCTAGTCTAGGGAGGGTAAATAGATTGCACATGTATTCAAAAAGTGGATGTATGGTTTTAATTGTGCTTCAAAGGCTTAATCAAAATGCATCTCAGCTGCATAACGATAAATTGTTGATATACAGTTTCGTAACTGAACAGATGAATCACTAACAAAGATAATGGGGCAGATTTACTTACCCGGCCCATTCGCGATCCAGCGGCGCGTTCTCTGCGGTGGATCGGGTCGGCCGGATTCACTAAGGTAGTTCCTCCGGTCCCACCAGGTGGCGCTGCTGCGCTGAAGTTCCCCGGAATGCAACTGATTACACCGGCCTATTCCTAGTGAAGTAGCGCGAGTCTCGCAACAACTTTTTTTTAAATCCGTCGGTTTTCGTTCGGCCACGCCCCCTGATTTCCGTCGCATGCGGCGCCGATGCGCCACAATCTAGCGTTGCCGCCAAAATCCCGGGCAATCAGGGACATCGGCGCATCGAAATATTCGGGTACACGTCGGGAAACGCAAATCGGCCCTTAGTAAATGACCCCCATAGAGTTAGGTTGCAGAAATGTAGAGGTACAGGACCCTTGAGGGTGTAGCGGTGCAAGTATTAGGTTGTAGGAATGCAGGAACAGTGGTAAGGGGAAATAGGGGGCAGAGATATAGAGGTTGTAGTTACAGAAATGTAGGGGTGCAAAGATGTAGATGAATGAAATATAAAGCTTTAAATATGTACAGAATGGGGTCATTCTCTTAGTCCGGACATTTTTCTGTTTTCTTCTGCTTTTGGAATTGTTTGATTTTCTTAGGGATGAAATCTCAGCAGCTGACTTTTTTTCTGAGTCTTTAGATATATCAGATGCTAGACTGAAAAATTCTGTTGCTGTGATGTTGCTAAGCGATTGGAGTGGCTTATTTTGGTGCAAAAATGCAAATGCACCAAACACAGTTGCAAATATAGAGAAAAAAAATAAAGTTAAATTACCCAATGTGTTTTCCTCTGAAAGTTTACACAGATGTTTTACCGAGAATCCACACAGTAGAGAAGCTGTTTTGTGCTTTCAGAATTGATGCTGAAATCAGAAATAGTTTGAAATAAAACAAATGTAGAAATTTTATAAATATTTTATATCTTTCAGATTTCATAAACTTTTTTGTTACCTACCCTATTATCCACCCAGGAGATGACGTTACCGAGCTCAGGGGAAATCTGATTCTTCAGATATTAAAGCTGTTGATTGTAGGATCACACAAAAACATCTAAAGAAACAACAGCAGAAATTTACCCTCAGAACATTCCTTTTATCAATCTATCATCTGATCCT
>CM033648.1:91061466-91079387 GCA_019512145.1 Engystomops pustulosus
GAAGAACCAAGAAGAGAGAAAGAAGAAAGAGAAAGTAACAAGAAAACCGTTTTCATGTTCAGAATGTGGAAAACGATTTTAATTGGAGAAAAAACAATGTCAGTTCAGGAGAGAGAGGAATTAGCGAAGGCTAATCAGAAGCATGAGAAGTCCATTTTCATGTTCAGAATGTGGAAATGTTTTTACTCATAAAACTAAGGTCTTGGTCAGCAGAGAGAATTCACACAGGGGAAGAAACCGTAGGGGAGAAACCGTTTCATGTTCAGAATGTGGCAATGTGTCTCAAAAAACAAGTCTTGTTCGCATAGAGAATTCACACAGGGGAGAAATCGTTTTCATGTGGCAAAGTGGAAAAATGTTTTAATAGGGAAACACATCTTGTTCAGCATGAGAGATTCAACAGGAGAGAAGTCCATTTTCATGTCAGAATGTGGAAAATGTTTTACTCATAAATTAAGTCTTGTTCAGCATGAGAGAATTCACACAGGGGAGAAACCGTTTTCATGTTCAGAATGTGGCAAATGTTTTACACAAAAAACGCGTCTTGTTCAGCATGAGAGAATTCACACAGGGAGAAAGCCGTTTTTCATTTAGAATGTAAAATGTTTTAGTCAGAAATCAGACCTTGTGACACATGAGAGAATTCACACAGAGGAGAAAGCCGTTTTCATGTTCAGAATGTGCAAATGTTTTACTCAAAAACAGTCTTGTACGCATGAGAGAATTCACACAGGGGGAGAAACCGTTTTCATGTTCAGAATGTGGCAAAATGTTTTACACAAAAACCGTCTTGTTCAGCATGAGAGAATTACACACAGGGGAGAAGCCGTTTTCATGTTTAGAATGAAAAAATGTTTTAGTCACAATCAGACCTTGTGAAACATGAGAGAATCACACAGGAGAGAAAGCCGTTTTCATGTTCAGAATGTGGCAATGTTACTCAAAAACAAGTCTTGTCAGCATGAGAGAATTCACACAGGGGAGAAACCGTTTTCATGTTTAGAATGTGAAAATGTTTTATAAGAAATCAATCTTGTTCACCAGAGAGAACTCACAGGGGAGAAACCATTTCAAGTCTTTAAGTGTTAGATATGTAACGCCATTTTGTCTTGTCTTGTAATTTATATATACTCATCCTCTTCTCCACTAAATAACAGGATTGCTTAAGTCATCTTGGCCTATAGGAGACATTCCACAGGCCACACTTAAATGTTTGTAAATAGAGACCCCGGAAGCTCAGGATGTGGGAATCTGGTTGTCAATTTAATATGTAATACTTAACATTGATAAATGGATGTAGCCAAGGATTTGTTGGGGGGCGGTCATTCTATTCTGGTGAATGACGATCCAGATGGTCTGTATTTATGTCCAGTTTATGGGTCCAATAACAATAAAATAAACTTTAGCTGAATTCCTACAACAAGATGTTGCCAAATACATCAATGATGTTTTCAATATATTATTATGTGTGATTTTATTTGTTATTTCTAATTTTATGTATTGAACTATGCAGTAACATTTCCGCACTAACCTCCTAACCCTCCTTGTACTGAAAGGGCATAAAATAATGATGCACAGAGGTCTCGCTAGTTCTCCGTGGCTACAACATATTTCAGTTGTGTCAATGTTATCGGACGACACAAATATTTTTTATTACTCTCTGCTGATAATTGAACTACTCTGACACCTCCATCGTCCAACACAGGAACAAGCTCCAAAGCTTAAAACAGAGGTTCCCCCAGATGGACACTTCTCTCCTGATGGTTGATTTAAGCCCCTTCCACACTGGCGTTTTTCACGCGCGAGTTCTGCGCGTGCATTTGACGCGCAGAACTTGCATTGCACTCTGTCCCATTGTATTCAATGGGTCTTTCTAATAGCGTTGGTTTTCACGCGCGTGCTTGCGTTCGTTTTCACGCGTGTCAAAATCGCAGCATGCTCTACTTTTGCGTGTCACGCGCGTTTTTCACGCCCCATTCAAGTCTATGGAGATGCATCAAGAACGCATTGCACTCGCAATCATTGCAAGTGCAATGCGAGTGCAATGCGTTTTAAACGTAGGGTTGCTAGGTGACCAGAATAACAGTATTTCCCCTGCTCGCGAACGACATAATTTAATTAAAAAAACACAATGAAGAACAGTGAAGAATAGAATAAAAACAGTGAACACAGGAACACAGTGAACACAGGATCATTTAAAGAAAACACAGTGAGAACACAGTGCAGAATAGATTACAGATGTTCGGCACATCTGCTTACTTGTGGGGAGATACGGCGGACACGTGCGCCCAATAGCATGTGAAGAACAATATATATGGTGAAGAACACATTGCAATGTATTTATTTTCACCAATAATATTGTTCTTCACATGCTATTTTGGGCGCACCGTTCCGCGCGTATCTCCCCACAAGTAAGCAGATGTGCCGAACATCTGTAATCTATTCTGCACTGTGTTCTGCACTGTGTTTTTCTCTTAAATGATCCTGTGTTCACTGTGTTCACTGTTTTTATTCTATTCTTCACTGTTCTTCACATCTGCTAACTTGTCGGGAGATAATATACACGGGGAACAGTGAAGAAAAGATCGCAGATGTTTGCAACTTATCAGAAGACATTATTTTTCAATTAAATAACACATTTTAATCCCAAACCATGGTCCCTTTGAAAAATGATCGAGTCTCCCATTGACTCGCGCGTGAAAAATGCGGCGAAAACGCAAAAAAAACGCTAACAACACGCGCGTGAAAAACGCAAAAACGCTAATTACTCCAAGGAAAAATGGAACAAAAACGCAGCCAAAAACGTCAGTTTTTCACGCATTGCACCCTGACGTGAAACGCAACGCTAGTGTGGAAGGGGCCTTACTTTGAGGGTTGGCAGGATAAATGGTTATTTTTGCTGCACAGCTAGTGCAGGTGTTTAGTCGCAAAAATAGCTGTGTTATTTTATATC
This sequence comes from Engystomops pustulosus, assembly GCA_019512145.1. Lineage (NCBI taxonomy): Eukaryota > Metazoa > Chordata > Amphibia > Anura > Leptodactylidae > Engystomops > Engystomops pustulosus. Next base: position 91,064,420 of record CM033648.1, read on the forward strand.
CTTGTTGATCCTCTTGTGGCTAATCTGTGAGGTGCCTTTGCCATAATATTGGTGTTTTTCCGACACTTACAACTTGTTCTTTTTTTGGCCACTTGTGATTCAGAGACTCGTTTTGGACGCAATATTTGTTGGAAAATGAAAGCTGCTATAAGCTAGTCTAGGGAGGGTAAATAGATTGCACGTGTATTCAAAAAGTGGATGTATGGTTTTAATTGTGCATTCAAAGGCTTTAGATCAAAAGGCATCTCAACTGCATAACAATAAATTTTGATATGCAGTTTCATAACTGAACAGATGAAAGTCACTAACAAAGATATAGGGGGTCATTTACTAAGGGCCGAATTGCGTTTTTACGGCGGGTTTGACGAATTTTACCATTTTGCGCCGATTTTCCCTGAATTGCCCTGGGATTTTGGCGCACGTGATCGGATTGTGGTGCATCGGCGCCACCATGCACGTGATGGAAATCAGGGGGCATGGCCGTAAAAAAACCCGACGGAAAAACCGCCGCATTTTTTTAAAAAAAGTGTCGCTTGACGCGCGCTTACCTGCACCCAGGGTAGGAAGGTGAACTCCAGTGCATTCCGATGGACTTCAGCGCAGCAGCGACACCTGGTGGATGTCAGAGGAACTACCTTAGTGAATCCCGGCAGAACCCGAATCCTCCGCAGAGAACGCGCCGCTGGATCGCAAATGGACCAGGTAAGTAAATCTGCCCCATAGAGTTATAGGGTTGCAGAAATGTAGAGGTACAGGAACCTTGAGGTGTAGCGGTGCAAGTATTAGGTTGTAGGAATGCAGGAACAGTGGTAAGGGGAAATAGGGGGGCAGAGATATAGAGGTGTAGAGTTACAGAAATGTAGGGGTGCAAAAGATGTAGATGAAATGAAATATAAAGCTTCAAATATGTACAGAATAAGGGTCACTCATCTTTAGTCCGGACATTTTTCTGTTTTCTTCTGCTTTTGGAATTGTTTGATTTATCTTAGAGGATGAAATATCAGGCAGCTGAGTTTTGTGACTTTTTTTCTGGAGTCTTTAGATATATCAGATGCTAGACTGAAAAATTCTGTTGCTGTGATGTTTTTCTAAGCGATTGGAGTGGCTTATTTTGGTGCAAAAATGCAAATGCACCAAAACAAGTTGCAACTATAGGAGAAAATAAAAATAAAATCCTAAGTTAAATTACCCCAATGTGAAAGATGTTTTTAGTTTGCATGATGTTTTACCGAGAATCCACACAGTAGAGAAGCTGTTTTGTGCGTTCAGAATGTGATGCTGAAATCAGAAATAGTTTGAAATAAAACAATTATGTAGAAATTTTTATAAATATTTATATCTTCACAGATTTCATAAACTTTTTTGTTACCTACCCTGTTATTCCCAGGAGATGACGTTAGCCGGAGCTCAGGGGAAAATCTGATATCTTCAGATATTAAAGCTGATGATTGTAGGATCACACAAGATACATATCTAGAAAACAGCAGAAATGATTTACCCTCAGACCTTCATTGCAACAATCTATCACCTGGTTCTATTACATTGGACACTTCTTCTGATACATCACAGACTAATGGTCACAAAAGAAGCCACCACAGAGCAGCCGAGCATCTAAGAGCTGCAACCAGGAAGACATTTTCATGTTTAGAATGTGACAAATGTTTTACTCCTCACACATCAGAAAATTCACACAGAGGAGAAGCCGTTTTCATGTTCAGAATGTGGAAAATGTTTTAGTCAGAAATCAGATCTTGTTAAACATGAGAGAATTCACACAGGGGAGAAGCAGTTTGTGTAAACAATGTGACAAATGTTTTGCAATGAAATCCCATCTCTAAACACGTCTCTCACACAGGAAAAAGGCATCTTGATGTTAAAAATGTGACAAACATTTCACTTTGATGAAAAACTTTTTACATATTAGAGGAGCCACAAGGGGAGAAGTCTTGTTGTTATTGAACATCTGCATTTGTAATTGAGTTTGATGTTGTGTTGTATGAGATGCAATAACCAATAAACTTCAGACTGAATTAGAGAACTTCTATTATATAACACAATCAGAAAAAGAGAAAAATGTGGAGGAGCTCGGATAAAGGATCAGCTGATGTTTTATCATATACAGGTGTTTGATAAATTTCCCCCTGTATAACTAAAGCCTATGGTGACTAAACATATGGGAGACCCTGATCGGATCTCAGCCCCATAGAGGTCTATAACACCTGCATACACCACACCATGGCTGAACTGGGCGGCTGCTCCACATGATATAGGAAATGTCCCATATAATGCTTTCCATGAAGCACACACCCCTCCTGCATTAATACAAGTGCATAAGGCCTATGGAACCAATGCACACAAAACATAATGGGGACCGATATCCAGCCAAAAATTTTATCAGTCCCCGTAGATGTCTATTTTGTCCAGTCACGGTGGGGTCAGCATACGTTGAATCACCGCACCATGACCGGGCAAAGAAATGTCCTATATTCTGCTGTATTCCGGTGCCAGTCCTGCACTTCTCTATTGAGAGGGGTCTGCTCACCCATCTTCTCTTCAGCAGGGGGCCGTACGTTTGCCCATGCTATGCTGCACATACTTTAACATAAAAAATGATACCCTCATCTGTCAGAAGCAAGAATTACTATTTCAGGCCATGCATCTTTTTATTTTTCATTTTAAAGACACAATTTAGTTTTCATCCTTACAATTAACCCTTCAATGACCACTGTATCAGGTTTTTACAGTGTCAGAGGCCCATAGAGTTATAGGGTTGCAGAAATGTAGAGGTACAGGAACCTTGGGGTGTAGCGGTGCAAGTATTAGGTTGTAGGAATGCAGGAACAGTGGTAAGGGGAAATAGGGTGGCAGAGATATAGAGGTGTAGAGTTACAGAAATGTAGGGGTGCAAAGATGTAGATGAAATGAAATATAAAGCTTCAAATATGTACAGAATGGGGGTCATTCATCTTTAGTCTGAACATTTTTCTGTTCTCTTCTGCTTTTGGAATTGTTTCATTTATCTTAGAGGATGAAATATCAGGCAGCTGAGTTTTGTGACTTTTTTTCTGGAGTCTTTAGATATATCAGATGCTAGACTGAAAAATTCTGTTGCTGTGATGTTTTTCTAAGCGATTGGAGTGGCTTATTTTGGTGCAAAAATGCAAATATTTTGGTGCAAATTGGTGCAAACAAGTTGCAAATACAGGCAGTCCCCGGATTATGTACAAGATAGGTTCTATAGGTTTGTTTTTAAGTTGAATTTGTATGTAAGTCGAAACTGTATATTTTATAATTGTAGATCCAGATAAAATTTTTTTGGTCTCTGTGACAATTGGATTTTAAAAATGTTGGGTTGTCATAAGAACCAGGATTAGTAATAAAGCTTAATTACAGACGCCTGTGATAACTGTTATAGCTGATTATGGTAGCCTAGGAGTAAAGTACAGGAAATTACCAATATCCAGGGGACCGCAATCTTTACTATGGTTGCGGGCGGGAGTCTTTTCATGAAATTGCCCTGGGAGGTGTTTTGCGCCGTGTGATCTGATTGTGCGTGCCTACGTACCACCAGCCCACGATAGAATCGGGGGCGTGGGCCGGTAAAAGAAAAAACCCAACGGATTACATCGGAAAAACCGCAAGCGCCTTTTTTAAAAACAGTTTCGCTTTGACAGGCGCTTACCCTGCACCCAGGGTAGACCTTTACTCCAGTGCATCTCCGGACTGTCAGTCGCAGTCTACGAAACTGGTGTATGTCAGCGGACTACCTTATGAATCGCAACGCAGAACCCAGAATATCCTCCACCACATAGAACTGACGCGCCGGAGAATCGCGATGACCGGGTATGTTAATCTGCCCCTAGGTTTATAGGGTATAGAGGTGTATATGTACAGAGAATGTGAGGGTGCAAAGATGAAATGAACATCTAGCTGTACATATGTACATAATGGGGGTCTCAGTTTCCTCTTTAGTACCGGACATTTTTCTGTTTTTTCTTTCCTTTCCTTTGCTTTGGTCACTTCTGCTTTTTGGATTGTTATTTCTGTACTCTTATAGGATCATCTCAGGCGCTGAGTATTGACTTTTTTTTTCTGGAGTCTTCTAGGATATATCAGCATGCGTAGACTGAACGAGTTCTGTTGCTGTGATGTGGTTTTTTCCTAAGGCGATTGTAGCGGGCTTTTTGGTTCGCAAAATTCTAATATTTTTTGAAGCAAATTGAGCAAACTTATGCAAATACAGGCAGTCCCCGATTTACTCCCAAGATATGTTTCTATAGGTTTTTTGTTTTTAATTGAAATCTATGTATGTAAGACGGTTCGAACTTGCTATTTTATATTTAGATCCAGATAAATTTTTTTGGTCTCCCCCCCCTGTGACATGAATTGATTTTAAAAATGTTTGGGCAGTTGCATAATAACCGGGATTATAATAAAGCTTAATTACATACTTAACGCCTGTGGATAAACTGTTAATCTATTATCGTAGCCTAGGAGTAAAGTACAGGAAATTACCAATATCCAGGGGACCGTTGTAACTAGGGGTCGTATGTAAGTCGGGTGTTCTTAAGTAGGGGACCGCCTGTATAGGAGAATATAAAAATAAAATCCTAAGTTAAATTACCCCAATGTGAAAGATGTTTTACTCTGAAAGTTTACAAGATGTTTTACCAAGAATCCACACAGTAGAGAAGCTGTTTTGTGCGTTCAGAATGTGATGCTGAAATCAGAAATAGTTTCAAATAAAACAATTATGTAGAAATTTTTATAAATATTTATATCTTTGCAGATTTCATAAACTTTTTTGTTACCTACCCTGTTATTCCCAGGAGATGACATTAGCCGGAGCTCAGGGGAAAATCTGATATCTTCAGATATTAAAGCTGATGATTGTGGGGTCACACAAGATACATGTATAGAAAACAGCAGAATGAATTTACCTTCAGACATTCCTTTTAATCAATCTATCATCTGATCCTATTACATTGGGCATCTATTCTGATACATCACAGACTAATGGTCACAAAAGAAGCCACCACAGAGAAGCCGAGCATCTAAGAGCTGCAACCAGGAAGACATTTTCATGTTCTGAATGTGACAAATGTTTTACTTTTAAACGGAATCTCCTCACACATCAGAAAATTCACACAGGGGAAAAGCCGTTTTCATGTTCAGAATGTGGCAAATGTTTTATTCAAAAATCACATTGTGCCCAACATGAGAGAATTCACACAGGGGAGAAGCCGTTTTCATGTTCAGAATGTGGCAAATGCATTACTCAAAAATCAACTCTTGTTCAACATGAGAGAATTCACACAGGAGAGAAGCCGTTTTCATGCTCAGAATGTGGAATATGTTTTATTATTAAATCAAATCTTGTGAAACATATAAGAGTTCATACAGCATAGAAGCCGTTTTCATGTTTAAAATGTGAGAAATATTTTATTCATAAACACACAGTAGAGAAGCTGTTTTGTGCGTTCAGAATGTGATGCTGAAATCAGAAATAGTTAGAAATAAAACAATTATGTAGAAATTTTTATAAATATTTATATCTTTGCAGATTTCATAAACTTTTTTGTTACCTACCCTGTTATTCCCAGGAGATGACGTTAGCCGGAGCTCAGGGGAAAATCTGATATCTTCAGATATTAAAGCTGATGATTGTGGGATCACACAAAAACATATAGAAAACAGCAGAAAGGATTCACCCTCAGACCTTCATTGCATCAATCTATCATCTGATCCTATTACATTGCGCATCTATTCTGATACATCACAGACTAATGGTCAAAAAAGAAGCCACCACAGAGCAGCCGAGCATCTAAGAGCTGCAACCAGGAAGACATTTTCATGGTCTGAATGTGACAAATGTTTTACTTTTAAACGAAATCTTCTCACACATCAGAAAATTTTTTTGTTACATTAGCCCCTTCACGGAAAATGTTTTACTCAAAGATCAACTCTTGTTCAACATGAGAGAATCCGAATGTTTGCCCATGCTATGCTGCACATACGCTAACATAAAAAATGATACCCTCATCTGTCAGAAGCAGGAATTATTATTTCAGGACATGCATCTTTTTATTTTTCATTTTAAAGACACAATTTAGTTTTCATCCTTACTATTAACCCTTCAATGACCACCCTTCAATGATCAGGTTTTTACAGTGTCAGAGGAAGTTTGCAGGATATCAGGTCCTGTTGGTGCCTGCTGGTTATGTTATCACAGCCAAGTCCCTGCACCAACACCCAGGAATGGAAAAGCTTCAATCCTGTGTATTTAACTCCTTTGAAACCGTAGTCAAACCTGGACTGCAGTGCCTTAGCGGGTGCAGCTAAAGGGCTAATAACAGGTTTACAAGGGTATAAATCGATTTTCCATTGGGGTCTGACCCTGGCATTGACAAGGGTGAAAATTGCAGTAAAAATCCTCAGCATTCTGTATAAATGTGCACACAATAGGGAATGGCTATAGAGATTACAATGCTAGAATGCAAAAATAATGAAAATTAAAAAAAAAATAAAATAACCCCAATTTAGCTATAATTGATATAAAACTTGGTGCCTGCTGGTTATGTTATCACAGCCCAGTCCCTGCACCAACACCCAGGAATGGAAAAGCTTCAATCCTGGGTATTTAACCCCTTTGAAACCGTAGTCAAACCTGGACTGCAGTGCCTTAGTGGGTGCAGCTAAAGGGCTAATAACAGGTTTACAAGGGTATAAATCGATTTTCCATTGGAGTCTGACCCTGGCATTGACAAGGGTGAAAATTGCAGTAAAAATCCACAGCATTCTGTATAAATGTGCACACAATAGGGAATGGCTATAGAGATTACAATGCTGGAATGCAAAAATAATGAAAATTAAAAAAAAAATAAAATAACCCCAATTTAGCTAGAACTGATATAAAACGTAATATACAGTAAAAATCACAAGCAGGTATCAGTTTAGATATCATTGCGTTTCAAACAAAATATGAAAACAGTTATTACAGATGGTGGAACCCCTATGGAACCCAAATGTCTGAAACGCTACTTTTACACCATTTTACATACCATAAAAAATTAATTCAAAAGTAATCAAAAGGTTGCACAGGCATTAAAATGGTAGCAATGAAAACATCAGCTCATTTTTCAGAAAATGACACCTCACACAGCTCCATAAGTATGAAAAAGTTATTAGCGCCAGAAGTTGGCAAAATAGTCTTTTTTTCGTACACATTTGTTTAATTTTTGAAAATGTATTAAAGCACAATAAAACCTGTATAAATCTGGTATCACCGTGATCGTACCGAACCAAAGAATAAATTAGATGTATCGTTTGGAGTCCAGAGTGAAAGTCGTAAAAACTGATCCCACATGAAAGTGCCACAAATGTGGGGTTTTTTTGCCAATTTTAAACACATTTTGATTTTTTTTCCAGCTTCCCAGTACAAGCCATGATATTATAAATAATGTCATGGAGTAGTAAAATTTGTTATGCAGAAAATAAGCCCTCACACAGCTCTCTACACAAAGAAATGTAAAAGAGATGTAAAAAGTTACGGATTTTTAAATGTGGGGGCGAAAAAATGAACAAAAAAAATGCTGCATCCATAAGGGGTTAAGAAATCTTCAAATATATATATGGAAAATGTTTTACTCAAAGATCAACTCTTGTTCAACATGAGAGAATTCACACAGGAGAGAAGCCATTTTCCTGTTCAGAATGTGGAAAATATTTTATTCATCAATCAGATCTTGTGGGACATGAAAGAATTCACACAGGGGAAAACCTGTTTTCATGCTCAGAATGTGGGAAATGTTTTACTAAAAAAAACTAATCTTGTTGTACATGAGAGAATTCACACAGGAGAAAAGGCATTTTCATGATCAGAATGTGGTAAATGTTTTAGTTAGAAAACACAGCTTGTTGAGCATGAGAGAATTCACACAGGGGAGAAATGGTTTTCATATTCAGAATGTGGCAAAGGTTTTAATCATAAAACACACCTTGGTAAACATGAGAGAATTCACACAAGGGAGAAGTCATTTTCATGTTCAGAATGTGGAAAATGTTTTATTACAAAATCAAATCTTGGGAAACATATAAGAGTTCATACAGCATAGAAGCCGTTTTCATGTTTAAAATGTGAGAAATATTTTATTCATGAATCAAATCTTGTTAAACATGAAAGAGTTCACACAGGGGAGAAGCCATTTTCATGTTCAGAATGTGGGAAATGTTTTATTCAGAAATCAGATCTTGTGAAACATGAGAGAACTCACACAGGGGAGAAGCGGGTTGTGTAACAAATGTCTTACAATTAAATCCCATCTCTAAACACGTCTCTCACACAGGAAAAAAAAAAATTTAATGTTAAGAATGTGGCAAACATTTAACTTTGATGAAAAACTTTTTACATATGAGAGGAGCCATAAGGGGAGAAGTCTTGTTCTTATTGAACATCTGCATATGTTGAGTTGTATGAAATGCATTAAACTTGCAATAAACTTCAGATTGAATTAGAGAACTTGTACAATTATGAAACAAAATCAGAATAAGAGAGAAAAATGTGGAGGAGCTCGGATAAAGGATCAGCTGATGTTTTATCATATACAGGTGTTTGATAAATTTCCCCTTGTATAACTAAAGCCTATGGTAACACTAACGAAACTAAGCACCGGCACCAGCTCACCCTGAGCTGGTGCTCGGTGTTTACAGCTTACACCTACCATTTGAAATGGTAGGTTTCCTTTACAGCAAAATAAAACCTGTAGAAATTGGGATCACCTTGATCGTACTGAACCAAAGAATAAAGTAGATGTATCGTTTGGAGTCCAGAGTGAAAGTCGTAAAAACTGATCACACAAGAAAGTGCCACAAATGTGAGGTTTTTTTTGCCAATTTTAATCACATTTTGATTTTTTTCCAGCTTCCCAGTACAAGCCATGATATTATAAATAATGTCATGGAGTAGTAAAATTTGTTATGCAGAAAATAAGCCCTCACACAGCTCTGTACACAAAGAAATGTAAAAGATATGTAAAAAGTTACAGATTTTTAAATGTGGGGGCGAAAAATGAACAAAAAAAATGCTGCATCCATAAGGGGTTAAGAAATCTTCAAATATATATATAAAAAAAAGATCTATCAAGTTAAAAAAAGATCTATCAAGTTATATAGTATACATGTCCCACCTGGGCCCAGTGATTGGTCTATTTTAGTTTTGCCACTAGACACTAGAGGAAATGAATGATAGATTGCGCCTGTCTATTAGATGTTGAGATACCTTTGCTGGTAACTCAGTAAGAGGATCCGCACTGACAAAAGGATCCAAAAACTATATACAATGTATGACCTGCAGGGTATTTATATATAGTGTAATAATCATTAGATGATATTATTCATGTATGGAAATGGTTTACCATCACTGACCTGTGCATTTATATATTCGGCTATATCGTACTCACTCCAACATTGCACTTTAGACCGATCTACATTCCCAGGTAAGTAGAATACTGAAAGGCTGGGGCGTTGCTAGGATGGTAAAAAATCCGGGGGACCGGCCTAATGCAATGCAATACTTATTCCTGTACATAACACCTCACATTTGGTTGTGCCAATAACAACGTTACAGATGGGACATACAGCTACAGAAACACTGGAGAAATCCCTACGTCACCCAGAGATGCCCACACTCTGTCCAGTCATTAGATTAAACAGAATTGTCCTTGTAGAGTTTCTTACAAGATGGCAGCTTAGAGTGGAAAGGGTGGTAACTATGTGGGACACATTTTTGGGGGGTTCTGTGGGGCAAATTACTGGTGGTAACAGTGCAGGGAATATTACTGGGGTTAACTGTGTGGGGCACATTATTGGAGGTGACTGTGTGGGCACATTACTGGAGGTGACTGTGTGGGGCACATTACTGGGGGTGACTGTGGGCACATTACTGGGGGTCACTGTGGGCACATTACTGGGGGTGACTGTGAGGAGATAATGTCATAAAGTAGTAACATTTGTTATGCAGAAAATAAGCTCTCACACAGCTCTGTACACAAAGAAATGTAAAAGGTATGTAAAAAGTTACGGATTTTTAAATGTGGGGGCGAAAAATGAACAAAAAAATGCTGCATCCATAAGGGGTTAAGGAATCTTCAAAATCCAGTGATTGGTCTATTTTACTCTTATTGATGTGACATTGCACTTCATCCCGAGATGGGCTGAGCCCTCTCCATGCAAGGTGGGCCTTTGCTGCATATTGCAGCAAACACCCACCGGTAACACCAGCGATCGGTGACGGTACTGACCTGTAAATGCCCCTGGTAAGGTTTCCGGAGGCCCTAGGGGAGCATGGGCTCAGCCATATTAGATTTGATTACTGCCCCCCTGTAAAGTCATCGGAGGCAGAAATCAGTTGCCAGGACAGCCTTGGGTCATACAAAGATCTGAGGCTGTCTCGTTTTGCGTCCCGTTTTAACTACACAATGCAATAAATAATGTACAAGATCCCCATATACTGCCATACTGTAGTATGGCAGTATATGGTAGGATCAATCAGACAACCTAGGGTTAAAGTAACCTAGGGGGTCTTAAAAATAGTAAAGTAAAAAAAAAAGCTATATTAAAAAACCTAATAATTCAAATCACCCCTTTTTCACTAGAAGTCATATTAATATAAATAAACAGTAAAGATCATAAACACATTAGGTATTACCGCATTCGAAAATGCCCAATCTATCATAATATAATACTGGTTTTGTCACTGCGTTTAACTCCGTAATGGAAAATAGTGCCCAAAACCGCAAATGGCACTTTTTTGCCATTTTGAAAAATATAAAAAATTCAATAAAAAGTGATCAAAAGGATGCACCGTCCTAATAATAGAATCATTGAAAACTTCATCAAAAGTCACAAAAAATAACACCACCCACAGCTCTATACACTAAATCATGAAAAAGTTATTAGCGCCAGAAAAGGGCAAAATGAAGAAATTTTTTTTGTACAGGTTTTAATTTTTGTACATGTATGAAGACATTATAAAACCTATAAAAATGTGTTATCTCAGTGATCGTACTGACCCACATAATGAAGTAGTCCTGTCATTGGGGCACACAGTGAAAGCTGTAAAATCCAAGCCCACAAGAAAATGGTGCAAATGCATTTTTCATCATTTTCACTGCATTCAAAAAAAATTTTCTGCTTCCCAGTACATGGCATAGAATATTACAAACCGTCACTATGAAGTGCAATTTGTTATGCAGAAAACAAAGCAAAACAGAGCTCTTTACATGGAAAAATAAAAAAAGTTATTGCTTTTTAAAAGTGGGGAGTAAAAAATGGAAAGGCAAAAACAAAAAAGGTTGTTAGAGGATTCACATTATTCTTCCTCATATCATCAATCTGGGGGATTTTCCTTTGTATAAAAAGAAACATTGAACAGATTGACCCTTTCCTTATCTCCCTACAGCATGAACCCATGTTATTCCTTATCTCCCTCCACCATGACCCCATGATATTCCTCATCTCCCTCCACCATGACCCCAGGTTATTCCTCATCTCCCTCCACCATGACCCCAGGTTATTCCTCATCTCCCTCCACCATGACCCCATGTTGTTGCTCAGAGGTTGGCACTTTCAGTTTCTAGTTTCTTGTCGCTTTTATAATTGGGAAATAATTTTTGGCTTATTTTTGTTTTCTTTCTGTCTCTATTTTTGCTGCCTTTCTTTGTTGTTTACAGAATGTACTTTTTGCTCTAGTACAAAGTTAATCGATACGGCTTTGCTTCCATCATTTTTTTTTTCATAAAGCGCTTGTGTGCATGGAACCCTTTATTTAATTTAATTTAAAAAATCTAAGTCGTCTATATGCTACAAAACTTCAAATCTATAGTTTATGAAGGAATTTATGTTTAAAAAGTTAAGAAATAAAAATGTTCCTTTTATTTTAGGGCATCAGATACAATCTTGAAATTTCAAGACGCCACAGAATTTAGATAATTGATGCTAATTAATGAGATCAGACACCAGAATTTATGTTTTAAATTTAACAAATGTATTTTTCATTGTATTTTTTGTTTTACTTTTTACTTTAAAAGGGTGATAATGTTTTATTTTAGATAATGTAAACTCGGAAAAAGAGTCTTTGTCACTTTGCCAATGTTTAAGAGTTAAGATATGACAAATATATTGAAGAATTAAAAAGTCATATAAGAAATTAAAAGTTTTACAATATTTTGTAGTAAAAATGTTGGCAATGCCAATCATAGTATGTACTTGACTGTATAATACAGTTATAAAAAAGCAAGACTTTGAAATACAAATGTTACTAACAAAAGTTTACTATACAGCACCAATACTGATTTTGTGACTGGAAAGAAATTCTAAAAATGTTTACTAAAATTATTTAAAAAATAAAAGCACATCTCAATATTTGATTGGACATAAAAAGCACTTGATTGTATGATATTCTTCTGCTCCCTGAAGCCATTTCCAGGACAGGGCAGTCCCATGGTCATTGGAGACGCCTTGTCTGCATGGATTTGCATTCCCTATTGTTCAGGATGTGGAATCAGTAGGGAATCACAGGGCAACATTTCACCTAGTAAAGATTTGCAAATGAAGTTATCTAGTTTCATCAGAAAGACACATCCTGGCCTTTCTTTGGTGGGAAGGGATAATAAACCCATAACAAAGGAGAACACTTAAAACAAAGCACTCTTAAACAATAAGCCTGGCTGATAAGGAAGTGGGACCAACACCCTTCATTTACATGGGGGAGGTTGTTGGGACAAAAGGTGGCAGACCAAGAGGTATAAGAAACCCAAGCACAACTCACATGAGGAGAACTTCTTGGTGGAAGATCTTACTGGAGGAGCTTGGACTGAGACACAGAATGGAGAGAGAACAGATCCAGATATGTGCAGAGGATGGAGCCTGGGAAGGAGGACATGACGCTGGTGCCAGGGACCCCCAGGATGGTGAGTACTCTACCACATTATTTCTGCCTATATCCACTACCACAAAATAGGGGACATTTATATAGCCTTTGAAACGGAAAAATAGCGATAGTGCCGCCACATTTTTGGTGTTTATCTGACTCTCATGACTTGTTCTATTTATGGTATAGAAAGGCGGACAAGGAGAGACCAAAAAGCGCTCATAGAGTAGTAAAGTCGTAGGCTCTGGTGCTGTTTAGGAGAGGTGGAGAGAGGCTCACCGGATTTGGTTGTGCTATAGTAGGCACAACTCTAGTGAAGGTGAACAAGTTGGTATTTCCTGGTGCTGCCTATGGACAAGGGTCGTCGAGACACGGTTGCCAAACCGGTCTCAGGGCGTAGTCAGAAGGTTCGGAAGGGTACTTGTCTTAGGTCGGCGCACACAGATACGTCAAATGCACAAGATGGATCCAATAAAGGGGGTATTTTTATTCGGTATCTTAGGAACACAACGCGTTTCGGAGTCTAATATGACTCCTTTATCAAGTGGGTAGATACTGTTTTAACTACACAATGCAATAAATAATGTACAAAATCCCCATATACTGCCATACTGTAGTATGGCAGTATATGGTAGGATCAATCAGACAACCTAGGGTTAAAGTAACCTAGGGGGTCTTAAAAATAGTAAAGTAAAAAAAAAAGCTATATTAAAAAACCTAATAATTCAAATCACCCCTTTTTCACTAGAAGTCATATTAATATAAATAAACAGTAAAGATCATAAACACATTAGGTATTACCGCATCCGAAAATGCCCAATCTATCATAATATAATACTGGTTTTGTCATTGCGTTTAACTCCGTAATGGAAAATAGTGCCCAAAATCGCAAATGGCACTTTTTTGCCATTTTGAAAATTATAAAAAGTTCAATAAAAAGTGATCAAAAGGATGCACCGTCCTAATAATAGAATCATTGAAAACTTTATCAAAAGTCACAAAAAATAACACCACCCACAGCTCTGTACACCAAAGTATGAAAAAGTTATTAGCGCCAGAAGAGGGCAAAATGAAGAAATTTTTTTTTGTACAGGTTTTAATTTTTGTACATGTATGAAAACATTATAAAACCTATACAAATTTGTTATCTCAGTGATCGTAATGACCCACATAATGAAGTAGACCTGTCATTTGGGGCACACAGTGAAAGTTGTAAAATCCAAGCCCACAAGAAAATGGTGCAAATGCATTTTTTCATAATTTTCACTGCATTCAAAAAAAAAATTCTGCTTCCCAGTACATGGCATAGAATATTAAATACCGTCACTATGAAGTGCAATTTGTTACGCAGAAAACAAAGCAAAACAGATCTCTTTACATGGAAAAATAAAAAAAGTTATTGCTTTTTAAAAGTGGGGAGTAAAAAATGGAAAGACAAAAAAGGTTGTTAGAGGATTTACATTATTCTTCCTCATATCATCAGTCAGGGGATTTTCCTTTGTTTAAAAAGAAACATTGAACAGATTGACCCTTTCCTTATCTCCGTACAGCATGAACCCATGTTATTCCTTATTTCCCTTTACCATGAACCCAGGTTATTTCTCATCTCCCTCCACCATGACCCCATGATATTCCTCATCTCCCTCCACCATGACCCCATGTTATTCCTCATCTCCCTCCACCATGACCCCATGTTATTCCTCATCTCCCTCCACCATGACCCCAGAATATTCATCATCTCCCTTCACCATGACTCCATGTTATTCCTCATCTCCCTCCACCATGACTCCATGTTATTCCTCATCTCCCTCCACCATGACCCCAGGTTATTCCTCATCTCCCTCCACCATGTCCCCAGGTTATTCCTCATCTCCCTCCACCATGACCCCATGTTGTTCCTCAGAGGTTGGCACTTTCAGTTTCTAGTTTCTTGTCGCTTATATAATTGGGAAATAATTTTGGGCTTGTTTTTGCTTTCTTTCTCTCTCTATTTTTGCTTCCTTTCTTTGTTGTTTACAGAATGTATTTTTCGCTCTAGTA